>OW679196.1:100982041-101251011 GCA_940337035.1 Agriotes lineatus | reverse complement strand
AATAAATGAAAATAAAAAGGTAAAGGTCAATTCTGGTAACTACCAACAACTATATACAGGGTATGTATAAATTAGTGTTACAGCTGTAACATTATTCTTTGGTGAGTTTTGAGACGTTGAATCCTATATATTTGCCAAATGTATGTATTCTGTCAAACTAACACGATTTGTTATTGTGCAGGAAGTTTGAGACGTATAACCTGTTCGAAGTACGCATTGTATTCGATTTGATTATTTTTTGAGTAAATTTTAATATTAAGAACAAATAAATATTTTATTGGCAGCTCGATTTGTTTGTATTAACCTAGCTGACAGTCACCTTCATGAAAACAACATCAAGTTGACAAAAGTTATGTATGTATAATCGATTTTGTATAATCGAAATTATACAAGATAACTTAACTAAATCCAGCCTTCTGATTGGTTGAGATCGCTACGAAACAAATAATCAGACATATATAGTTCGATGAATGAAGCATAACCAGCATTCCCTAGACAGTTTTTACAAATTAATTTTAACCCAGAAAGGTCACGATAATCGTTTATAAAAAGCGAGTTTTTATATTTTATTAGCTTTTCTTTTATTAGTTTTATAGTTCTCGCGTTAAGGGGAGAAGAACTCAGAAATTTTTGAAAAAGTTTTCTAGCAACGCTCGCGTATTCGCATGCTGACAATAAAGAGCTTTCTGAGCTTCGACCCAGTGAACCCAGACCGTAGCAGGCGACGTGGAAAGGAATGTAAATTAAAGCTTTGAGCTTTCGGAACTTAAAAGAAATGCAATTTGATTTTCCGTTTACTTTATCTGCAACGCCCCTTTAACCGCGATTTAAGGCTTATCTAGAAAATTGAATTAATTCGCTTTTACTCGGCAGGTGTCTTAGAAGAATCCATCAATGCCAACGACAATGAAGCAACAGTAAAGGCCAAAACCTTCTACAACACGTGCATGAACATCCGTAAGTCCCGATAAATCACTTTGACAAACGGAAGAGATGCTTGTTTATGTTTCCATACCCAAAGCGAAATCTCGTAACGCACTTTTTATGTTTGCAGCTCAGATTCGCAGGATCGGGGACGCCCCTTTGAGAGACGTTTTGTCATCGTTAGGTGGATGGCCGGTGACAGTCCCCAATTGGGAGCCCCCTCACTTTTCGATAGAAGTGCTTCTCGGGCGCCTGCGAGGGGATTATAACGAAGGGGTGCTGGTGGAACAATGGGTCGGCCCCGATGACAAGAACAGTTCTGTTAACATTATCCAGGTGCGCACAAAGCAAAGGAGGGCGCCTTCATTACAAGCGAAGATGCTTATAAGTTTACGGCGAAATTGGAGCTCTTTGGGAGGTGCACGTTGTGTTAATTGTTTTTGGAAGCAGATTTCTCTGGGGATGAAGGATGAGGATTAGAAAGTCAAGTCGCTTAAGCGTATAACTATGCATTTAAAATAGGATGCAAAAATTAGCTACTTAATGGAAATTCGCAAAATCCGCCAGAGGTGCAGGAAATCTGAAGAGCTTCTTGCGTCTTAGATTGAAATTTACTTTCCCTTTGAATATTTCGGAACAAAGTGGGAAAGAGTTGTACATTTGCACTTACTTTGGTGGAGGCGCCCATCGTTTGTCGATCTTGACAATTTTATTTTATAATAAGGAACTAATTTTATGAACTAATATATTTGTATAATAAATGAAAATAAAAAGGTAAAGGTCAATTCTGGTAACTACCAACAACTATATACAGGGTATGTATAAATTAGTGTTACAGCTGTAACATTATTCTTTGGGGAGTTTTGAGACGTTGAATCCTATATATTTGCCAAATGAAGTTTTTTAATATATTTGGGCAAGACAATGCTAAAAACCTTTTTTAATATTAAACAATATTGTACTACAAATACAACTCAACCTTTGTCTTTTTTTTGTTCAAAAAATTTGCAATTTTGGTGACGTGTAGCCAAATAAAGACCAGGTCAACATTTCTGTATTAATATTTTCATCTCAAAATTTTCCTGAGAGTGTCGCTACGTAGTTTTAATTTATGCACACGTTGCATTCAAATTAAAAATAACATATTTGCTACAATGGATTGAAGTTGGCTTATTGTAATGAGCAACAATTACGAAATACATGATTTTCCATAATTTCAACAGACTAAGAAAAAGAAAGAGACATAACAATTTAAAATTTTTGTCCAGGTTTTTATAATACAATCTGTTTATAAATATTAGAGAACATAAATTAAATAATGTGTCAATTGTCATTATTTTACTGTTGCAGGAAAGTTTTAGCCAAAGTTTAAACTAACATATTGGTGAGATTATCATTGAAATTACTTTTCACTTAATTTAACTATTAGTTAAAAAATTGCATATAGCTTATATTTTTACACTTTACCAAAATAGATATAATTTTGACCCAATATGTACAGGGTTAGCACGTTAAAAACTAAATTCTATCTTTTTTGCTTTATTTCAAATTTCTTCGAATAATAATATCTTAAATATAGCTCAGGCATTTATCCTTAAGAAAAATTTATAAACAACAAATACAAAGCGAACAATATTTTTCTTTCGATATTTTAAAATTATTCCACTTACGAGAGAGGTTCCTTTTGAAATTTCAAAATGTTTAGTTTCAAAACTTTCACTTGCGAGGGCAGGTTAGTGTAAACCCATTTACAATTATCTTTTGCAATTTTGTTTACAATAAGTTACTAAAACTGCTCACCTGAAGATTTGATATTTTCTCAATACACGTACTTATATATCAGATAGATGTATAACTAACAATTTGATTGTATACTTAAAAGTCACTAAGATATATTGCAATTTTTGGTTGCTACATTCTTATGTTTTAAATTAAAATTGTATTCATGTACTTAAAAATTAATGTCGTATATCTCAAGTCAATTTCAATCCCTTCAAGCCCGAATTAAATAGCAGGTATTTTTTTGTTATTCTACGTTCAATAGGGTCGAAATAACATACATTTGCAAAAAATTGTTTTAAAGAGGTTACATAATGTCCATTGCAATAGACAAATGGCCATGAGTAACAATAGTAGTGTACGTAACAAGTCCGGAAAGAGTATCTTTACAGGACGCGTAGGCACATTTCAGGCCAATGCCGAAGGAGAGGCCTGAAAGCCTACAAGTCATGTAAAGAACATTTCCGGATGAGATACGTACAACATTTTTTAGGAACCTTTCTAAATTTTACCTAAATATTGAAACAGTACATTCCTTAGAAACCAGAGTCAACGGATATTGCAAACCAATCAAAAAGCAACTTTTTCAAATAGTCCTGTAAAGAATAATTTTCCAAAATCCTCCTGTAATTAAGTACTTTCCGGCCTAAAAATGGGACAGTGATGCATGATTTCAGGACGGGTGCCTGAAAAATATATATTTATTCTATACTCTTACAGAATGAAAATTGTTAAAAGAATATCTTCACACCCCAAGGTAATGGTTTCCTTTAACGTATTGCCCCCGAAAAGAAACCATTTGTTTATCTATGCAAAGTTCTTGTTCTTACTATGGTTCAAAACAAGGCTTTTTAACAAAATGAAACTTGTTTTGGCTTTTCCAAATCATTTACAAAAATCTTGCCCTCACATGGAATTTACGAACAAATAAACATGTAAAATCGTATTCCAATACCTACTCACTCCGGGATATTTTAAACAAGCCATAATCATGTCTAACCCAATGAAGTTATTGATTTCACCTTTATAAGTGGGTTTGAAAGATTTTATGCTCCCTTGTAGAGCGCACATATTAGTTTTACTTGCTGCATCTTCAAAAAATGATGGGTATAAATCTTGTAAACTAGGTAATAGAAGCTGGTAGTTCTGTAGTTTCTTAAAATTCACTGGCTGACATTTTTCGTATAATTTACTTCATCTTGTTGATTTATTTTTTTATCTTATCCACTAGATGGCAAATCATTGTCTTGGTCGAGTTCTACATAGTTTTCATAATTCTCAATGTCAATTGGGTAAATAATGTCAGCGCCTGTTAATAGTAGTAATTCGTTACCTTCTCTTACTGTTAGTTTTACCGGTGCAGCAATCTCTATATCACTATGATCACTGCAGTATCCTTCTCTAACCGAATAATTTTTAAGTGTTAGTCAATCTGTCTATTCGTCTTCCTCATAGAATTGTTAATAATTTTTCAGGGTCTTTTGGATGGTTTCGGTTATATTTTCCTAAAATAAATAATACGATTTCGAAAATATATCTAGCAGAACATTTTTTTCACTGTCGGTTACTGATATGACCCTTTATATGTAGTATGTATATATGTATAATCGATAACATCTTGTTACCTTAGCGGTGTAGAGGCTGGTGCTTTGTACGCTAGCATCTTTCGTGCTTGCGTAGTGTGTGTTAGGTGTGTGCCTTGGTGTGTTTTGACCTTGTTACTCTATCTCTTAGGTCTGTGGTTGTGAGTAGAGCACAGTTAATTTGGTACCCAACTGTGAATGGTCTCACCGAGCCCGGTTCAAATCACCAAGGCTGCGGAAAATTCTGGCCCTCACGGGATTCGAAGCGCCTACCCATCTGAGCTACTCGGCTTCTTCATGAACTTTTATAAATAATAAAAAATCAAAATAACATATAATGTTATCCAAAATACTTTGAGGTAATACAAACATATATAGCTTATGCGAGTAAACAAATCCATGGCCGGCCATGGTTTACTAGAGTATGCTATAATTCATACGTTAATTCAAAGATGCACAACAAATTACTTTCTGCACATACAAATTGTTCGTCTCAATGCACACTGGGTTTAAAAATAAATTTAGGTATATCTACCGTGTCCCTTACAGCGGACTGTGGGCCTGAAAGGTTTAATCTATACAAAAAGTGTCTCTATGAAAATGTAAAACTTGATATTTTCTGGAATTTTTTATGTTGTAAGCCATTTTTCAAACAAATTTACAATTATATACAGGGAAAATTTTCACGAGCCTTTACTGCTACATTTCCATCACCTTAAAGTCTGAATCAGAAGTTCTGCATTGCATTATGTAACAAATATTTGTGATTTTATATACCTTATCTCTGCGCCACTGAACAGTAACACATTCTGAAAAATATTTCGAGCTACATGTAACGTATGGGTCGCTGCTACGTTTTGCAAAACATTTATATGTAGTTTTCAGCGTGGTGCGTCCAAAATATACGTTTCCTGCATTTAGTTCTTCATTTTCGAATGGATTAGTTAACTCAATACGTCACATAAAACTGTAAATTCGAAGTTACATGGTTATTTGTTGAACAAGTAGCGGCAGTTGTAAAAAAATGAACGAAAAAGATCTTTCTCAAGCAAAATTAAAATAAAAGATGATTAAACTGCATCTAAAAAATTCCACTCAGACGAATTACAATGAAAAAGTTTTGTTTAACTGGATAATTGCCCACAATTACTAAAATTGCAACTTTTTGAGAGTTCATTGCTCGCTAAGCAATGTTTACTTCCATATTGATCTATTAAAGACACCCTACATTTGAGAGACTGGCTATTTGGCGAAAGTAAGTAGATTAATTAATCTCTGTAAATGCAACAAATTAAAAATATCAAATGGATTTTACAAACACAAGTTGAATCAATTATATATAAAATCAATCATTAACTGCCTAATCGTGAAACAGAATACAACACTGAAAATACAAGGCGTCAGAGTACAACGAGGTGTCACCTGTGAATCGGATTATTATATAGTGAAATCTATTTATACCACGATGTCAGAATACAGAGCAAATAAACGACACAAAAATGATAAGCTTAATAGTGCTGAACATGCAGACTATCCTAAATACAGGCTTGGCAGTCAATATCATGAAAATACTAAAAATGTATACCAACGAAAATTAGATCATAACTTAATAGATTCTAATAACTTGTCTCTGATAGAATCATACCAAAATGTATTCACAGTGGTCGCGTATTCGTCTAAAGTCGGGGTGGCTGACGATCCTTTTAGTCAAAATACACTTGTACACGAAGACTAAAGCTACTGTTGCGATATTAGTAGATATACTTAAGTACAAATAATTGCATTTCTTTTGTGCCGTTTACAGAACAACTTAAGTCTTATAAGGTTATGCATTAACTACTAAATTATCTTTTCAGTTTGACCAAGAAAACTCGGGCGTTCTCAAAATTTCTAATAAGCCTTCAGCGCAGCTATCAATTTCTAACTTCTAGGTCACGTACATGAACGTGACGATGCGTAATCGCTCTATACTTCTATATATTTTTGAAATTTGTAGGCTTCACTCGCAAAATTTGTCAAGCAGCCGACACCTCGCAAATGATCTCTACTAAAGGAATTTGTTCCAACCGGCACGTACTTTTAGCTTAATTTTTATGGCCGAGTAGCAATTGTTGCACTTCTGATCAAATACTAATAATCCATTTTCGCCCAATTTTTCGGCCTACGAGTTAAACCCTGCATAAATATACCCTTGTGCTTCCGTGAGATTGAAATACTTTCATCTTTCCAGAGGAATGCACGTTCTAAATACCGGTTTTCAGCCGCCTGTTGTAATTTTAATATGACAAGTTTGCCTACGAAATTCTACCTTAAAAATATTTATGGTACAAATTGCTTATGGCTAACTAAAGTACAGTCTTCTCGTACAACCGCGCATAGTTCATTGTTACACAAGAACTCAAATCGTAACACAGTATTTATCAGGTAGCAAACGAAGCTTTGAGACATAGAAGCACAAAAATAAGCCACAAAATCGGGTAGAGTAAAGATTGAAAACCTAGCAAAAAAACCTTGTATATAAGATCGCTAAGTACTAACACTCAAGAAGACGAAGATGCCTATAGAAAGATAAAATTAATTACAAGAAGAACTATAATAGCGGAAGAACACAAACTATGGGATAGGAAATGTCAAGAAATCAGTACATAGGTGGGAGGAAATGCACGGAAGTGTGGACATTACCAATACGAACCATAAATACAATTTCAGAGGAAACTTGGATAAAGCGCTATCTATTAACAGAGACTCTGTAATAAGAGTAATAATGAGATTACAGAATGGAAAAGCCTGCGGTCCCGCGGGAATTTATGCAGAGTCACTAAAAAACTATTTAGAATCGTAACACATATTTGAAGAATGTATAAATGCACAGGAGGTACCAGAAACATGGTAAGTGGCATATATATCCTCAATACACAAAAAAGGAAACAAACAAGCTTGCGGCAACTATAGAGGGATATCAGTAACTAGCATCATGAACCGACTATATGCCGAATTGTTAGAGATTTAATAAAAAATGAATGCCATGACGAAGAAGAACAGAGTGGATTTAGAACTGGTAGATCTTCTTCGGATAAGGTATTTACTATGTAGCAGATAATAGAGAAACGAGTCGCTATCAACCAAAACACACACTTGTTATTTGTGGACTTAAAAGCATACGTATGATTCGATCACTACTGACATACTATGGGATGTTCTACGACAATCATATATTAACCATGCGTTAATGAAAGTTGTTCAAAATTTGTATGAGAATACAATATCTAGAGGAAAAACGTGAAACAAAATATCTAAACCATTTACTGTTCATAAAGGACTCCGACAAGGCTGCTGCATATCTCTCACTCTTTTCAAGATATACATATACAAAAACCTTTGAAGCAATGGAAAAGAAAATGCTCAAGTATGGGTATAGAGCTAGATCACACAACCTTCTATACATTGCAATTCGCTAACGACTAAGCTGTTATTGCTGGAAATAAGGAAGACTTGGGTATATGGCCAGAAAGTTAAAAGAAACATATAAAGAGTGGAGCCCCGACATGAATCTACAAAAGACCAAATATTTGTATGTCGATAAAATCAAAGTAATCTCATGCTTGAAGAATCAGACGAAATAGAATGTTGTAGCAAATACAAATATCACTTGCATGCCTTGTAATATACTATTACAACAGTGGAAGAGACGATACAAAATTAAATCGAAGATATTACAAGCAAGAAAAACAACAGCATGTCCAAACGAAATCCTATGGAACAATAACATCACAAATCACAGAAAATATAACAACTACAACACAATGATCAAAATCAATTTGTTATACGGGGCCGAAACGTGGATAATTGTAGAAAAGATTAAAAAAAAAGATAGAAGCAGCAGAGATAGATGCATGAGACGATTTGCATGAATTTCACATAGACATAAAGTGAGAAATGTAGTCGTGCGACAAAAAATTGAGATACAAGGTACAATTATGAACAACAGTGAAAGATTGCAACTTATATGGTATGGTCATGTTCTAACGGATGACGGAAGAGAGGCTACCTAAATAACGCATAAAATGGATAACTCACTAACAACTTAAAAGGAAAAGACTAAAAAAACTGAAAGGAGGGAATAAGGAAAGCGATGAGTAAACGCAATTTACAGGATGGATAATGAAAAATAAAAAAATGGAAACTAGGCGTCGGACAACGTCTACGTAATTGAAACGTTGCCTAGGTGATAACAATTGCAGTAAGTAAATACGCGGCACAAACAAACAAAACACTCAAAGGACGCTTCTGCCGGAAGTACACAAAGAAGTTTTCTGACCTTTCTGTCGCTTTTGAAATGAAAACTAAGGCTTAACTCGAGCCCCAGCAAGTCCCACGATGTCTGGTCCCTTCTTTTTTCGTTTGCCTGACGATACAAGCTGCTGAACGCCCGCAGAACGACTCCTGTAGCTTGACCGCTGCGAAAGCAACTGCAATTCAGTTGTTGTCTAATACTTAGGGCTCTAACTGATTCCTACGAAGATAGCTGTCTACCTCTAGCTCACAAGGCTTCACCTCACAGTTTGGCTTCCTTGGCCCAATTGTTTGTGTTCCATTACAGTTTGTTCAAATCAAGGCTGACACTATGTTTAATACCGTTTTACAAATTGTTATAAAGGCCAATGCTATTATATACTATTTACAAAAAAAATAACTAGCACCTGTTTGAAACATTTTATAAAATAATATTTGATATACTTGAAATATTATTAATTGCTATTATAACCATAACGGCTTGAAATGTGTACATAGCAATATAAATATAACTAGAGCCCCCTAGCGAAATGTTGGCAGCGGTTTTCAAAAACTAGACAAAAGTGTCAAATGTCTTTTGTGTTGTGATTAGAGCAAGGTTTAAGGATTTGAGTCAATTTTACAATCATTTCTAGATGTAATAGTATATTATATCATGAGAGACTAAAGTGCACCATTTAATCCCGCGGGTGGAGTTTGTTGCTTCGAGGGCGAAGCCCGAGGGCAACAACCACTCAAGGGATTTAGGCACTTTAGTCCCGAGGTGTATAAGCTATTTTTTGCACTTTTGGGAACATTATCATCAAACATTTCAAAAATTTGGATTCTGTCAGTTTTGAAAATGACAATTACAATTTATTAAAAACTGAATTGCAGCAGGTCCTGGATAGCCTGAATAAGTTGGCGGTACTGAAGTGTATTGTCAGTATATGTCAAATTCGAGATTTTCAGGTTAAGTTTTGCGTCAGTGTGTGTCAAATGACAAACAAAACCTAACCTACTAGCATACTATCGTGTGTACATACATTTACCATAGTTACGGTATCATTTTTACTTTAATCCCTAGGGATTAAATGAGCTACTTTAGTCCCTGTTTACGGGGACTAAAGTATTAACTTTAGTCCCGGAAGTGCAAAAAATGTAATGTAACCACAATAGTAATAATATTAAACCAAAAGGCAATGCTTCGATTTTCAGAGCTATTAGATTTATTCTCCGAGTATGGTACGAGTGTTGCTTTTAAAATTAATAGCAGAAAGCCTTACATCTAAAAACGCAATTTGCTGTCTTGAAAGTTAGTATATGATAGAAAATAAGTGAACAATTTCTACTACCTAACTATGAACAACTATAAGCTTTAGAAGTTTAGTGGAATATAAACGCTGGATTTAGTAGTAGGAAGATAATTAAAGTTGGTTTAAGCAGGCGCAAAACCTACACTTAAAACAAAAAGATGATGTAAAGTTTAGTGAAATCTTGGCGCAGCGGTAAAATACACAGATGTGACACACTATAAATGAGAGAGCTTTATTTTTGTTGTTGAGTAAGAGCGTATAAATTCAGACAAAAATTAAGTTTAAAGCATTTTAATAAACAACGGTAAAAATAGTACAACGTTGCGATTATCAAGAGTTAACACTCTAGCAGTATTATATATACAGGGTGACTTTAATAGTTACTATTCTATCTCGTTTGTGATATTTACCCTATATATCGTGGGTCTTATTTTCGCAAATGATAAATCTTGAGCTATACGCAAAATATTATATTTCTCAGTTAAAGCAAAAATAAACACAATTTTATTTTTTAAGGTGCTCGCCCAGTATATATTTCTCCGAAATTGCCTCGGTTTCATGCCGGGTAGACATATAATCTGCACGCAAAATATCGTTTTCCCCAACAAATAGTTATTGAGTTATACCGCCAAAAGGCAGACAGACAGAAGGAATTGAAAAAATCTGTTTCTCGTCACCTAGGGGCCCTGAAACATGAAGATCTGAAGAAATCTCAGAAAATGATTTGTTTGCAATTACTTTCAGACGAGAGAAGTAAAAATTGTAGTTTTCGAAATAAAACAGGTTGAAGCTTTTCTAAAAAAGTTTGAGAGCCACAGATAAGTGCGAATAAATATAATAATTGAAAACCAAAGGAGCCTTGCTTTTATTAATGATAAAATTTTACCGATGCTGAAAGCAGTGGTAAAATTACTTTTATGGCATTTTTTAATAAGATGACTTTAACATGGCATCCATACAGATATTAATAAAAACAGGCTCTTTTGGTTTTTAATCATTACAATTATTCAAATTTATCTGTGGCTCTTAAACTTTAACCTACTTTATTTCGATAACTAAAAGCTTTTGTATAAGAAATTATTGGACCAATTGTGTTCTTTTACCGTCCTTTTTTATTAGTTCAAACATTTGCAAAACTATTAAACTCACCCTGTATAGGTTCTAGACCGAAACTTGGGCGATTGGCCCATCATAAAGAATTACAAGATAACCTTGTAACCTTGTGAAAAACAGGGTACAAATAGACTAGAAAAATATACTAATAAAGATTTTCGCAATAAAAGAAATTGTTAATAATGTGCAAAACAAAACGGCTGAACCCTGACTTTTAATCAACTTTATTGCTTTCTATTTATTATCTGTGCAACATTTAATGGAAGTATATTTGCGATTATTTATTTTTTTATAGGAATAGCGTCAAAATATTTTGATTAAGTAAGGTATTCTGAAAATAGCTATACATATAAGTATTCCGTTTTTATTAATACATTCCACAGCACTGTACACTGTGTATTAGGTTCAACAATTACGGACGTTTATTTGATTTTGAAATGTGAAAAATAAAACAAGATATACACAAGAAATATTATGAACTAGTATGTACAAACTCAATCTATATTTAGTAAAATTTACTGAAAACTATCCAACCTAAATAACATATTAATCATAAGACGTAGACTATATCTTTAATACAGGAAATTTCTAAATTTACGGACGGTTATTGATATTGAATAACATCTTTATTAAAATATTTTGATAAATTTTTATCAAGTGACAATGAGATTTGTTTTTGACATTGTCATGGACAGTTACACCATACACGAGCGTGTTCTTTGTGTTATTTGCACACAAATTTGATTTCTTTTAAGCGAGCGTTTTTCATTATGAATGAAATTGTAAAAGCTCCCTTTTTAACTTCCCTCGTCTAGAAGACAAAAAGATTATATATCTACCTGACTCAAAACCAAATATATTTTGGTCAAATGTATACAAGGTGTGCACCTTAACACGCTCACTGCTGATGACGCGGATCCGCGTCATTGCGAATGTTTACGATGTGCACCCGACGCGGATCCGCGTCACTCGATACTTTTAGCATTCAGTACGATCTGCGCAAGTGGTAATGTGTTTCATTCTTGGGTAGCACATAGGAAAATCATTACAAAAACGTTCTTTGAATGCAGTTTCTGGATTTTTTTATATTGTGGTGTAATATTGCATTAACAGTGTAATATCATAATGAGCGATAGCGGAGCTGTCCCTTCTTATTTTTTTTTATAATTTACCAATATGTACCGCAGTAGTTTCCTAAATAAACCTTTGATTTGACTAATATATGCGGTTTATTTCCAAGACTAGCTAGAAATTACTTAAAAAGGTAGACGCGGATCCGCGTCGAATAGCACAGACGTCGGATTTTGCAACCTATATGCTGACGACGCGGTTCCTCGTCATTGGTCCAAAATAATCAAAACAATATTCATGTGTCGTAAGTACTCCAATTAACTAAATTTTAGTGTAACGAAATATACTATCGTTGCAGCTAATACATCAGCTATACACTGAGTCATTACGTCCATGCCAGCAGTCAACGTGTTAAAGAATTAAATTTTGTCTATTTTTGCTTTCATTTGAGAACTATTAGTTTAATGAAAGTAATATTTTGCACATAGTTCAAGTTCTCAGCCTCGACGAAAATATGTGGATTTTGGACCCAACAGATACAGGGTCAGCACCATAAAAAATTATTCTTTTTTTATATTTTCAAAATTTGTAGTTCCAAGCCTTCCACTTCCGTGTAAATCTATTTACAGATTTATATGAAATAAAATGCGATCTTTGTTGTTTTTCTGCGTTCAATATATGTATAAACATTTATTAAGAACTAAAAATTATCCTGGACATACAAACACAAAGAGGTTGCAAGTGTGTATGTAGTCTACGTATAAACATATGAAGAGTGGATTGGTTATATACAGTCGTGTACAGTCAGAGCTTTCAAAAATAAGAGGACAAAAATAACTTCATTCGAAAAGTAAAGATTTTACGTAAAAGAAACAAATCACCTGTCAGAGCCAATTATTTTGACAATTTAATAATAACCATAACTACGATTTCCTCAAATTCTGTTTTCCATGGCCCACTAAAGATTTTTATTTGCAAAAAGATATATAATGTTGAGAAAATCGCAAATTATGTTCACTACTATTCCCTTTGACTTAGTTAATAAAAATTAAGGAGGATTTAAAAAGCATTAAAACGGTGTATAAAGATAAAGTGTTCAGCTAAAAACAATTCTCAAAATATGAAAAAACTCTAAAAGTTCAATTGGGTAATAAGATACAGGTTCCTTTTTCTCAGAATTCTTTACTGTTTTGATTTTTTTAGAAAGGGTGTGTGTGATTTTTTTCTCAAAAATAAGCGTTTAAGCTAATTGTCAAAAGTAAGATATGCACGTGTAGGTGAGTTCATAGCTGATTATATGGCGAAAGAGAATATAAGGTGTTCTATTTAAAAAAGCATAATCTTATGTCACCCTTCCCACACGAGTCAACCATGGGAGTGCAAAATATTTTTAAAATGTAGAGCTAATTTATCCTCTATATATTCACTACCGCATCTTTTATACATCGTTAGTGGTAAAGGCTTAAGAGAACTTTTCCAAAAGGTTGAAACATCCTGAATATAGTGTAAGACCTCGTTAATAGTAAAATATACAAATTTGGTTAAATGAGAAAAAAGTTGAGTAATTAAAGGACTAGAACAGCGTTTTCCAAAATTTTAGGTTTTGCTGCACCCTTTTGAAATGTGTCACGATCCACGCCCCCCTCTAACAAGACGGAATCTCGAACCTCTACGAGCGCTGTAGAATGGTTCAGATAGTAGGGACTGAACGTATAAAACCATGATGCATGTCAACTGTTTTTTTTAAGTTGAACAGTAAGACTTAACATTAGTTAATTTAGTTTATATAGGTGCTGCCTACTAGTAGATAAAATATTTGAAGCAATATTTTACAGTTTGGATAAACATCCTGATTGCATAATTTAAAAATGTCTGTAACAGATGGAGATTTTTTGGGTTTCGTTTCTTGTCTCGAGTCCTCCAGCTAACTTAACTTTCCACATCATCACTTTGGACTTGAAAACAGCTTCTGATAAAGCACACGCGGACGTATTATTACGTAATATATGTTCATATTTCTTCCAAACGGAAGTAAGACAATTATTAATAGTTTCTTCATTAAATGTAAGTAAATTTTGGGGCAATAATATTAAATGAATGTGCATATGGCTTCATAGCTGAAACGAAAATCCAAGTCCGAAATGATTAGTTCTAATGGAATAAATATACTTATCCGGTAGTAGTCCCCAACTGTTTCTACAACGTAATTGTTGAGGAACTACTCGTGGTTTTTGTAAAGTTGCGTGTCAGCGTATCAGCCTCCTCCAAGACATCGTCCCAAATTTTATTAAAAACGTTTGTGATGTTTTCTCTCGTTTTATCCAGCTCATGGAATTGCATGTTACGCACAATTTTAGGCAACCTATGTAACAGCCTAATGGGAAGAGGAAACATTGTGAATGGATGATATGGCAAAATTAGAGAAAATATGTAATAAAATAGGTATTGTTTTACATATGAGTATTCACCTTTAAGTGCGGATATTTTAAACTTTGACTAACCAGTCGTACAATTCAAAACAAACATTTCAAAATACGCTCTCCACTACGCACTAGTGCAGTTCATTGTTATTTCTAGTGGAAACTGGTAGACACTAGATTGGTTACAGAACCGAAAGCGACGAGCAACGTAAACCTCGGAGGAATGAGGTAAAATTTGCTCCTATTGGAATTAAAAAAAATGAATATGTGGACGAAACATTCGGCAAATTCAAAGATAAATTACGGGCATATGCTATAAGGGTATGTTTTGTTTATAATTAAAACAAAATAGTCAGCTTTTTATTCAAATACATTTGTTAACAGGTCCAAGGGAATGTCAATTGACCCTATTGACACCCCCTTGGATCCGCCAGTGAAATGTATGCGTCATTTTTAAACGTTCTTCTTCTTCTTCTTCTTCTTCTTCTTCTTCTTCCTCTTCTTCATAGCCTCTTTAAATTCATTTTTGGACATAGGCCTTCCTTAATTCCTTCCAGCGTTCACGGTCCTGTGCTATTTGAATCCACTTTAGTCCACTCGTTTTCTTGAGATCATCGTACCAGCGCATAGGTGGTCTTCCTCTTTCTCTTTTATGTTCATAGGGTCTGCATTGTGTAATTATGCGGTTCCGTCTGTTTTTCTCAAGTCTAGCCACATGTCCGGCGTAATTCCATTTTAGTTGTGCTATCTTGATGCCTACATCTGTTATCTTCGTTATCGACCTTATTTTTTCGTTTCTTATTCTGTCCTTTCTCGTGATGTTTAGCATGGCCCTTTCCATTGCTCTTTGAGCTATTCTAATCTTTTCTATGTTATGTTTTGTCGATGTCCAATTTTCTGTTTCATACGTCATTGCCGGCAAAACACACTGTTCGAACACTTTCGTTTTTGTTGTTTCGTTGTTGTTTCTTAAAATGAACGATAACTTTCCGAATGCCACCAATCCCATTCTAATTCTCCTCTTAATTTCTTCTTTTTCGTTGTTTCTGCTTAATTCAATTCTCTGTCCCAGGTATATATACTCGTTTACTCTTTCGATTTGGTATCGCAATCTCTGGACCTGGATACATTATTTTGGTTTTAGCTAGGTTCATTTTCAATCCTACTTTTAGAGACTCTCTGTTCAGGTTTTCTATCATGTTGTTTAAGTTTTCTATGTTGTCTGCCAGTAGGACGGTGTCGTCTGCGTATCTTAAGTTATTCAGTTGTTCATGAATACGTCTTCCATTGCTAATGTAAAAAGCTTTGGCGAAACTGTATTTCCCCGTCTCACTCCTCTTCTGAGTGGGACAGGTTTTGTTTTTTCATGCAAAATATACGTTGCTGTTGCTTCTTCGTTTAGTTGCCTTATGAGCTTTATATATCTTTGGTCAATTCTGCTATTTTGCAGTGCCTTATAGACAGCCCAGTGTTCAATGCTGTCAAATGCTTTTAGGTAGTCTATAAATGCCGTATACAACAGGACTCCGTATTCATTAGATTTGTCTACTAAAATTTTAATCCTTAATAGGTGGTCCCTGGTGCATAGTTCTTCCTGAAGCTAGCCTGTTCGTGGGGTTGGTATTTGTCAAGTTTTCTTGTCAATCTCGTAGTAATTATTTTTGTCAAAAATTTTTATATATGAGACAGCAGGCTGATTGGTCGATAGTTCTCAAGATTTGTATTCTCTCCTTTTTTATATATTAATATCACATTGGCATTCTTCCATGATTTCGGTATTTCGGAATTTTTTTAAGTAGCATGGTTGTTTTCATCAGCAGATTTTCCCCTCCTTCCCTTATCATATCTGCTGTTATATTGTCATCATCTGTGGCCTTATTAGATTTCATGTGTTTCAGAGCTTCCTGGACTTCCTCTATAGTTATGTCCGGTTGGTCTTCTGATCCCACATTTTGTATTTTTTGTTCTTCCTTTTTTTCTCTAGATGGAGTTTCACTTGAGACTTATACAATTGTAGAATTCTTCTACTATTTTCAGTATTTCGTCCCTGTTGTGTATAACAACACCACGTTTATTGCGTAGCGCATGTTTGTGTTCGTCCTGTTTCTTGTTTGAGGTTTTTCATTCCTTATTTTTTTTATTACTTCGTTTATTTGCTTTTCTTGCTCTTCTAACTTGTTTCTCTTATACCTCTTCGTATTTCTTTGCCAAGTTCCTTATATTCTGCTGGTGTTCTTTTACTTTCTCTCGCTGATATTCTTCGTTTTCCATTAATAGGTTTATTGTGTTGTTAATATTTCTTTTATGGTTGGTTTTCGGTATACTTTTTCGTTATTCTTCTGCTGCCATACCGATTGCTGTTGTTATTTTCTTGTTTGTTTTTTCTATCATGTTCTAGTCGTCTTGTTCGATTATGTTTAAATTTAAATTTTCATTAATCATGTCTTGAAATGTTTCACGGTTTTCTTTTATTTCTTCTACAGTTGATTTTTTTTGGTTCCGCAATTATTTTCCTTCTTTCTAGTTTCTTGTCTATAAAGAGTGTAGCTCTCACTAGTCTACGATCACTACTGGTGTTAAACGAGTTTAACACCGTGACGTCCTGTATTAAAAGCTTTTTGTCGGTGAGTATATAGTCTATTTGGTTTTTTACTTCTCCGTTTGGGGATACCCAAGTCCATTTTCTATTTGGTCTTTTTTTTTAAAAAGGTGTTCATTTCGTATAATTTATATTAGCTCATGTAGTTTAATAATATCTCTCCTCTCTTATGTCTTTCACCCAATCCGAATTCACCTACATATTCTTCGACAAGTTCTTGTTTCTTGCCTAATTTGGCGTTGAAGTCCCTCTTAACAACGTTTCATTTGACTTTGTCAGTTTCCATAGCCATCTTTATCTGTTCATAAAATATCTCTATATCATCTTCCGAGCAGTTCGAAGTGGGAGCATACACTTGAGTAATTTTTATTTTTTCTTATTATTTATTTTCATAATTATATACGCTACTCTATCGGAAATCGCTTTAAAGGTTTTAATATAAGTTGTCCATTTCTTATTTATGATAAATCCAATACCCCCGTTGTTCCATCTTTTCCGCCTTTGTATATGAATGTGTTTTTGGATTTTAAATTCATCCAGTTCTCCCCTTCTCTTCTTATTTCGCACAATCCGACGATGTCCCACTTGATTGTACTTAATTCTTTCTTCAATTCTATGAGTTTGTCATTCCTTCTGAGTGTCCTGGTATTAGGTATAAGTTGCTAATTCTAGTTTGACTAAATTTGCTGGTTTAGGTAAATTATCTTTGCCAATCGAAATCTTGCCCTCCCCAGAATCCTTAGGGCAACATACTCACCTGTGGTATTTCTAGACTTCGACATTTCATTATTTCATTAAGAAGTATTTGACAGTAAAACGCCACGCTTGTCAGGCGTCTTGGCGAGTTGGGTTAGGATAAGGTAGATTAAGTTGTGGTTTTAAAAGATTGGGAATTGGGTGTGGGCATGATTCCCTCCAGTTATAGGAGACGGAGGAAAATCAAGAGTTCACGTAGATCTGAGATAGGTCTGTCTTCTACCGGGATCGTAAAAGAGTACCTATCCGTTACCGATTTAAACGTTACTTCTTTGAAAATAATAGTCTTCTGACCAAATATGAGTGGATAACACACCCGATTAAAGTTACACCTACAGATTTATCGCTGGAAGAAGAGTAACAATTTATTGATTTAGCATCAAGTACAGAAAAGAAGAGATAATTTTCGTCAACAACCATTGTCCAGTTTTGGATTCACTCGCAAGAGGAATTTCCAGCGTTATTCAAGAGAGCTATGCAGATTATATTGCCATTTCCTACATCTTATCTGTGTGAAGTTGGTTTCTCTGCAGTAGGTTGTATAAAATCGAAATACAGAAACCGGATCCACAGGAAATGTGAACTAAGGGTAGCGATTACTCATTTAGAACCAAACTTGGATAAGCTGTGCAGTTCAAAAGATGCGCATTAAAACCCCACGTTTGTTTAAATAAACTTCCAGTTGTCAGTTTATATCAAGGATTTCTAAGCGTCATTTTGTTAGTCCTTTGATTACGCAACTTTGTTTTCATCTTCCCAAATATGTATCTTTTACTATTAACTAACTCCCCATACTGGCCCTTCTTATTTTGGACTGTATAGCGTAGTATAGTGTACTTTTTCTAACAATTATAATCAACTTTGGCAGTTAATTTAAACATTAATTAAACATTCTCTCAACGGACTTTTTCTTATCTGATTAATATGTTTAATAAAAAAAATAATTTGAAGTATTACGGTTTTTTAGTTAAAACTTCTTTTACATCATAATATTCGTTTATTGGATTTTACTTTCCAGAGATAACTTTTTCAAAGAAAATGTTGTTGTCCTTGGAAACCAAAAAGTTCTAAACTGCTGTATTTGATGTTTTATGCCTACTTAAATTCAGTCAAGAGTAATAGTTGTCTTCAATTATTTGAATGATTAAGACACTAAATTAGTTTTCACTACTTTTATATAATTTTTAAATTAGTTTGTATCATAATCCGCCTTGATAGTACATATAAATGGGTCTAAGCGATCTGCCCAGCCAAATTCTACATTTAAAAATCTGTCCTTCTCAGATCGTTTGTGCTATTTAATGGTAACTGACTTTTCCTTGTTGCAGTTATGCTGAAGTAGGCAAATTTCAGTGCTAGCCATAAAGCGGGTACTGAAACCTACAAATTCAGTAAACGTACTTTTTACACTGCGTGTACGATCTCTCTTACCTGAGTGAAGAAACTGAACAATTAAAACGTTTCAAATTATTGTTGCCAGTAAATATACTAAACTTCAAAGCAAAAGGAATTCAATTAAATTTTAGTGTAGGTATATAAAACTGACATTTGAAAAAATTCAAATCTTAAAACTTTTTGCAGGAAGAAGTAAAACGGAGACTTAATAATTTATCTTTGTTCCCCTCTTGTTAGGGCAAACTAGCAAACAAGAAGTTAAAAAACAATATTAATTTTCGAGTTAATTAAACGACGACATCCCTTAAAGCAGAAGAGAGACCGGAAGCATTTAAATTACAACTGCGCTCGAGAAGTACATGAAGCTAGAAGAATTCCACTTTAAACTTTCATCACGCATTATATGCCGCCACTTAAGGCGCCATTAACATGAAAAAGGTTTAATTAAAATTAGAATGCAAAAGTGCGCAATTAATTCTTGAGAGAAAAGAAATTGTCTCTGGGTCGTTCTGCGATGCAATGGAAATGAACTTGCCTATAACTGTCGTCGTTCTGCAGAAGGGCCCATGAAACGCTTTGAACAAATTTTTCTAGAAATTGCTCATTTTCTTTTACATAGTTGGCGAAGAGCTCATAACATCGCAATTTGTCCTACATAAATTTAAAACAATTGTGGAGTTACGCTAACTTACTTCCCCATTAAAGTTTAATACTGTATAAACGAGTTTGAAAATGAGGGTAGTCGTAACATCTTTGGAATTAGTTTATATGTTACAGGCAACTTGTATAAATCAGTCGATTAATATAATGGCTAGGAATTTTATAAATTGCCTAAAATACCAATCCGTTTGTTTAATATAGAATGCCTAGGAATTTTATATAATCATTGCACGGTTGCAGACAATATGTTATATTACGATTCAAGTTAGAGGTTATGTTAAATACTAATTCTCATCAGCAGACTGTGTCGTTCTAGCTTGTTTATGTTAGTTGCAGCCTTTGATAGTGTGTGTTGTAAACATCCTTACATATTCATTTTGTAATATTTCCCTATTAGTTAGGTTAGAGAATTATCGACAAAATTTGATAGGATGATGAGTTCGCGTACACCAGCATGAAACCCATTGGCTAGCTAACTTTTACTTTAAAAAATAAATTGCGTAAAATGTCTACAGCTCGTTAGGGAATATATTATACGGAAGGGGCCATAATTATATATAACAGCAATAAGATAACATGAACAACAAAACAGAATGCTTGAGTAAGAAAGAGATGACCATACGATAAAATTATTTTAGTAGGCATGTTTAGTTGACTTATGTCATAATTAAAATAAACTCGAATATTTACTATTTATCTCTTTCTTACTCCAGCAATACGTGTTATTTTCTTGTTCATATTATCTCATTGCTGTTATATACCGATGGGGCCAGAATTATATATAACAGCAATGAGATAACATGAACAAGAAAATAACCCGTATTGCTTGAGTAAGAGAGAGAGATAAACATAGTAGCAAATATGCGAGTAGGCTTGACGTCATTTTAATTATGACAGATGTCAACCAAACATGCCTACTAAAATATTTTTTTCGTATGGTCACATCTTTCTTACTCAAGCATTCTATTTTGTTGTTCATGTTATCTCATTGCTTTTATATATAATTATGGCCCCATCCGTATAATTGTGGCCCCACCGGTATAATGCCTAGGTAACATATGAAAAATGGTCTTAAGAGATGCATTTCATAAACTATCTAACTTTAGTAGGCATTCTATAAACTGCGTAGTCAATATGTAATACGACTGATTTAATAAAATTGCCTGTAATATACATTCAGAAAAATTAGCTTCATAGATCGCATACAGAATTAGATTTAACGCAATATTATTATTATTATTATTATTATTAGAAGTTTTCTTTATTGTTATTTAAATGTTTAAAAAATGTGTTGTTAATGTAAAGCCACACAGCGACATAACTTTAATATTATAACAAACAATGTAATTTAGAGAATAGAATACTATTTCGTAAAAATAATGTAAAACATTACACGATTTCTCGGTACTAATAAGAAGTTAGGGAATAATACTAAATATACATACAAATGCACGGTATTGTATACTACCAAGATTAGGAGTGGCTGTACTTTCGAAAACGGTAAGACATACATAATAAATTAAATTTAGGTAGTTATATCATTTATCCAATACTCAATAGTAATACTGTTTTACTATAATTGACGCAGCGAACAAATAGAGTGGCTTATACAACCCAAATGACGTATTTCGAAGCTGACTGGATCAGTATTTTAATAATAATTACTAACGAATCAAAGACGGTAGTCCTTATAATTAGACCTAATTTTAACTGGCATTGAATTATGATACAAATAGAAACTTCGTCCAACTTCAAAATCATGACATTTGTGCACTTGTAATATGTATGCATGTGGCCTGGCTCTTGCTAAATCTCATTTTTGCCTACATATTACAAGTGAACCAATGTCATGCTTTTTAAGTTGATCGAAGTTCCTATTTCTTTCATAACCTCAAACAATTATTCAATGCCAGTTAAAATTAGGTCTAATTACAAGGACTACCATCTCTGATTCTTTAGTAATTATTATTAAAATACTGTTCCAGTCTGCTTTGAAATACGTCATTTGGGTTGCATAAGCCACTCTATTTGTTCACTTCGCCAAGTATAGTTCGTTTTAAACAAATAAACTGAGCTATTACTAGCTGGTTAACATCATAATCCGCGTTACCCTTAACAGCGCGGGTTATAATAAATAACAAACACAGGACTCAAATTTCAAAATTAATATCCGCTGTGTATACATTGCTCCTGGTACTGCAGCTACCACCTACGAAAGTCATCTGTGAAGTGTTGAAAACTGTTATCTTCAAAATTCCAACACAAATTTTATTATATTAGGGGACTATAACTTACCTGATATCCAGTAGTAAATTCATGAAAATTTAGAAGTCCAATATGTTGGTGGTAACAGCAACACCAGCTCACAATTTAGATTGATGAAATACATAGACTGCATGCACTTAGTTAATTTAACTCAAAAGAACAGATTGTCAATAATACTATAAAAAAGTATGTTCCACTAAATAGAACACAAAACACACTTTATCCAATCTGGTTTTCTGTTAAACTTATAGACTTGATCACGCAAAAAACAAAGTAAGAAAGAAATATAAGACCTATAAGAATGCACCATATTATACAGTTTTCTCCAGCATCCGAACTAAAAATTAAATACTAATAAATGAATGTTTCAAGAAGTACACACACAACTCGGAACTCAATATGCAACGTAATTCCAAACATGTCTGGTCATTTGCTAAAGATAATAAAAAAAAAATTCAATGCTTAAATTATACATCATAATAACACCTAAGGCGATAACCAAATTGACTGTGTTATTCTCGTTTATCAGTTCTTTAAGTCAGTATACGAAAACTCCTCTAATATTGTCAGAAATTATCTTGCTCATCAATACACTACCACAGATAATTTAAGTAATATCGCATGCAATATCCTTGAGATTGAAAACGTTCTTAAAAATATTAAGGTAAACAAATCTCCAGATCGGATGACATGTTCACACGCATTAGCTTATCCATTGATATTATTTTTTAATAAATCGCTTCAAATATAAATTTACCCCGTATAGTGAAAATTAGTGACGTCGATTTTTAAAGCAGATGATAAATCAAAAATGTGGACACAAACTACTGACCATGAGTTGAAACTCCCCTCATCTCGCGAACATGCTTGGACGTGCATTCTCCCTGCATACGCAAAATTCAATTTCACAATGCTCTTACAGCCCAGGGTCGGCTTTGCACACATTTGCTTATGTTAAATACAATGCTTAAATATAATTTACGAAAATTAAAATGGAGAATGCAGTTTGGCTTAAATTTTAAGCATGATAATAAGCACCAAAGGCGAGTGATATACCAAGGCGAGTTTCATAATGTTTTAAGGAATATTTGCTAAGCATGTTATTGGTACTGTAACGGCCAAGATACGCCAGACGCCGAATCCTGCTTAAATTATCCGCTAATAATTTCTGGAGCAGAAAAAATTGCTAATAGATGAATCCAAACAGGCATCAGTTTGTATGGTGCTAGCCTTTTTACAGAAAATAAAAGAAATATAAAGTTCCATTAACCTTCGAATTAATCAAAGAAAGTAAAAGTTCAACTATAACAAAAGAATAAACGCATGAGGAAGTATTAGTTTGTAAGTTAGCATTTAATAATACCAGGGCTATGTTTTCAACCTCCGATTCAGTAGTTATAAAAAACAAGAATAAATATGAAGCATTTATTTTATAGAAAAAAGTAAGTACATCTCTCACCTACATTTCTAAATAATCGACATTTCGATGAGGGCACTTATCGTACTGTAGCACGAGTTTTCTGATCCTTCCTTAATGGAAGTTGCCGTCTGGTTACTCCACCTTCCGTTCACGTTGGCTTTCAGCGCATTCTTTAAACTTTCTGTACCATTATTGCACACAAAAGTCTCCCATAAAGTTTACTTATCTGACGATAAATTTGGGCTACATTATGCCTTTCAGTCTGTCTTCAGTAAAAAAAAAAGTGAATTGAGGCTTATGTGAGCAGTTCACACTTGGCGGGCGCAGTAAGCCGTAATTCGCTTTCTTCTGGCTGAAGGCTCAATACTGAAGGCCATAATGCAACCGAAAATTATTGTCAGATGAGTACAGTTTATCAGCAAAAGCTGTTAGCGAAAATGGTGCAGAAAGTTTAAAGCAGAAGCTGAAAACCAATGTAACCGATTGGCCGAGAAACTAGGTGGCAACCTGATGTGAGGAGGCCATAAAAAAACTCGTGCCAAGGTATAATAAGTGCCTTTAGCGAAATGGCAATTATATACAAATGTAGCTGAGAGGTGTACTTACTTTTTCTATACAATAACTGGTTCATATTCGTTTTTATTTTCTATTCCTATTGAAGCGGAGATTGAAAAAAAGAACCCTCGTATATTGGTAAAACTTTTCGTGTGATCTTTAATTTGTAACATTAAGTATGCTCGTGTAAATAAATGTATTAAACGAAATGTAATGTTTATACAAAGTCGAAAAGTCAGTCAATCTAACACTATTTTTAATAAACACATCGAAATATTTAACAAGGAAATATTATAATTTTCGTAGTTGTTGTGTAATGGCAAATCTGAAATGATTCAATTACATGTGAGACATAAAATGTCGCTTAAACTACTTGTTTATACTTTGTCGAAGAAGTACGCTCCATAATGAGTAGTTGATGATAATCATGATAATAGTAATACGATGCTAACCTTATTGAACGTGGAACATTATTAGTTTGATATATTTTCCATCATTGTTCACATGAAATGCGTAGATATCAACACATAAAGATACATAAAAACTATTATACAGGAAGTCTCGCGAAGTTCTCCCGGCACTTAAGGAACATGTTCTTAAGATCATTTTAAGCTAAAAAGTTCATATGAACATGTGTCCTATTCTCAGTATTGGATTGGTCGAGGTGGGCCACACAATTGGCCTGCCAGATCTCCATATCTAAATCCCCAACATATGGAGTTGGATGAAGGAGTTGGTGTACGAAGAGAAAGTAGAAACATGCGAGGATTTAATCCAGCGAATTTTGAACGCTGCAGCACAAATAAGAGACAGCCATACTAAGGTAATAAATGGAACGCGTGGCATTCACAGGCGTGCGGCTAAAT
The DNA here is from genome assembly GCA_940337035.1 of Agriotes lineatus. Lineage (NCBI taxonomy): Eukaryota > Metazoa > Arthropoda > Insecta > Coleoptera > Elateridae > Agriotes > Agriotes lineatus. Next base: position 101,226,017 of record OW679196.1, on the reverse strand, counting down.
GCATTGAAGTAGGAGGTGAACATCTATGACTACGTTCTTTTAAATTATTAGTCTGCAGTCATTTATTTTGTTTTTGATGTCATAGAAATAAAAATTATTTAAGATTAATTTAGTTTGAAATGTGTATAGCTCAATACATACTGAGAATAGGACACATGTTTTGCTTGAAATGATCTCAAGAACATGCTCCTTAAGTGCCGGGAGAACTTCGCGAGACACCCTGTATATTATGAAGATTGATGTAAGCGAAACGAATCTAACTATAATATATACAAACCTATTTGTTAGTACATAAAGTGGTATTTTGAAAACATGTAGCGTATCTGCACAGTAGATTAAAACTAGTTAATTATTGACTTCTGCAATTGTCGAATTGCAAAAACTTACTCCATTCTGTTTCAGTTAGATCTTAGAAACTAGGTGAGCTTAAACGCAGTATTTAGTAAAAACTAGTTTGAATTAAATGCTATAGACATGAAGCATTTCGATATTTACATTAAATCGTAATAAAGTTTACAGCTAACAATAGTTTTACCAATTTTGCTATCGGATTCAAAAACTAATTAAAAGTTTCCCCTGACTGGTGCATGTGCGTAATTTATGCTGCCAGCTTTTATCTTTAACTCTCTTGTCCCATCTATCAAGAGTTAAAAACTTTTGTATTAAGGGAATTCTTTATGATGGAGTATGTATATAGCCCCCAACATAATCTAAAACCAATATTAGTATACAGAAGAATTTGAAGAAAATCCTGTCGAACTAACAAAGCCAGACATCAAAACAAAATCGCCCTTAATCGTGTTAGCAAAACAAAGTAGATTAATAGTGGTCTATCGGCGCCCATCTCTTTATTATTCTTCCGCGTAGATAAATAGCTACAAAGCTCCCCAGAGGCACGTCAAAGCTCAACTGTGGATAAGATGTTTCAGTTTGCTTTGCTCGTGTTTAATTCCCGCCTTTTATCTGTTCCTGTGTCATCCTCTGCGGCGCTAATCTTATTTTCCGGGTGGAAATCTCACTTCAGACAGCTGCCGTGTCCAGCGCGGATTTTACACGGTTACTGACGGAACTTCGGCTCCAATTCGAGGATGATCCGTTTCGAAAGTGTCACGCCTGTGTATTAGTCCGGACGGGAACCCACTTTTCCCCCGAGAGCCTTTTAGCTTTCGAGCTTGAGCGTTTCTACGGTATTGCTTTTGAAGGAATCTAATACCAAACTCTCATTTCAGTTGGATCAGATGCAGCTTGCGCTTCCCAGCAGGGATTATTACCTCAAATCAAGCAGCGAAGGAGACTTGGAAGCCTACCATAGATACATGACCAATGTCGCCGTCCTCCTAGGGGCCAACAAGTCGACAGCAGAGGATGAACTTAGATTAGTGGTTGAATTTGAGAAAAAGTTGGCCAATGTGAGTACCAATAATATCTGTTCCTTACTTTTTATAGTAGCAGCAGTCTAGAAAATGTATTAAAATTGTAAAAAAAAACATTTCAACAAACAATGGAAACAGTTACAGAAGAATCCTATATACAACTAATTTAAAAAACATCAAAATAAACTTTATATTATTTCAAATGTATCCACAAGAAGCACGGTGTAAACACAATGAAGCATCCGTGTATATGTACATATGTAGACAGCATATGGGATTACAACAACATATTGTAAAAGAAATAAAACAACGACAACTGGTTTGATGTGGATACGTAGAACGAATGGCAGACGAATGGTTCCAAAAAGGGTGATTTAGTAAACTCTACCTTCACGAAATAAAAGACGGATGACCTCGAGAAACTGATATAATAGAATAAAAGAGCAACGAGTGAAATAAATTTGCATGAAGGGTCGTAGAAGCCGAAACATGAATAAAAATTGGGCATAAGAGTATAAACGATTACAGCACTCGTTGCTTTTCTTCTTCTCGAGGATTGTCATTCGTTCTGCATGTCCCCACCAAATCAGTTGTTCTTCTTTTCTTTTTTCTAGATGGGTTTTTGTAATCCCACACTGCGCTTTGAAGCCTCACCAATTGGACACCAAATTGTAACAGGTCTTAGAAGCCCCTTCGTTTGGGCAGCAAATTGTAACAAGGCGTCTTTTACGCCGTTTCGCTTTTATTAGTTACTTTTGCCTTCTCTTATTATCCGCTTATTACCCATTGTTCTGATGCATTCAGCAATTGACCTGGACTCGTTGAAAAATTTTCCTCCAAAAATCTACTATAATAAAAACAAATTTGTTTATATACAAATTAACATGAAGCATATATTTCCTGTAAAAGATAATGCTAAATAATAATGACTTTAAATATTAAGCCATGTGACGAGTAGTCATTTCTACCCGGATTTATACGAACAACAGTGTCCATTTACGTGCAAAAATCGGTTTTTACTATGCATTTATTTAACCATGACTAACTCAGACTGTGTCAGCAGTTTTAATGACGCATTTATGTAACTAGTCTACTGCACAGACGTCACGCCGGTGTTCAGAACTATAATGTTTTGTTTGTTTGTTTGTAATGAACAGTTTTCCAAGGGTCCCCCTTTTTTGCACTAAATATCGGGGTTTGGCCCCTTTTTGGCCGAATCCAGTTGTAATATTACACTTTCTTTTCCAGGTTGTTAACGATTTTGACACATACACCTTACGAACCTTGAGTGTCGCAATATTTCCATAATTTCGCTAGTTGCATATGGTCTTATGCCTTCTTGATATCTACGAATAATAAATGTGCCGGTTGATTTGGTAACACCATTTTTTCGATTATTTTTTAAAACGGCATCTTGCATAAATAACATTGATAAATTTTATAAAAAACAGACTAACACTAAGCTATAGTAAATTACCGCACTTCTAGGAATTCAAAAAGTTTACAAATCAAATTTCAACATTACGCTAATAGAAAACTCTATACGCCCATCTTGTAGCAGCTTTTCGAACTATCAACCCTTTATTAGAGAGAACATAATTATCCATTAAAAACACATCACCACTCCTCCACAAATTTAAAGAAACAAACATATACACCAAACACTTAATTATGACTAGCTAATTTAGACGTCCTGTGACTTCAAACTGAACCATGTAGGTGGATCTGCTTTATTACAACTTTTTTACCAATATACTATGTTACGGTATGATGGGGGTTTTACTACAACACCGGGCCGCACTTACCACAGGTTAGTTTGCATTGGGAGGCAGCGGTATTAAGCCCCCAGTCGTCCGCAGCTAGTTCTTCGGGAGGGTGAGGTTCACGTTACTCGTAAATTCCGATCTTGTCTTAGGACAGTAAATATTCGATGATTGCCAAGGTGCCACCGTAAAAATTCAACCCGTAGCTGTATGAATGTGTTCCGTCACCGTGCGAAGAAGCGGGCTCTGATGCAAAGGACACTTACGTAAAAGTTTAATTTCTTTTCAACTAAAAATCTAATAGTTTTAGTTATATGAATTCAACTTTTTCTTACACTTTCGTAGCTATTGTCCAATCAATGGCTAAACACAACTTTTGAATCTATCTCGCTTAAAGTGCTCGCTTTCTTATCAAATTGTACTTCCAATCAAATAAATAACAATGTAGCTTAACAAAGAAGGTTTATTACACTTTCAAATTACTGGGGCTACATAACAGGAAATGTAAAGTCTAAATACAACTGGTTAGATCACGCAATGCAGAAACCAATTTATAAAATGCAAGCTCCGTTAGTTTATAGTTAACAGAGTCGAACCACTTAAATAGAAAAAATAAACAACAGCAAAAAATAACACAGGAGAGAGAGAGCTCGACATCAAAACAGCTAACGTTGGCTGTACAAAGTTCAAGCTATCTTCGGACACAGAATACATGTTATTATATACACCAATAATACAATAAGTAGGTTGCTCGTGCAACACTGTACTGGTATTACAAGTTCAAACTAAATCACATGACAGCGCTAAAAGCGCCACACAATTTTAGCACTGATGTTAAATCGAGTCCTTAATTGTTTGAGCAAGCACACCCTAATTAATTCACGTCACTGGAGAAAACTCACAATTCGGTGAAGCACTGTAAAATCTAGTACAGGTATTTTAGGTCGAAAAATTTGATCTCAAGAGAATACCAAAGATGGTGCAATTTTTCCTAAATAAGCCTTTACTGTAATAGCAAATCCAAATTACAGCTTGGAGACTAATAGATGCAACCGAGAGCAGTAAACCTCTTCTGCCTCAAGCAAATTTTTAAAAATAGCACTAGCAACACCAGACGGTGTCAAGCTCCCAGCTTTATACAAATTTAAATAAGCCGCCGATAAAAGCCGTGGAGGCAAACAACGCACTCAAGTTGTAATAATGAAAAGAAACTGAAGCGAGATCTGACTGATATCCGAACGTCTATTCGAATAAGTAGCTCATTGTCAGTACGACATCGGCAATAACAAACATTTCCTTTCACTTTAGCTTCCACGGCGGCCCACAAGGAAACTACAGCGCCCCTAGGCATTCTGCTTGCACTTGCAAAAAAGCTTTACGTTTCTTCTGTTTCAAGTGTCGGAAACAATTCACGTATCTACCTTCCGTGCTCCAGATCCTTCAGTGCATCCTTGAATATGGCATCTGAATAAATATTGAAAAGCAGAGGCGGCAGCACTTACCCCTGTTTCCTTCTACTCTTGTGTTAGCTTGCTGCTTCCAGTACAGATTAGTAATAATTTTTATGCCCTGATCTGTTTCTCAAAAAATTTTAATAAGTAATGCTTTTTGGTAGTCTATAAAACAAGCGAAAATGTAGCCAATGACCATCTGAATGCAGAATAATGCCTCTTGAATTCCCACATACTTTTAAAGCCAAACTGAGTATATGACAACTGCAGTTTGCACTTGGAGTATATACAATTGCGTATTATGTTAAGAAAATATTTCATCAAATGGCTCATAAGGCTTATGGTTCGATCATCTTTGCAGGTTTTGGCATGCTGAGTTTTTGCTATAGGGACAAAACTATCACATTTTTGTTCTAATAGTTCAATTTTTTCAGATTTTTCCTTGAGCCAAGTATTCTTTGCGAGCCTTATCGTCGTTTTAATTTCTCGATCTAAATGTTTGTATCTGTTTTGATCTGTTTTCATATAATCTTCTTGTCTCCATCATGATAAGTAGGTGCATGGTCATCCATTCTTTTTTCTTTTTTCTTGGGCCAGACTGTAAGCACTCCTCAGCTACGCCACATGTTATTGTTTCGATTTCCTTTCTTGTTATTTATATTTAGATTTTTTGCTGTGACTATTTTGATGTTGTTTACTTTGATCAGTTGCCTGTCTATTGTGGTTGCTATTTTATCATTCTATCTCTAACTTTTTACTTTCTTTTACAATCAAGAAAGTATTGGATTTTCCCCAAAAATTCGAAATTGAGTTTTCAACAGATTTTCACGTTTTAGAATCCCCTGAACCCAAAAAAACATTATTTTGTTCATTGGTCTGTCTGTCTGTGTTTGCCTGTCTGTCTGTCTCTCTGTGAACAGAATATCTTAAAAACGAAAAGAGGTATGGCGTTGAAACTTCGTATACATAAGATTTGTGTACTACCCAGATGCGACAGACAGCAAGCTTTTGAAAAAATTGCATAACTGGAAGTATGGGGTTTACTCTTATGATTTTTCAGTTTCAAACTCTTTGAAATGAAAAATATATTAACACAACTTTTAATTTTGGGTTTAGTTACTGCAAAATGTTTTTTCTAGATTTTTGAATCAGGTTATTAGAACAGTCTACCCTAACTATACCTCTTATATTATACTCAATTTAATATTTATTACTAAAAAAGAAATAAATTTTTTATATTTTTAAATACACATATGCTTAAACCAACGGTATGCAAATGTTCATAGCAGTTCCTATTATAAATTCACAGAGATATCTCGATAAAATGTTTATCTTTTACTATTGGAAAGTGACCTTCTACTTTTCAGTTTTAGCTTTGAATACGAAGCGTGCTAAATAGAAGCTTTCAAAGTTCAAATACCTTTTTGATGCAACGAGGGAATATCATGTCTAGCGGATTCCTTATTGTCGCCCATGTCGAGCATAAATTATTCCTTACTGCAACTTCGGCTGCTACTGCAAAGGTGTGACAGTGGCAGTGTATAAAATATGCAGGAGCCGTTTCTACACTCACTTCAGTATGAAAAGTGTTCATTAATATCTTTAAAATTTCAACCTTTAGATATAGTATTTCTATGTTGATATAAGTCAACGTCGAATATAAACAAGAATGTAGTTGACAAGGTGAATCTACTTAGTTTGATTTGCATATTTTTCCTTATGTATAAAAATTTGACTGTGCATGACAACAAAAACTAACAACTGACATTCAATATAGCAATATTTGCGAGAGTAAAGCGGGTAAATGTATTAAAGCCCCCTCAATAAACAGCACTTTAATCCTGTTGTATTTTTAACCCCAACAGACATTTCTTCAGTAGATACTCGAGAGAAGTTCTATCATTGAACAATATGTCTCTAACAAAATTGTAACAACTATCGACGTCCTAAATTATGGTTAATATTGTTGACTGTAGATCACAGTCCCTACGTCGCTATTGGGTTCCTTTTGTCGTTCGTGCTGAACCTTAACCTTTTTCTCTTCGTATTTATACTCATCTTCGAGCACTGTAATGGTACCACCGATCTAGGACAACTCGCCACGGCGAATCGTCGCCGCCAACTCACCGTGACCATCTCGCCACCAGGCTACTCGCCGCTGTAAGAACTCGACGCGGCGAATAATCCACAAAGATGTTGGTATTTGGATAAACGATAAACTTAGATGAATAAATTAGGCATTTATTGAATAATTAGCATAATTACATAATTATCTAAATTAATTTTATAATACATACACAATATTGTAAGTATTGTTATCATAAGAAATCTCAGTTAGCTGTTCTCCCAAGAAAAATACACAAACTTGTGACTACTTGGATACACTTGCCGGACGAAACTAGCTCGTGTACAGCGTGTACAGTTCTCTAAATTTACTCAAAGGTACCAACGGATTTTTATCAAATAACGATAAGTGTATCCACAGGCATTCAAACGTGAATTCGTAAACTCAAGTAACACAGCATAATCTGAAAGGGAATCTCAACGCAGCAACAAATAAATAAAGCCAGAATGCAAATATCACAGTATAATCACAGTATATAATCACAGTGTAATTACAATTTGAATTCAAAGGTTAACATAAGTCAACAACTATGATTAATAGGTTATACAGTTTGTAGTTTCGAGGTACCTCAATCAAATGCTTACGATCTAGTACATACTCACAGGTTTGGAAGGCGAAGTTACAGCGATGTCTATTTCATAGCTTGGAAGAAAACGCTTTGCCTGCTCCAGGTACGGTCGGCCTTCAAGGTCACGTCGGTGATCCGGACTTTAAAACGCCTGAGCAGGCTCGAACGACAGAACACTGGCCGCCAGGGGAAGTTTCAACACAAAGGGGAGGCTTAGACCTGAAGGTAGGCTTCTGGGTCGGGTCCCTTCCTGCGCTTCAAAAAATGCACGCTGCAGGGGTTAAACGGGTTCGAGTTCATGCTTTAAGCAACATTCCGCATCCCAAACGTGGCAAAAACGACTACCTACGGAAATATCGCCCTAATGGGTCTCCGGTGACTACTCGAATCTTCCGGGGACGTGCGACCTCGGCAAGCGTAAACTCCGCCGAAAATGGCGTGGAACTAATGTTTCCTCATTAATGTTTCAGGAATTCACCCCAAAAGGCGAGGTCAAACATCAACCAAAACAAATCAAACTGCAGCCCATAAATTCACTGAAACTCTCTACTAATGCTACGCCGGCTTCATGCCGTTCACCGAGCAAAGCAAAAAAGAACGCTCAGGAAGCAAATGCGAACTCTTACTTCCTGGGCTCCAAGGCCAGGGAGTAAGCGTGGCACAAGGGCGCGAAATACGAACTGCGTAGCGTAGACCTTAAAATCGAATACATGCGAAACTGAGGTGTAACCATAAGGACTAAATACTACAAACATCGAAATCGAATAGCTGCTCAATTAAATCGTAACAGTATTATGGTTCCATTTCATAATTATCGGAAATGTCCCGCAAATATTAAATTTTGATTCTATAAGCATAATCTCGTACTATGGATAATATCCTTGTATCGGCATAGCGATATTTTCTTAACTTAGTAGGGAGATTCTGTCCTACCAAAATTTGTTCGTAGTATAGATGTCTACCATGCGGCACTTTACGAATATTATCTATTAATTTCCATATAGTAACATTGTTCATACCTAATTCAGTCTGGAATCATTGGCGAGCAGCTTCAGCATGGTTATTGGTTCGATCGGGTCCGTTTATAGTACACTGATGAACATTCCACATTTCATGTGGGAATAAACGAGGACGGCATAATTATCTTCGAACCAATCAAATATTGTAACATAAATTTCCATAATTATACGAATTATTGGATAAATATCTAAATTCATCTAAGTTTATTGTTTATCCAAATACTTACCTTTTTGTGCAAGTGTAATTATTCTCCGCGGCCAGCTCGTAAAACGGCGAGGTAGAACAGCGGCGAATTGGACAGCGGCTGGTGGCGAGATGGCTGCAACGGATTAGCCGCGGTGAGCGAGAAGGCTGGCGGCGAGATGGCCGCAACGGATTAGCCAGGGTTAGTTGACCGCGGCGGCTTTAATCACGTCAAGAAATGTAACGCCTCTAGCTATGACAATTTTCTTCTCGGTCGGTATCTCCATATTCAATAATCGTCTAAGTATACCTCCGCAGCAGTTGAATATTTTCATTAAGTAACCAACAAAGCAATCAATATATTTTTCTAAATTTATATTAAATATACTTCTCCTATTTCTTGGTGATTATAAAAGTACTTAAAGTACTTTTCGCCTTGGATATCGTATAGAGCACTAGAAGGTTGTCAATTCTATTTTTAAACTAAACTTTATATTAACGCATTAAAGTGCACCAAGCAATGTTTAACTAAAACGATTTATTGAAATTTTTTTATACGGTAGTGTATTAGAAGCTTTTCTAATTAAAGACCGACAGTAATCTTCCCAGATTCCATCTCCCTTAGTATTGCTTTACTATGTTGATATATTCCAATATTAGCTATTAGGTACCTACAGCTCACAGAGTAGGGAAAAAGCTGTGTATGTAAATAATATATCTCAACTGATAGAATGCACCCCATCTTAAAATAAGGTAGCAACATGTATTTAACAAATACAAATATAAACAGGTGCCCCAGTATCCGACCTCCTTTCAATGGGACAAGACTGCTAACAATCCCCACCTGTGAAATACAAATACAATAGAACGAATTCCGACGTGGAACGTCCGCACTATGCATAAAGCAGCTAAAGTGTGAAACGTCCAACTAGAGATTACCAGACTTAACATACAAGCCCCGTGAGGAAGTGCAGCACATTGCTGGGAATATGAATGTACACGAAATAATGATTAAGTATGTCACATATTACTCAGGAACCTGTGCCAACGCTCACAAAAACGGAGCAGCTCTAATAGTAAAATAGAAAATGTGTACATTCATTCAGATTTATTCCATTATCTGATCTAGCAATGATGCTTAAATTGCCAGAAAACCAACGAGTATTAACTGGTTCCAAGCATATGCAGCGACAGCACACAATTCAGAAGAAGATATATATAAATTTTTACGTGTAAATTTCACACATATAAAATTAACTTAATATCCAGTAATTGTCTTTCCAGCTATTGTCACTTATTGTGATGTAGAATAGGTCTCCACTCCTTTGTTAGTGTGTATTCGGTTGTCTAACCTTCTTTTCCTTTTCTGTATTCATTTTTTGGGGGCTAGGAAAACTTTGGTGATTTTTGAGAGAAAGAAAGAAAGAGAGAGAGAGCAACTTCCTGTATTCATCTTGAAGAGATTTATTAATAGATTGCTTCCAGTGCTGTGTGGTTAATTTTTCCACAAATTCACGATATGTGAATTCGAATCCTCGGATGTCTTGGAATGCTTTCCTCAGCATTAACGTGTTGTGTGTGCAGTTACTAAAATTTATCTGGTTATGTAAGGGAAGATACATTTAGGTTCACTTTTTCACATTGCATGGCGTTTTGGTAGATATTTCAAGCCAATTCTTACCCCATTTGGTATTTTTCCCTTTTAAACTCTGTTGCGACCATGTGGAGCACATAAAAACAGATTTCTAAGGTGTTTTAAGTGTCCTCTCTAGCTACGCTGGCAATTACCTTTCTCCGAATTTGTTCGATGTACCTTTTCCTCCACATATCCTCCTAGAGACTGACCAGCACAACTTGACTATGCAGTTTTGGACAGATTCTCCGCAGTCCCTATGACTCCTTTAAGGTCACCAGCCCTACAGGATTGTGAATTTCCAAGCATCTCCTTGCGTTTCCCCTTGTGGTCGAGCCGTTTGCAGCATGCGGTAACGTAAAACCTTAGAAATATCTCGTGTGAATATGCCGGACCTTATTGCAAAATGTTTCACTTACGATTTGCATTGACGATTTCTTACAGATTGTTAAGAAAATTTTGAAATCGGCTGCAGCTGTGCTTAGTGTGTGCCTGTTAAATTAGCCGTGACATGTTAGAGTCTTTAAATTTTTTAAGAGTAGCTATTAAGCTTCGACGATTTGGTCGCATTCAACTCTTTGCTCTGCAAATGTGTTCGACAATCTTTTCTTCGCGATAATTTTAGGGTGAAGCACTGAAGTTCTGTTTTATGCTTGCCAACATTGACAACACTAATTGAAGTAAATTTTAATTTTGACGCATGAGCCTATCGTGCGAATTTTGAATTTATAACTAATCATAGACGCGAATTGTAGCTTCCGTGACCCGCTATCGCTCTGATTTCATCAGCGGTTGGAAAAACGTGTGCTATTGGAGTGAATTGCGAAGAAATCGTACAACTATTTACCTTTTATTTAATTAATTTAAATTGAATAGTGGTACAATTCAAAATCATTTCACACTTACAACCAATAAAATCAATATAAAATCAACGTCACATTAATAACATTTAAAACGAAATAAAAACGTGGATTAAAATTATAACTCCAAATATACAAAATTATAGGTTTTTTCACTTTTGCGATTTTACGGCCATGGCATGAAAAAAGGCGCCTCTTTATTTACAAGTCTTCTACGTTATTTGGTTAGTATTTCATGCAAATTTCACGACAGCAGTAGACGGTTTTCCATGGAAACCAATAGAACTACCGTTGCCAATTTTTGAAATTTTACGAAACTTATCGCTTTTACTTCAACATTATTAAGAAATCTGTAAAGGAATTTACACGGAACTTCTCGCCCAAGTGCAGCCTGCAAAGATCGCTGTACATTTTTGTCCTTTTACGATGCTTCCTCTAAGATAAATAATAAAAATCTGAGCTACGACTAAACCATTACTTTTATCTAACTAATAGTTCTTGAATCTTGCAAAATTGGACATTTTAGTATTTACGGTGCTCACCCTGTATATATTTGACTTAAAGTATATTCGGTTCAGAGCCAGATCGATATATAATCGGCATGCACAATACCATCTTCCTCCAATAAATAGTTTTTGAGGTATACCGCCTACAGACGGTCAGACAGACGGAATTGAGAAAACATGCTTTTCGTATCTAGGAACCATGAAACATGAAGATATGAAGAAATCTCGGAAGATGATTTTTTCACGATACCAATACGTCCCTCGTCTAAAAGACGAAAAAAGTAAAAACAAGACCGCATGATAACGAAATACTACTACTAATTAACAAACGTAAAGAAATAAGAAACAGAAATGGAAGCAAATAACAAGGCGGTCCTTACGGCTACTTCCTCCACAAAAAGATCAAGTGGTGGAAGGCATAAAACCACCTCTAAAGCGGCTGTAGGGGTTGAGCGTATAGCACCTCCTGTAGAACTAAGACAGGCAAGGCGTTGCACATGTCCTAATTTACTTGCTGCCGTAGCCTGTCTGACCCTGGGCCACCAGACAAGTGCTCCATAACATAGCATGGGCCTTATCACGGCAGTATACAGCCACAAGGTAATTCGGGGGGAGAGTCCCCAGGATTTACCCAAAGCGCGGCTAAATATGTAATTGGATAAATCAATTGATGGATCAATATCAAGAAATAAAGCGCCGAATACAATAAGCAATAAGTCCTGAAACTAAAACCATTCGCCGCTAATGAAATTATCATCCTGTTCTTCTGCATGGCTGAGAAGCATGGGCGCTGAAGGAAACTATGATTAACCGTATTGAAGCATTTAAGACGTGGCTAAACAGAACTTAAATTAAAATATTATGATGAATAAGAAATGAGGAGGTACTATAGAGAATAGTTCTTCTCTGAATGTTATATAGAAAATAGAACATAAGAGAGAGTTAATTACAGTAATAAACGCGGGAAACTAGAATGCTCCATATACTCAGAGGGTTAAAATACAACCTGTTTCCTTTAATTTTAAAAGGAAAAATTGAAGAAAAAAGAAAAGTAGGGTGTAACGATTAAGATTGTCTACAATTGACAGGTTTGTCTTCGAAAGAATCATTAAACCCTGCCCAAGATCATACCAAAAAAGAATCGTAAATATGGGTGTTGCCAACGATTAAATAAGCCGTAGCACCAGCAAAGAGAAATGATGTCTGTAAGAAGTTGATGTAGTTCTTGAACATATTTTAAACAGCTATCTTTCCATTTTTCTGTAAAACCGTATCGAATTCGTCATCTTTTATTCATCGTAGTATTGGCAACTCACAATTATTTCTTTCTTTATTTTTGCTTCAGTAATTTGTGTAATTTGTGTTGAATGGCCTTTCGGCCATAAATCACTCCTTTTACAATATAGATATGGTTTAAAGATGACAAATTTGATGGGCAAGAGATTAATAACCTACCTAGAGTAGGGGAAAGACATAGAACACCAATTATTTGTTATATTTAATATAGTACGATATAGTTTCTCAAGTGTAATAGAATAGGCACTGGCAGTGATTCCCCAAATAATCAATTAAATGGATTCCCTAATGGCCCAAAAAAGTTATTTTGGAAGATTGATCTCAGGATTCCAATAATGGACCCATATTTCATCTCCTGTCACTATTTTGCATAACATGTCTGGATATTTTTTTAATCTGTATATATAAAACGTAAAGGGTTTTCTTTCGACATCTATTTTAATACTTTTACCGGGCCGATTTCGATAATTCTTTTTTTAAATGAAAGCCGTCACCGTGTAGATGTGCACAAACGTGCACAACTTCCAAATAACTGCATAACTTTTAGAGAAAACCCAAAATATTGTAGCGCATTAGTGACGTAGCTTTGAAGCGCCGCGCCGGCCGGCGCCGTAGCAGTGGAACAAGTAAACTTTTGAAATCGGCCCGCGGTGTTCTGCTGATTGTTGCAATGGACCACTCGAATTTGTTTGGGTAAAATACAGCCGCTGAATGAGTTAGAATGTAGTTTATGGGCTTTGTATGCGTTAGACAGAAATAGACATAGGCAATTAACATCTAGCATCCACAGAATCAAGGTGTTTTGTTTTAAGAAATCCTAGGATACTAGATTTTAAATCATATATGTCTTGTTACGTGTAGAATACGCCGCCTGTCGTAATTTCGAATTCGAATGCTATTTTCCCGTGTACCGCGCACCGGCATTTGGCCGTGAAAATTGCGATATGCTTTTATCTGGAGAAAACCGATTGCAGGCCTTGAAGCGTTCTTCTTCGCTAGCAGCTCGAAGCCCGAGCAGTTCATTTACGGTGCAATTCACGACGTCGGGAATGTTTTAAAAGGGTTTTTGGTTGGCTTAATGTATTAGTGTTATGTAAACCCGCACGTTTTCGTGGATTTGAGACCCCCGAGCCTATTAGAGGACGATGTTTCCTTCGCTTCGGCGGATTTGGCAGTGATTGCACTCACGAGCTGTTCTTTTTGTGCCCAAAAACCACCTGGGCAAGCAGTATCAGGCAAGACTAATGCTGGTGTTAATTAGCCGCGACGGATAAATTGTCCGGCCACACGTGTAGTTTATGGCGACGTGCTGCAGGTCCAGTGGATCGATGTTCTTGAGCCGTCACGGACCGTTTCATTTGTCGCCAGTGCTCATATTAGGGCACATGAAGGATCCCCATTTTGGCACCTTATTTCCGTTGGAGCAGCGCTGTTTGAAGCTGAACAATACCACATATGGCCGCAGAAATTTCTAGGCCGAAATCTCGAGAATAGCGTGCCGCTTCCTCCAGAACCAGGACCTTTGCGGCTAAGTAGCTTGCGAAGCTGCTACATTTTAATATGTTGCATATTGCTGTTGAAACAATAAAGAAGCCAACCTGCGATCGATCATTAATAATAATCAATGGTAGTGTAATCGCAGATCAACCCCCTTATCATTTATACACCACGGTAGCTCTGTAATGTTTGTACTCACCGTAATGACCTAGCTAGCTTAATCTCGGTGGCCTTAGGTCGCAGATTTCTATCATCAGCTGTACTACTACAAGCTCTTTTAATAATAAAAAAAACACAGGGCATCAGAAATCACAGATTTCAAAAAAAAGATAAATAAAATCGTAGCAAACAAGTAACTTTATTAAATCAACAATTAATAATTGCTTGCAACATTGGTATTCAGTCCTTAAATTGTTTGTCACAGTATTAAATTATTTGAAGACAATATATTACATATGCTGCTAATGCAACACGCACAGCAAAAATATATGAACCTCTTTTGGGCTCTTGGATTGAATGTGATCACAACTCCATGAAGGGATAAGCTTACCACTGTCATATGTATTAACCGTTATCTCGGTAATAATAAGAAAATGGCGTGAAAGCACTTTTTACAAAATTCTTAATACGTATTCATTAAGCAAAACTTTAAATTTGTGAATTGTAAATTAGGGAACAATTAATACATTATGTTTTAAATTTATAAAACATAGATTTATGAATAGTTAATGCATTACGTTTTAAATTTATAAAGCGTAGTTTTAAATTTGTAAATTGTAAATCGGAACAATTAATACATTAAGTTTTCAATTTATAAAGCGTAAATTAAATTTGTAACTGGTAAATCGGTTAACGGTGATGAAGCGTCGTTGATATCGATTCCGCCAACAATTCATGGGCAGGCGAAGTTATCATCAAAAGTTGTAATGAGACTAACCTGATTGTGACAAAAAGGTCGCCTGTAGGCGATGAATAATTGGTCCAGGATCATCTTAACGTAACAGCCTTCAGCAGCACAAACCTCGTGGCCAAAGTTGATAAGGGAACGGACGCTCCGTGTACCACTTGGCCAGCTCAAGGTGGCATTCCAGAAAGGAGTTGCTGGTCCAAGTTATTGATTAGGGTGTTAATTAGGAAACCCAAATAATCAGTCGTCAAAACACGGCATCAAAGAATGGCGTTTAAAAGTGACGTTGAAAAATTACGTCAAAGAATAACGTCAAAGAGCTGATACAAAAAACGGGAAATTACTAAAATAAATATCAACAAGTAGCGTAGACATACCTGATTTCAGTCATCAGCCCACCAACAAAATTAATATTGAGGTGCAATAGCACACAAAATGCCTTCTTGGAACAAGTTGCTCCAACCAAAGCGAAAGGTAAAATGAGGTCGCGGACGGAAAATGACCGCTGCGGCTGGCCCAACTAATAACGAATTATTTTGGGAAAACCAAAATCAGAGAGCTCGCGCAAAGCAAGATTTGATATCGTTTGAAATACAACGAATAATAATTCAAGTGGGAATATACAGGCTGGCCCGGAAATAAATTGGTAACTGGCGAAACAATTAAGCGGAGCCAAAAAATTGTTTCACTGTTTGTGTTTGAAACTGTGAGTAAGTAGTAATACAAGGCGGGTTCTGGACCAAAGTGTGTCTCTGCGCATGTGTTCTGCGCAGGTTGTTAATAGGGGCGATATTTGCGCGCACCGGATGTCTGGGGCGCACCGGATGTCGCGCAGACGTGTGGGGTATTTTTTGCGAGGTGATTTACCTTAGGGTGACGTCATAGTCTGGGAAATTTGCGTACACATGTGGATGACCCATCACAGCATGTGGGTAGGATGTCGCGCAGACGTGTGGGGTATTTTTTGCGAGGTGATTGACCTTAGGGTGACGTCATAGTCTGGGAAATTTGCGTTGGCGCACATGTGTTTGTGGATGACTCATCACAGATGTGGCCACATGTGTTATGATGACCGGATGTCGCGCAGACGTGTGGGGTATTTTTTGCGAGGTGATTGGCCTTAGGGTCTGGGAAATTATTCTCGACATGTGCTTGTGGATGACTCATCACAGCATGTGGCAACATGTGTTATGATGACTCATCGCAGCATGGGGTAAATTGCCTCCTCTTGGCACAATTTCGGCTGTCTGCAAAATCAGTGTTGCAGCAACACGCGTACTTTCAACATGTCTGCAGAAAATTGCCTTTTCCAGACATATGGGAAATATTACAAGGAATTTTCGGAGTTATTTCCTTGGCTTGGCAGCGAACGTATAAGTGCTACCGTTAAGCTGGATGGACATCCGGACTTTTATACAACTAGTACAAAACTACGACTCCCAGACGCGTATGATTTTTTTCTGTATAATGTGTTGGAGCCCATTGAAGAGTATTTAAAAGATCAGAGATTAAAACGAGAATGTGTAAAGAAAATCGTATACGAGTTATATTGATGCTCCACCTTTGATGATCGTCATCCTAAAATTCAATGGGTCAGGCTAACCACCACCACCACCACCACCACCTGGTTTTTTACCCAAGACAATTGTAAAGATATAAATGTTTTTTATTTATCTAAATCATATCATAGAAATATTAGTTCTACGATAGCAATGTCCAAAGACTGCTTCTCAAATCATAGTTGGAGTCCTCCAATGGAACAACCGCACTTCTGGCCATCTAACATAACAAAGGTGGAGGGCTGCGGCTGTATAAATTGTATCAGGTGGTTAAGCTCATCACAAAATCTTGAGGCACCACTACAACAACCTGAACTGGAACAGGTGTCACCACCATCCCCATCACCAACTCCTTCATTTCAAGCATATAGTTTTACACTTTCTGAACCAACACTGCCTCTAGATTTAAAAATTAAGTTAGGTAATAAACTTATACATGTAATTATTAAAGATTAAAATAAAAGACTTTTTATTCTAATATGTGTTTTATTTCATACATTACAATGTATTAGATAAAATAAAAATTACAACAGTTGTTGGTGTTGATGTTGTTGTTGCCATTGCGCCATCTAGTAGTAGTAGTAGTAGGGAAAGCCTCATTGCAAGGCCTGGATCTGGTCAGCCATTTCGATCTCCTCGAAGGAAAGTTTAGTACTGTTACCACACTTTCCGCCAGATATGATGTAGTAGCAGCATCCAGAAAGTCGTTGCAGATCCTCATCTGTGAGACAGTCATATCTTGCTGGTAATATGACTTTACAATCGTGTAGCTCAATAGCTACTTTATCACCGTATCTTGTAGAACATCGAAACACTTATTATTAAATATTTATTTTGAACAACTAAGTCTTTAACATTTTTCCACTCTTTAATCTCGTTCAACTTAGACAATTTTTCAGTGAAATCTGCCATGTTATTAGAGCACGGTACAAGCACACACGAGAATGATAACAATGCTGCAAAATACTGAGTTTATATAGCACCACTCAAGATGTTTCTAAAATTATCCTCAACATGTGTTATACACACATGTTCTTGTAACATGTGGTTACGATGACTCATCACAGCATGTGGTAACATGTGTTATGATGACTCATCACACATGTGGCACATCACAGCATGGAGTAATTTACACAATATTTTTAGCATCTATCCAGCTATTGTGCTGATTTGAAAATCCAAGCCATTTTACAAATACTTTGTTACGTTTTCGTTTTATTACACGTTCAACGAGATGTATGTCTGGATATTTAACTTTTTGAAGCTCTAGATCGTAGAAACACCCTCGAATAGGTTGATTTGAAGCATTTTTTAGTAGATAGGTAATTGGATTAGTTAATTTAACTTGATCGATTGTGAATATTTCATTAGTCCAGTTGGGTGTATATCCTTTTTCAAATATTGTTATATTTGCTAATTCGCACAGGATCGCCAACCTTAAATTTTACATTACTTAAATCTGTCATTTTTATATGATTATAGGCTTGATTGAGAATTTCCTGCTCATTACTCTTATTCACATCAGCAGGTTTTTTACCAATCGTACTATGTTTTCTGTGATTGTAGGTGTGACTGACTTGAGATAATAGAGAAAGCCATTTGTATGAACCTTGCAAACTAAACATCTTCCACATAATAGATTTAAGTGTACGATTTACTCTTTCAACGACACATGCTTTTTTTGAGCTGAATGTTGAGAAATGGTTAATTTTATATTTATTCATTAGCGTTTGAAAATCTTTATTGAAAAACTCTTTACCTTGATCTGTTTGCAAGTTCTTTGGAATTCGACCGCTTTCAGACAGTATTTTTTCAGTTGCTCTAGCAACTTCCCTAGAGGTTTTTGTTTTTATAGGTTCTAGCCAAACATATTTTGAAAATACATCTATAATTACTAAAATATATCGATAACCTTTATTTACTTTAGAGTATGGTATCATTTCTACTAAATCAGCTTGATGAAGGTCATCTAATCCTTTTACTATGACACGTCGTCTCCTAAAGTTTATTCGTGCAGGCTTATGTAGCTCATCTACTATCTGAGCCTTAATTGAACTGTTTATTTTCGGTATCTTTTTCTTCCGAGTCATTTTGAACTCCTCTAAATGGTACGGTTTCACCAACTGTAGGTTTAGGCGACGGTTTAGTTAGATTTAGAGAAGAGTAGAGATGATCGATTTCAGATTGAATGTCTGTAAGGATTTCATTTGCTATTTCTATATTTGTACTAGCAGATTTTTGATGTTCAGAAAGTAGGTAAATAACCTTATTAAGTTCTTTGTTAAGGAACGATTTGTTGACAGCGTCTTCTTCATATAGAGGTTGCGCAAGATTGACTAATCGTTTATGTTGAAGATCAATATATTCGAAGTCGTCATCATCATCATATGATCCATAGTAACGATTTTTGTGCTGAATGTGACGACCGAACTTATCCCGCGACATTTTTGAACTGACGTTATTTAATAATTCTAGCTTCTTTTAACTCTTCTATTATGCTAACAATTTCATTTCTGTGATTTGAGTGACCAGCTGCTTGAGAGGCGTACAGTAACTTTAATCGATTGACTAGCTCATTCGGATCGTCCCAGTAAACATAATCCAATGGTTTATTGGTAACCTGTTTATACATTTGCTGCATACCTTTACCAGTACGTTTTTTAATCGCTAATGGCGCTGCTGCTGATGATGATGATGATGATGATGGCGATGACTGTTCAGGTTTTATAAATTTCTTATATTTCGCTTGATTGAAACCTACCTTCTGAGCATTTTTATCAAAATCTCTATGTGCAGCATTTGTTCTGTCTATAATATCATTATAATTTGCTATATCTGATCGAGTTGGAGTTATTTGAGGATTTTTTTTAAATAATAATTCGTACAAACCGGGTGAACCTTCATAGCGCACATTCTGAACAATTATATCTGAACCCTTTATATTAAGTTCAGCTCCACCAAAATAAAATTGGTTTTTATCAAAATCATATCTAATCCTATACCTCCCGAGCTCAGGTCTTTTTATAAGGTAATTGTTTGCATATTTCCTAGGAAGATCGTCATACTGTTTAAAAATAGAACTTATAGCTTGCGGTTCTATGTTGCGAGGTGATTGAAATTCGTCTTCAGCAGACGATAGCGATTGCAATACTTCATCAGCCGGTTTTGGTGTAAATAATTCTAGTTTTGGAGGTTTTGGCGAAATATATTCTTCATCAGCATCATAATCGTATTTGGTTTTCCCTTTATCATCATCATCATCATCAGCATCATCGTAATTGTATTTAACTTGCTTTTTCAATTTGAAAGGTGTAAATTGTGATAATGATGGAAGATGCTCTTTTTTCTTTATCTCTCCTACAACAGTTTGCACTTTTTCTGTAACAGGCTTAAAAAATTCTCCGAGGATCTGTTGTTGCTGCAAATTACCCTCCTTAAGAGCTCTAACTTTCTGTCTTATAATATTTTTAGTTTTAATAAGTTCTGTCGATGCTGCTGCTGCTGCTGCTGTACTCGTTTTCATTATTGTTGAGTAAACAGACTGTTAGGTAGGTAAACAGACAGACAGACAGACAGACAGACAGACAGGTAGGTAGGTAGGTAGGTAGACAGACAGTTAGACAGGTGGACAGATAGGTACGTAAACTGTTCAAAACCAAACCAGTTCACACACTAACAGCTATCTATCGAATAATAGATTACTAGAATTGTTAGATGTATATATACGAATCAAATTCGTAACGATAGCGACCATTATTTAAATCACTATCTTTGTCTATTACCAAAAATCCGTGTTTATGTCTATTCCAACAATAAGCACACATTTCTTTAAATTGTTCATAAGTCATGTCGGTATTAACATGATCTCGATAGACCTTCTGCAAATTCAGATCATCCTGCTTAAACAACACCAGCATGTTAGCATTATCACGAATAAGATGTTTAGGAATACATGCATATGTTTGACAAAGATAGAAACAGTCTATATTTTTATGCCGACCCATGCTAAAATATTCTCTCATAACGTCCTGTTTGTCGCAAGCAATGTCATCAAAAATAAAAATGCTGTTAGATTTAGCTTGGTCGGGTGGTACAATGTCCACACCATCGCTGTATGTATAATAACCAACCTCAGGAATTAATTGAAACAACATACTTAGATATTCAAACTTTGCTTGAAACAGCGATTTTGAATATATATAAATATTTTCGAATCCTACTCCATTAGCATCTACTATTAGCGAAATAAGTATGTTTGTTTTACCACAATTCGATGGACCTAGAACGAGACATCGTATCGTGGAAGGTAACAACGGTCCGTGTCTCCTGCTTAGAGATGTAGTATGATTATCATCATGATTTTTTATTGGCAAGCTATTTTTTAGTTTAACTACCCTCATGACGACTAATTGCAAACTCATACTAATACAGTTATACGCTTAATATATATTAAGGTTCTAATCAGCCACTTTTCAGTTCTATAAAATGCTTCGTCATCGAAACAGTAAACCAGTCATTCGACAGCGAGGCGCAGGTGTAGTCAATACGCTTATTAATAAATTGCCTTTCGAATTGCACATACCGGGATATCAATATTGCGGACCAGGAACAAAACTAGAGAAAAGAATTGCAAGAGGAGATCCTGGAATTAACAAATTAGATCAAGCGTGTCGCGAGCACGATTTGGCATACTCAAAATATTCCGATAATATAGCGGAACGACACAAAGCTGATAGTATTTTAGCTAAAAAGGCTCTTGAGCGTATTAGGGGTTCAGACGCTAACTTAGGCGAACGCGCTACAGCTGTAGGAGTAACTGCAGCTATGAAAACAAAAGTAAAGATGGGGATGGGGGCTAAAAAAAAAGTCAAAGTGGTAAAAAGAAAAAAGGTAAACGTCGTTGTGGTGGTGCTCTTACTTTCAATCAAGTCTTGAAAAAAGCAAGATCTCAATTAGGAGGCCGAGGACGTTTGCAACAAGACTTAAGCAATGTCGCGAATATAGCTGTTAAGGCAATTAATAAAATAAAAAGGAAAAAAATTATTAAAACTCCACGCGTAATACCTGTACCTAAAACAGGAGGAATTTTACCTTTGATTCCAATCTTTGCAGCTCTTAGCGCTTTAGGAGCTCTTAGCGGCGGAGCTGCAGGAATTGCAAAGGCAGTTAAAGGTACCGAGTCTGCAAAGAAACAATTAGCAGAGTCTGAAAGACATAATAAAACGATGGAAACAATCGCTTTGGGTAAAGGGTTATATCTAAGACCTTATAAAAGAGGATACGGATTGTTCATGACAAAAAACTAGTAATGCAGCTACCAAACCGCGCCTTGAAAAATATCGATTTACAATCATACGCTAAACGTTTAAAAATTCCAAACTTTCGAGGTATCTTTATGAGGGATGATTTACCGAAACAGGTTCGCAATATAGAATGTGGTATTGTAAATTTAGATGATAAAACGAATCTTGGCACACATTGGGTAGCTTACATAAAACTTTGATAGTTTTGGAGACTTACAACCGCCAAAAGAGATTGTGAAATATTTGACAAGTAGCAAAGATGGTAGCTGTCATCGTATTAAATATAATCACCAGACATTTCAAACGTATGATTCTGTAAATTGTGGACATTTATGTCTTCAGTTTTTGTACAATACCATGTGTAATTGAAATTAATAGCTTCCAGATGACTGTAGTTGTACATCTGCAGATCTGCAAGTTAAATGTATGAAGTCATTGCGTGAGAATGTTCTCGTAACTTGATATTTAACTCCGAGGAGCTTTGCACAGACTTCACACCATGAGTCACCAACCTCGACCACACATCATGAGTCACCAACCTCAACCGTACGACGAATATAGAATGCAAATTAACCGTTGGTTGGCGAAGCTAGAGGTTTTGAAAAAGGATGTGGAGACATATCAGAAATTAAACAATATGTCAACACAGTTTTTCCGCCTGCAATTAAGCGATCTGCAGCAGCGACAGCAGCATCAGCAGCAGCAGCAGGATCAGCTCTTCCTTCTCCTAATAGATCAATTCAATCATGCCCTGTCAATAGAGCAGTATAATAAAGAAGATTAGGAATAGGCGTAGCAACACCTGCAACAGCAAGCAGGTTCAATTTTACCCTATTGTTCAAATCCATCATTTCCATAAGAGAGAAGTGGAAAATGACGATGATCTTCCGCACAATTACTGGCAGTTGTGCGCACTCGACAGGATGAGGTTTAAGGATAGAATAGATAAAATGTCGCTGGTGCTAGAGCCAGTTTTAAAGAAGAAATTAGAATGTATTATAGAAAATAATTGTAATAAATAGGATGTAGGAAAAAGGAAAATAAAACTCATTTGTTTAAAAAGTTGTTTTATTTCTAGTAAGCACATTTACAATTGATGAGATGTAACATAACAAATTACATACATTTACAACAAATTTAATAAATTTCCTCATCATCATCCTCATTTTCATATCTCGTGTCTGTTAGTAATACATCGAGGGATAGTAATTTGGATAATAAATCTCTTAACTGCTGTAAAAGACTTGTATTTGAACAGGTTGCACATTTTTCATTATATCACTTACTTGATATGTTATAGTCTGTAATTCTTTTACAAATCGCTCAATACAGTCAGCACCGCGATATATCCAAAATCGTGATAAACTGTCATCATATGAGCATTTTAAATAATATGCGATACTAAATGGCGTGTGTTTTTGATAAACTGTACTATTTTCAGCTGACATAGCAAGGTTGTTTTGCTTTTCTAAAATACATTCCACGTCCGCGTAGATTGAAAATGGCACTTTTTCCTGATATTTATAGTTTGTAAATTCTATGCATTCACCCCTGTAAGGCATTCTAACTTTAGTTTTATTTATGCTATTGCAATTTTTAGTGTGATTTATGTGCGACTGTTTAGTTACGAAGTGATTTAGACAAATATCGCATAGAAAAGTTTGAGATTTTTTCTTATGCATCTGAGAGTAACCAATCTAGATACATTTTTAATCCAACAAAAATGAAACTGCTTCTCCCCGTTGGGTATCATTAATAAATGTATAGCATCCTTATTAATTAATGTATTTTTACTAATATATATCGGCAGTACTATATTTTTACTATATTTATTTTTCCTTTCTAAAGTATAAATATTTATACGCAAATCATTCATTCTTTTAAATTTTGATACGTTTTTTAATTTTATTGGAAATTCTAGGCCTGCGTAATTTAAAACTTCGTTGAAATGTGGATACGAAGATATTCTATCAGAATGCTTATCTGCAGGATGTAATGCCGATACTATTGACCACAAAAAACAATATTGATCATCATTTTTTACGTTAACTACAGCTTTTTTATTTTTTATATCTTGAGGCAAGTCGATATAACTACCTACCGTTAGGGGACTGTAATTATTTAAATTTACCTTTAAATGTAGTATCTCGAGTAAACTCCAACCTGAATCACGTTCTTGAAACTCTTCTAATTTTGTCAACAGTTTATTTTCCACATAGTTTGCGTACCATTGTTTTATATTAGTACCAGAATCAATTTTTTCATTTTTAGTAGCAAACGTTTTTAAATCTATCTCCCCACTGCTAGGTTTGATAAAATATGCGCTAAATATTACATTAGCTTTAAAGATTAAATTATTTTTCATAATCTTTTTAATTTTTATTGAAAAACTTTTATACGATTTTGAAAGAAATTCTTGAGGCTTCTTATAACCCAAATTTGCAATGATGCCAGTCCTTATTCGACTATGAAAGCATGATTCTACGTCTTCCCACACTAGCTTGTTTTTATTTAAAAACTTTTGCTGTCGCTCGCCTCCTACACCTGATCCTCTCTTTACTAATTTGATTTTTAAATTTCTTAATAATTGCCGCTGCCCCTTTAATAAACTAAGGTTTGCTTCTAACTTTAAAGGATTTTCATTCTTACCACCACCATCACGAATAAACCGCCTAACAGTTAAAATAGTTCTATTTACAAGCTTAATCCACCTATCAACCTCATCACTACATTTTATAAACTGTAATGCACTCCTAATTGACTTTATAGAATTTGAACTTAATTCTGAAATACTATTTGCTGCACACATGCTGAAAGTACGCGTGTCGCTGCAACACTGATTTTGCAGACAGCCGAAACTGCGTATTTAGAGAGAAAACACATCTGGCGAGCAATGATGTCATCACCCGCAAATTTCTCACACACAACTGAGGAGATAATTTACCCCATGCTGTGATGAGTCATCATAACACATGTGGCCACATGCTGTGATGTGTCATCCACATGTGCACGCAAATTTCCCAGACCCTAAGGTCAATCACCTCGCAAAAAATACCCCACACGTCTGCGCGACATCCGGTCATCATAACACATGTGGCCACATCTGTGATGAGTCATCCACAAACACATGTGCGCCAACGCAAATTTCCCAGACTATGACGTCACCCTAAGGTCAATCACCTCGCAAAAAATACCCCACACATCCGGTGCGCCCCAGACATCCGGTGCGCGCAAATATCGCCCCTATTAACAACCTGCGCAGAACACATGCGCAGAGACACACTTTGGTCCAGAACCCGCCTTGTATTACTACTTGAGTATATTATTTAGACTAGAGCGTTTCTGTAGACTCAATTTATGCGATTTGTGTGTCATTAAATGTAAGCTTGTACTGTGATATTTAAACGATATTAAATAATCCGATTTACTAGTTTACACGATGAATTATTTACGGCTTGATTGCGTTTATTTGGAGCTGTCTTTCAGAAATTATAGTATAATGTTTGGTATGTTTTGAGTTTACAATTTCTAGTTAATTCACCAGGGTGCATTTGCCGTTATTACAAAAATTGTTGGCGCTCTGGGCATTCATTAATTAGTATTCTACCGTTTAATTTCTGTCGTTAAGAACTACACGGCCTCCAATCGCTGAGCTGGTGGCCGGCATTTGCACCGAAGTGTAACTAACTTTGGTTCTTTGGAAGATAGCCCAGTTATTATATTAATAAGGAGCTAACAGTGACAATTAATAAATCGGAAGGACAAACTCTGAATAAAGTAGGAATGTGTACTGCTCAACAAATAAACTAGACCACCCATAAAAATAGTATTTGTTTTAGAGTGTACTCATATTAAGCATTTAATTGCACTGTCCTCAAATATCAACTCAAGCATTAACAAAATCATATTAAGAAAATTAAAATATAAAAAAATTATTAAAAAACTATATTTAGCAAAAATAAGAGGAAGGGCAAAAAATGGAAATAAATAGTTTTTTGAATCTTCTCGGAACGTTTAAAAATTTTTGGCAACCATTTGGCATACTTTGTATGCAATTTGCTATCAACATTTGGGCAAAATTCAAAATTTTTAAATGATAATATTTTATTAATGGATGGATTAAAGTTTTATAAGTTGCAAAATATTTTGGAATTGGTGGTTTTTTATTTACTGTGGTTTTATCTTCTCGACGATAATATTTAAATGGCAGTTGCTCTGAAAATATACATCCCCTCAAAGTGGTTAAATTGGTCAGAAGTGTTTTTTTTTAAATAGCCACAGAAGAACTACTACAGGCAGGAAGTTGAAATTCGGCATTACTATGCCGAATAATCAAATCATTTCAGGGGTTTTTAGAAATGTATTCCCTCAAAGGGGTTAAATGGGGTAGATGTGTTTTTCTAAAAGTCGCATTAACTGCTACAGGTAGGAAGTTGAAATGCAGCTAATGAGTTCCTTTTACAAATCTGGTGAAATCATTTTCAGGATTTTTTGTAATGCATCTCTCCAAAGCGATTAAATGGGGTAGGTGTGTTTTTCTAAAAATCGTCACGAGATAGATACAGGTAGGAAGTTGAAATTCGGCATATTATTTCATTGTATAAATCAGATCAAATCGTTTTTTGGGTTTTGGAAAATTTATCACCGAAAGGGATTAAATGAGATAAATCTGTTTGTCATGATATCGCCAAGGAGAAACTACTAGAGGCAGTAATTTGAAATTCGGCATATTAGATTGTTTTACTAATCGGTAATCATTTTTAGAGTTTTTCGAAATGTATCCCCTCAAAGTGGTTAACGAGGCCAGAAGTGTTCCTCTAAAAATAGTCACAAAGGAACTAGTACAGGCAGAAAATTGAAATTAGGCATATTAGATCGTTTTACAAATTAGGTCAAATCAATTTCAGGCTTTTTAGAAATTAACTCCCGAAATATTTAAATGGGGTAGATGTGTTCTTCTAAAGATCGTCACGAGAAAGACAGGTAGGAAGTCAAAATTCGGCATATTAGTTCGTTTTACAAATCATGTCAATCCATTTTCAGGGTTTTGTGGAATGCATCTTCTCAAAAGAGTTAAATGAGATAGATCTGTTTTTTTAAGATTCCCTTAACGAGCGAAGTAATACAGATAAAAAGTCGAAATTTGGCATATTAGATCAAAGTGTGTTACGGTGTAAACGCTCTCTTTGCGATATTCGGTTCGAGCTTATCGAAATTCGTTAGGTTAGCGATCACTTTTTTTGGTGATGTTCTAACCAACGAACATTGCGATGAAGCCAACAACAAAATTATATCTCTTTTGCCTAAATATGAAAAGCAATATTTGAGTATGAATACAATTGCATCACATAATGACAAAATTTTATAATTTTCTATGGAATTTCTAGATTCGTTAAATTTCAGTGGAATATATCCACATTGCTTAACACTAAAAATAGGATCAATATATATTCCCTTGAAAATTTTAAATGTGTCTACTGGTTGAAATGATGATATAAGATTAATGGTACGCAATTTATTTATGAACTACTTAGATTTGGTATTAAGTGGATAAGCTACAGGCAGAAGAGTATTATTACCACGTATATATTAACACATTCAAATATTGCAGTACCGTTTTGCCTTCGGAAAAGAAATTTTTCTGTACGCCTATCATTTACGATGTCAATTAATAAATCACAAGGACAAACTATGGATGAAGTGGAAATATATCGTATTTGCCACAACCATTATTTAGCCATGATCAAGTATATGTAGCAATATCACGTGAGTAGTTTTGAAAACTTCAAAATTTAAATTTTACGTAAGAGATCGTACCACACGTTACAAAGAAGTTTTGTAACTTGCAAAATATTTTGCAATGGGTCCACTAGTAAATCAAAATTCTCTGAAGAAATTTCTTAAGGACAATTTTCTTGTTCAGAAGTCAAAAGTCTTGGAACTCATTGGCGTGACACCTTGCTCATTCCAAACTTTTTATGCAAAATGTGTAGGGGACAAGGTTCGGATATCCTCAGCGTCACAACGAACTCTGCTTCTTTCAAAAACCATCGATCATACCTTTCTGCATATTATAGGATTTGTTACAATTTTTAGCTGTACTGGACTTGGATTGTCTCTACTGATTCATGACACCAACGAAACTAATTTGACTCGTATTTTACGTGATAGAGGCTCGGTCCATTCTCACCATACACTGTCACCATCCTTTCATGTATAATTTTCGGTCGGTGGTCTTCCAAAGTGTAAAATGTTATTAGGCTTCGGTGCTCTAATTTAACTATCTCATATTTAATAACAAATTAATACACAAAAATAAATGGATGAAATTTTACACAATAACTGTAGTACAGTCAAATTAGGCGGAATTACTTGTTAGATAGCTAATTCCTAAGGCAATATTTTCTTAATTCCCAGTAAAACCACCACAACAAAGTTCCAAAAGATCTATTGTGAAGAACACCCTTAAATTTTGAAAAATTGTTCGCAATATTCGAGGTACCATAAAATCGACTTGTGGTTGAACAAATTGTTCTGGCGACCTACTGTTTGCGCAATTTTGGTCAAGATATGCTTAGAAATAATAACAAAAGTCAAACTAAGTTTAATATTACCATGATTTTATAGTTTCGGGATAATATTGGAAAAATTGTATAATTACAGGCCATGTTTGCCCCTGATTGCCATACGTCGCAGTACAATGTTCAAATATGTTCATATATGTTATCAGTAAAACTACAATTCTTGGAGCTTCAGGTACAGGGTTCTTCACGAGCTGAGTCGATATGTATATGGGAAATTACTGGAACTATTTTTCTGAAAATTTGTATCAAAAGAGCTCGTTTCAACTAAAATATTTTCAGTTTTCTGCAACTTCCGGTAATACCGGAAATGGACCCCAACTTCGTTATTTTAAATGAAATGTCCCAAATGTTTATTGAATTATTGGGGGTTCTACGCTGAATTTCAATATAACTTCATATCAGACATCATATGTCTAGACTGCGTAATTTTTGAGTTATTTCAGTTTTTTCTAAATGTTTGGTAGATGTAGCCTCTTACAAAGAAATTAATTTTTAGAAATCCAAGCGAGTCAGGCCAATTGTTGTCAGGGTCTATCCGGATATCGCAAACGGAAGGTTTCGCAGGCTCTTTTGATTAACTTGTTACATTTTCCGTATATCTCTAACAGACTGAAGTAATCTTCATTACTAAATCCTAAACGGAACATGATTAACACTTCTGCTACTCTTAAAAGTCAAATTATTTGCAACTTTAGCTTTTGTTTCCTTAGTACCTTCAAGCCAACTGAGAGAATTTAAATTCTCCAATAACCAGAAAAATCCGTTCATTTTAGATACAGGAATGTAATCACAAGGTCCCCTTACTTTTCCGGGTAGAATCCACTGGTGAAGAGAAAACGAGGGGTTGCCATTTAAAAAATTAATTTTTCAATTTTTTTAAATAGCAAAATTCGGCGCCAATTTCTGAGCACTCTGTATAATTTTTTTTAAAGTTTTCAAATATTTGGGTAGTTATAGGTCTCACTTATGCAGACCCTAAAAATATTTGGCCTGACTCTTTTGGATTTTGAAAGATTAATGTTTTTGTAAGGGGCTGCATCTGCCAAAAATTTCGGAAAAACTGTAATAACTCAAAAATGGCGCAGTCTAGACATCTTCTTCTTCATGTGTCTTGTCCGATTATCAGGCGTTGACTATCACCATGTCGACAATTTCTTTATATCGATATCGATCCCGTGCAGCATGGAATAATTGTTCGGCTGTTAGGTCTGTCCATTGGCGGAGGTTTCTCAGCCACGACATGTCTCTAGACATATGATGTCCCATATTGAAATTCAGAATTGGTTTTTTAATAAATTATTACTATTACAAAACAGCATATGTATACATAAACAAGAACGGTGGTTTGGAGCCGATTCGAAGAACCGGGCCACGTTCTTTAGGAGTAGATAAAACACTTACAAATTAGGTGAGCAACATTAATAAACCTATCCCACCAAAGAAAAAGTATAGCTTTCCGTCCTTCTTTCTTATTGACATTCAATCGCATCAAATGAACGTAGCAGTGGATTATATAAAGGGTAATTTATAAGTATGGTTATTAAATTTAAGAGTAGTGGGAAGACATCAAACGGAACAACGTTGCATAATAAATTATCCTCCAAAAGGTAATCATTCAAATTAAAATTAAAATATGTAATTGCTTAAACTGCTCGTGGGTCACTGAAATGAACTTCTATGAATATAATTTCGCATATGTGGTTGAGATAATACCGAATATGGATAAAATGCAGAAGCAAAAAGCAGTTGCTTGAGTGTGTCAACATTTGATGAATTACAGTACATGATGGCGGTTAATGTACTCTTATCTGATTTACCTAATAAAGATTTTGGTTAGCCAGTGGTTCTCAAAAATGTGGACCACAGAATCCTAAAATTTTTACTTCCCTCGTCTGAAAAACGAAGGAAGTATTGTAATCACGAAAAAATCACCTTCCGAGATTTCTTCAGATCTTCACGTTTCAGGGTCCCTAGATGACGAAAAACAGATTTTCTCAATTCCATCTGTCTGTCTGTCTGACTGTCTGTTGGCGTATAACTCAAAAACTATTTGTCAGAGGAAGATGATAATTTGTATACACATTATATATGTATACCTGACATGAAACCGGTACAATTTCATACAAATATATACAGGGTGAACACCTTAAACAAATAATGTTTTGTTTATTTTTGAGTTAATGTCGAAATAGAAGAAAGTAATAACTTTCTTATAGATAAGGCTTTACACTTGCAGAAAATAAGACTCAACAGATACAGGATAATGTCACAAAAGGGTCGAAACGTTTCAACAATAAGACCGTTGCATTAAATAGAGGCACGCGCCGCACTCATTTCAATAAAGCTGGATAGCACAGTTCGACTTATCGATGCGGTTACAATCGCTACGCAGATGCGGCGGGTTCAAACCCCAACGGGATACATTTTTTTAAATTTGCAAATTGACTAATTAGCGCGAGGAAAGTTCGGTGTAGACCGAACAGATGTTTTTCATAAGCGATACATTTTTAATGCAATGTACTATTCAAGAAACAAAAACTGGGGCAGTTAGTATGTTCTGTTGTGAATGTGACTGCTTTAATATACAGGGATTTTTTTTCTTTGTATACATACGAGCTATGTATACTTTTATAAAAAAACGTGTCAAAGCATTATTTTAGTGCTAATTATAGATGGAATTTTGGATAGTTATAATGCAAGGAACATGCCTTTCTGGATATTTTATCGAAAATAAGTCTCTTACAGTTCTCAAGCACAAGCTGGTACCATGTTAACATTTCAAATTTTTCGTACGCTGTACATGGTTTTTTATAAAAGTATACGTAGCTGGTATGTATACAAAAAAGAAAAATTCCCTGTATGTATGTATATACTTGCTAGACATTTTTTACATAATGATCAACTTGTTCAGACGTTGCTATAAAACAAAATTGTTAGTGTAAATGTAATTGTACTTCTACTGAGGTCAATATATACCCATTCAATTTAATGACCATACGTATGAATCACGCTGTATATATAACATTTTGTGAACATAACTCAATATTTAAAGCAAATTCTTGGTCAGTTGTCAAATATGGCTAGTTCTGATTTATGCAGTGAGCTGTAGAGCGTACTGCTTTGATCGAATTCTAAGAGATCATTATTTCTTTGATCAAGTTCAACCGCAATCACATCATATTCTGTCTGTGGCTTCTGCGAAGTATTAGGAAAGAAGTAGGTACTAGCATCGTAATTAAAAAGGTATAGAATTAAAATGCAAAAGTATAATAGCTAATAATGTGACGATGTCACGATTATATATTAATATCTTATAACAAGCAATTACTGTTTTGTATAATATTACTTTATTTTTACATTTCATGATTACAATTTGCCTTTTTCACACATTTACATACAATGGTAGCTAAAAAATTCCTGTTTTTATTTAACATATGTATTAATATAGCCAGTGTTTAATCATTTGAAGAAGGCCAAAACAAAAATATTTGACGTATTTCAATTAAGAACTACATTAAAGGTACCATCCTAAACCTGCTGCGAATGATTTTTTAATTGAACCATCTTTACTATAATACTATAATTTATTAACAACATTTTGAGTAAGACCTACTAATTTTAAGTTTAGGGCAATACAATTTCCTGAAATTACGCAAATTGGCTAATCATGTACTCGTAGTGTACTTTAACGAACCTAAATGAAATTTTGCTGTAAAATTATTAAAGAAGCCAATATTTGAAACCTTTGTAATTAAGTATGGAATTTTCACTCTGTGTAGTAAGAAGTGTTTTTAATATTAATATTCTCCACGGCTTCTGATGTTAATGCACTATTAATACAAACATACTTTAACTTAGGAGAAGAAATAGCGAAAAACGAGAATATGATGTTCAAGACCATTTTTCTCATTTTTTTTTCAAATGGAACAAATTTTATACTGTTTGAAAACAACATGTAAGGTACTACCGAAATCAATAATAAAAAATATAGGTTGTTATTTAAAAAAAGTCGATGAGGTCATATCATCAAAAGCAAATTACATAAGGAACTGAAAATCAGTTGAAAATATTCCCTATAGTCAAAATCGCTACACCCCTTCGAGATTTTTTTCATTAAAATGAATATCAGCGAAGTTAATTAATTTGTCCGTTACTTTATTTCCACACTGTATTGTTTTGCAAATCCAGCATTTAATTTATCGTAA
Organism: Agriotes lineatus; assembly: GCA_940337035.1. Lineage (NCBI taxonomy): Eukaryota > Metazoa > Arthropoda > Insecta > Coleoptera > Elateridae > Agriotes > Agriotes lineatus. The sequence continues at coordinate 101,193,184 of OW679196.1, read as the reverse complement.
AAAATTTATACCAATAGCTGGATGACTTATTAGTAATTAATTAAATAATCAAATATTTTAATGTGATAGCAGTTATTTTATATAGTTATTTACTGAATAAGTGTTGACTTTGTTTTCTTGGATAAATGAAAACAAGCAAGCCGATATAGAGAATTGCAAAATAAAAACTATACTACTTACCTATACTACCTCCAAGTGGTCTTATACCGAGCGACCAGTTTCAAAACTAAACATAGGAAATTTTTAGTAAACAATTAAGTTGTCTAACGTAATTGATATCTAAGGACTTTCAATACCCCCCCCCCCCACCCACATAATTTGAAGTTCTGATCTAGCAACCTGGTTTTTTAAGTTAAATTAAATGTTTCTAGTAACCTTGTGCTATACCATGCTTCGATCTTCAATTTTGAAACTGGTCACCTGGACTAAATGATTATAGAGAAAAGAGTGTGCTGTATATCTCTGCAAAGTGGTTTTATAGAACTCGCAAACTTTTAAGCACTCTTCTACTTTTTCAGCAAAGCCTTACTTTATTCACTCGTGAAAAAGTAACAAGTCAAAGGCGTTCTCTGTGCCAATTCTATGAGGTAATATCAAATGTAAATATTCTTACCGTTTTCAAAATTTAAACTTGTTATTGCTTCAGCACATCCGCTAGCGCGTTTCTACTTTGACTATATAATATTTCAATGTGACTTCTCGAATAGTAAATATATTCCTCCTCTTATTACATTTTCCATATCGTGTTTATTATTCTCATTTATAATTCTGCCACTGAAATGCCGAAATTGGGGCGAGATTGTTTATGGAGAAAGGTTGAAATCTCACTACGTTATTATTTCAGGAAAACTTAGAAACTACAATTCATTAACAAAACAGGTAGGCTTTGAAATTCTAGGGCAACAATTACAACGTGATAGCTATATAAATGTTAATTTTGCATTTCCATTTTAGTATTTTGAACCGGAACAAGTTGTGAGGCCTAACCCGAGAAAGGCGAGGAAGACAATGTAAATAACTTGTCCTAGTTTTCTATCAGTATTTACATTTCCACTAATACATTTCGAAAACTTAAAAATAATCCTCTGGAATGAATCGCTAACGTTATCTTTTTGTTTTAGGTTTCATTACCAGAAGTAGACCGCCACGACACAAGCACAATCTACAAGAAACTAACGCTGGACCAGCTTCAGAAAGTAGTTCCTCAAATAAAGTGGCTGGAGTACCTAAGCTCGTTCCTAAGTGACGATATCACTGAAAACGAACCGGTGGTGGCCTACGGATTATCTTACTTTATTGAGATGGGAAAAATTTTGGACCAGACCGATAGACGGTGAGCCCTGTTTCCGGTCCAGCACATTCCGTGTTAACGCGCTTTCTTCTTGAAGGGTTATTCATAACTACGTCCTTTGGCGATTAATAATGGCTTTGGTCCCACACATGATCGACGATTATCAAAGGGAAAGGGTGGAATTCCGTAAGATTCTGTTAGGAATCCTAAGCGAGAGGAGCAGGTGGTCGCAGTGTGTAGAGTGGACGAACAAGAAGCTGGGGATGGCCGTGGGGGCGCTTTTTATTCACGACAATTTCAACCACGATAGCAAAGTATTGGTTTTCTCTGCACTTATCGCTTCAGCTAAGTTCCTTGCCATTTGTTACAGGAAACGGCTCTGAAAATGATTCACACAATTAGGGAAGCCTTTAATGACCTGTTGGCGGAAAACGACTGGATGGATGATGAGACTCGAGCGGTTGCGAAAGAAAAGGCGGACGCCATGAATGAACGCATTGGATATCCACAATTAATCACTGAGAGCGACGAACTTATAAAAGAATACGATGCTGTATGTATATCATGAGTTTGTAATAATTAAAAGTAGTCAAAAAGAACACAGACGATTACAAAAACTCTAGTTGTAATAAAGTAACAGTTGTCACTCATGTTAAAATAAAATCAATTGATTGACTAATCCGTCTTAAGATCAATTAGTTCATAATACAGGGTATCTAAAAACGAATATAAAATATTAAGAAAACAATTAGGTAACTTATTTAGAGTCGAAAGGTTCATATAAATGCAGGAGTTGCCAATTTAATAATTATTTGACTACTTAATTCTTTAAAATCTTACCAAGGCAATACCTTACCACTCAAATAATCAAGCTTGTAATAGTACGTTTGTTTACTTCTGCTTATCCCTCCGTGGAAATATTAAGTTTGATCAAAACGTCTCGTATGTCTTAACATTTATTTAATTATTTGTCCCCTTAACCCTCAGTGAACATGAAACCCTCTAAATATCTCAGTTAGTGGCTTATGAAAGATCATCATATGCCAAAACTGAAATCTGGCTCCTCTTGGTAGTTGTGTCGAACTGAAACTTGACGTTAAATAATGTATGTCAATTTGTTTACTAGATTTATTTACTTCAAAACACAAATAAAAAACATTTAAAAAACAGAAATCACATCGAAGAAAACACAAATCAAATCAAAGGAAGTCAAATAAACACAGAATTCATTTCTAATACAAACTACACGCGAGAGCTGGATCTACTCGCGTATACATTTAAACATATCAAAAGACCCGTAAATCATAAAGAAAAACGCATTAAAATAACAAAAACTTAATGTAAAAATTGCTTGCAACCTGTCCCATTTAAATTAACGTGCAATATACACACATTAAAACACATTTCTTCCCGTTTACAAAAGCTCGCAGTTGAACTCAAACCTTACCGCATTGGCCTGAAGACACTTTACCTAGAACTCCTCACCGTACCCTTGAAAACAGTACGTCTTCGATTGCATCATTGCTCTAAACAGCCCAACGCATGACAAGGGGAACCCCCAATTGCTCTCTTGGCCGCAGTTCGTCTGAGTGACGTCACATCTCGTGACACAGTAACTGCCTTTTTTGTTGGCGGCGTAAATTAGCATCTTCCAATGGACGTTTTGAACGTACTTTGGATATAGCACAAATGCTTTGACTTCATTCTCAACGCTGGCTTAATACACTTTTGTTGGTATGCAGCAATTAGTAGCTTCAAGGCTCTTTAAGCCGTTTCGAGTTATTTCGCCTCGTTTCAAGGCGACTTGCACAATTTTCTTGGGTAGGCAGCGCCCTCAGGTCCGCCCTCAATATTTTTTGTTAAATCTGCATGAATTAAAACTTCGTCCCGCGGAGAGCGTGTGTTTCTTGCTGCACTTACGTTAAACCAAACTTCGCAATACATTGCCGCGCAGGATCCACTTTGAGAATATTTGCTTACATAAAATACAATGTGATTAAGTTTAACACATAAGAAAGTACCTATAAAAAATACAAGTTAGATTGGGCTTCAACTGTAAAAACAAACACTACTAGCGAGTGATCTAGATGCCCCGTTACAAGCGTTATCACATACTACATAATATTTTATTTACAACACTATAACGTTTACTATTTTACAGGGTAGCTCTCCGTAATACCGGTAATGAGTTCCATAAACTGTTTGACAATTGTAGTATTCAAATATTGTAGTAATTCAAATAGTTCGATACTAGTAATTTATTCTCTTGTGAGAATAGTATGGTAGCATATCCTGATAGTTAGTATTGTCTTGGCCTCTTTGGTGATAAGATGGGTAGAAGTGTTTACTTTTTATTCTTCAAATATAGCCAATACGCAGTACCAGTCGATTACGAAATAATACATTATTTTCCTGATTCTTAAGCAACTTTCTCCTTCACAGTCTTCAGTTCGTAAACTGGTTTATCGCAGCGATCGATTCATTTTGATCTATTGGAAGCTTTCCTCTTCATATCCTCATAATTTCGGCTTCCTGAAACGTCAATAATTTTTGTAATGTATTAAAGGCGAGGTCTGCTTCTAGGGATTCTTCCATTTAGTGTACCTTTGATAATTGTCTTCAGTAACACTTCTCTTTCCAGAATATGACCTATAGTTTGTATTCTTCTTTTAGTTATGTTTCCATATACTTTTTCCTTTTATTCTTTCCAGCACTTCTTCATTCGATGGATTCTGTAACGTTATTTGCATTCAGCCCTTTATTTAGGCAATATATTGTATCAGTACGTGAGGTTTAATCCTCACGTGTTACTTTAAATTTAAACAAGACGCCTCGTACATCTTGATATTTAAATAATCATTGCCTAGATCAGTTTATACATGGAACCCTCTTAAAACCTCAGTTGCTTACGCTGCTTACAAAACAAGAATCTGGTTCCCCTGTAATATTATCGGAATGAATCTAACTTTAAACGACGTACAAAAAAACCCGATTTGTTTACATCAATCTACTGAATTCAAACCACAAATAAAGCATTGAAAATACCAAGAAATTTAAAAGAAAATAAGACCAACTCCTATTAAACCTACACGCAAGAGATCTGGCTCTACTCGCATGTACGTTTAAACATATCATACACACATAAAACATGAATAAAGCATTATTAAAATAACGTTGAAATAGTTGATTTAAAAAAAAGGCAGATATTAAAATATCTTAATACGGCTCTCGCTTAACGCCGACCCTGATCGCGTTTGTGTGTTTTCAAATCTGGCGCGCATTGCACACCTAAGCACATTCCTGCACACTCCGAACAACTTTTCGCAACTGAACGCAATTTACAATAGCATTGAATATAAGCTTTTTACCTGCTATGTGGCCTTAAATTGAGGATGTCCTAGATTGCGTGATTGCCTCTGGACGAAACAATGTTTGATACTAGGAATTCCCGATGGCAGGCAACCTCTCAAGGACTGCTGAGTTGGCTCCTTCCACAATGGACGCTTTGAATATGGCACAATTGGTGTACTTACATGTATACTACGCAGATTGAGTTTTCATATTCACAAACTCTTGTTAAACTGCACTCTTTAACTGTGTGTGCTGCAATTATTTGCTGCAAGGTCCTTTTAGGCAGCTTCAACTCACACTTATAGGCGCACCCCGCTTGGCGAAAGCTAACGAGCGATATCATCGGTTCTTCTTACATTTCGCTTGATTATATTCACCACGTTGCAGGAACTTAAACGCCCTTTCACTTCAGAATGCAATCACAAAGTGGTACAGGATCGGCTTAGTACACATTTATAATTCTAGAATACCATATGCTTAAATCTAACACACAATAATAAAACAAAACCAAACAATTTGGCCTATATCTTTAAATGTGAAAGCAAACATGGCATGCCAGATGACCGGTTACAATTCTATTATCATTTTATCCGCTTTCTCTATGATCCATGTGCGCTATAAATATGTTTTAATAAAATTTTCTATTGTTTCTATAGATATCCCACTAATAGTCAACAATTGGTTTTTATCGTAGAAGGCTTTTTCGCTTGATTTATCGTATTTTTAATTCCTTTTGTGCTTCTTCCGTCTTCCCCTTTCTTTCTTTGTCGTCATTTTCTTTAAAGTATTCCAGTTACATGTTAACATTTCCTCGAACAATTTTCTTTCTTTAGATATACGCCAGTACTCGATCGTCAAAGCCTTATATTTTTGAAAAAGAGTGTACCGTCCAAAGTGATGTTGACAGATAGATGGCTGTGAGAGAATGATTGAAGCCTATTATAAGCAGCGTAATATCTACATATACCAAAACGCTTACTGCCTTATAGTAAAGCACTTTATATTGGGTTGCCTTTGTTACAGGCTAAACCGCCGTTTACGACATCGCGCCAGTATTTACGAAAAGCCACGATAAAACTAGACGACTAGCGCGTACAATAACTCACCGAATCAGGAATGTAACTCACATAGGACCGCTATCCAGCCCGTTACAACAGTTGCCGACTAGGATTCAGTGGAGCGAAGGATGGTCCAACACGAGATAACACACGGACAACGGCTTTATTAACGGTAAACAAATCTAAAATGATAAGGCGACACCACAATTCCATCATCATAAAAAAATGCACAGGTAAAACTCACTGAGGAACAGTGAAAGCATATGAATTCACCTTTCAACTTTAAGCTTGGCAGTATTCTGATCAGCGAGCCTTTTCAGCACCATCCGACCTACCTTTCGAAAATCTACTTGATCAGCTGGCCAAACTCCTCTTACAACTGTAAAGTATAATACGCAAATCGCATGCACAATAACAAAGAAAACCACAGTTAAATTAATATGACATGTATTGACAACATATTTGAATACATAGAAAATGGCACGTATTAATATGAAATGTGTTAGTATACGGCAGTTCGGTAAATTGTGCAACGTCTTAAATCTATTGAAATAATTCGGTGACATTATCTCTGGAAAACGATATGAACAGTAAACTATAATCAAATAGTGGTAATAAAGGCGAGATTCAACTATAATAAATGGCAGTGGTGACACATGACAAGGGCTACTGCATAAAGCTAATCAACAACTATGTAAACTGGTGGTAAATGAAATGTAATGACAGGTACACAACTATAATGGTTTGACACATGAAAAAGGCACACAATTACAGTTAAATAACCGAGACGTTACATCAACTGCCCGATGATTCGACGAAACACACTGTATATGTTAAGTTGCACTCTAAACGTTAATAAATAATACACACGATACCTTTAAAGAGCTTGGCTGTGCGCAAATTGTTGTCCTATGTTACTGCAACGGCTCCTGTTTCCAAATACTGCAGATGACGAAACGGAAGGGCTACTGCAACAACTCAACGAGCTGTGGGCCGGACACATGAGAATTTATCTTCTACGAGACATGGAAGCCCGCTGCGGAAATTTGACAGAACGGTAAAGCGGAGCTTCGCGAATACATGACACTGCTAATAAGTTTTCACAAAGGAATCCGTCTAAACGACACGATAAGGAATCTGCCACTCCACAGCAAAAACACGCGCTCTTGCACACATGGCAGCTGTCTCTTAAATTCACTCAGAAACATCCAGGAAAGGCGCCTTGCAAACGGATCGATATTTCCAACAACGGATAAAGTTAGCGCGCCAACAGATCGGAAACAGAGAAACACCGAATGAGTGAATTTCAGACAGTCGACTGTAAGCGAATAATTCGGGATGCTTAAATTCAGGCGGAGTAATTCGAAAAACCCATATACAAGTGGGGTCGTAATTTAAGAAATAACGCCAATTAGCTGTACCTTCGTACAAAACTAAAAATGTCCTAACACCTTGTATAAATATACAAAAAAGTATGAACATTGGCACTGGGAAAGAGCTCTATATGATTTAATTTGTTATTGTTTTATTATTGTGGCCTTTAATAAGACCATGCCAATTTTTTTTTAGATTTTGCAGCTGTATTTAATTGGTGTATTTGTGTGAGAATGTGTGCAAACTTAAGAAGTAAATTTTCACAATTTTTTTGTTTGCATTTTTGAATTGTGTGCGAAGTTTCCTAATTACCTATATTTGAAAAGGCAACTAATCAAATATAGCATCAATGAAATTTACGACAGAATCATACAAAATTAAGAATTATAAAACTATACAACGAATGTTGCGCAGCGTTTTGCAAAAAAATAAATTCTGTATTTATACATGTGAGGCCGATAAAAGTACAGGAAACATACCCGAATTTTCCGTGTACTACTAATAATTTAGTTCTGAAATTCTAAACACAAATTACAACTTTTCTATACACTCTGCTGCCAAATCAACGCACTTTGGCCTATTGATGTTCCAGCTCCCACGCGTTCCACGAAGATGAGCTTTCAATTTTCCGAACAGAAAGAAATCCGAGCGTGCGAGATTCCAGAAATAGGTTGGTTATGAAATATTTTAATGCATATTCAACGCATTTCTACGACGACGCATTGTCGTGCTGTAGGAGCACTCCTTTTCGCAGTCACCTATGGCGTTTTCGAACCTGTTTGTGCAACAGTGTTACTGGTTAAGGCATCCATCGGGCTGGTACTCTGTTCATATGTAAAATGTCATGTAGTGGTAATCTAACCAATTTCTCGACAATCTTTACTGTCTTGGTTATGGTTTTTCACAGTAATCCGCTTTTCTTCCATCACTAATTTCTCCACTTTTGCCACAGTTTTAGAGTTTTCTGCAATTTTGAAGGGGAAGCATCCTGTTAAACTATTTTCAGCCTTTTAGCGATTTCGGTAAGATTTAATCACTACCCGGTATTACATTTTCTCCATCACACTATCTAAATACAACATAAAGTCGAAAGTTGACATGTAACAAGCTATTATTTTTCAAGGCACACAAGATAGACATTAGCGAATGTGTCCTCTTCTCTCGTGCTTTCATCTTTTGGGAGACCTCTTTGGTAGTGTTATGGGTAAAAACGTTTACTTTTATAATTCCCTAGATATAGCCAATTCAAAATACCAAACCACTAGAAAACAATAAATTTCCGGATGTTTAATAAACCTAATCATTATATACTTCGAAACTTTTTACAAGTGTTGGCACGCTTACTATCGAACTGTCTTCTATAAATCAAACATTTCTTCTTTAGTAGATAACTATGATTTTGAGTCAATCGCTCTTAGATTAGCGGGTCCCTTGACTGCTGATATGAATTACAACGTGTCCGGAAAGAGCGTCTTTACAGGACGCGTGGGCAACTTTCAGGACGATGCTCACGGCGAGATCTGAAAGCCTACAAGTCCTGTAAAGGGCATTTCCGGATAATTTAAGTACTGTATACTGTAATATTAAAAAAAATCACAATAACAAACAACCATTATACCTGTGTAGAAATCTAGAGTTTGTAGTTGATTTCCTTAGTAGCCACAGCCAATAAATGTTGCAAACCAATCAATGTCCTTAATTTCCATAGTAACCATACTACACAAATATTGCAATCAAACTACCAATTTTTCAAAATCGTCCTGTAAAGTAGTACTTTCCAGCCTAAAAATTATACATTAATGCATGATTGCCAGTACGGGTGCCTAAAATATCTTTTGCGCTGATTTTGAGACACCTCGTCAAGAGTAATTTTAAAATCACCTCAGTTATCTCTCCTACTTTCATATTTGAATCAACCATTGTAAATCTATATATTTTTTACACTATCCGTCAGCGGTTTTCGCAGCTGTATCTGTGGATACAGATGTACTCGTATTTTAGTCACAATAAATTTATTATAACTATAAAATAATAGCAGAACCTTTATTTTAATTTAAACACTAAATCCGATGTTCGTACAAATGTAAGTAAGGGAAAATGCCCATTTCCGGAGATATTAAACCAGTAAATCCCTCATACTTCAACTTTAAAACAAATCTACCAACTGCGTCCAGTAATTTGCAAATAAATAAGCCACAACTGTTACGAGCTTAAATTTACGCGAAGCGTAAATATTGGTATTTTTTATTCCTCTCTCTTTTATTAAGGAACATGCAGCTTGATTTAGAAACACTAGTTTTATTTAGGCGTTACAACTGCGATATTACCTTTTAGTTGAACATCACCGAGGATGAGTTTATGACGAACATTTTGAACGTACTCAAGTATGAAGCAGACCAAAACTCACAAAAGTTACGGCAACCTGTCGACAAGGATAAATGGTCAACGGAACCGGCAATAGTCAACGCTTTCTACAACCCCAATAAGAATGACATAGGTAAGTTCTGTGTTTGAAAAAGTACTATACAAGGGTTGTACAGGTACAATATTTGTTGCACCTGATCTACTTACAAGTATTTTTCGAAATACACGTTGCTCACCTATTTTCTAATTCTAATTCTCATTTACAAAGTAATATGGTGGCTGCACCTAACATGCTTCTTTTATCATGGTTTTTCCTTTTAGGGTCTTTCCACGTATTTACTAATCTACTAATAAAATTTCTTTAGTGTTTCTTTCTTAAAAATTTGCGAAGACCTGGAAATCCAGAGTGTTTCCCTATTCTTTTTTTGTTCTGGATTGAAATGGTATAGCCGTGTCGCATCCACCGTTACATAATGGAATAAAAGTTTATCATGATTGTAGGTACTCGCAAACGTATTCAGATTTCTAGGTACCAATTTTGAAAACATGTTTTTTTTTCTTCAAGCAACTTTTGATAGGGGTTGAATTGTACCTTATGAAACGTCTGTAATTTCTTACTGTTAGTCAATAACTTTTAAGCATAAATCAGCAAAACGCTCCACAGTTACTTATGTGCAAATTAGCGAAGCAAGACTGTCATCCGACAGGTTCATCACATCTTCGTGTACCCTTCAGAAATAACCATCCCTCCTGAAAGTACTTGATGAAAGTTCAAATCTCAATGTTATCCGTAGTGGGAAACTGCAGAAAATAGATCTTCACAACTAAGCTCTCAAGAACAATAAACAACCATTGGCAACAAGATCAGGGTCATTAAATAATGTACAACTCCTCTATTGGATAATAATAGGCATAGTCACATTTGATAAAAATGTTATTCGGTATTCATGTGTTACATTTTCGCTTTTGAAAAAGTGGGTTACTTGAATTCACAAAAACAAATTTATTTTTATTTTGAATGCAGGTCCATATTTCTCACTAATATTTATAACTTTTTTATAGTGATTCCGGCGGGAATTCTGCAACCCCTATTTTACAGCCAGCATTTCCCAAAGTCGTTGAATTACGGCGGCATCGGGGTAGTTATTGGGCACGAACTTACGCACGGTTTCGACGATAAAGGTAAGCACTTGAAAGGGTTATCGGCGCCGCTGAATGACATTTTCCGTTTTTAACCAGGTCGCCAGTTTGATAAGGACGGCAACATGATGCAATGGTGGAATAACGCCACGATAAGGGCCTTCAGGGAACGAGCTCAGTGCATTATAGATCAATATTCCCGATATAAAATTGATGAAGTCGGTTTGTACGTGAACGGAAGAATGACGCAAGGGGAAAACATTGCTGATAACGGCGGCCTGAAGGAAGCTTTCAGGGTATGTCGTGATTGTTTCATTTTCATAACCCGCCCCGAAAGGATCTATAAGATAATATTAAGTGATAACGCCTCGGTGCCAGGGGAAAGCCAACTCTAAATCTCAATGATAACTTTTAACGTCTTTAGCAGCACTTTAGTGAGGAAATATGTATGTTCCTGAGACGCCGCCGGTTTAAATTTTCCTTAGAGCTTTTGATATTTATGGTATGCGCAGTCGATAGACTTAATATTGGAGAATTTTTCATATGGGATAAATGTCGCACAACTTACTCTTAATTATGAAGATAGTTTTATCTTGTTTATGAACACTAATCTACAAAAAGATGACTTAGAAAACACTTTTCAATAGGTAATCCAAAAATGTAGCTACTATTCTTACAAAAATAAGTAATTACATAAACGCACATAAAAAATATCTGGAGCCTTACAATTATTGCACTTTAGGAAGTATTTAAAAAACGTAGTTTGTTGAGTGAGAAAACCATGTTAATATATTTGGTAGTGACTGAAGTGCTGGAATCTTGTTAAGGGGATATTAGAGTGGTTAGGGTTCGAATAAATTGTGTGAACAAGAAGTTCACGTCAAATGATCGCAGTTGTATCATACGCTAACTCACTTCGAAAATGAACACAGTGATGTTAAAACTGTATTAAAACCAATGGCATATAAATTCTGTATTTATACATGATTTAATTCTAGGCACTGCGTACACATGAAAGTATATTTACAATTACAAATAGAGTCAAGATATTGCAACCCGTCCTAAAAAATTGATTAAGAAATGCTGTTTACATTAAAGTAGGCCGCAAGAATTACAAATTATAAACTAAATATTACATATTGTTTCTAAAATTAACACAAAATTTGTATGGTGAAACGTATTTTAAACAAAAGCATAAGCTAACACAGATCCAACAGCCATCCATCTGGAATCAAATGTCTTCATTCTTTATTTCATCGTCTATTACCAGCGGTGCTATATATTCTACCAACTAACAATTAAAAGAACTACAATGATGACCGAAAATGCATTCCAATTACTCCATTTGTAAGAGTAAGTTTCAATTTCGTCATTTATTTTCTTTTTTTAGAAAAAGGAAAAGTTTCATAACTAAAGAGGTATTGTAGATTCTAATTGCCATTGAACTGTGAATTAATTAGAAAAATAAACAACTAAACAGTAAATAATGACTTTTCAAAATCCTATGGTGCCGAGGTATTATGTTTACAAATAATTAAAAAAATAATAATAACCTGAAACCAAAGAGGAACTGTTACATAAAACAATGCACAGTTCCGATACTTTTAACAAACGACTTCCGTAAGCACTCATTAACGAAAACAGGGAAAGAGTCGTAAATTTTCGGATTGGCGGTTTTCAGCTAGAACCCTAGGAATGATTGACTTCTTCCTGCTACCCCGACGCAGGCGAAGGTTCAAAACAATTATTGCTATTTCAAGCCATTAATTGCTGTCCTACTGCGGTCCGCAAAACCCCTGCAATATTCATTATGCTTAATCGCATTGCAATCCCTCCTGCTTACCGTACATCCAGAAAGATAGTTCTGAGTCAGAGAGTAAGGTGCGTCAGCCGAATAAATGGCGAGAATAAGTTTTCCGTTGCGAAAAGAGCTTAGATAAGGAATCCGAGGAATGTTTTTCCAAGGAATTTTCAGATTAAATCGCTAGTGCTAAAATGGGTTAAAATATGTTAAAAACTGATAAAAGCAGAGACAGATATTGCTCCTACCTTTACCATTAATTTTTATTAGGGTATTAAATAGAGATGAAAGTATGGAGCTAACTGTAATTCAAAGTTTTCCGCCTTGGGAGACATTTAAGTTTGTAAAGTTTCAGTGGTCGTGAATATATTGGTTTCTTGATCAGTGTAAGTTATAAATTACACTGTAATATTCCGTTAAATTATTATTATTCATAACATCCCTTAGATATTAATTGCACTATTATAAAATCAGTTGTCAATAAAATATGTATTTCATCACACGACCCCCATCACATTACTTTACATTGATTTACAATATTTACATCATGCTGCGAATTTAATTTGCAAACCTACGGTTCATTTTTAAGATCAATTAATGTTTTTCCGGTTACGTAAATAACAATTACACAATAGGTAACTTAGCAACATACGTAAAATGCCTAAATGGAATGAATAATCATAACGATACAAACGTGCAAGATTATTGGAAATAAAGTGAAACCGATACCCTAAAGCTCATATTGATGACAACACTTTATTAAGGGACTTCCTTCCTTTCTTTTATTTATATCCTTTCCCATTTATTACTTGCAGGGCGATAATTTTTCACTATAAGGATAATAGATACATAGGTTAAGGAGGGATGATTCAGTGATGAAAATAATAGTATTTCTATGTGAGATTTCCATTCATGGTTGTGCATATTGGTATAAGGTGAAATGTTTACCAAGAATTTCTCTTAAAGTTGTAAAATTTAATAGATGTTATTTTTGTCAATGTAGAATTTATTAGGTACACTCGTTCTTACGCCAGCGTGGTCAAGTGGTACAGTCGTCAAAGGCGTGTCACCCAGTACACCGTTTAAGGTCTACTACGCTATTGGGTTTCGAATGAAGTTATCGGTGGCCCTGACCCGCCGAGTGTCAGGCCAATCTTCTACTAGGAGTACAGCGCACCGAACTTTACAACAACTGTTTCTGAACTGATTGGATTACGAAGAGACTTCGAATCTTGATTGTATTAAGCGATGGGATGCTTGAGGAATGAAAATATTCAAATCAATATTGAAATGCAGTTTAAGATAAACAAAATGACTGATCTAGGGGCATAAATAATGACTTCCATATAGGGAAGACAAAACCATGAGAAACGACATAAAAAACTAAAACCGTCGCTGAGACTGGCAAGTTTCGCCGTTATAGCTGTGAGCCGTGCAGCCGAATTCCTGAAGGAAAACCCATTCCATTCCCAATCCATGTGGCTATTTATTATGAAAACACCTGAAAACGCAAAGGTACAACTCGCCGCGGCAGACGCGCCACAGCCGAATCGCCACAGATTCAGTTCGCCACTCGCCGCGAACTGACTCACCGTAGACTGACTCACCGCAGACTGAATCGCCGTGAACTGACGCCTCGTGGAATGACTAGCCGCAAAGGAATACTACCTGCAGTTTGAACACTGAAATAAAATAACAACGTTGATATAGTAAAATCACGGAATCAAACGATGCGCCTCATCAAACAATAACTTTAAATTCATAACTAAATATTTGATGACGTGCACCGTTTGTTTCCGTGATTTTACTATAGTACACTTATTTATTTATTGAACATATACCATGTGGCTATTTCTAGTGGGAACACCTGAAAACGCAAAGGTACAATTCCCCACCGATCGACTCGCCGCGGACTGACTCACCGCAAACTGACTCACCGCAGACTGAGTGGCCGTGAACTGACCCCTCGCGGAATGACTTGCCGCAGTTTGAACACTGAAAATAAATTACAGCGGTGATAGTACACTTATTTATTTATTGAACATATACCATGTGGCTATTTCTCATGCGGACACATGAAAACGGAAAGGTACAACTCGCCGCGGCCAACTCGCCGCAGCCGAATCGTCACAGACTCAGGTCGCTACGATTCTACTCGCCGCTGACTGGCTCACCGCAAACTGACTTACCGCAGAATGAATCGCAGTGGACTGACTCCTAGCGGAATGACTTGCAGCGACGGGATACTATGTGCAGTTTGAACACTGAAATAAAATAACAGCGTTGATAATACACTTATTTATTTATGGAACATTATTTTATTTATTAAAATACGAAAACAAAATTTTCATCCGCGATTATATTCGTAAATCCACATTATTTTATATTAATGTCAATTGTTTGCACTTCTACCTTCGTCATAAATTGTAGTACATTCCTGGGTATGAATCTCAAAAGAGTTATAAAAACAAAATTTTTAAATGGAACTGAAATAACTTTCAGCTCATCCAGAAGTACAAAAATAATGAGCTTTTACAGAGAGTAATGACCTATTAAAGCCTGTGCAATTATGCAAATATAAATATATCTTACAATCAATGCTATATTGCATTTCAACAGTAGTTAGTAGTAAATACTTCTAATTAAATTACTTTTTCAGTATTGGATTATTGTAATGCATTAGTTTTTAGTAATTTGTTTTTGTTGGAACCTGAAAGCTCAGGTAAAAAAATTATGTTCCAAATTATAAGATAAATATACTCGAAAAAAATTAAAAAATGAAAATATAAAACTATGAACCAAATACGAAGATTTTCATGAAATATAATAACCAATTCGTACAGTTACAATACCTCGGGTCGAGTTGGACTGCGGCGAGTCGGTACTTGGTGAATTGAGCTTTACGGCGAGTTTGGCCGCGACGAACCGACGGCGGCGACTCGACCGCGGCGATATGTACCAGACGAACCTAACAAATATTACCAAACTCCGATTGAAAATTTACAAGTTCTCGAAAATCGCAGCGTGCATGGTTTTCAATTGATATTGTTCAACGTATTAAGCAGTCAGTCAGTCAAAGCTATCACTTCGAGCATTCAGTCATACCCTGTATATAGTCGGTAATATAAACCACGTAATGGCCAATCTAACTCAAATTAGTACAATTAATTGTATTTGATTAGATATTTGAGTACACCAAATCTTAATTAAATACCTGTTTTTAGCAACTCTTACCAAGCACTCTTTCAAGCAACCTGGATTTTGTAGAGTAAGAATTTCCGGAAAATCAATTTCAGATTTGTTGCTTTAACATGTTTCATATAAGAAAAAACCTTAAATAAAGGAATTATACACTGTAATTCCTATAATTTTATTTACATATAATTTTGCTTTCATTTATTAAATGAAATGTCTCAAATATGTAACAAGTCGTTTATTGTCACTCTGTCGAAACATTAAATTTAAATGCGTATTTTTATTGATTAATTATCATCAGTCGTTCACGTAGGTAATTCACTATACATGAATTTTTTGCTTTGTCTCAGCTCATGGATAGAAACTGTCACTATCTGAAAAAAAGGAAGCTGACCTGCACTTGTAGTATTATCTGGTGCTGCCAAATCAGCTTTAAACAATATGCACAAAAAAGGCAATTTATTTATACAAATAAAAATAGATATATTCACACACATATAAAACTACACAGAAAATTAGAATCAATTCCTAATATGAATGGCTATTCATAAACACAACAGTGTTAACTAAAAATTGGTAATTTACGCACGATAGCTTGTGGCTACACGCATTTATATTTAAATAACATTAAACAATGCTAAAACAACTGTAGTGATTTCGTGCATCAAAACCCGGCTTCGAATTCACGTACATTTTGTCTATTGGACGCATTCTTTCACGCTCGTTAAATCTCCACAATACAGCCTAAATCGACCGCTTATCGCTTAAACTGCAAGCATGCCCTGTATTGCGTTACCTTATGCTCGATGCCTGTGAACTACAACGTAGCGGACTGGCCCGCACTGGGATTTCTTTACAAATACTCCAGAGAAAGTGTTAGCTATATTATTTCTAAATATCTTCAAATATTACAACGCTACGAGAATATAGTTGAGGGCCCGCCAGCTAGACTCAGTGACGACGGCGTGCAGTTCTTTAAATGATGTAATTACGTACCAAGTACCATGAGGGCCAACCACTCTTTAATTACAACAAATATACTCAGAAATTGGAATTATTAGGCAAACGCTGTATATAATAGTCAATACAACAGGTCTTACAGGCGTTACTTAAGCGGAAGGTGCACCCCCAAATAGCATTTCATACTAATAACTAACACAATTAAATAAATAATTAAAGGTCAAACCAGTATGTAAATTACAAACTACGAACAGCTTTAATTTCTCTACATTAATGCACCTAGAGCTTGCATCATTAAGTCGTAAGTTACTTATCTAAGAGATCGGGCTTCTACAGTGATTGATTAAATAGCCTCCAACCGGGCTCTTACAGCTATGCTGCCACACATTGTGGGTACTGGCAGTGATCACTAGCGGATCATTCAAGCAATATGGCCCAAAATCAAATTATGTTCCCAGAAGCAAGAGGGAATGCCTTCCCAAAGACGGCAGAACAATGGAGTTTCAAAACTCTCGGGTAAACTAAAAGCTCCGAGGAAAAACCTGTATAACAGGTTTTTCTGAGAACGACCATTACATGCGTCTTGCTAATTCGAAGCTACGTATGGAAACGAGAAAACGAACGCTATTCAGGTCGCAACAAGTCTTATCCCAAAATGCTAATACAACAGATTCCTGTGACATAAGATAATCTATTAAAAATAAGCGAAAGCTGTAGGTAATGCAGATAATAGATATTGGCGGAATAAGCAAGCGACCAATTAGGCTAAGTTTATAAGATGACGACGCTACAAATAAAGAAGCGTTTATACTTTATACTTTTTAGATTTAACACACGTCCTAACTTCTAGTTCTGGCACCGCTCTGGTGAAACTCCTTGTCTGCTTAGCTGCTTTCCAATTGTGTAGTTACTAAGTACACGTAAAATGACGTTTACTTGCAGTGCAAGCAATTCTTGATACCTACAAACGCTTACGCAATAAACTTCATTTACTGCGAGGCTTCCAAGCAGCTTCTATTTATTTGCCCACAGGCAAAATTCACTTCAAGTTGCTCAGAAATGTGTGCCCTTGGACTGGGCCCTCTGCTGACTGCAAACTCCCGGCGAACCCGCGATGCTTGGAGAATCTAGATGGACTGCTGCACACACTGAACAAACTACGCTAATTACAATGATCAATCTTAATTAACAATAAAAAATCATGCAAGCAGAAACTGGCTGTATATGCAAATATTAAAATCAACCATTCAGGCAAGGTGGCCAGATGCCCGTTTCAATTGCTCTTTTCATATTTCCAGATTTGCAATGCAATACATTGTATAATAATTTTGCAACACCTTATCTTTATGTTTCATAAATAACACAGTAACCACTCCATTTTGAGATCAGTACGGCGGTTTGCCTAACAACAAATTGCTATTATAGAAATTAATCAACATTTGTAGTTCTCTAAACAATTTGTCACCCAAAGCTATCGAAGTTTTGATGAACCAAAAAATGCCTCGATCGAACAATACCTTTTTAATGTTATTAGGTTTCAGGGAATATTTTTCTGTATCGTTATTTTTTAAGTAGCCCATATAAATGCTTATGATAAATATCTCATGCTACATTGCGATTGAGTGGTGCCACAAGTTCGCTTTCAGATATATATTATTTTATTCTTATTTCCATTATATCAATGTTATATCACCATCAAAAGTACTTTACTCTTAAACCAATTTTGAATATTTGATTTTCCTGTTCCCCCACGTACATTATTTAAGTTGCAGACACAATTTGCCTAGCTTTAGTTCTTAATTAAGCAATAACTTTCTATGTAAATTTTTTGCGAAAGTTAATAACAATAATCCCCGTGCTTGTATAGTTTTTGGACCACACTGTATGTATTAGCTAAGTTTAATACAAGACCAAAAATATGTTTTTATTATTATTAGTTAAATAAATGAAATTTTAACATGAACATTATTACCAAAAAATATAGCCTTTCAATGTAACGCAACAAGTTCTAATGTTTGCATTTTGCAGTAGCTCAATTTTATAACATTAACCAAAACCCACAACGTAGCTAAAGCTCTGCTATAATATCATATTTAATATGAACTCGAAACGTGCCCGAAATCATAATCATAATTAAACGCTTGCGAACAGCCAGTTTGTAATGCGTCTATTAACAAAGGCAGTGCAGAACATCAAAGAGATAAATTAACCGAGTACACGCGTATATGCATTGTTGATTTAAATGCCAATTTCAGAGTAGTTAATGTTTCAGCGGACTGGGTCGAATTATAATTTAGCTTTCTAGCTGGAAACTAAGCTACAGCTACATAGTAGCTGCTAATCTTCAGAATGTGCATTCGTGAGCTCTGGATATTTAGCTTAAAGCTTAAACATTATGAAAAGTTTTAATTGAATTAATGCAGGAAACCATTTTGTGCTTGTGCGTATTTATGTAAATTTGGGGCAGATTATTAAAAAAAATACAGCGTTACCTTATAAAATCACTGTTAATGCTAAATTAATGTTTAAACAGTATTAATGAATATACAGGGTGCGTAGAAAAAGTCTGTATAAATACCACCAGTTGCTGAGATCAAAACAAACCGGTTTAACCAGATAGCCCGGTCCGTTCCCTGATGTTTTTCTTTTGTGCGATGAATGTGTGGCACCTTTCGAATAAATTGCGTATGAGAATGGACACATTTTTCCTAAAGCTTAAATGAAATCTCCTAGCTGTAGGAAATGTAGGGGGTGACTTCTTCACTCAAACTGATTGAAAAGTTTCAGAACTTTATTAATTATACGCTAAAACACAATTTTTAAACAAAACTTACATTTACAATTTCTTTGCCCATACACCCATTTTTCGCCGATTTCTGAACAAAAGCGATGTTAGCAAATAATGATAAAATTGCCGTTTTTTGTATTGATGGTCAATTGCAGCTGCGGGTCTCACCTCAACTATGCCACGAAAAGAACAACAGGGAAACTGCATAAGGGCGGTATTCAAGCAGGTGTGACGACATTAAATCCCCGGGACGGGAAGAGTGAAGTAACTTACGGCAGGTAGATTCGGTACGGCAATTCGTGACTTCACCACCAAGATGATTTAGCACATAAACGAGTTTTTGCACTTAATAATCCGTTTCATGAGTAAATTTCCAGTTGCCTGACTCCACGGAGCAGAAGAAACCCTTGCCTAAACATTTCACAACATTTGACACAGGGGCTTGACGACAGCTAACATACAGTTTCACAACTTACAACAATTTCGACTTTCGACGAGGCCGAAGCCTCGCCGGAATGAACGACCCACGCCTCCAAACGTTCTGTGTGGTGGCCGCTGAGTAGTACTTCAGACTGAGATCCGGAAACGGAATGACTAGGCGCACGCGTGATTTAAACGCGTTCCTTATTCCACTCATAGACCGCGCGGAAAATTCTAGCATAAAGAAACATAATTTCGCTTACACCACATATAAGTCATACAGTCGCCTCACTAGAACCAGGAACTCATTAAAAACGGGATCAGAGCAGAATGGCGTCACCCAGGCAGAGTGCGAGAACAAAACCTGAATAAACTTGAATTGACGATCCTAAATACTGCGAAACGCTAGCATGCGAAACGGGCGAAAAGAAGGATCGGATGAAGTAAAAGTTTGACTACACTACTGAACTATAAACTTGGGCTTTAATCAAGCGGGAAACATACAGCAAAACGCTAAATTCCAAAAATTGTTCTCACACTTGATACATACGCATTGAAGAAAATAAACTACCATAAGTCAGAGAGAACTAAATTACATCTTGGATCTTAAACTATTTTTCAAAAAATATAGAAAACACTTAATAAAAACAATTTTTATTGACTGTTATGATTAATACACTCGTTGTTGTGTAAATGCCACCTTATTTTCGTTTTGCTTGATACAAGTAAACTTAATGCAGTGTCACAGTGGCAGATGTTTTCATAAGAAAAATGCAATCTGACGTTCACCTACAGACTAAAGTTAAGACATGACTAGATTTTTTATCTTCCTTTCCAAGGTCTGCCCTAATTGAGTTTTGTTTTTTGGAACACGATATAATTTTAGATAATAATACACGCAAACGGTCAATGTATAAAATAACTGTATAACTAATCACAAATTAATTATATTTCCACTATGAGTTCACGTACCTAGGTCTGTGAACCTCCACCTGGTCCAATCTCCTTCGTCATTATCATTCAACGTGGAATTGCTGGGCAGCCAATTCAGCTCCCTTTGCCCAGAAAGGTCTTCGTAACTTAAAACTTCTGGCTTTCAAATGGTAATTGTCAACATACAGTTTAGATTTATCGAGAATTTTGTTGTATTCTGTCAGGGTTGCTGCAGATCTTCTCAGGTCCGGTGGTTCTAATGTTTGACAAGACTGGTAGCCATATTTCCACAGCGAATGTCAATAAATATACGCCAGTCTTATATCTGTAAGACTTTAGAGCTAAGACCCTGTCACAACAGCACCTTTCAGGTCTAAACAGTAAGTTGCACATATGAGGTTTAATAGTCATGAATCGACGGAGTGAGATATTTATGGAATGGTTGGCAGAAAATGATCTGAAAGTAAACAATAAGGGAAAAGAACATACCGAAAGTAGTTATATAATAGACTTAACTTGCAGCTCAACAATGCCAGCCAAAGTATTGAAAACTCGAAATTTCTGGAGAAAGAGAACTCAAACGACCACATATACATAAACTACGGTATAAATACAGTAAAAACAGATACGCAAATAAATATCGAATAAAGCAACACAACCATGACATGGAAAGTATTCAAGGAACAGATGGGTAATTTCGCACAGCAACTAAACGAATACATGAAGCAGCACGAGGAGACAGAACAAACGCCTTTCACACCAGAAGTCTTTACAAAAATAATAGTCGAGATATCGAGGAAGTATTCTCTAAAAAGAAAGATAACCAAACCAAAAACTGAGTTCCAGTATATGGAGGAGTGAGGAAATAAAGGAAAAAAGCAGAAACTATCATACCGCAAAAGGACGGTGGCGAGAGGTAACGTAGATCAGGAAGAAAAAATAAGAGCACCTGAAGATTATAAACAACAACAGGGATACTCTGAGAAAAGCCATAAATAAGCAGCGTGGAAAAATGTATGCCAAGAAGTAAATCAAAACATATGGGGCAAAGGATATCAATTAATGGTGAAGAAATTTAAAAAACTGCTAGTATAAAAATGGAAGAGGAAGAAAATGGGACGAAATCATCGGACAATAGGAAGAGAATTTGGAAAAGATCCCATTAACAGAAAAGGAACTGATACAAGCTGGAATACAATTAAAACCTAAAAACAGCGACGGGTCAACCGCACTACCGACAGAGGTGGTACAGCAAATGGTACCCAGATATCCAAAGCAAAGCCTGGATATGCATAAAAAGCTGTTACAAACGAAAAATATGGAAAGAAGCTAATCTAGTCATGATAGAAAAACCTAAAAACGTACAGACCTTTATATCGACATCTAATAAGCTACCAAATAAAAGAAGAATCACAGGTAAAGGTGAGCCAATCTTCGGTTTTCGCAAAGGAAGAATCACGACAGAAGCCATGAAATTAGTTCAGCGAACAGTGGACAGTATACATTTAGGTCACTACAGTCGAGAGAACGTAAAACTAATGATGACGCTAGACGTGAAAAACACCTTCAACATAGTAAAGTGAATGAGCATTATCGAAGACCTGATGAGAAGCTGAATCTCAGTAAAAAAGTAATATCCAGCTACTTTAAAGATAGATGGCTTAATGTTACAAGAAACTGAAGACTGAAAACGACTAGATGAATTCCGTAAGGCTCGGTCCTGGGCCCACTTCTGTGGAATCTGTAAATATTCCAAAATTGGAAAGCACCACAATCATTGGATACGTGGACGATATAGTCCTAGTCATACGAGGTTGAGACGAAGACGAATTAAAAAGAAGGGCAAACCACGCAACTAGACAGATAAGCGCATTAGCCCCACACAAAACTAAAGCTGTACTCATAGCCGCCAGAAGAAAAATGAAAGACCTGACTATAGAAGTGTAGGAAGTGGAGATAAAAACTGCGAGAAGCCTAAACTGGGTGTACTGTTTGATCATAATATGACTATGATGGAGCATATGAAAACGAGGGCGTAGAAGGCGGAGAAAATGTCGATTCAGCTATCGTGAATAATGCTACGGAACCTGGGAACCCGCGCCAGTAGGGGATGAATACTCGCGTCAGTGGTGTCCTCAATTATATGGTATGGAAACGAGCTGCAAACAAAAGGAAATACATCGAAATGCTGAAGAGGGTCCAAAGAAGGGATCTGATAGGCATCTGCGGAGCCTACTGCACTATCTGTAACGTGGCACTACACATGATAGCCGGGATACGGCCGGAAGAACTACAGATCAATGAACAGGAGAAGTGCACTATAGAAGTAATACACAAACAGAAAAGGAAATAAAAGAAAAAACATAGGCAAAGTGGCAAAGGAGATGAGTGAACATCAAAGACGAACATGTACCAGAACCCCAATAAGAAATGTAAGCAAATGAATCTAAAGGCATTGCCCCAAGACATTTTCACATAACTGTAAACTCAGTATGTCGTTGTACCTTTCCAGGAAGTTATTTAACCACTATCGCCCATGCAAGTTATCCTTCTTCCATTTTAAGTATCACATTTTCTGATTTCCCACACATTCCAAGTGATCTAACATTCCAATTTGCAATTTTCAGCAGTTACTTGTCTTGGTTCTTGTGTATCTTATGTCTTTCTTTTGATTTTTTAAACTCATGGTTTTCCATAAACCCTCCTAATGCAGTCCGCATCCGGAGATCCGATTGGGGGACTATTTTACTTCCGGATAACATTGATTCAGAAAGACCATCATTACGTATAACGTAACTGCAGTTGGAAAATAACATGGTGGTCCGTTCTTTCCTTCCATATCGCAGTGCAGCAACCGGAAAGATGGTTACCACCTGCAGCTACTGGTGTCTGATATGTAGCTGTACGAACAATTTTTCCCACCTACATCCAGTACTGCAAGAGCTGCTTCCCTATTGCAAGAATATCTTTAGGAGCCATTAAGTGCATCATTTTCAGGTTGCCTCTAGTTTTGGTCCGCCCCGGGTAATTTATTTCTCCGGTACCCACCATATCTGACAAGCGGTCCATAATCCGCCACCTGGGTAGGCGCCCGATGGGGAATCTAACAACCCCGTACGGGGTTATCTACCTTAAATTTGTTAACTTTAGCCTTCTTTCGATCATCTATTTACTAGTTTTCTAACTTCCAAAGATGTAAATGGAAGACGCCACTTGGCAGATATCAGTAAATCGTTTAAAATATGTCCTTTGTACTTTCGGAGGATGGTTGATTTAGGGACGTAATACTCTTCACTGACTTCGCTCGATTTTCGAAATGATACCCTGTGTTCCATTAGCTAAATCACTCAACACATTTTCTAAAGAATCATCCCTGAAATATTTATATTTCTTGGAGTCAGGTTTTCTCTTGTAATAATGTAGCATTTTTACCCTGTACCAAATCGTCCGCCAATCAACAGGTTGTTCAACACTAACAAAACTGATGTTATAAAAACCGATTTTTTATACTTGTATAATGTTCCCTTCAGAATAAATAATTTCTTTGCACTTATATAACAAAATCAAAAAAAACCCTTGACTGAATTATGCAGGGTTATAGATGACTATTCTAGTACGCTAGAATTTCGCAGTGAAAACAAGATTTTTGCAACGTCAAACAATAAACAAATGCTTTGAACATTGGGGCGGCCAGCGCGGACGATATTACTCAAAATCGGGACAATGACTCACCTAGAACCACTGCCCTGCCCGCAACAAGATATGCCGACTAGAGTAGTGGAGCAAGGGGTGGTCCTACAAGAGATTACCTACGGGCAACGGCCTACTGGACGGTAAACAGTGATAAAATAGATTGAGCGCCACCCGGTTCCATCAATCAGAGCAAGAATGCAAAGGTAAGGACACAGAAAAACCAGGAAGCAAATGTACCTACATCTCAACTTTACACTTTGGCGAAGTCCAAAGCTAAACGGAAAATAGTATATGTGTGCAGCCTCACGACTCCCAACATTGCGGCGACGAGCGCCCTAACCTACCTGCGACGCTTAAGAACTTCCTCCAGATCCACCTCACACAAACCTTTACACAGTGAATAATTCTTCCTGAAAATAAGCATGCACAAGCACGTGGAGAAATGATAAGACAACGTACGGCAAACCGATCTTTTGGTCTAACACATGGCTAAATATAAATTATATTCACAGGCGCTGACTTTTTCCAGTGTACACAACAAGTGAAAAAACCAAAAAGAAAGGGACTACAACTATAAGTCCAGATGGGGTCGCTTTACCTCTAACTTACAGCGTGAATGTGAATATTTACATACAGCCCAAAAGCGGGTGGCTGGCATTTATATTTATAATTATTTACATACAGCCCAAAAGCGGGTGGCTGGCGTTTATATATATGATTAATTACATACAGCCCAAATGCGGGTGACTAGCATTTATATTTATGATTATTTACATATAGCCCAAAAGCGGGTGGCTGGCATTTATATTTATGATTATTTACATAGTACGCACACTACCTGATTCAATTGCAGCTTCACCTGGCTGCGTCGTTAGTGTGGGGAGCTCGCCTACCAGTGCCGAAGAGCTACGGCTATATGCGTGGGTGCTGTACGATCCAAGATCCCCTGACTTGCAGGGACTGAAGCGGAACTCTCATGAGAAAACGAAAATTGTAGAGACCTGTTGATTGCTCGTCCTGAAGGCTGGATCCCAGCTACTTGGCGGAACAGTTGCCCTACAGGCATTTGGAAATTGCAAAACGGCGGTCATCGAAAAAGAAGGAGACGCACAAACACTCTACACAAGCCGCCCCCCGCGCCCGATGCGCGGGACGGCAACAAAGCCACGCTCTAAGAAGCGCTTGCAGCGACCGCCAGCAACCAACTCTAGACCCCAACTGCCTCCAAAACCGGCTCGCGTCACGCTCGCAAGCGCGGTAGCAACGCAGATTCAATACCCTCTTTGTCGCTCTCACAGGCTCGCGTCTTGAAATTACTCCAGAAAGCACGCCACAAACCAAGCTTGCGACGGCGGCAGACAGGTAAGACGGCAATAAAACCAAAACCTCTCACTTACTCTTATAGACCTGCGTTTTTAAATTCGATCAAACAAACACGCTTAAAGCCAACCTCGCAACGGCTACAGAAGCGATAACAGCCCAGGTGCAAGCCGAAACTTCTGGAAAAAGGCTGCGTGCCAAATCTGTAGGATTTTAAATAAGCCAAGAAAGTAATTATGAGCGAGGCTACCAAGACGAGTGCCTTACAGAAAATTACAGCGGTCGTTACAGCTCCTTAAAGTTATGAACCGTTAGCTCCCGGCACACAATTTGATGAACTAGTAAGGGTAAAAATATGACCGAAAAAACTATATACAAGCGGGGTTAGAAGCTTTGAACAAAAATACTCCAAAAAGTTGCACATTTGTAGAATTTAAAAAATGTCCTGACATAGAGTAATTCTCAACATTATGGCTTTAAAAGTAAGTGTATTGAAATACAAGTTTTCCGTCATTCCATGAAATTATAAGAAAAGTTTAAGAAGTTTCATGTCCAGAAACGGAAACTGTCTAGTTTTCTTCCATATTTTTAAATAATTTTTAATTATAGCGGTTTTATTAAACTTCTAAATGAAATTGAAATCCAAAGCATGAAACCACATGCAAAAACGCGATACATTATGGGAAATAGGGCGTCAGCTGTCAGCTGTCATTCAGAACCTCCTGTGTTTACGTGTTTTATTTTATAATCAGTATTTTTCAGTGCCGCTTTTATCTTCTTGCGTTTGTAATTTTGTAAGTTGTGCGCGTCTTTGATTGAAATTAAGTAATTATTGAGTCAGGACAGGAGGCTCTGAATGGCAGCTGACTACCCATTTTCTATAACGCATCGCGTTCCGGCATACGATTCGGTACTTTGGATTTCAATTTCATCAAAAAATTTGATAAAACCCTTTTTAAATGTCGAAAAAGTGTCGTTTGTTTAAAGTAATTAATGCAGTTCCAAGTCACCCGGTTTCAGGGAACTTCACGGTCCCTGTAGTCGACGCCACCTGCAGCAATTTACATGATTATCGGGAAATATCTACCTTTTCCTACATAGCAGTACATACAAAGTGTGAACTTGCTGGACTCCTGAGGTTGATAGACTTCACTAAAGTATCTTACAGCAATTGCCAAAGTCGCCCAGGAACGTATCACTCTTCCTACTAGTTGCACTTGCACAATATACTGTTACTAAGGTTTTTGGAGCACGACTTTGAGCTACTACAGCGTTGGTTCAAATACAACGCGTCTACATAAAATCTGTATTAACAGACTATTTCAAAGACAGCCTTAATTTGCATTAAAACACAATTCACATTGCTTCGC
The DNA here is from genome assembly GCA_940337035.1 of Agriotes lineatus. Classification (NCBI taxonomy): domain Eukaryota; kingdom Metazoa; phylum Arthropoda; class Insecta; order Coleoptera; family Elateridae; genus Agriotes; species Agriotes lineatus. Next base: position 101,166,126 of record OW679196.1, on the reverse strand, counting down.
TAAGTTGTAAATTCCTTTCTTCAAAAAGTCTGTAGCCTGCTGGTGAATAATGGCATGAACAGTTCTAGTGCTAATATTCATAAGGCTCGCAATATCTTCTAGTTAAATACACATATATCCAAGCAAAATGCGTTCCACACACTTAACAGTGCTTGTAGTTTTCCCAAACTGCGTTTGTCCATGGCGGGACATGTCTTTTGTGCATTTATAATACAAGAACACGTTAAGAAGCAACTAGAATTGACTAATTTTGTCATCTAGGCTACCACTCAAGGCCTGCTCATTATAAACTTGTTTCAGTTGTACCAGCCTTGTATTTTTTAAATACAATGTGCAAAGTGCATGCACAGCATCAATCTTTGCTTTTATCAAGTTGTAAGATACAAAAACGGCTGTTAAATATTTTTTTGTAGTTTAAGGTAGTAGGTTTTATGCTATAAGGAATGGAGATCATTACCAGATGTTCTGTGATATGCAATGTGTTTCAAAATAATTGCGGGGAGGTTATATACCAAAACTTGTTCTCTAAAGTCTCGACCCTTATACGTAATACTGAAAATATATGCTCCAAGTTTTTACTCAAAGCCAATCTGCTCATAATCAATGTAACACAAGTATATAATGGCTTTTAAATACATACATAAAACAGTATATAAAATAGAATTAAACACCAGAATAACCAAATCCACGGTTTTACACCTGGGACAGACTTCCCACACTGCCCAAAGAAGTTGGAGTTGACTCTGCTCTGGAAATGTTGGGCCTCCCTGGATTGCAGCGTCTCACTGACGATGCTTGCAGTTGGTATTTGAATTGCTATTTTCAGGGAGCCCCACTCTGAATTACGTAGAAACCTGACTCGGGAACAACCTCTTGGGGCCGGGCGTTATTTTAGCACCTCACCCTAATTGTACTTTGTTGGGCGTTGGCACAATTCGGCAGAGTAAATAACCGAATTTCCCACCGCGAGTCTCACACCACGAATGGCGATTCTTACGCACGGGCGTGTCGCCATCGATGTTTCGTTCGAGCTTTAAAACTTTAACTTCCGGTAACGCTCGTAAAAATTGCACACTAAGAACAGCGGATCACTCTGCCGGATGTACAAAGTCCTCGGTACGCATTTAAACCAAATAATCTAGCCAAATATACTTGTATCTAACTATTATAGAAAGCACATGCTTAATTTAGCTATATACGTAAATATTAATTATTAGAAATGAGCTCAAGTGTAGCTGGGTCAAATCCCGTTTCACCGTTGAATGTATTTTGATATGGAATGCGCAAATGCTTAACATAGTTTCACTTGCAGGCATATCGTAAATGGGTGGCACAATATGGTGAAGAGCCTGACTTACCAGGATTGAACTTAACACACGACCAATTGTTTTTCCTCAACTATGCCCAGATATGGTGTGGATCAATGCGGCCAGAAGATGCTCTAACAAAGGTTCGATCAAGCGTCCACTCGCCGGGCCCCATTCGAGTTCTGGGTCCCCTCTCAAATTCGTGGGATTTTGCCCGTGCTTATAGCTGCCCACTGGGTTCGCCCATGAATCCCACTAATAAATGTAGCGTATGGTAAGTTGCTTTAGATGAAATTCTACTTGGTTATCTTGGAAGCTCGAGCGTTGACGATGCGAAGGCAACAAAGTCGCGGAGTGGCTCCAAAGTTGAATTATTATGCGGCCACTTCACTGATGAGAATTAGACAGGCTGGTTGTCGTGCTCTGTAGAGTAACTATTTTTTGTCGTGTATTCTAACAAGAAGTTGAGCGTCTTCCAGAACTGAAAGGACGCTAACACTAGGTAATTGTTCCAGTTTATAGTGACTGTTTCAAGTGGGGTGTGAAGTATGGGTTCTTTGTATGTTGTTATTATTAATATTAAAAACCTTGCAGCAGTCACTGCAACTTGGAAATTGTGTAATACTAATAAAATAATGATAATTTAAGTAATTAAGATAATCATATCCTAATGTAACATAACATATCCTAAACCTTGCAAATTATTTGGTAATATTTATGTATTTATTGATAACTATACCAGTAATGATAACTCCTTTTTGCGCTGTATTTTAAGAGTAATATCTACTACATCGTAAAGTAAATAATATTTAAACGCTATTTTTTAATATGAACTTTCATATTACCTACCATCTGCAAATTCCTATGATCTTGCCCTAGAAGTAATTGTACAATAAAACGTAGTTAACCTGTAGTTTTACTACTACAATAAAAATTTTTAATGTAACAATCCGATATTTACTATGCTAATAGAAAGTATCATATTGGTGTATTTTCACAGTAATGTTTAGGTAATTGGTGTGATACTCATTAGTTTATAAATAAAGATGGTAAACAAACATTGTGTATTTTATTTATTTATGTATTCAGTTTAAGGTTGTTTAGTGTGTGGTATGTTTGGATGCAGATGGGTGTAATATAAGTCGCGTGCTGCCCATTGCCTCCGTTGTACTTCTCATGCGATATGAATGATCCTCGACATCAAAAAACATTATGTCTTTTTAAGTGTGGCCATAATTATCTTGTGTTAACTTTTTTCATGGGTTGCGTTAGATGCATAGCTTTGAAAACCTTAGTAAAAACGTTTAAAAAGTGTTATTTACTCGTATTTGTTTATAGAAACATAAGGCAATGGTTTTCTGGCAAGTAAAAATATAAAATCAATTTATTTCAATTTCAGACGGAATATGTTATTTGAGCATTAAAAGCAAAGATAGATATAGGTATCTCTAATCAATGTACATGCACCCACCGAAAATAAGCAAACATGAGAAAAGAATACATTTTATAAACAATTAGAACACATTTATGACAAATTACCAAAGAACGATGTTAACGCGCAAATATGAAAAGAAAAGATCTGACGGCCTACATTAGGAAGATAAAGTAGTGACTAAAAGCTGGCAGTTCAAGTAAGTACTAAACATTTTTAAAGTAAGCAAGCATTCAGGCCTGTAAAAATGCAAAATAAGCAGAAAAAATGTTTATTTTTAAACATGTTTACTTTCAGCATATTTAAATGCACACGAGATACGATATATACCAAGTCTGATACCACGACCACAGCAAAGTTCAAACCAACCTAAATCTAAACTTGCTGAACTCCAACTCCATTAGGGGTAAAAACACATTGCAAATTGTGGGATTTTCCAACTACTGTGAATAATAATACCAGTGAATAGTTTAATCTCCGTAATGAATGGTTTATTACTATTTGACCAAAATGCCTGGAGGCTGGATCAGGTTTCTGTTGGTTGCACCGGTTCTTTATCCCTAATTTTTAAGCACATGAATGAGACTGCATTCGTGTATTAAGCCAATGTAGTCAATGGCACTTAAAATGATGATAATTAGATAACTACCCGAAGTGCAGCCTCACACTTCAATTTTTAGGCTTGGAAAGGTAGTATCAATGTAATTGAATCAAACAGTTAATGTCGATTGATTTTATTACAAAAATAAATGGGCTTTTATACAATATAACTGCTTAGATACTAAATAAAAACATTTCAAAGTGCAAAGGTATAGTTCACTAGAACGATTCTAAAATTGCAAAATTATTAGTAAGCAATTATAGTTCCGCGTTGTCTGCGAGTTCGTGCGATGAACTTGAAGTTCTAGGTCATTTCGTAATATAATATGCTTACTGTTGTGATAGCAGTCTTTAACCCGACTAATTATGAAAGCAAAACTGGCTTTTAAATTGTGAACGATATTTCGTAAATTTCGACTGAAATGTATATCTGTTTAATTCAAAATTAAACACTATCCTACAGATAGGCGCTGTGACTTTAAATGGTGGCTTCAGCTCTTGTTAAGCTTTTAGTACAATATAGGACAGAAATGTCTGTCGGCATTTACTCGGAAACTGAATTATAAAAAAAAACCATCAAAATACGTATTTTAGGCAATCTATTGATTTAAAAATAGAACCAAACAGGCGTTAATACCTAAAAATGACATTTATGTATAAAAGTCGCCAAAATAAGCATTTTCGGTCATTTTAGGCATTTTTCCTAAACTTCCGGTCTTTAGCTGATGACAATGGAAGAAGATTGATAAGTTTAGCATAAGAAAAAAATTAAAGATTAGGAGAATGCATTTTCAAAGAAAAGATACATGAAGGTACCTAACAGGCAGCAGGGAGAAACATAATGAATGATATAGAGATATGTCCATTTAGTCAGAACACATAGGAGGGCGGATATGGATACAGGCCACTATATGGCAGGCATAAAAATTCAACAGCAAATAACAACAAGTAAAAAGAATAAAAGTGCAGGTAAATACAACACAGAATAACCACTTAGTTAGGTGTTTATTCTGTGATTGGGGCTCTACAGAGAGAACAATATGAAAGAAGCATAAAAAGAACAAGTAGACAGCATAGAGCCAGAATAAAAGTTCTAACAATAACAAAAGGTACAAAACAAAACAGCTGGTTCAATAAAGAATTTAAGGAAGAAGTAGCAAAAAAAAGTAACATAACAAAGAACGTTACAGACAGGGAGTGAAGATGACGAGGGAAAATATGGACAAGAAGAGCAACAAAAATTGCCCAGAAGCGTAAATCAAAAAAATAATCAAATTCAAAATTTTGAAATAAATTTAACAGTAAAGAAATTAGAAACTTTTACCAAGAAGTAAAGAAAATTAAGAAAGGCTTTCAGTATGGAATAATATTTTGCGGTAACATAATAGGAGATGAAACTCAAACTGTGGAATGATGGAAAGCATATTTTAATTAAATACTTAACTAAATAACAAAGGAAGAGGACCAAACAGAAGAGTACGGAGAAAAACAGTAACAAACAATAAATGAAAGAATAAGCAAAATCCCTACTGAAGAAGAGAAGAAAGAAGCAATACGAAGATAAAAAACAGAAAGAGTCTGGATGAAAACAAAATAGGGATAGAGTTACTAGAAGAGAATGTGGAGGAGACCAACTACACAAGCTATATAATATACTGAGTTTCAAAAAAAAAACATTACACCCATTTAAAATGCAGGGATTACTTGGATTTTTTAATATATTATTTAGGAAGTCAAACAAGATAATTGATTAAGTTAAAAAATACAGAAGTAAGAGTTATAAATTTTAATAACCTATTGCACCGCTACGGCATCTCATACATTCATTTACCTTTCTAGGCCAGCTGCGAGTACTATCATCAAATGAGTTTTGAGGTAATTCATTCCAAGCAACTTGGAGATGATATTGTAGTTCTGCAATCGTTTCTGGAGGTTCTGGTAAAGTAGACATATTCCGTCCCAGCATGTGCCAGATTTACTCAATAGGCGGAGATTTAGCAAGCCACTAGAAATGGTTGATGTTTATGACGTTTATTTGCATTTTCTAATCAAAACTTGATCAATTATCCTGCTTGACTTTCTAACCAATATATTAACAAACCAAAGTAATTCCTGCATTTAAAATGGGTATAAGTTTTTTTTAAACTCAGTATATGATAAAGAAAATATAGAATACTAGCTGGCCCGGCAAACGTTGTTCTGCCCAAAAATAATTTAACTCTGAAACCCCATTTCACCACTATAAAGTTTTAATTTTATGTCATGTCCATCGTCTAGGACTTAAAAATAAATGCCATTTTCGCAATCAACGTCCCAAAAAACCTCAATAACGACACCCATATCGAGTTTTAGGCTTATTTACCCCATTTCACCCCCTAAGGGATAGCGGACCCGACAGAGGTTGTCGTGCCCGAACGTTGGTTTGCCTGCTATTAGCGGTTTCAGCAAACGTTTTTTCGATATTCGAATTTTCGATTTTTTTCATTTTAAAAAATATTGGGGTGATGGGGGGGTGATGGGGGGGTGAAATTTTGGGATTATATGTTCTGATATGCGAAAAATCTTTTTAAAAAAAATATAAATTTTTAGAACCCGATTGCAGCGCCACCTACCGGGTCCAATTGTGAATCTAAACCATCCAGGAACCCATTCAAACACACAAAAACGTTCATCAAAATCGGTCCAGCCGTTTAGGAGAAGGTCAGTCTCATACACACGTACAGAAGAATTATACAGGGTGCTTCATTAATAATTGGAAATATTTTAACTGTAGAATCCTCGGGTCAAAATATTAATATTTACCTAAAATCACTTAGATAAAATATGGCTCCTTACTGAGATATAGGGTGTTTTATTTAAAAATTTAAAAGTGATTTTTTTCCATTACTTTAAAACTATTTGACGTATCCGTATCATAATTGGCAGGAAGTGTAGACACTGTAAAACATACTAAATTATGTTAAATAAACGTTTCTGGATACTACCAGAGGCGTACGACAGGGGCAAGTGATTGGTTGACCCTTCCCAAATTCTACGCCACTGGCGGAATTGCCATTTTAGCACACTTTTTCGATTTTGCAATACTTTCTACGTAAATAACATACTCTTCCTTCGTAATGATAAAGTCATTATTTTTCGGGATATTTAAAGTTAAACATAAAGCTGAACAGCTATTTTGATTGTAACGTATATTAATTATGTGGGTGTTTTTTGTCAGAAGATTGCATTTATTACGCAAATTAAACTTTAATCTGTATTAACAAAAAATCGCTGGTATACTCACAAGAAATAAATAATCGTCAAGAACTATGGCAGCAAATAGTAAATTCCGCTAATTTTATTGCCAATCAGCAAAACATATTTTTTAAAGTTAGAAGATCGTTTAGGAAAAGAATTGATAAGCTTATTGAGGTAAACGGGGGTCACATTGAACATTTATTACAAAAGGTACAATTTGTTTTTATGTTGAATGCATCTATGTATTCGTTTCAATAAATTTCATTAAATAACATTATGTGTTTTTGTTAATACGGATTAAAGTTTCCTTTGCGTAATAAATGCAATCTTATGACAAAAAACACCGACATAATTAATTCACAGTAAAACCAAAATAACTGTTCAGCTTTATGTTTAATATTAACTATCTCGAAAAATAATGACTTTATCGTTACGAAGGAAGAGTATGTTATTTACATAAAAAGTATTGGAGAATCGAAAAATTGTGCTAAAATGGCAATTCCGCCAGTGGCGTAGAATTTGGGAGGGGTCAACCAATCACTTGCACCTGTCGTACGCCTCTGGTAATAACCATAAACGTTTATTTAACATAATTTAGCATGGTTTACAGTGTCTAAACTTCCTGCTAAATATGATACGGATACGTCATATAGTTTTAAAGTAATGGAAAAAAATCATTTTTAAATTTTTAAATAAAACACCCTATATCTCAGTAAGGAGCCACATTTTATAGAAGTGATTTGGGTTAAATATTAATATTTTGAGCCCAGGATTCTGCAGTTAAAATATTTCCAATTATTAATGAAACACCCTGTATATATAAAGACAACTACTGGAGGCACGAGAGAACTCAGTACTGATAACGATTTATAAGAAGGAAGATACAATACAGTGTAATAATGATGGGTGATTTTAAAAGGAGGATTGGAAAAACAAATAATAGTAAAACTCTTGGACAACACGGGGAAGGTGTAGTGAATGACAACGGCACAAGGGTAATAGAAATTTCTCTCCAAGTCCTGAATGGATACTTGCAGCATAGGAATATACATGGGAGCAACCAACAAGGCAGTTAAAGTCCATCATAGACTACATAATTCTGAAGCAAGAAAGCAAAATAAAAAGTAACAAATAGGTCTATAGAGGATCAGAGTGTGGCTCCGACCACTATTTAGAGAAAGCTACAACATAGTCCCATTATATAAATTACAAAAAAGGACAAGTTATGGACGAAGGAAAATCAGAAGAACAACAAAAACACCTTAAATGGATTTAAAAACAAATCAACAGTATTCCTGTGCATGGCACAAAAATTAAGTAATATTCGAACAACAAGAAAAGCCAACGAACCATTAAAAAATGTAGTAGCAGAAGCGGCGAGAGAAGGGCTTGGAGAAAAGGAAACGGGTCGTTCACATATCGAGAGATCCAAAAAAAAAACTGTTCCCCAGCGGGCTGTGGAAATTCAACGTAAGAATAATATGTTGGTGACACTGTACGTCAATGTCAAATTCGAGGTTAGCAGGTTAGGATTTGCGTCATATTGTGTCATAACTCACGGAAAACCTAACCTGATAACCTCGAATTTGACATTGACGTACAGTGTCACCAACATATTATTCATACGTTGAATTTCCACAGCCCGCTGAGGAACAGTTTTTTTTATCTCTCGATACCAACTGCTACTGATGGAGTGAAGATTTAGAGGTTCGGATCGTCGAAAAGAAAAAGGCATACCAGAAGTCATACCAGAAGTGGCTAGCTACAAGGGATACAGAGGATCAGAAAGAATATGTTAGATATAGACAAGCCGTAAAAAAGGCAATAAATAAAGAAAAAACGCATGCTCAGAACATAAATGTGGAGGAATAATATGCTGCTGAGAAGTTCAAGATCAAGGAAAGCGTGGAAATGTATTAAAGTCCTGAGAACAAATAAATCCGAAGGAGCAAAAATAAACCCTATAGGAATGACCAGGTGGAAAGAGTATTATCAGAATTTGTTAACCGAAAACCAAGTCGAATATACACATATAGATATCGAAAGTGAGCAAGAAGAGGAAATAGAGATCCCCAAATTACGGTGGAAGATATTAGCAAAGAAATTATGCACATGAGGAACAACAAAGCTCCAGGCACAGGAGGCATACCTATTGAGCTACTGAAACACACACCAACTGTAGCCTTAGAAGTATTACAAGCTATATCCAATAAATGCATTCAAGGAGATGAAGTACCAACAGATTGGAAATTGAGAATTATAAATAACATTGAGGTACAGAAACGGAAGTAGAAGGGAATGTAGCAACTATAGAGGCATAAGCGTGACTTCCTGGGAAGGCTGTATGGGCGAATACTGAAAAATAGAATAGAAATGGAGTTCAGGGTGATAGAAGAACAAAGTAGCTTTCGTGCAGAATGTTCATGTACAGATAATGTATTCTGCATGAAGCAGCTAATAGAAAAGAAAATCGAGCGCATATAAGAACTTCACGTTATCTTTAAAGACTTGCACAAGGCATGTGATTCCATGCCGCTTAAAAGGATGTGGGAGACAATGAAAGCAGCAAATATAAATAAAGTATACATTAATGCTGTCAAAGGAATGTATTCAAGAACAGTCAAAGTATAGTGTAACATCTGTAATTATGTAACTAACACGTAACAATGGTATGATACACTTTAATGATACTACTCGTGCACAACACGTTATGGGATACAGGCATATATGTATTAGACATATATTGCTAGTAGGGCCTCGGAACGCCCGAAAGCATTACGGCGCCGATGTAGTTTCACTTAGAGTATAACGCATCTCGTGCGCATCCGTGAGAATTCGAACTCCGCCTTTAGAAGCGAATTTTAAACTTGACCACTTCCCTATTATACATTGAAGAGTTGGTTGTCTGTCTCACTTCCTTCGTGAGTTTCCCACTCATAGCCACTAGCAATATAGTAAGTATTACATATATGGATACAGGACGTATCTGTAATTTTACAACTCATGTACCCTAGACCCTAGACTACCTATTGCTAGAATTACACCCTAGACTACATAACTATAGATAGTTTGTCTTACAGATACCATTGTTACGTAATATTTACATAATTACAGGTGCTACATGGTGTCAGAAGTGCTCTAAAATACGAAGAAACCTACGCATCAAGGGTAGTAAAAGTAGACAAAGAAAAAGAAGCATTAAAACCATCAGTAAGTGACCTAACCTAATAATGGATGACTCAGCACGGGGAATAAAACCGCCAAAATACCTAAATATAACAAACGATAGCAATATGGCACTAAACTGGAAATATTGGCTACAGCAATTTAAATGGTATTCAATTGCCACACAGTTAAGCACAAAAACGCCAGAAGTGCAAGAAGCAATCACAATCTTTAATAGCTTCAATTTGACAGCTGATGATTAAAAGAAATTGACTGTTATTAAAGCAAAGTTTTAAAGCCATTTCACCCCTAAAATAAACGTTTCATTTGAAAGGTATAACTTCTTTAAAGCCATACAAAAAGAAGGCGAGTCATTTGAAGAATTTCTCACGGTAATCTATACCCAAGCCAAAACCTGTGACTTCGGGACACTGCATGATAGCCTAATAAAGGACAAAATAGTCTTTGGCATAAAATCTCACCCGGTCAGGAAAAAACTGTTATCAGAAGAAAATCTAACATTCTAAAAAGTAATCACAATATGCAAAGCGAGTGAACAGACATCAAAGCAGCTGCAAGAAATGAAAGCAGGAGAAGCAGTTCAAGTAAATTTGGTGAAAGCAAACAGAAAACCAAAAAAAAAAATAATAATAAAGAATTCGATTGCAGAAGGTGTGGTTAAACACATGGAAAAAATGTTGTCCAGCCGCAAAAAATGCGGAGGACAGGGACATTTTGAGAGCTGCTGCAGAGTGAAGATCAAGCGAAGCAAGAACGTGAACGTAGTCGAGGAGGAGGAAGAACTGTATATCAATCAGGTGAATGCGACAACCGACAACAAGTGGAGCGAAACTATCACAGCCAAAGGCAAGAAATTTACAGCAATCCAAGACACAGGTGCACAGCGCAACGTAATTTCTACACGTTTAGCCAACCAGTTGGGAGCTGAAATCGAGCACGAAGATGCTGGTAGGATTCACCTACCACAAAATTGAAGTCATCGGAGAAATCACCATAAATGGTAAGATAAAGAACCTCTCTACCAAACTAACGTTTAATATTGTAGATGTAAACGTCAGTACGATTTTGGGAAAACAGTCCTGTGAAGGCCTAGGCCTTATACTGAGGATCAAAGAAGTATCTGCAGAACAAGTATTTAATGGTCTAGGTTGCCTTAAAAAAATTTCTAATACGACATAGACCTAGTGGAAAATCCAAATTTCAGCATCAAGCCAGCAAGAAGAATAGCTCATAAAATAAGACAGCAAGTCAAATAAGAGTTGGATGGAATGGTGAAGCAAGGTGTAATCAGGAAAATCGAAGAGCCAACCCCAGTAATGAGCCCAATGGTAATCGTAAGAAAAAATAAAAAAATAAGAATTTGTTTGGATCCAACCGATGTAAACAAGAATATCCTAAGAAGGCATTACCCAATCAAAACTATTGAAGAAATAGCCGTTAGAGTAAGTGGTTCCAATTACTATACAATTTTAGATTGCAAGAAAGGTTTCTGGCAAATAAAAGTCAGTGAGAGGTCCCAAAAATACCTAGCATTTGCTACACCTTGGGGCAGGTATACATGCACCAGGCTACCGTTCGGATTGGCGTCAGCGCCAGAAGTATTTCAAGAAGTCATGAATAGAATACTTCAAGGAATTCCAAACACAGAATGTTCAATGGACGGTATTCTGATGTATGGAGAAACAAAAGAAATAGTGAAACAAGTCACTAAAATGGTCATAACAAGAATACAAACATCCAACAGAAACTGGCAATCCGGAAGTGTTCTCCAGAAAACAGACAACCCTAGGTCATTAATTGTGCAAACAGACGAAGGAAGTACATACAAAAGAAACGCTGCACATTTGCACCACACGCAAGCAACCATAATCCAACCACAACCAACAGTTGTAGTGACAGAGCAACCAGAACAGAAAAATGGAAATCCAAACCAGTCGGCAATAGAAACGTCCAGCGAACAAACAACTGAAGTACATCATCCAAGGGATTCCAGGTTATCATCCAAGGCACCAACTACAAGATCTGGTCGAACTGTCAAACCGGTTAAAAGACTGAACTTGTAATTAATTAACATACAACGTAAAAACAAAAAAAACTGAGATGTAACATAAACGATCTATAGTTATGTAGTCTAAGGTGTAATTCTAGCAATAGGTAGTCTAGGGTATATGAGTTGTAAAATGCCACGTCCTGTAACCCATAACGTGTTGTACACGAGTAGTATCATTAAAGTGTATCATACCATTGTTACGTGTTATTTACATAATTACAGGTGTTACATATAGTGAAAATAGGACTGAAACAGGGACGCTCCTACACAGTTTAAAATTTATATACAAGAGACAATGCATGCATGGTCGCGAAAGTGTAGAATGATGGTAGTATATATTAAGGAGCAACATATACACACAATAGTATTTGCTGACCACCGGCTTATACTTGCCAAGTATGAGGACAATGCCGTGTATATGGTTAAGAAACTGGTGGAGAATAATAAGTGGGGACTAAAATTAAATATGGAAAAGACACAATATATGGTCGTAGGGAATAAACATACAAACAGACCACAATACAATACAAACCACAAACGAGTAGATATAAATACCTAGGAGTAAATTTAAATAACGACGGTAGAGATGACAAAGTCATATTAATAGTAGATTATGTTATTAGGAGTAAAAGTGATACTTTATGTGGCGAAGCTGAAGTTTATTTAGCCGAACGTTAGTGAAGCAAATAATTCAGCTAAGCCACATAAAGTCACTTTTACTCCGAATAATATAAACTATTTTATCCGCAAACGTATTCAGGTAAATTTCATTAATATAAATTTAAAAAAAAATGAATCGGACGGGAATCGAACCCAGGCCACCTGCGTGACAGCCGAGCACTGTACCCCTGCGCCAACCTCTGTTGTTCAAATAACGCGCTACTGTAATGATATGTGAACATACTGAATCACCCGAGCTAATAGCACACGGCCACAGCAGCTGTCACACCATAACCCACGGCGACAGATGCTCCGATCCGCTGCTTAAAGGTTTATTTAAATTAAAACTTTTTCGTACTCTTTTTGAAAATAAAAACAGGCCTACGATCTAAGTCTAAAAATTAGCAAAATTTTAAGCCATCATACAATTTAATCGGTCCAGTATCTTCGGAGGAGATAGCGAACAAACATAGAAAGAAAGAAAGAGAGCAACGATTTTGTGTGCTTAGGCAGATAAAGTACGCAAAAGTCGCTATTTTATCTGCTTAGGCACATAAAGTGACACTTTTACCTTGTCAATAAAGACAAATAAGTTGTCACTTTTGTGACGTTTGCCGATAAACAAAATTGAGTGAGGCAGGAAACTAATTAAACTACTACATCCAATCTTGTAGAATAAAAATATCACTAATAAAACAAAAAAGTTAATTTATACGACGATTTTTGAAAGTTGTGTAACGTATGGAGCAGAAGTATGGGTAATAAATAAACACTTATGACAAAGAATACGATCAGTGGAAATGGACTACTGGAGAAGAAGTTCGTGCGTCACCAGATTACAACATATAAGAAACGTGGATATAAGCGAAAGAATGGGAGTACGCGAAACACTAGTAGACTCGATACAAACAAAGCAATTGATATGGTATGGTCATATGAGGTGAATGACAGAACAAGGATTGTCCTTGAAAGCATGGACATGGAGACCGACAGAAAGGAGAAAAGAGAAAGACCACAAAATCGTTAGAACAACATTATACAAAGGGCAATGGAGGAGAGAGGTCTAAGGGAAGGGGTGTGGAGAGATTAGCAAGCGTGGCAGATCGGATGCGAAAGACCGCCACAAGTGCTGTAAAAGGCTCGCATATATATACATATAAAAGATATAATACAGCGCTCCAACTACAGAGGCATAGCGCAGCTGGACTGAACATATAAAGCAATGGGAACAATATTAAAACAACGATAGAAAGAGAGCTCAGAAAATTTCTTGGAGAGCGGTTTTCGTAAAAACAGTACAGTAATGGATCAAATACTGAACCATAAACAGACTAAAACAGCTTGCTATAAAGACATGCCGTTTTTATATATTTTCGCCAGGAATATGACTCAGTGAAAAGAAACAAATTGCATCAAGTGACGAGGGATTTCAAAATAGCAGAAAAAATAATAGACCTTGCAAAGGCTTCTTCTTCCTCTTATTATAGGTCAGTGGCCTGTTTTAACCCCAAAATGGTTCTATGAGCCCTCTTTGCCCTTAGGCCGGGTAGGTGGCTAGCCTTGCCCGTCGAAAGTGAGGAAGAGTTCCCTTGTTTAGCGGTTAACGACTACCACAGGTGTTAACGTGATAGCCGGGGAGCTTACAATTTTTAAACTCTAGAACTCGGGAATCGAACCCGGGTCGGCCGCCTGAGACGCGAACATTTACTCGCGGGGTAATCCGCTCACCCTTGCAAAGGCAACATTAAAAAAATCAAAAAATATTGTAAAGGTGAAAGGCAAAAAGTTCAAGGAGTTTAATGTAAACAAACAGTTGAGGCAAGAGAGATCCGCTGTTGACCATACTGTTTAATATCGTATTGGAAGAAATTGTTCAAGAAAGTGGCATAAACCAAAGTGGGACATTACTAAACAGGAATGTTCAATACCTGTCCTATGCAAATGACCGCGCGCTTTTAGCCAGAACCAAGAAAGAATTACAACGTATAATAACAAACTTAGAGACAGAGTCAAACAAAAAGGGATTAGCAATGAATTACCAAAAGACTAAATATATGCTTATGAGTGCAAAGAAAACAGAAAAGGAATCCTTAACCATAAAAAGAGAAAATGAGGAGGAAAAGATGATAAAACTAGTCAGCGAACTTATGTTTCTGGGAGCACAAATATCTGAAGACGAAAAAGAAAGCAAACCAGTGGGTTTCAGGATAATAAAAGGTTATATTGCAATGATCTACCCGTCTGTTTGTTATTATTTTGGTACAAAATTAATAAGTTAAATTAGAGCAATTCACCACACAATTCTCAGGTTGATTTTTATACTGTGTTCCACTTTGTCTGTCAGTAATTTAAGGCTAGTTAAAATGAAATGTATTAGCCGATGTTCAAAATAAAATGGTTGAATGCAACTTTCTTACTATTTTATTGAACTACAATATTATTTAAGCTAGCTCTGGGCAACCACAAAACTACTTATCTCAGGTTGGGTTCAGAATTTCAATATATTCACAAATTGGTAGTTTATTTTAGATTATTCGTCCTTGAGTAACTCATATACGCGGTTCTGGTAGATAACATTTACAATCTGTCAGATGACACAAAAATTTCGTCGGTGCAACAGCGGTTACTTGAATGTTTAAAATCGCGGTAAACGTGCAGTTTAAGTAACCCAGATGTAAACAAACCGATCGGCACCACTCGGGTCAGAAGGTGCAAGGTTGTCAGACTGAATGCATGCGCGTTTTCACGTGCTACGTTATTACGTTACCAGACATAATTTTTCCGCCTGTTCGGTTGTTTTTTAATGAACTTTTAGTAGTTTTGGTAATCCTGCTGTTATTAAATTTTTTGCATTTATTTAAAAATTGCAGTAATATCTATTAACCCCTAATATAATTACATCTGTTGGAAAATGGAAAAGGAAGATACAGGGGTGTATAGGGTAGAAATCAAATCTATTGTATTTGTAACTAAGCCTTCAAACAGTGCTAAGTTTATTATTGAATATAAAAAAGTGCAAGACATGTAACTACAAATTGTTTATTAAAAAAAACGTAGCGTACTGCCATCAAAGATAAATGCAGAAAATTTAATAACAGCAGGATTGAAAAAACTACTAAAAGTTTATTGAAAAAACAACCGACAATTATGTCTGGTAACGTAATAACGTAGCACACGAAAACGCACATGCATTGAGGAGATAAATATACGGTGGAGCCAGTGAGATCACAGCGTGCAGGTACTAAGCTTGGTGGTGACATTGCCGTGGCTGAAAAAGCCCCACTTCATGATCTAAGTATTTTTGCCATCACGAAATCGTTGTGTGAGTTTATAATTCACGAGTACCCCTATCGACGGAGTGTCTTGAATACTTCGCCCCCGTCTAACCGCCCAGGCCCGGTTATCCGGGTTATGACAGGCTTGGTGGCGCCCTCATAATTTTGACGTACCCTATATATATGCCTCAACACGCTTGCCCAGAACGTATCGTGTGACTCACGCCCGACTCCCTGAGCGTTCCAGCCGTGGCCTTTAGCCTGTTTTTAGCAAATCTCAGGGCAAGTGTGCCAGTTTTCCAGGACTGATTCCGTGGTGCGATGCTCACCTTGGGTGGGTGTCGTAAAGTTGTTTTAATACCGTAACAGGCGACAATAATTTAAAAACAAAAGTATTGCTATCATTAAGATCAGAGCAATCATATTTCAGTACTCTTGTCAAATGTAATACCACTGAAGGGGGTTGAAGGACCAGCCACCTGTCTGTCTGTCGTCGGGTGAAATAAAACAATGTTGAGTTTAGCATCAAATTTAATGAGACGGTTTTAAATACATTCGACATTAATATTGCATCTTTAGCATCCCGGTGGGCGACGGCGCCGTGGCCGGACAGCGGGGGTGGCAGGAACGCTAAAGGTAGGGGTTAGAAATTACGTGGAAATGAGCGGAAGTACGTACTTGTAGCTCGCCTGGAGCAGACCCCTGGGTGGGTGCTGGAGCCGTAGCCCTTTCTGGTTCTTGGGGTTCGTGAGGCGCGGGGCCCGAGGCGTTGCACTGATCTGCATCACTGGTTGTTGTCGTCTGTCTGTTCTTCTCACCCTTGTGTTTTTGAAGGGGGAAAAACGGGGTGGCCTTTTCTGATTGGCGCAGCTGTGTAGCGTGACTTACGGGGAGCTTTATTTGGAAACATGGGTTTTGGAGGCGGGAAAATATTGTAAAGAACACGAAACATACCGCCCACCAAATCACGACCCGGGGTGATTTCCGAAGAAAATAAAAACAAACTGAAATCGTGCACACGGGTGCAGTAAATAAACTTTCAGAACGCTGTACGCTATGCTAAACTAACTATACAATAAAATAAATTGAACAAAATAGAGTCAAGTACTATTGGCTTGGTAAAGGACATAACTTTACACAAGGGCGTTTGAATGTTCCCGATTCAGTTTTCACTGTAGCTACTCGGGCAATACCATCTTGGCAAGGGTGAAGGGCAACAATGCGACCTAGCTTCCATTTGAGCGGAGGTGCAGTGTCGTCCTTTACAAGGACAAGCGTCCCAATATCCGCGTTTGACATATTGTTTGACGCGTACCACTTTCCCCGCTGATACAATGTGTGGAGGTACTCGTTCTTCCAACGAGACCAGAAGCTCTGTTGAAGCTGTTGTATCAGCTGCCAACGTGATAGGCGAGAGAGGTTTAAGTGGGACAAATCTGGGTCTGCCGGGGCAGTGAGGGGTTCTAACGTGAGGAAATGCCCTGGGGTTAATGACTGCAAGTCATTGGGATCCGTGGACAGGGCACACAAAGGCCTGGAGTTCAGAAGAGCCTCAATTTGAACGACAAGGGTATTGAGTTCTTCAAGGGTGAGCACTTGGTCACCGATAACACGGGAAAGGTGCGTCTTCACAGCTTTCACGCCACTTTCCCACAATCCGCCGAAGTGGGGGGAGGAAGGAGGATTAAATTGCCAGTTGATGGCTTCAGCTTCTGGGGCTAATTTCATGCATCTCACCAATTCCCGATTTGCGCCAACGAAGTTAGTGCCACAGTCACTGAAGATCATCGAGCACCGACCACGACGGGCGACAAAGCGTCGCAGGGCCGCGAGAAATACTGGAGTCGACAAATCCGAAGCTGTTTCAAGATGGAGCGCTTTAGTGGTAAAGCACACGAAAAGACACAAGTAACACTTGAACGACCTTGCCCCGCGGGTTCTACGTGACACGATTTTGAAGGGACCGGCAAAGTCAACACCGACAACGCTGAAAGGTTTGGCCTGCGAGACGCGAGGCGTTGGCAGGTCACCCATTTGGGGGACAATGAAAGTAGGCTTGAGCCTGAAACACCGTTGGAATTTCGAAAGAACATTTCGAATTATTCGACGAGCACCCAAAATCCAGAAGTTCTGTTGTATCAAGTAGAGGGTTGTGTTTACACCTGAGTGAAGATACAGCAGATAAGTGTGCCGAACAACCAGTTCTGTAAATGTGTGCTGACGAGGTAGCAAAGCAGGATGCTTGGCTGTAAAAGTCAAAGTCGACTGTGAGAGACGTCCGCCAACACGTAGAACACCATCTGCGTCTAGAAATGGGTTCAGTTTCTGGAGGTGTTTGGGGAGACTATTACCTTTACGCAAATCCGAAATTTCTCGTGAAAACTCTATGCGCTGAATACATCTGACGATCACCAACAATGCTCGCTGGTACTCGAATTCTGAGAGGTGACCACTGTGGCTTTCTTGATTTCGGCAGTTTTGAGAGAAACGTAAACAATAAGCTACGATTGCTTGAATCTTGCGCATGGACGAGAACCTTGCCAATAGCGACTCATCAAGAGCAGGCGCTGTTTGTACGAATAAACCAATCTTTTTCTCCTCAGGATCGGTGCACGGATAGGCGTCACGTGATTTGTCATCCGGCCATGAATCACATGGTTCAAACAAGAAAGAGGGGCCCGCCCACCATAACGAGCATGAGATCAGACCTTCTGGGAGAAGCCCGCGAGAAGCCGGGTCTGCAGGATTGTCAAGGGAGCTAATGTGTCGCCAACATTCAGGAGACACTCTATCTTGAATATGGGAAACCCTATTGGCAACAAAAGTTTTCCACCTGTGAGGTGAAGACCGAATCCAGTGAAGAGCAACAGTGGAGTCGCTCCATGCAACTATTTTCTCAAACTTAATTCTATCCTTGTAGGTATTAAGTACAAATTCAACTACGTTAGATAGCAGCACGGCTGCGCATAACTCTAACCTAGGGATTGAAAGCCGCTTTAGGGGCGCGACCTTAGATTTGGCCATGACTAGGCGCGTTGTTAGGTGACCATCGCTATCGGTAAGGCGGAAGTAGGCCACGCAAGCATAACCTGTCTCTGACGAGTCACAAAAGGCATGCAATTGGCAAGACATACTTGATTCTTCAGCTAGAAGGCGCGGAATCTTGATCGAAGACAGAGCCCTAAGCTGTGACTGATATTGACCCCATCGAGAGCACACATCCTCTGGAGGTGTGTCATCCCAGCCCACGCCTAACGTCCAAAGATGCTGAATTAATCTCTTAGCGAACAGGGTTAGAGGACACAGAAACCCAAGTGGGTCATAAATACGAACCACCTCTGATAATATGGCGCGCTTGGTGCAAGGGGAAGTAATTGGTTTGACTTCAAAAGAAAAGCTATCCTGTGTTGACTGCCACTGCAGTCCAAGAACTTTGATCACAGTGTCGGTATCACTGTCGAATGTCAGATGCTGTGACTGACGATGCGAGGGGGGAATGTTTTCCAACAACACAGGGTGGTTGCTTGACCATTTCCTAAGCTCGAAACCACCGGTGTCAAGAAGCTCAACCAATTGTTTTCGCAGCTCTAAAGCTTCTGATATGGAATCGGCTCCACATGTGAGGTCATCCACATACAAACTAGACCTAAGAGCCTTCGAGGCAAGGGGGTAAGCCTCGGCACCCTCTGACGCCAGCTGTAACAAGGTGCGGATAGCAAGAAATGGTGAGGATGAAACGCCATAGGTGACTGTATTTAGCCTATACGTTTGCACTGGTTCATTCGTAGAGAATCTCCATCTGATTAACTGAAAACAGCAATGTTCGTCTATAACACGAATCTGCCTAAACATCTGTCTAACATCGCAAGTAAACACGAATTTATGACAACGAAATGAAAGCAAGACGGAGCATATGTCCGACTGTAGCCTTGGTCCGACCAGCTGCGTGTCATTTAACGAGATACCATTAATATCCTTCGCCGAAGCATCAAAAACGACTCTAATTTTGGGTGAATCACCTTCTGCTTTGAGGACGCAGTGATGCGGAATGAAATATTCTTGGCCTTCTTCTGACGGAGTAGTGAACAAGGACATGTGACCGGACTCCAAATAATCCTTCATAAAGTCTGTGTACAGATCTCTTAGAACAAGTTGTGTGAGCAAGCGCCGTTCTAGAGAGGCAAGGCGACGATCAGCCTGTGTGATTGTGTTGGCAAAGGAGGGCTCCTTTGTCTTGAATGGAAGACGAACCGAAAACCGACCTGAGATGCCACGAGCATGAGTGTTCCTAAAAATGGCCTCGGCTCTTTTCTCTTCGTCAGAAAGACATTCTTTAGAGCTAACCTGTTCGACCTCCCAAAACTTCCTCAAGGTCTCTTCCACGGGAAATTCGAGAGAAGCAAAAAACGAGCTAACAGCCACGGGCTGTTCGGTGGGTGTAGGTCCCAGGAGGACCCAACCAAAACATGTGTTCAACGCAAACGGTCCCTCTACGTTGTTGGGAGGTGACACCTGACCGCCGTAGACGAGACTAGGGTAGATGTCAGCTCCTAGGAGAATATCAACAGGTGCTGGCGTGTTCCAGCTGGGGTCGGCAAATTGTATGCCACTAAGATAATTTCATCCTTCGAAAGGCAACGAAGAACTAGGCAAATTAGCACATATTTTGGGCAAGACGATTGTGTCAACAGTGAATACCTTCTCAGGGAATATACGTGAGCGAATCTGGCATGTTGTAACTCCGCAGGAAGGGTTTGAGTTAGAATTCCCAAGACCAAACACAGAGACTTATGAAGATGATCTGGGCAAGCGCAGTCTGCGTGCGCAACTATCAACAATAAATGAGGCCTGAGAGCCTGGGTCTAGAAGAAGACGGCAAGGTTTGTAATTGCCAAAGCCATCACGGACCTCTACAAGCGCTGTAGACAGTAAGACCGTTTTCCTACTGGAAGAATTTGAAAGCAGAGCAGTAGTGTGAGAACTTACGTTTGCTGATGTGCTAACCGAGGGTGCTGAGGTAGCCACTTGCGAGGCCGCTAGCTGGGGCTCGGCAGAAGTGGACTCAGACCTGGGCTGTTGCTGATGTAGCAATGTGTGGTGCCTACCACTGCAGGTCCTGCATGACGACTGCGTTGGGCAATGTGAAACCATATGTGAACTTCGAAGACAGTTGAAGCAAAGACGTGCTTGTCGCACTGCTGCCTGACGTTCCGAACAAGACTTGGCAAGAAACGTCGGACATCGATATGAGAGGTGCAATGCACTGCAGAAATAGCATGAACCCTTAGTACTGGGGTTTTGCTGTGTAACATTTGCGACTAGAGATTTAGCGCGCAATTCCGAAGACTGATTTGTTTTTGCATGTGACCGCGAGTTCGGACTTGATCTGTGTGGATCACTGCTAGTAATCAAATTAGTTTCTAAAGCTCGACATTGGTTCCCCGCGAATTCTTTCAAATCATTGTATTTGGGCATGCTCACTTCAGCAAACCGCATCTCAAAACGCTTACGAGTAGACGGATCTAGTTTTTCTAAGAGCCAATTGAAAAGAGTAAAATCCCATAAATCGACCTTTGAGTGTTGGTCTAACGCATGAAGATTTTCCGTGAAAGTATTCAACAAGTCGCGGAGTGATCTAGCAGAGTCTGCTATCGCCTTGGGGGCATTAGACACAGACTGCCAGTAATAGGTGACCAAAACACGCTCATTTTGGTACCTGTCAACGAGAGAATTGTACGCGATATTGTAATTATCAGACGTCAAGGGAAGATGCTTAACTAAAGCCAGTGGTTCCTTAGATAAGGACGCAAACAAGTACTGAAACCTTTCTACATTCGATAATGACGTATTGTCATGTATGAGTGTGTTAAATAATCCATAAAAATTTGCCCAAGATTGCAGATCTCCATTAAACTTTGGCAGATCGATGCGTGGGAGTTTTACGTTGCAGTGAGATTGAGCATGATCGCTGTTAACCGATCTGGACCCTGAAGCTATCGATAAACGATCATCGTTTAAGGATTCGCGAGAAGCCGACTTGGCACCCAAAAATACAGATCTAGTTTCGGTTTCAACATCTTTTTTTAGTAGTAGATGCACACCTTTAATTTCGTTGAATAAGCTGTCAATCTCTACGATGTGGGCAAATAAGGAATCTAACGAATTGCTGTCTGAATCGTCTAAGAGAGTTTGTTCATTTATAGCTTCAAATTTGTTATAAATCTCTAGAGCATTATCATATGCAGCTAGAAATATGTGTTGCTTACTTATGTCATTTCTAGCCTGCTCCGCTAGAACCGCTACCGGTTTTAAGCGTGCAATAGATTGCTTGGCAATTAATGCCGTTTTTTCCATTGCGTATGGCATATTCAAAAACGTGTAGGCAAAGGGCCAGACTAAATAGGAACAAGTTACTGAAAACGAACTCAAATAATTAACTGTATTGTGCAAGATACTTCCTTGAAATACAGTGTTAAATTAGGCAAGCGACGCTAAAATGGCATAAATAAACAGGCTAGATAGCAGCTGCACATATTCGCCTTCAGCTGGAAAAAATCGATAAATTCACAAAAAACGCATGAACGACCCTTGCATCTGTTCGCAGGTAGACAGAACGCCTAATAAACGAGTTTAGGCCAGACGGTAAAGCGCGAGGTGCAACCGCACGTGCATCGAAGGGTTGCCGCTAAATAAATGAAACCGCGTAAATTAGCTTCGAGCGTTCTGAAAATACGCGCACAGTGTTTTATCTCAACCTCGACAGACACAAACAGATTGCAATATATGTATGAACTGTAAACATAGAGCGATTCAAAATCGGGCTCGAAGACCAAATGAAGGGGGTTGAAGGACCAGCCACCTGTCTGTCTGTCGTCGGGTGAAATAAAACAATGTTGAGTTTAGCATCAAATTTAATGAGACGGTTTTAAATACATTCGACATTAATATTGCATCTTTAGCATCCCGGTGGGCGACGGCGCCGTTGCCGGACAGCGGGGGTGACAGGAACGCTAAAGGTAGGGGTTAGAAATTACGTGGAAATGAGCGGAAGTACGTACTTGTAGCTCGCCTGGAGCAGACCCCTGGGTGGGTGCTGGAGCCGTAGCCCTTTCTGGTTCTTGGGGTTCGTGAGGCGCGTTCTTCTCACCCTTGTGTTTTTGAGGGGGGGAAAACGGGGTGGCCTTTTCTGATTGGCGCAGCTGTGTCGCGTGACTTACGGGGAGCTTTATTTGGAATCATGGGTTTTGGAGGCGGGAAAATATTTGTAATGAACACGAAACAACCACAAAAGGTGAAAATTTGTTGAGAATTTTTTCCGTTGACATGCAAATTATTGCGTTTAAATTTTTCGAAACCAAAACTGCGTTAAAAATTCCGCGAGACCGCAGGTCGAGTGGAATTTGAGCAGTTTCTGTTGAGAGAAATTTGCAATAATTCCCATGTTTACGAAAAAGATTCTCTTAAAAAATTTTGCCTTGAGTGGTATTTGGAAAGATTATTCAACAATATGGGTAGATGACCTTTACCGTGTTCGATAGCACACATTTTTAACGTTTTCCACTATTAATTCAATACTGGAGCTTCCAACACGATTATTATGAGTTTTTAGAAAGACGCTGATTTGCAAACTTCACTTTGACGTTTTGGCGAAATGTCAGTCAAAGGCTACTCCACAAAGCAACCACTAATAGAGGAGTTTCTTAAATGCACCTGTCAAATAATTGTTAGGGACTGGCCCACCCGTCGGAGGTCGCTAGTGTCGCCACTCGGCAAGGTTGTGAACCAAACTATAATTAATGATGGGTCGGTATGTGAAGAAGTGTTGTTTCAAATTGTGCTGATTTAGTGTAGGAGACACAAATTTCCCAACGGCATAGAAAAACCTACTAATAGAAGCGTTTTCTGAATGCATCTGTCAAATCAAATAATTGTTAGAGATTGGCCCACCCGTCAGGAGGCGCTGGTGTCACCTGTCCGCTTTTTGACAAGGGCGTAAATAGTAAACTCATACGTCAAACTGACACCGACAAATCATTGAAAATGCTTGAAAAGCATTTTGAACCAAAGTAAATTGTTGCAATTGAGCACGACTATTGTAAGATTGACAATACTTATTAAACAATATTGCTATTTGAATTACTTAAAATATATTTGTTATTCGCAAATATTTTGTTTGAATTTTCCATAATTATTGTCAATTTCAGAACCTATAAAGATTTTGCATATTCCGATTTATGCGGTTCAAAACTGTAAAATCGAGATTCTGGTAAGGCAAATTATGTATATGCAAAATTTGTATTGCTGTTGACGGCATATCCTTGATTAATCCAAATATCATAGTAATGGCGTATTTAAATTTTGCCGCCTTGCAGGAATAGTTTCTGGCCCACCCGTTGTAGGGCGCTGAAACTTTTATACAAGCTTACTATGGGGGAACTCGCTCTATTAGTGGTTGCTTTGTGGGCTACTCACTAAATTGAAATCATTGAAACCAATCGGAATCGCGTGAAAACACTGTGACATTAGGTGTTTTCAATGACAGTCAATCTTTATTGGCCGTTTCTGACAAATTGAACAATTTTCATTGGTTCGTTCATTATAGTGTTGAATAATCGGTTTAGTTTAAAGTCAAATGTGTGTTGGATTGTGTCTTGCCTACTTAAAAGATTCAGGTTCGCAGTTTTAAAATGAGCACCTCGTATAATGAGACTATCTGTAGAAAGTACAATGAAAGAGTTGAACCGGATCAAGAAAAGGATGCCTAAAGAAAAAATGGATAGATTTAATAGAGTAGAAGCTAACATAAGGGAGAAAAAAGTAGTAAACTGACGCCAACGAGCAATGGACAGTAAAAAGTGGAATCGTGTCCAATTTCTTTTAGTTTTTCTTCAGTTTTCTCTAAGTAAAGATCAATTTATGTGCCTATATGCCGGTAAGTAAATTAGCACGAAACTTGAGTGGGTCACTAACGACCCGCTGGATTCAGTTCAGACTTACGGTAACTTGATATTTCAATGTTCTGCCTAAAGAGTTTAGTTTATCACTGTGAAGAGAAGTGATGGGCAATATCATGATTTTTTCAATCGCACTATGAATCACTATTGTGATTTTTTTATATCTGTGATTTTAAAGTGCAAAATTGCTGATTGTTGCTCTGCAACACAACACAACACAACGACACAACTTAGAAAAATTTCAAAATTGTTGCTCACAAAAGTAAAGAGAAAACAAGTGATTTTTACAACAAATGTGTTTCTCCTGGAGTAATGGTTTTTAATGCCAACTTCACTGGGTTGCGATAGATAATTTATACATTTTTCTGTTTTACTCATTTGTCACTTGTCAGATTTAACGTGCAGGATTTTTCCCAATAAAGTGACTTGTCTTTTTCAGTTTCGGCAAAACTAACTCTGTCATCAACAACATTTTGAAAATTGTTTACTGAAATTTTATTATATTACCTATTTAACTATTTTAATCTATTTTCACCTTCAAACCATGGTGCTTCACAAGTATTATTAGGCCAAGTTTCAAAATTCTATTAACTTCAAATGAAATATTGTACTTTTTCGTTTTAATACCTTTTGCTTCTCGTTCATGTGTTCATTTATTTAATTAAATATTTGATTATATTTATTCTCTGTTGTGTTTCACGGTGTTCTATTACAGTAGAACGTTTTATTCCTGCATTATATGCACCGATAAATAGTGCTCTGGTGCTCTCGTTTTGTTTTTTCCGGAAATCTATAAACATGCCTCTGTTTTCTTTTATTTTTATTTAGTCATATATGTAACTAATGGTATGTATGTATTATGTATTATCTGTAGCCTCATTTATCTTGTGGTGTAGAGGCTGGTGCTTTGTATGCTAGCATCTGGTGGTACAATGCTCAACTTGCCCCGGATTCGGAATACGGAGTTGGAGCGCGCTTTTATAACTAATGGTACCTATTATAATAAAATTAAATAACACCTTTAACAACTGGTACAGAAAATCTTGAAAATTTTAACAACGGCTCTACAGGCTGACTATCAGCTCTGCGCATGCTCTAGGAAAATTATCATGGGCGGTCAATGCAGGGTAAGTCACAATTTTCTCAACACTAGTAATAAAATGCAAAATGTCCTAGAATTTATTGTCACAAGTTGTACATATTCAGTTTCAAAATTCCACAAACACCAACATAACAATTTTAAACTGAAATGTAACAAAAATACAAAAATAAAACCCTAAGTTGATATCTGTGGCAATATTCTTTCATTGGCTAAATTTAAAAAATCAGTCAGTTACAGGTGCCTGAAGTTTTCAAAGCTATACAATTTGTTAACATAGATACCCCAAAATTGTTTGATAAACCTAACAAGCTTCTTTGGTGAATGACAGCAAAGAGTTTTCAATTTCCTTTATTAGATTGTTGAAACTGCCCGATTTGATTGTTTTCTGAGACTTGCAAGTTGCAAGACAATATTTAATCGATTTTGGGTCCAAAATATCTTCCCAGCTTTCATTTTTTCTTTCAAATTTTCAATATTTGATGATTGACGATTAATACAATTTAATTTACGTTGGCTGCTTAACTTGCATCATGGCTTTCAAGAAAATCCATTAGTTTTCTAATTAGAATATTGCACTGCTATGGGAAATAATTTTGGATTAAATCCAATCAGATGCTCCACACACAACAGAAAATGGCACTGTAACTGTAACATTTTGACGACCCTTGTACCTCAACCCCCCTCTTTATTAAAGAATACGAGGTATTGCATGGGACAGAAAACACTATCACATACATGTGCATAGTGTTCTTTAAATTCAATTATAGAGGCAATTTTTTCATAACATAATAGGAGAGAACTCAGATATTTATACATTTCTTACCTTTTATATATATATAAGCCGATTTAGAACGTCTTACGACGTTGTCCGACGCCTATTCTCCATCCTCTTCTGTCTTCGCAGTCTTCTGGTGTTAAGTTTCTATCGCTCATCGATTTATGTATCGTTTTTTGCCACTCCAACTGGGGTCTACCTCTTCTCCGACGTCCAGTTGGTTGCCATTCTAAAACTTGTTTAGGTCGTCTTGTTTCCGGCATACGCTGTACGTGGCCATACTATGTTAACTGTTTGTTGTCTATGTCGGTTACTATATTTCCTTCAATCCCCATCTGTTGTTTTACTACATCGTTTCTAATGTGACTTGTTCTTGAAATACATAAAGATCTTCTCATCGCATCCATTTCTACTGCTTCCACTTTTGCTTTATATTTTTCGGCTATTCTCCAAGTTTCAGCGCCATACAGAAGAGTGCTTTTAACAATAGTTTCACAAATATTAAACTTTCTTCTCTTTGTTATTTTTTTACTCCAGAATATACTATTGAGACATGCAATAATTTTCCTTGCTTGTACTATTTGCTTTTCTATCTCTCTCGAATCAGTACCAGAATCATCGAATGTAACACCCAAATAGACGTAGTTCTGGCAGTTTGAGATTTCCTGCCCGTTTTCAAGATCTAATGTACTAGATTCCTTTCCTATGCCTAAGTACTGTGTTTTTTCGATATTGACTGATAGCCCCCATTCTGCGTATTCTTCTATCAGTTTTCGCATCATGTATTGCATGTCATCTTTATCATTTGCTATAACAACCTGATCGTCGGCGAATTGTATGGTGTACATGCAGCTGTTATTAAGTTCAATACCCATGCCATGAACCTTCCTTTTCCAAGTTTTCAGGGCTGCTACGTATATTTTAAAAAGGGTTGGGGAGACGCAACACCCCTGTCTCAGTCCCTTGTTAACCAAAAACTTTTGCGTGGCGTATCTACCTATCTTTACTTGAGATTTTGAGTCTTTATATAGTTCTTGCAGAGCATGTATATATGTATGATTGATGTTTGAATGTTCTAATACTTCCCACAGTTTAAAAATGGGAACTGTATCGTATGCTTTTTGGAGGTCTACGAATGTAATATGGGTTTCTATGTTTCTAGCGGTCCTTTTTTCTATGATTTGTTTCAGACAGAAGACATTGTCAGTGCATGATCTCCCTGCACGAAAACCGCTTTGTTCTTCTTCTTCGTTCTCTTTAATATCATTTTCAATCAAATCTCGTAATACCTTCCCATAAAGTCTACTCATTGTGCCAGTTACTGATACCCCCTATAATTATTACACTTCTTTTTATCTCCTTTCTTGTAAAGTGAAGAGATATATGCTACTTTCCATTGTTCCGGAACCGGATGTCCGTTCAAACATTGGTTGATTATATATCTTATCATTTCAAATAGTTTTTGTGTTCCTACTTCAACATTTCGGCATATATCCCTTCTGGTCCACTAGCTTTAACGTTTTTCAGGCCCATAACAGCTCTTTTCACTGTATCTATCTGAATCTTCACTTCTTCCCCTTGTATGTGTATCCCTTGTATTGTAGATTCGTTAAGGTATTCTTGTCTTGTCTCCTGTAGCAGCTTCTTGTAGTGTTCATTCCATTCTTCTGGTTTAATAGTTTGTATGCGGGCTCTATCTTTCCCCGGGTTTTTTAAATTGCCTCGAAACTCCATACTTCTGACCATTTTCTTCCACCTATGTATGTACTTATTTCCTGGCACTTTTTGTCCCATACTCTGTTCTTCTTTGCATTTATTGCCCGTCTGAGTTGTCTCTTTATTACTTTATAAGCTTGTTGATCTTCCTCGTTTTTTGTGTTCAGCCACTTCAAGTAGTTCTGTCTTTTCTGTTGAACCAACATTTCAATTTCGTCGCTCCACCATACTTTTTTGCTTACTTTGTTTTTCTGTGTACCGATTGCCTCTTTTGCTGATTCATGTAAGCTTGTAATAATGTTTTCATATATCTCTGTGAATGTGGAGGTTTCTGCATTTATCAGTTTCTCGTCTAATCATCGTTGACATAATTGTCTCGTACTTTCATTCACTGAGCTATCTAAGTTGTATTTGGGGAGTTCAATTGTTTCTAAATTATCGGATTTTTCAGCCTCTATATCTTTGTTGACTTTTTTGAAAGGGAATACCACTTTAGTCCTTACAAGATAGTGGTCAGATCCATACGTAACCTCTCGAAAAATTGCCGCGCTTCCCATTCGTCAGACCGCGGCTCAATTAAAAATGTTATCTCATGTCAGTAACGCCCTCGAACCTCACGCTTATTTTTCCAAGGTGCAGAAAAGGAAGCAATTCCAGCCGTTTTATTTTTTTGGCTAATTAAAACGCCTTAGTTTTAAAACAACGCACCGAAATCCGCAAAACACAGATTTCAGCAAAATACAGTAAATAACAATAAACGATGCAGTCCAGCGCACCGCGCCCTCCAATAAAACCTAGTGCGGCTATCGCAAAGACAAAAGCGTTCATGACCGGACCCTAACGAGGCTTCCCAATTTCAAAAGAAACACAGGTCGCCAGGCGAAAATACAACGGAAAACAGTTATCAACTACGTATTTAAGGAACACAAAGGGAAACGCGGATTTGTAAGCTGCTCAAGTAAACGAAAAAGGCCGGTAGTTAACGCCGCGCAAGTGTTATACAAGGAAAATTAAGTGCCCACCCAGGAGGACAAACAATACAAAGCAACCCCGGGCGCTCACAATTTTTGTTACAAATAAATCCATATGGGTGTGTGACATGTCGTCGGATGCGTCTTCTCGCGAGGAAGTAGTCAATAAACGACATTAGATAAGTCACCGCGCGCAATCAACGACGCCAGAACAGAAAATAATTAAAACCAACAAAATCTCTCCTCCAGACCGTGTTTGTCATTTTACAACATCAAAACTCGAGATCCGGAGGAACATGAAGGAAGTGATTTCCCTTTAAAAAGAAGGAACTGTGGAATAGAAGAACATCGGATCGAACTCTGTTCTCGGATCAACTTCTCCTCTTCTCCAGGGCTAGAACTTCAATTAGCCTTGGAGGAACCAGACGACGCCGACGCCGCTCCCATCCCAGGAATCCCGCATCGCACCAAGGGAGCTAGCCACCATCCACCGCTTACGGAAGCTAAGGAAGCTGCCGCATACACGCCGCCCTCCATCGAAGAAGCTAGAAACAAACAGATTCGATAGATTTTTAATCTCGAGTCAAACGCCGCCGTCAACTCTTGGGATTGCTGACAACCCCAAACTTGTTGCCACCAGAAGCGTCACCTGCAGCGCCGCACCCTCCAGGTCACTTCTACCAACCGCTGTGCCACCAGAAGCATCATCTTCATATCCGCCGTCTCCAAGCCGCTTTCGAGACGACCCCCACGTCGCCAGCTGCCGCTCCAACACACGAAGCGTCGCCTTCAACACCACATTCCAAAGACGCCGCCGCTGTCTGCCTCTTGTGCCATCCGCCACAAGAAGAAATCGAGACGACTCCCACGTCGCTCAGCCTGCCGCCACCAGCTGCCGCTCACATGTACGGAAGCTCGCATCGCTCCGCCGCAACGGCCGCCGCTGCTGCATCCACAGCAGAAGGCCGCCAGACACCGCCTGCATAGAGGAAGCCCGTCGCCGCCGCTGTCGCAGCATCCACAGAGGACGCTCGCCGCCGCCGCCCCTTTCTAGCCGAAAGCTACGAGATGTCAAATGCCTCCAAAGAACCTAGAGCTCGCGCCTTCCAGCGCGGCCTAGTCACAGCTCACCGAGGATGAGAAGCATGGACAGCCGACGTCCGGGTCCGCCGCCCGCCGTCCACCAGCTCGAGGTTTGCTGCAGCAGCCTGCACCTGGAGTGTGCTGTCGCCGGACGTGTTCTGCACGGCCCCAAGCTCCAGATTGCGTTAGCTGCTTGCGGACCAGAGTCTGCTCCAGCCCGCCGCCCGCCGTCCGGCTCCACGTCACCATCAGCTCTGTCCAGGAACGAGAAGAACTTTGCCTGAGCTCGCGCTCCTAGGGATAGACGACCCGGTTTCGCACGGCTCCGCCGAGGATCCGCCTGGCCACGGCACTGCCGCCGAGGTGTGTCATGCTGCCCCAGGTCATCCGGCAAGTGGAGACGGCCCCCGCCTTCAAACGGTTTCGCTAGGACGCGAGTCCCGGGTTCAAGAAGTCCTGGCCGAAGTTTTCCTAACTCCAGGTCGACCGCCACTATCAGCTTCTCGCCCATGAAGACACCCTCCACCAGGTCACGCGCATTATACATATATTACTCTAATTTTTAGCTCTAGGTTAATTTTATAACATTGTATATATTAATATTAATTGTAAATAAACAAATGCATAAACATGATCTGTCTACAGGAGCTCCAATCGTCGTCTTTCGTTGACACCCTTACCCTGAGCTAGTTTGGTAATGGCACTAAAAAAGCCATTCTTAACCGCAGTCCGCCTCCCGCAAGCGAGAGCGTCTCCGTATTGTGTTATGTTGATTATCGGAACATGATTTTCTCTTAAAGCACATATCTAATTAAGGAATGACCAAATTTCAAATTAAAATCTCAATAACTTTAGGAAAAAAATGTCGTGCAAAAATGAAATTTTTGCTATTGAACGATAAATCGATACTTTTTGCTTCAATCCCTTAAGACAGTATTTGAAAATGTAATTCCAAGTTTTAAAGAAACTACTTGCAATAATAACACAAATTTGCCTTCACACAGCTAATGCGGCGATGCAAATGGCGACCTACTGCTACGAAAGTTCAGCTATAATATCACAGATGACGCATACTAAAATGTATAAGATTATGCACGACATAATTTTGTGGGATAGCCGACTTCTCTCACATCTGATTGTAGGAGTCGAATCATACATTTTTAAGGTTTCGCCAAAACAGAGAACGTGCTTGGCATTTTAATTTTAACGCGATTATTTCCTGCATCTCTTATTATCCAATCAAATGCCATCATTTTTCAAAATGCAACCAATCATTCATTTTTATAGTGGTCAAAAATAAAAATTTTCCCTTTTATCAGTTTATTTTTATCACTTGTGTGCATGACAGCCACCAAATGTTATTTTAATCAAGATGGTATTTCAAAGACACCCTTTACACTGTCGTGCATCAGTATAGATGTCTTATTCATCGCGTATACCTACTGGCTAGTGATACAAAATGAACCGATATTTGGGAAATACGTAGCCGCTCGATTATGTGAGCAATATATGCAGGGCCGGACTGGATGTTTCAACCGGCCCAGGTGGGTGACCCCAAACCGGCCCATTTCAAAAACTTATTTGGCAAACAAACCTAATTATTAGACAAAAAACGATATTTTTTTGAAATAAAATATATATCCCAAAAACAACTCAGATAATACTAACAATATAAAAACATAAAATAGACTAGTAAACTCTTAGTGCATATAGGTGCAGCTAAGTATCAAGCAAAAAAAGGAACAATAATATGGTAGTAAAATCAAATTACAAGTAAGTTTCTCATGCTTTTACATTTATATGTCAGTTCAAGAAATATATTATCATTGTCAATACACGTTAAAACGTCCTTTTTGGAAGACATTAGCATAAAAGCCTCCTAATGATCTTGAGACAAGCAGCTCCTTACTCTATTTAAATTAAATTCTAATTTAGAAAATGACCTTTCACATGCAACTTATGAAACAGAAAGGGTTAATAAATATTTATATGCTTTTTCTAGATCAGGGTATGCTTCAGCATATAAATTATATTTTTGTAAAACATAGTAGCAATAGACTAAACATTTTTTTACAGAATTTATGATCAGCAGTACTGTTTCCTTCTTCATCATCATCCTGTTCAGTTTGTTCTTTGGTGTACTACTTCTCTGGTAATGCTTATGACAACTTATTCCACTTGGAAGCAAAATCTAAAAGTTCCATTTGCAGATTATCTTCCTCCACTTGACAAACTTTCTGTAGAACATTTTTCGACAGGTTTGGAAGGAACGGGAAACTCGAGGAGTGAACGCATTCAAAGTCTTTGGTACAACTCCTTGTGATTTACAAATCTGGTATCTAAGACATTGACAACTGTGTCCATAGTCACATTAAAAACCTCGATTACAAATTTGTCAGCTTGATTTTGTGGTGCTTCGTCTTCGCAATTTTGGTGATGACATTTCTTTTTCTTACGCATTCTCTGGGCACACGTCTCTGTCTTAACAACAAAGGGATTTCGTTTTCAAGAAATTGCTCATTTTCATTATTTATAAACGCTTCAGTATCTTCAGCAATTTGATAAAATTCGCGGGAAAATGTCTTCAGTGATTGTAAAGTGCCTTTGACCATGCGGTATCCTTGCAAGAAATCCGTCCCTGATGTTTGCAGATACTTTGAGGAAGGGGAAGTAAGCATATAAATTCTTTTGAACAATATTGCTGTAATAATTGTCTCATACTTAAAAAAACCAACAAGAAGATATTGTGGTTTGAATCGTACCTCTGCGTTAAAGTTCTTTGATTGTGCTATTTCATATAATGTTTGACATAACTCTAGGAAGACATCGTTATTGCTGTCAAAAATTTTAAATAGTGCCGTACCTACCTCTGGCCCACCATATGGTTTCTTGGATAATATTTAAAAAACTGCTTGTTGATGCTGTTTTTTACATATTCATTCTCAAATAAGACTCTCTAACAAAGACTGCTGCACATTGCAGAATTGCACAATCTAGATGCAGACTCTTCCGTTCGTAGCGTTCAACCAGAGAACATTAGTATACGTTAATAAGTGGTCGTGATTAACTAGCAGACCACCGGCCCATTGAGCACCGGCCCATCGGGCTAGCGCCCGATCGCCCGGTCTGCCAGTCCGGCCCTGAATATATTTATAAAACGAATTAATTTTGCTCTGCGGGATAGCTAGTTAATTTTGGGAGAATTTTCTTTTCCGGTGAATGTTCTTGAACCTATAATGTCAAATTTTGGTTGTTCATATAAACAAATTGTTCATTTAATCGAGTATTCACTCCACCGAGTGACTACTGTAGTCCACAAAATGTATTTCAGGCTCATGATTTTGCTTCAACAAATTTTTACTCAAGATTTGTTGTTTTTTTGGAAACGTCCTTCGACAAACTGGCGTTGATAAATTTCCTAGCCTTTAGCTTAGAAAATTTGATCAAGTTGGTTTGTCTCGTAAATTTGCCAAAACAACAAACATTCGAAAAAAAAATTACTGACAAGGCCATTCACCTTTAGTACATTATTATTACCAACAAATTCGCTCAACTGTCAAATGTCCGTTTTCGTCCATAAACGATCATTCATTTTTATAGTGGTATAAAATATGTGGGCTATCAATTTCCCGAATCTTTGTTGGTTGGTATGACAACAAGAAAATCACAGGCCCCTTATGAATATAACGGTCCTAGGACTGTTATAGAAAGTGTTTTGTATTTGATTACTATAGAAACAACAATTACACACTTTATTAGTCAAACAATATTTGTGATATTTAACGGTACCTAATTTTATTTTTATTAGTTGATAGTGCAAAAAATGTTATACGAGACTCGATCGTTAAGTGCCCATTGGGCCTCATTTTTTTAACTTTGGCCTATTCTAAGACACTTACCGATCTTACAACGTCGAAAAAATTCCACGTCTGTCTCTATGAAGCTAGGGAAACATTTGTCAAATAGAAAATTATTCAACCTTACATTTTTTCCTTTGATAAAATTTAATTGTTTAACACTTGAAAATTGCTGCCTTAAAGCAAAATTAACTTAAACAAACTGCATAAAAAGCCCTTGAGTTTTTGATTAATGGCAATATGTTTTCATCAATTTTGATAGGCAACGTTTTCACAAAGAAACAAATATTACCGATAAATACAAATTATGCAGGTTAAGTTTTGCGTCAGTTTTGACACAAACTTACGCAAAACCTAACCTACTAACCTCACATTTGACATAGACTTACAGTGCCAAGCGAATGACAGGCCGGCCTAAATTTATTGTCCGCCATAGTACAAAAATACATGATTTCAGGACAAGTAAGACAGATCGCCGGACGACGCACAGCTATTAAAGATTTCATTCCCACTACAATGCATTTTTTGTAAATACCGTATGATCGGAAACTTCTATCCTCTAGAGCAGTGCTTCTCAAACTATTTAAAATGGCGGACCGGTATTATTTTTACTATATATGATGGACCGCTACCTTCATTAACAAATGAAACAAAAACAAAATATAAGTATTTTACTCATAAACTTGTAAAAAACTACATATAAACATAGACAGTTCAACCAGCTTCCTAAATGTGATAAATGAGCTTGCTTACTGTTGATCAATTGCTCTGTTCTTTTTATAGTGCGAAAATTTCTGACCAACAAGGCTATCTCAACTTTGGATACTGCTCCCCGAACAAGGATCTTGTGCTTTTCACAAACCATACACGAAGTTTTTAGAATTGGTATTTTTGGAAAAATACAAAAAGAATACCAATTTCTCTATCCGTGGTTCAATTGATGACGGCGCCACGTGAAATGGAGGATGAATCTTCATACTATTCCTATATTTTAGCGTGGTAGACTGACAACACAATCGACTCAATTGTCAAAATCAACAATCGACTTCGCGGACCAGCAACATCTTGCTCACGGACCGGCACCGGTCCGCGGACCACCACTTTGAGAAACACTGGTCTAAAGGGCTGTGGATTTAAAAAAAAAATTATTTATGTTGGTAGTGATGAGCAAAGGTACTTAATAATATAACTATACAATTTTGACAGAATCATTTTACTTTGAAAGCATGTTTAATACTGAACACCAAGTGGTGCTGTGTATGGAAAATGGAGGAAATCCCTTTGAACAGCCATAGCTATTTTTGTTAACATTTTTATGTATTCAACAAAAAATGTTGTATATACTCTGTTCACTATGGTCCTGGATTGTCAAAATTGACGTTTTATGGTAGCACTGTAGAATTTCTATTGATTTTTTTGTTACTACTAGGTTGGACAATGCAAAAGCGTAATTTTGAAAATTTTGGTTTTTGTTACCTGGCAACTTTTATTTATTTTTGCTTAAGTCAGTTTGAAATATAACCTATAATTTATAGTTTTGACATTAGTAGCTTTATTAATTGTTTCTAGTTATCCATAGCTTGACTTAAAAATATTAACCATGATATAAAGAATTGTTTTTAATTGGATTTTGACTTTGACAATCTGGGACTATAGTGAGTAGAGTAGGTATAGTTATAGACAGATCAATAAAAAACCAATTAGGGCAGGCTGTGATAAGTGTTATACGTTTGGCAGTACTGAAGTGTATTGTCAGTCTATGTCAAATTCGAGATCAGTAGGTTAGGTTTTGTTTGTTGTTTGACACAGACTGACGTACAACTTAACCTGCAAATCTCGAATTTGACATAGACTGACAATACACTTCAGTACTGCCAAACCGATAACACATATCACAGCCTGCCCTAATTGGTTTTTTTATTGATCTGTCTGTATTTATACCCATTCAGAGTCACGTGATAATCTAGTGACTTTACGTATGTTGATTTTTAAAAATGCAATTTTAGGGTAATAAATGACATTTTGTTTTGTAGGTTATCATGACATCTGCCAATTTTTAAAACTAGATTGCTACAATTTTTTTTCTTATACGAAATTAAACTGATTTTACATGTTAAAGGAAACATAATGTGTCGTAAAACGTAAATATAATAAAGATACGTCGGCTGTTACATTAAACACCTGAGTATAACAAATTTTAAGTCAATTTGCCAATTTCTGTTCATGATTGTTCGTGTTATAGAACCTATTGCTTGATTTTTGCCATTTGAAGCCTATTTCCTTGCACCATCTATTTAAGGAAGAAATAGAACATGAGAAATCTCCAAATTCTTCAACCAAGCGTTTCTTTAGGCATTCCATGGTTAGAAATTCTTTAGCTACATACATTTTTCGTATAGTGTCCCTGATGGAGTTCTTGACTGCTTCGTCGACTTCCGTCTTTTGCATTCTTTACTTTCGGGCTCATATTTTCAGTAAATTGTGCTCTCCGAGACATGTAACGTAAGAAAAGCAACGTTGGAGGGTGAAACTGTTGGTTTACCATTATCAGTATTGTCGTACTCTTCATCAAAAAAACGCATAACATTCAAAATTAATTGTTGTGACTGCTCGTTATACATGTCCGAAGATTTCTTTTTATTTTCGGTTTTCGGCTGAACTATTTTAGGTTTAATTTAGGTATTATTACTCTTACCTCAATAACTTACACGAAAAATATAATCTGACAGATTAGAAACGTCAAATTTTAATATTAATTTTATTAATTGGCATGCCTTTTTCTCGAATTTCTTCCATTTCATCTATTATACTAAAGATCAACAGTGATCGACAAAAGTCACGTGACTCCGAATGAGTATAATTTTGACTATAATTGTTAAAATGACATGCTGATATAACCTTAAACTGACAGATATTAAGGGCCATCTACACGAACAAGAATTTCTGGTAAAGTGAAGTTACAAGTCTAGTGAAAAGTAAATTGTAATTCCGTTTACAAAAACAAGTTTTATTTTGTATAAGAAACTAAAATTCACTTGCAGCTAGCTGTCTGTCATACAGTCGTACCAATCTATATAAAATGAGATGGAAACATAACCTCAAACAAAGTTCTACCCTCTGAGCTTGTATAGTTTCTCATATAAAATGGATGCAGTAAACATTACAAATAGAAAGTATAATATTGTAAAATACAGAATAAGGGTTTAGTTAAAGATGTCTATTAATTTTAACAGAGCAATTGGAATATGTAATACTGCTCGGTTGGTGTTACGGACTTGCAAAAAATGCGCTTGCACGAAGTTGGAACTTTTTAACGAAAACTTGTGGAGAGTAGCGCATGTTCCAGTTTGCCGGTAAAAATTTACTTGTAGAAACGGACTTGTAAGACATTGTCTTTCTACTACACATGAATATTAGACAGAGAAAACTTGTTAGTCACTTTACCAGTGTTGCCGTTTGTACGATTTAAAATTATTGGATCGCTGAGACAAAATTATCAGATTTTGCTCTAAATTATGTTAATACCTATAGATGGCAACGCAAGCAGTTTTTTCGGCTCATGCGCCATTTAATTGAAATTAACGTCGCGAAATTAAACATAAATTGTGCTTGTATGATAATAGATGTCGCCACACTAGATCAACACACTAAAGCGTAAGGTACCGCCATTAGTGATTTTTTTATATCTATCCTTGTCGCACCATTTTCTCCAACTGGGGATAAAAACACAATCTAACAAGAATTTGACTTTACAGCAGTGCCATTACACCAAACATTAAATCCCCAAAAACTGGTGTCTTCCTTATTGCACTTGGGAAATGTGTATTTGTTATCTTTATCTCAGAATTTTATCACATTCTCACACGAGGAATGGAATGGCGGGTACCTTAACTTAGTGTATTAATCTAGTGACCATATACTTCCTACAGTATCTGTATAATCTTATATACAGATACTCTACGAGGTCGTACAGTCCCTATATATGTTAGTAAACTATATACAGGATCTTTAGGAGGTCCCCGCTGCCCGGGCCGTTTATTGTGAAGCAACCAAAGGCGCTAAATAGGTTTTAAAATATGCACGCAAAATTTGACAATGACGATACGATAATAGAGAATAAATCATCCATGACAATAAAATTATGTTAAAATTGATAATTATATTACTTTATTTTTTACCAGAATGGCAAAAACATTATGTTAGAATCTGATAATTATGTGACGATCGGCAACACTGCACTTTACCAGAAATTCTTGTTCGTGTTAATGGCCCTTAAAATGCCAATGTGACTTTTATTACACAACTGCCAACATAAATATTAACAAAACAATTCCACAACCCCCTAGAGGATAAAAGTTGTCTTCATACGAAGGTTAACCCATTTATCAGAAATTACCAAGAAGACTGTACTAAGGAGGAATAACTCACGTTTCGAAGTTGACAAATATGGCGGGTCGTCGTGTACTATAATCCATTCACAAAACTTGTGAACTGTCAATGTCAAATATTTGCTGAGTGTAACTGGAAATTCGAAAATGACCAAAGATAATACACGCTGTCGATAGCGGCGCGACGGCTATCCCCGGCATTGGGGCCGCTTTTATATACAGCCGTCATAGCAAATTACATCTCCTTAGTACAGTCGTATTGGAAATTACGCAACAGCTTAAAAGTATTAGCTTTGATCATTAATCAAAAAAACATTTATATTCAACTACGAGACAGTATCATAATTAATACCTGTTCAATAGTTAAACGAGCCTTTAATGAGCAATAGAACGGTACTGGCTTTGGTCCATCCTGTCAATATCCTTTAATATACATCAAGATTTCTCCCCAATAAATCTTCAGAGCCCGAAAGGTAACCTAATAATAATATGAGCCTATTCTGCAGCCGGCCGCTGGGCAAAGGCCTCGTCTAATGTATATTAGCTAGTAAAATACCTTGTCTAGAGAGATTTTTAACAGTTATTAATGTATTAGAGGCATAATCAACAGATTATAGCACGAGGGAATGTTTAAAGCGCGACGCAAAGTAGAGAGCTTTAAATTTCCCGAGCACGTGGTACATACGTTTTATTTAGTCCTCAAAGTATTTTGGCTACAGACTATTGCGTCATTGTTGTGCTAGGGCTACGCATTTTTGGTGTGGTATGGTTTCTATGCAGATTTTTGATGTTGCTATTTAACATTGTTGGTGCTTGTTATACTGCTTAGCAACTTTATAGGCCCTAGGGCTATAGAAGCCATTTTACGCCCTCTATCAAGGGCCAATAAACAAGATTATGGTTCCAAACTAAAATAATAGCTATTTTTGTATTAAGGGCGTGAAGGAGGCGATTTTGGCCCGCGGCGGAATTATAAGCCAGAGGCCCAAAGGGCCGAAGGATTATAAAACGCCAAAGGGCCAAAATCGCCGTTCACGCCCGAAATGCAAACAAGATTTTTTGTAAAATCCACCATAAAGCTTTGAAAAATAAATGGCACGATTCGTTCTCAAAAATCAAATTGTTGTTGGTTGCCAATGTGATGCTGGTTTTTTAGGCCTTAGGGCGCAAAAGGCATTATTTACGCCCGCAAATTATTTTTAGGCCTTAGGGCGCAAACGGCACTATTTAGGCCCGCAAATTAATGCATAAATGACCATATTTTAGTACGATTTTACAAAAACATATTTTATTCGCAACAATATATGTAATGTTAACATTCCTGACCTCATTTGAGTGGGGGAAGTCGTACATTTCAGCCCGCTACTTCCCGACCGCTGAGTAGGTAGGGACACTGGGAATCCCGTTGATCCATTCATGCGCGTCACAACCTGTCGTATCATAATATAATAATTTTTCCAATTATTGTTTAGAATAAAGTGGTTGCGAATAAAATAGTATACAAACCTTGACAGGAAGTTTCCTTAGTCTCGAGATAATAGCTGATTTCGACGTTTCGCGTCTCAATCAGCTAACTAATCTCTCGACAATAATGAAACACTTCCCATCTCGGGCTGTAATATACTATTATCATATCCATTATCATTTTATAAAACTCAATTTAAATTTTTCAATATGGAATTTAGATTGCACATAATCTATTTTTCATATTAACTTAAAACTCTTGCTAATTAGTGGGCTTGACAAATATAAGATTTTTTTACAGTTATGAAAGCTAACATACTAATAATTGCAAAGTACCACAAAAGTTACTCCACCTTGTTTGCAAAATAATATCTATTCATCTTTCTAAGATGTAAGAGAGAGTAGTTTACTATATGAATGCAAGGGGTTAATAAACATTGCTTACAATAGGTGTTTGACAGTAGTTCGCAGGAAGATTGTGCTTACATGTATGTATGTATTATCTGTAACCTCATTTACCTTGCGGTGTCGAGGCTGGTGCTTTATGCGCTGACTTACCTTAATTATAATACTCTTGAAACCAGGTATGAAGAATAATGCAAGAAAATGAAGATAATTATTTATTGTTATTTTTTTCTAGATATTTATTATAACGCAGCTTATACCTGTACATTTATTCTAA
Source organism: Agriotes lineatus (assembly GCA_940337035.1). Lineage (NCBI taxonomy): Eukaryota > Metazoa > Arthropoda > Insecta > Coleoptera > Elateridae > Agriotes > Agriotes lineatus. The sequence goes on along the minus strand of OW679196.1, from coordinate 101,125,387 downwards.
GCACACACGTATATATTTTGCATAACATTTACATCTTCAGAGTGTGCATTTAAATAAGAATTAATTTACTTCCTTTACACAACTTACAGTTTAAACGTTCAAGTTGGTTGTATTATAATTTTATAATCTTACAATACATGTAATCTGCAGCAGACAGGTCTTTTACAGTTATGACAACGCTTCAGCACCGCATTATAACAATCTGGAATTAAAGATTGTCTCCAAAACTTGTACAGTTACGCCCAATGCATTGCATGGCACAACTACCTTTGTCAATTCAAATCCATCACATATTTGTTATGGGATAGGACATTAAGAAGTTAATTTATACGTAAAAAAAGAACTAAACACAGTGTGAAATTAAAGTCTACTAACAAATATTAGCAAAAAGGAAATTAAATTACTAACGATTACATAACTAAACCTAAAATTATTACTAGGATACTAATCTATGAGAGAAACTAACTTCATTCTTAATGTAATGAGTCCTGAGCAGTTTCTTCACCTCAACGGTCGAAAGTCTGTATCACCTTTTTACAAATCAACAAAACAATAGCACTTGTCCGTACCAATGCTAATTATATTGGAATAACAGTTAAAACAAAAGCAATAATAAGTGGAAATCATCGATCTCTTAACCACTGTTAGTCCAACGACCAGAATATTAGTTTGTATCCCTCAAATACACAGTTTGAACCTTCCGAACTCAACTTCAACCTATACTGCATAATCGAGTGGGTCACTATAGGCTTCATGATTTACACAAAATAAAGGCATAAAAAATTAACTAGCTAATTAAATAGTTTAAACTGTCATGAGGCCTATACTTCTTATTAACAAAGATACACTAATAAATTCTGAAAACAGAATTATAATATTTATTCACATAAAATGAACATGTCCAACAAGTGGAGTAAGTCTTCGAAACTACGCTGGTAATTTTGCTACTGGCCGGTCAACTACAATTATTTGCAAATACTTATTACTTCAAAACAGTATGTTATCAGTGCAAGAACAAGTTAATTTAACTTTAGCTAAAAATAACATTGTAATCAATTCACTTCAGAATATAACCGGCCGCTTATTAGTAAGTAAGACTTTGAGGAACCCCATTTACAGTCTTTGATTTTATGACATCATTTTCGTACGTCATCACTGTTTCTTTTCCATTTTCATATACTCTGTAACAAAACACACGTTAGAAAAACATATAAATGGTCAGAGAAAATTGTTCGTTCAAGTTTCAGATGGACAAGTTATTTATTTAGTAAAATGTGACACGTTACCCAAAGGACAAATGCTAGGCAACCAACAATTGTTAAATCCTTGATTTGTTACGAGCAAAAATTAATTACTATAGTCCATTTACTTGACATCTGCACTGTCAGTGTCAAATTTAACAAAAAGTCTTGACTATACCTCAAAAATAATGTGTTTTTTATTAGACTGTACAGTAATTTAATTGTTGAAATGTGAAAAATAGCAGTGGTGCCAACATAATGTCAGTTTGACAGTGCAGATGTCAAGTAAATGGACTATAGAAATGATAACAGACTTGGAGAACAAAACTGAAGAGGTTAGAAGAATTAATTATCATAAAACCTTAGAACAGAAAATAAACAGGAAGGCGCATTTCATTTAACTTGGCTGTAACATCCAGGCGACGGAAACGGCCATTTTGAAAACCCATGTATGACTAATGAGGCACGATACCGGTTTGACAGTTGTGGATTTTAGTTAGTTTGAGACTAATTTTGGCTGTTCTCAGACCCCAAATACCAGGACTTTGGGCATTATATTCCATCAGTAAGTATTAATATTACCTTTCACTTCAAATAGAGAGATAATTTCTCTGAACATGTCACTTGTCATACGTACTTGTACACAACAATAATCATGGGCATAGAAGGGAACGTATAATGGGGTCATTATTTGTAATCACACAATCTGAGGAAGCAATTTAAATTACAGACAGTGACTGAAGTCACACAAACTCACATGTAGTCATAAATCACATAGTGTAAAGTGCACTTAATATAACTGTTGAAATTGTTTGCTGCACATGCACCCTCTCGATATGATACGCCACTGCCAAAAGGAAACAACCATCCGCCATTTTGAAAACCCATCGCGGTCGCACGGATTTCTTAAAAATGCGGCTTCCTGTTTATTTTCTGTTCTAAGCATAAAACACACCTGCTTTCAAATAGACAAACTGAGGATATGAAAATAAATAACGCTAATGGTAAGTATACAGAGAAAATAACTTCTTGAAGTCCAGAAATTTGATAATGAAAAAAGAACTTTGTAGGCAAATTAAACACAGTTGGAAACAAACTTATAAGAGACAATTAATCTTCTACGCAAAGATCTATCTGGGGAATAAGAAGACAGGATAAGACGCCATTAGTGGTGATACAAAGTGATTTTTTTAAAATTGAATTGCATCAGGCAGTATTGAAGTGCATTGTCACTCTATATCAAATTCGAGGTTAGTAGGTTAGGTTTTGTTTGTCATTTGACACAGACTGACGTCAAACTTAACCTGCAAATCTCGAACTCAACATAGACTGACAATACACTTCAGTACTGCCAACTGATTCAGGCTATCCAGGGCCTGATGCAATTCAATTTTTAAAAAATCACTCTACATAGATATTTCTGTCGTAATCTGTCTAAACCTATTCCGGGGCTTTTGATTGGGTTCAAGGTTAACACCATCCTTTTTCTCAGATTTTTATTGCTCCAGTACCTCGGGGTTGGACATGATGTTGGGGACATAGAGACATAGATAGTTACGGATTGTATAGTTTGACCATCCAAATCTGGTTTTTTGTTTTTAAGGTTATGTGTGGAATTTGTTTTTTTCTGTGCACTTATCGCGGAAATGTATATAAAACATCAAATAACCCTACGATAATTATCAGGTGTGTATTGGTTTTTCAATGCAAAAAGTGACGTTGAAAAAACATCGGAATTATTAACCATTGCCATATCCTCCCACTAAAACCTTTTTGTAATTTATCTGCTTCTGTTTTCCATTTGTGTTTTCCGTTTTCAATTTTATTGAGAATTGCATGTGGTTACGATGTAACTTTTGTACTTTATTAACCAATAGGTACCTGATAATTATCGTAGAAGGACATGGTTGCTTTGGTGTGGAGAGGAGGGGGTTTATAAAATACAGTGAAATCTCCCATAAGCGGACACGCACGCTGCCTACGTTTTTGTCCGGTTATTAGAGGCGTCCGCTTAAGAGAAAATCCATTTTTATGTTTAAAAAAGTTGTATTATGCAAAGGTATACGCGCTAACAATACAGATAAGAATAATAAAATAATTGAAACAAAGTTATGTAATAGTTGTTACAAAATCTAAAATACTCGTTTGACATAAGGGTTTTTTCTGACTGCTTATTATACTTTCCGCATGTATTTCTAAATATTTTGACAGTTTGAATATTTTAAAGTCATTACTTTCTTCAGCAAAGCATTTAAAATTTTTCACTGTTAATGCATTGTTTTCTAATTCTGCCAACTGCACATCAACGGCAGCTGATTCACCTGAAATTTCGGTTACACCATCTTTCACTATTATTTCTTTGTCAATGTTTATAAATTCGTCAGAGTCGACGTCTTCGATTTCTAGGATATTTCTATACAGTTCAGCCACTACTGATAAAAGTAAATCGTCCTCTGGTTCAAATTGATTACGGTGGCGTAACTTGATACCCGGAGACTCCGCGGCCGGGGACCCTGAGCCTAGTTTTCTTATTCTTTCCTTCCATAAAAGCAAGAAGGAAAAATTCTTCCTATTTTTATTTTTATCATAATGGGCTGCCCACGCAAAAGGCAAAGTAGTTTTGAATTGCAGGCCTCTAAAATCAAGCGACATCGATTGTTTTGTATTGCAAAAGAATTCTATAATTTAACATGATCATTAAATGTTGTATTTATGGATTGTTTTGACGCCTCACGACATTAGCTGGGCCTGCATTTTGAAGTGTCCGTACAAGAGAGATTCACAGTCTAAAAATTGTCGAAAAATGGTGTCCGTGTCCGTTTAAGAGTGTCCGTTTAATAGAGAAAATTTTATTAGTAAAGTTAATGCAAGCAAATTGGTTCCCACCAAATGTCCGTGTAAGAGAGGTGTCCGCTTATTAGGTGTCCGGTAAGGGAGATTTCACTGTATAGACAAATATATAATACATGTTTTTATTGTCCTCCCCTATTATTTTTAAAACCATATTTATTGCTGTTATGGCACTGCTAGTTTTGTTCACATATTAAATCGTTTCTACATTTACGCACAACCGGGTCGAAAATGAAGGTTTACATCTTAGTTACCACGACTGAAAGTACAACTTTACGGCCAGTAGGCCGTAAAGTAATCTGCGGGCCGTAAAATAAAAACGCGGGGTGTAAAGTTACTTTATGGCCTGCAAATTACTTTACAACACGCAAATTATTTTACGGCCCAGCACCTTAACTGTGGCAGCAAATTTTGGCATTAAAAAAACCTAAATGTATTCTGTGTTTGTTCCGTGCAGTTGTGCGTAAAACGTACGTACCTCAGGCTGTAAGCAGATTACACGCTTAGCCAAATAAAGGCCCTCCTCTGTCGGGCCTTAAATTTTGGCTGCGGGCGTAATCTTACTCTTCCGTCCTTCTATACGTAAATAACTATTAAAGCAGTTTTTACAATGTCAACATAGCATTTATTAGAGAAAAGAACCTGCTCAATGGATAGATTGATCCCTGGTATACACAGATACTGTACAAGCGAGAGGCTACATGAAGTACAGCCGCCATTCGATGAATGCATAAAATCGTACGAATATGCTGTATGGTAAATGACCTTTTACAATTCCTCAAATGTCAAATGAAAAATAAAACATCACAATTTTCACAGCAATATATTACAAATGTATATACCCATGAATGCAGAACTAGCGGGATGCATTTGACATTTTGCGGAACGATTTCAATGAATTATTTGAATGTGGGACCGGTACTGCTATTGTAGGACTGTCCCGCGCAATGCGGGACAGTTGGTAGCCTTATATTTATATGCATTTCCACGAAGAGCGCACAGAAATAAATAAATTTGACACATAACCTTAAAACCAGATTTGGATGGTCAAACTATCGAGAGATCCAAAAAAAACTGTTCCTCAGCGGGCTGTGGAAATTCAACGTATGAATAATATGTTGGTGGCACTGTCTATGGTCTATGTCAAATTCGAGGTTATCAGGTTAGGCTTTTCGTCAGTTTTGACACAAAATGACGCAAAACCTAACCTGATAACCTCGAATTTGACATTGACGTACAGTGTCACCAACATATTATTCATACGTTGAATTTCCACAGCCCGCTGAGGAACAGTTTTTTTTTTATCTCTCGATATAAATGCAGTGGAGAGATATCGGACCTTCATATGGAAGTGGGCTGGGCATCTTGGAAGGTTGAAAGATGATTGTTGGGCACCAACAGCATGTTGAATCCCACAAGACGGTTAAATGAAAAAGTCAAAGTACTAGAAAACAATTGGAGAAGTAGAACCATAGATTAGAAAGACACCGATCCTTCAAATGGGAGTAGACTGGGCAACTTGGGGAAAATGAAAGATGTTCATTGGACACCAATAACACGGCAAATCTCACAAGATGAGTAAATGAAACAGTTACAAACTATAGAAAATAACTGGAGGAGTTGAAGCACTTATTAGAAAGTTAGGGAGAGTAAATGCAGTGGCGACACACTGATCCTAGAAATTCAAGTGGAAGCGAATCGTTGGGCAACAATAACGTGGTGGATTCCCAAAATGGGTACGTGAAATAGTCGATGCTGCAGAAATGGCTAAAACAAAGTGGAATCAATAGGGCTAATACAGGGTTTTTATTAATTCCCATTTCCCACGTGACCATGTATTCACCCTAAATACTAGGCAACCAAACTTACACGATTGGCAGTACTCCCTAAATACAACACAAAATTATCAATGGTGTAGACACGACACACACTAAATAACGCTTGAAATCTGTTAAAAATTGCTAAAGCTGATGTGAATGTAATTTTAGCGATCGCCACGGACAGTCCTCGCGTAGTGGGTCCCCGAGCGAAGGCTCGTCTGCCGCCAACCTCCCTTGGTCGGGGCCGTTGGAAACTGCCGAAAATTGCTTTTAAACGGCAAAACAAAACATATGAAGTTTAGAGGTTAGATGAGACGAACATCTATGTCGCGTTGGCAATTTGCTTAGGGACATTACCAATACCACCAACCTTCGAAAAACAAATTTATAGCGGCAAATTTAAATTTAGTCACGTGGGAAATGGAAATTAATGAAAACCCTGTACAAAACAAAACTATTGATTTAATTGGGTTTTTGAAAAAATCCAAGTTTGAAAACATCTTTTAGCATGTAGTTTTTGCAAATTCAAGCAGGCAAGGTTAAGGGAGCTTGGTATAATGAACAGTTTTTATCATTTTAAGAATTTTTCTTCCATTGTTTGCATTGCCAGTCAAATTTTCCTCAGAGTACGAACCAGAGAAGACAAAATTATCTGAGAACAGCAAACATACTTTTGTACAGTCAGTCATTGTTCAGTTCAGCTGCTTCACCGCGTATTTTAGTGTGGGCTTGTATTTTAAAATATTGATTGACCATCTTCTTCTTCGTCGTATCTTCTTTATAGAAGAATAGTGATCTCTTGACTTCGTTACTTGTTTTGGTTTCCTATTCGATGTATGAACTATTGTTCTCCATCTTTCTCTGTTTCTTGCTTTCCTTACGGCTTGATGAACCATACTGTTGGTGGTGTTCTTGATTAGATGTGTCCATTTTCTCGGAGAACTCCCACGAGGACTGGTTCCTTCTACTTTTTTTTGTATTATTAACCTTTCTAGACCTTCGTTGTTTTGTCAAGTAAATGTGCCCAAAAAGTCTTAGTATTTGTTGGTTTACAATTAGTGACGGGCGCTGTGGTTCTTGCAGGATTGAGACATTGGTCCTTCGTGTTGTCCATGGTGTTCAAAGCATCCATCCTTCTCCAGGTCCACATTTTATAGGCGTCACTTTTTTTATGTCTTCCGATTTTAGGGTCCATGTCTCCGCTCCGTACAGCATAATCGGGAAGATGAGGGTTCTTATGAGTGTCTTTTTCGTGTTCATTGTCTTTCCAGATTTTCTGCAAGTCATTTCCAGATTTTTTGCAAGTCACGTGTAGCTCATCTTGCCATTTCACATCTTCTTCTAATTTCCAGGGAGCTGTTTCTCTTCGTTTCAGTTCGTACAAACTGATTCACTACCTCACCATTTCTTATTTGCATAACGTCTGGTCTCTTATTATTTGCGCAGCCGATGATCATGGTATTTGTTTTACTTTCGTTGATTTCATAGTTGTGACTTTCTTATTCTGGTATGTGAAGGAGCTCTTCTACTTCTTCAGCGTTATTTGCAAATAGGGCGGTATCATCCACGTATCTTAGGTTATTTATTTTATGTCCGCTGATGATAAAGCCTTCGTCCAAGTTCTCAAGGATTTTTCGCATTATATTGAAGAGAATTGGGGACAGAATATATCCCTGCCGTACTCCTTTGTTTATCCTGCACGGGTTTGAGAGTTGATCTTCTATCTGTATTACCGCTCTGCTTCCATAGTATAGGCAGCGTACAGGGTTATTCATTATAAATTACCCACCCCTTATCATCGTTATTATTGCCTATAGAAAAAAAAGTTTTAAATAAAAGTTATGTGGTTATAACTGAATTTTGTTAAAATGCTATCAAAAGTACAGTGGCGTGCATAATTAAGGGGATACAAAAAAGTAATATATTTTTTTAAATGGAACACCCTGTATATTATTAAATTTTTGGAATGATCTTTCTTTCCTGATTTCAAAAATATACCATATGTTACCCTTACCTTATACCGTTTTTGAGTTATTAAACGTTGAATATCTTAGTTAAACTAGTTACTGTAAATAGGAATTATTAAAGTAAGCTATGAAAATGCAACTATTTTGTTTGATAAGTGACATTTCTTTAATGAAATAATAAAAATTAGTTATCATTTATTTATATTTAAATTTCCTGAATAAAACTTTGTTATATTTAATAACGTCACACCTAACCTTGACCGAGATAGATGCCAACCAAATTAAAGCACTCCATACACGCACAGAATCGCAAATACGAATTTATCGCCTGTGGAAACAGCGAAGTAGAGTAGATTAAACACGTCTTTAGCAGAAATGGAACCCGAAGAAGTGAGTAATGCAATAGGTGAAATACAAGAGAAATTGCAACAAATTAGTGAAGAAATGTTAACGAGTGAAAAATTAAATGATTTAAAAAGGAAGTCAGAGAGAATGATAAAGGAAATAACTGACCTAAGGAGGGAAATGAAAATATGGGATGAGAAAAGAGATAAAGAGAGGAAACTGCTTCGCCAACAAACAGAAAGATTACAGAGTAAACTGCAAAGCAAAAGACAAACCAACAACAATCATCAAATAAAATACTCCTTAGAAAAACTCACTCAAATAGAAATGGAAATGAGAAGATTCGAGATTACAGATCGGTGGAAGACAAAATTAGAGAAATTGAGACTAAGAAAAAACAGAAAATCAGGAATTCGCATACTAGGAAAAGAATGTATAAAAAGTGACAAGAAAGGATGGCGTATAGGTACCTGGAACATACGAGGGATAAGCGGAAAGGAAATGGAGCTGATAACTGAATTTGAGAACATGAAAGCAAATGTATTAACATTAATGGAGACAAAGAAAAAAGGACATAACAATGAAGAACTCCATAATGGGCATTTACTAATTTATAGCGGAGTGAAACAAGAAGAACATGCACAAGCAGGGGTGGGGTGTATAGTACACAAAAATACAAGGAAATATTTGGAAAACTGGCAACCTATATCAGAAAGAATAATGCAAATTGAATTTGTATTAAATCCAGATATGAAAGTCACTATGTTAATATTGTATGGTCCAGACGAAAATGAGAAGACGGAAATGAAGGATAAATTCTGGGACGAAGTAAATGACGTGGTAGAAAGAACAAAAGGAAGACTCATAATATTAGGAGACCTTAATGGAAGAGTCGGTAAAAGATTAAATGAAACCGAGACGGTCATAGGCGAAAATGGTGAAAAAGCAAAGAAAAACAACAATGGCAAAAGAATTATAAATTTTTGCGTTCAAAACGATTTGCTAGTGATGAATACGTTTTTCAAACATAAAGAAATTCACAGATATACAAGAGAGGTCAAAAGTAGGAATGAAAAATCAGTTATTGATTACGTATTAATTAACAGGAACTTTAAACAGGACATTGAAGATGTGCGGGTGAGAAGGGGGTACGAAATAGGTAGCGATCACTATTTGTTGATGACCAAAACACGAATAGGACGGGAAGATACCAAAGAGACTAAACAAGAAAGAAAAACTGGAATAAAGAAGCCGGCTAAAGAAGCAATTCGAGGATATAAATTAGCAGATAAAGATAGAGCCTTAAAATTCCAAAACATTACAGATGAAAAACTAAGTAAAGTTTACACCAGGGATTTAAACTGTGAAGAAACATGGGAAATATTAAAAACAACACTACTAAATACAGCTAAAGACATATGTGGCACCATAAAGAACAATGGGAACAAAAAACAGACGTCATGGTGGAATGAAGACATCAAGGAAGAAATAAAAAAGAAAAAACATAGGTGGAAACGATACTTACAAGAAGGAACACCTGAAAAATATGAAGAATATAAAAAACAAAGAAATCGAGTAAAGGAACTAGTCAAAGAAGCAAAAAAGAGAGATTGGGAAAAATTTGGAACAAAAATAGAAGAAGACTACCAAGCAAATATAAAACTGTTCTATAGAGTGCTCAAAAATTTACGTACCGGAAACAGTCAACAAAAAGCCCAGCACAAAATAAAACAAATTAAAAACGAGGAGGGAATATTAGTTACAGAAGAGCATGAGGTAATGGAGTGTTGGAGAAGTCACTTCCAAAAGCTATTAAACCCGATGGAAGACAATAACTATGAGAATAGAGAGGATCTGAGTATAGGGGAAGATAAAGAACCAGAAATAGAAGCCGCAGAGGTAGAAAAGGCAATCAAAATGACAAAGAAAGGCAAAGCAGCCGGGCACGACTGCATTACAGGAGAAATGCTCAAGAACATGGGAAACAGGGGAGTAGACATTTTAACAGAAATATGTAACAAAGCAATGAAGGAAAACAAAGTGCCGGAGGACTGGGAAATTGGTATTATCTTACCGATCTTTAAGAAAGGAGATAGAAACAAATGCAGTAACTACCGGGGAATCACATTATTAAGTGTAGCGGCAAAGGTATATGAAAGAGTACTAGAACAACGACTAAGAAAAGTAATTGAACCCCACATGGATCAATCGCAAAGTGGATTCAGAAAGGGCAGAAGTATTCAAGATCACATTTTCACAATAAAACAATTAATTGAAAAGGCAAAGCAATATAACAAGAAAGTATACATGGCACTAGTAGATCTGGAGAAAGCCTTTGACAGGGTGCCTAGAAAAATAGTTAAAGAATGTTTAGCAAAGCGAAAAGTAGATGGAAAATTAATCAGAGCCATTATGAGCCTGTACAAGAGGAACAGAAACTACGTTAGAACGGATAATATGGAATCCCAAGATTTTATAGTCAAAGAAGGTTTAAGACAAGGAGGAGTGCTAAGTCCACTGCTGTTTAACTTAGTAATGGATGAGGTGATAAAGGAAATAGAGCCCAACACTAGCAAGTTGTATGCGGGGCACAGAAACCTGGAACCAGTATGGATTAAACAATGTGTATACGCTGATGACCTAGCAATCTTCGCAAGTAACGAAAGGGAATTACAAAGAAGTCTATCTTGCTGGAACCACGCACTAAGGAAAAGGAATCTTAAGATAAATGTAGAAAAAACACAGATTATAATACTAAGTAAAACAAATACAAACAGCAACCTGAATATCGAAATAAATGGCGAAAAGGTCAAGCAGGTCAGCAACACTAAGTATCTAGGAGTTCAATTTGATGACGCAGGATCCCAAGAAATAGAAATAATGGGGAGAATTGAGAGCACGGCTCGAATGTATCATGCACTGAAAACAACCTTTATTGGAAAGAGAGAAGTGTCAAGAAAAGCCAAGATGAACGTCTACAAAACAATATTTGCACCCATACTTACTTTTGGGTGCGAAAGCTGGGTGCTAAATGAGAGGCTAGCTAGCAAAGTTCAAAGTATGGAAATGAAGTACTTGAGGCGGGTCCTGGGCATAACAAGAATGGATCGGATAAGAAATGTAGATGTGAGGGCGGAACTAGAAGTCGAGCCAATTTTAAAAAGAGTGGAAGAAGGACAGCTGCAATGGTTAGGACACCTGATACGTATGGGAAATGAAAGACCAGTTAAAAGAATATGGGAAGCTAGAAGACAAGATAAGAGATCAAGAGGAAGACCAGCCAGAACATGGGACGATAACATAGATAAATTACTAAAACAGAGAGGAATAGATAGAACCGGTGCAACAGTACTAGCAAAGGACAAGCCAAAGTGGAAAAGATTTATACATAGACAGAACTAATTTAAATATTGCCTACACCTTCGGGTATATAAGGCTCGGATTATATATATATATTTAATAATGTTAACTAGTTTAACTAAGATATTTGACGTTTAATAACTCAAAAACGGTATAAGGTAAGGGTAACATATGGTATATTTTTGAAATCAGGAAAGAAAGATAATTCCAAAAATTTAATAATATACAGGGTGTTCCATTAAAAAAAATATATAACTTTTTTGTATCCCCTTAATTATGCACGCCACTGTACTTTTGATAGCATTTTAACAAAATTCAGTTATAACCACATAACTTTTATTTAAAACTTTTTTTTCTATAGGCAATAATAACGATGATAAGGGGTGGGTAATTTATAATGAATAACCCTGTACATACATCAAACAAGTAGAGACACTCATGCCAAATGTTGAAACCTGTCTAGAGTGCCAAAGACAATAACTCGGCGGAAATTTCTAAGCTTGACTATCAAATGGCAGCACAAAATTCTACCAATCAGAGCCAGTTACTAGCTCTGCTACCAATCATATGTGACCATAGATATATAAGTACAAGATACGGCGTGCCGTTGATATAGTGTAACAAGACGTACCAACTATTTCTGTCACTCTCAATGCGTGAATTACGTATAGCGCTATCCTTTAGAGAGGTACTTGGACTCGCCATTGATAGAAATTCTGATAAAATACATTTAACTCGTGTTACATGGTGCCAGAAATAGTCTTTTTGGTCTCAAGATGCTACAAAATGTAGAAAAGAAGTAATCGTATAAATAAACACAAATTAGAAAACATAACCTCAACAGGTAACACTTGATAACCTCACTCGATGAGGTGTGGGGGTGTGCAAGATATTCACTCGCTAACGCCTTTGAGTTTTACGGTTGATAATAATAGCCAAAGAGGATATATCCTCTTTGATAATAGCAATCAAAACCATTGCTAAAGTTCAATTTTCGAAGAATAAACTGTGAAATTGTATGACACTTCTGACGTTTTCATTTCAAAACTTCAAAATTAAGCGTACGAAACATTGTATGAAATACGTCTAAAGGGAGAGAGAAATAAAGTGATATAGGTTAGAATGAAATGGGGGAAGGTACCGAACTCCGTGATATGTTATTTTAAGATTCGACGTACGTTTACATGTAGTGAACGTATCCTGTACTAATATATCCATGTATGTGACAAAGTAGTGGCACCATCTGTTAGTACTATCGGAAAGACCCCCCAGGAGCCGTTCAAGGTCATCCAAATCGGAATTTTGACATCAAAGGAACCGACAGTGAGTGTCTCTACTTGTTTGATGTATGTACGCTGGTGTAGGCATTTGATTAATCCTGTGAGATTTCTCTTTGAAGCCTTTCTTAGGTATAGGTATGAATGTGGATTTTATCCAGTCATCAGGCCAATTACCATATTCCTAGACTCGTTCGACTAGCTTATGTATAATGTCGATTCCCTCACCCATGGCTTGTATGGCTTCTGTAGTTATTCCATCAGGGCCAGGGGAATTATTAGATTTTATCCACAATCACCTTATAATTGAAGTTTTATCCACACTTATGAACCGTCTAAAGTACCACTTTAACCACTAGTGGAATAATGAAATTACTTTATTCCACTAGTGGGATAAAACCATGTCACTACTGCATTGCTGGTAGCACTGTCAAGCTATGCCAAATTCGAAATTTGTAGGTTAAGTCTTGTGTCAATCTGTGTCAAATAACAAACAAAACTTAACCTATTAACCTCTCGATTTTGACATAGACTGACAATACACTTCAGTACTGCCAAACGTATAACATTTGATGTTTCGGTACTTTCCAAATTGTCACTATGACTTTTCATGGCTGTCAATATAAAACGTATGTTTTTTTAGATATTTATTGAGTTGTTGGATAAAACGTTGTATTGTATTCGTGTTTTAGTTGCGTTTTATCCACTTAAGAACATTCTTGCGTGGATAAAACACCATCTAAAACACTTATACAATAAATAACTATTAGTTTCTTTATGGCTTGTTCTACTTCCTCTCTTAATATTGGGGGTTCCAATTCAGCGAATTCTACAATTTCCACCTTGAGTTCATTGTTGTTAAATAGTGTATCGCAGTATTTCCGCCATACTTCCATTATTTCGTTGATTTCTGTTATTTTGTTTCCATCCTAATTGTGAATAGTCCATGTACGAGGTGCATAGCTTCTGGTTGTTTTCTTTACAGTTCTTCCAACGTGAGTTTGTTCTTCTTTACATATATCTGTTAGATAGTCATTCTTATCTCGACGACACAGTCATTGAATCGTGTGTTTAGTTGTTTGTATTCTCTCTCAGTGTTTATGCCTCTTGTTCTTAGTTCCCGTCTTTCTTTTATTTTGTTTAGTAACTTTCATCCAGAGTTTCATTTTCAGTGTTCTTTGGTTTAGGTTTTGGTTGATTTCTTTTGCAGTTTCCTCAATGATGGTCTTGAGTGTCGTCCATAGTTTTGTTAAGAACCACGCTGCCAGGAGTTTATGGTCACTGTTGCATTCTGCCCCAGAGTAGGTTTTGGTGTTTTTAATCGAGGTCCTCCATCTTGTTCTTATTATTATGTAATCTATTTGATTTCAATGCTTGTCGTCTGGGGATTCCCATGTGTACAGGTGTCTTGGGTGGCGTTTATATATTGTATTTGTTATGGTCAAGTTGTTTCCTGTACAGAAGTTTATTAACTTTTCTCCTCTGCTGTTCTGTTTACATAGCCCGTGTTTTCCGACTACTGTTCGATTATGATCATCATTTCGAGTCTCTCCCACTTTAACATTAAAGTCGCCTAGTATGATCACTATTACTTATCTTTTATAATTGTTCCGTCAGCATTACATAGAATTCATCGCTGTCTTCTTCAGTAGATTTGCTAGTGGGGCTGTAGACTTGTATGATATTTATAAGGATTTGATTTTGTTGGGGATTAAGTTGTCCGAGGTGGTTCCCCGTTGCCTTCCTCGGCGGATAGGCTGTGGTGGGATGCATTCGATTGTGGAAGGAGGAGTAAGATTAGGACATGGTTCTTCTCAAGGACCAGGAATTGGAGAAGAACCAAGATTCGCGTTGGCAGGGGCGTATCCCTGTAGTAAGCCTATCCTATCTTTTACTAGACTTGCAATGTCCCCTACTAGCTTGCGGTTATCAATAGAGTTGAGGCCCCAATCGAGTTGGTGTCTTTTACGCTCTAATGCTGGGCATTCAAAGACGATGTGATAGGCTGTTTCATGGTCCTCTTGGCATAGTCTGCAAACAGGTTCATCTCTATAGATATTGATCCTGTGCATAAATTCTCTGAATGTTCCAGTGCCTGTTAGTAGACTGACTACTTGTTTAATTCGAGTTCTGTTCAGTCTCAACAGGGTTTTGGTGGTTTGTGGATTCGGAGTTTTTAGCAATCTTTTGCAGTACATGTGGCGATAATCATACCTAATTTTGTATATCAAATCAAGAGATGTTCCTTCTTTATAAATTAACAAAAGACAACCTGAAATATGTTCAAAGTCGCCTAGTATGATCACTATTACTTATCTTTTATAATTGTTCCGTCAGCATTACATAGAATTCATCGCTGTCTTCTTCAGTAGATTTGCTAGTGGGGCCGTAGACTTGTATGATATTTACAAGGATGGGTTTTGCGTTCAGTTTTATAGTTATTAGAATTTGGAGCATGCCACAAACGTTTCATGTCCCAATGTTAAATAGTTCCCTTTGTAGTGTATTTTGTGCATCATTTCTAGATTCTCTCATTGCAATTCCCCCCGGAAATCCGATTGGGGAATTTATTTTGCTTCCGGTATTTTTAGCACTGAGTGAAACCATTTGATTTTGTTGGGGATTAAGTTGTCCGAGGTGGTTTCCCGTTGCCTTCCTCGGCGGATAGCCTGTGGTGGGATGCATTCGATTGTGGAAGGAGGAGTAAGATTAGGACATGGTTCTTCTCAAGGACCAGGAATTAGAGAAGAACCAAGATTCGCATTGGCAGGGGCGTATTCCTGTAGTAAGCCTATCCTATACCAGGGTCGTATAGAAGTGCCTACCCACTACCAATTGACTGTAAACAACAGGAGATGTGGAAGAATCAAAAACACACCCGCAACTCTAAGAGAAATTATATAAGAGGACAAATGGGGATCAATCCAGCCCCGAGAGCAGATTATTTGCTTCAGACAGAAGTGGCTCTATTTTGTACAGAATGGGACGCCTATATTATTATTATTATTATTATTATTATAAACAACAGTAACATAGCAACTGCTGAAATGTGATACTTTATACAAAAAAAGGCTATATGAATACAAAATAAACAAAATTGTAGAAGAAGTGATGTTTCAGAAATGTCGGGGTCGACGATACATTTAAACCATGAAAGTTCCTATACAATAAATTTGGCTGGTTGGTATTTGTTAATCTCAAACTTATTCCATACATGAAAACTCTTTACTAGTATCACATCTTTGAAAATTAACACCATACTTACTTTTTAGTAGTGATTTTCTTTCCATTGACGAACCTTGTAGACGTAGAAGTCCTCTTGACGTTCGTGGGTCCCGTTGTACCATTTGAAAACGAGCTATTGATGCTGCTGAAGGACGTGAAACCTCCGGGGGTGTGCGAGAAGAAATCTTCCATGAGGCTGCCTCCTAAACCTAAACCGAATCCAAATGGGCTGAATAGGGTGGAACTAACGGCATTTTGTGGATGAGAGTGGCGATTACCTCGCCTGCCTCGGTGGTGGTCAGAGTGTCCATTCAAATCTAAGGAAACTCAGTTAGTTAGGGCTTGCAGGGAGGGCCGATACGAAAACATACCGGCAAAGAGATCAGTGAAAGGAGAACCACCAAAGAATTCCCTGAAAACGTCCTCGGGGTCTCTGAATGTGAAGAATCCAAAACCTATGTCGAAGTCGTCGTCGTGCCTGCTTCGGGCACGTGGTCCACCATTTATCAAGCCTTCTTTGCCATACTGGTCATATACTCTTCTTTTCTTGTCTAAAACAAAAATTGCTGATTAAAACACAATCAAATCGGTTCTGCTATCAAATGCATGCATTTAAGCGGTTTCGTATTTGTATACTATAAAATCTGGACTCAAGCTCATGTCGTTTTGAATAAGTAGAACTCAATGCATATTATATTACATAAAACTATGTATGTATTTCAATATTAATTGTTAGAACAAAAACATATTTTTAACTTAAAAAAAATCATCATCAAACTCTTGAACAATGTTCTTTCAAAATGTCCTTTGGTTACAAATTACTTATTTTCAAATCCTCAAAGATGGACAACATGTCATGTGAGTTGTACTCTCCGAGTGTTTAGTAAGGTCAAAGCATAGTCTGAATAAATTGAATAAAAGCAAAACAAGGATTAGTCGCACGCATCTTAACAAATTTATCTACCGAAGCTTCGATGGAAAGGAGTGTGGTTATCAAAATAACTTCTAAAGCTACGTGACGATTTGCTGCTGGCTGTCCTTTGGTAGAAACGGTTGTCGTAGATTTTTCGTTTTGAGTCTATAGAAAATCAAACACAACTTAACTCATTGGGCCAATAATGATATCAAGTTTAATTAAGTGGACGTAAGGTATGCAAACGCCTAATAAATGTCCAGTTATTACCACAACAATGATAACGTAAGAAGAAGAAATAGTAAAAATAAATTTAATCAACTTACCATCTGATAAAACTTCATATGCTTCAGAGATCTCTTTGAATTTCTTGGTGGCTTCGTCTACGTTGTTTTGGTTTTTGTCTGGATGCCATTTTAAAGCCAATTTTCTATATCTGTAATGAAGAAAGTAAATTTAAGACTGGTGAAAAAGACAAATTAACCATTGTGCTATTTTAGGAAGTTTGTTATACCATTCGCAAAACTGCAAAACTAACAGATAATGTTTGTGTTGAATGCTGAATTATCTCTGTAGGTTGTTTTTTATAACTGTTACGATAAGTTTTCTGTGAACGAGGTTGTTTTGTATAATCTATTTTAATTCGAGATTCTCAGAATTTTATGTAGTGTATTTTTTAGAACTGATAATTTCGTTTTGAAAATGATCTATACACCATTATGGAGAATGCAATAGTTAGGATTATTCTAGTATCAAAGTGAATTTACTTATACTTGAATTTTTGAGCCCGTGCGTGCACGTCATCAATCCGCCTTTTAGTAAGGTTTTCAGTACCAACATTTGAAAAATATAAAACTACTCTTTTTTTTCAATAAAATAATGATTAATATTGCTTTTGCTAATAATATAGCTTCATATATTGCTATAGCCGTACATTTTTTGTTTTAATATTTCATAATTTCCATGAACAATAGCAAAAACTATAATACGTCGGGGTACTTTGTGTTTTCAAGTTCTGCTCAGGTAATTAACACGTACGCATGTCGCTTTTTAAAACGACTTATTTGTTATAGTGGTTTTGACAGGTGTTGACAGTGACATATAGTTTAGTTTGCATTTTAAAAATCCGTTGTTTTCATAACGAACATTGCGAACAAGTTATACTGTTGTTTTTCCGCTGCTACAAATTACTTACTTTGGGGAAGAGCTTAGTTGCTGGAAACGTATAGGGATCTTTAAGCTAAAATGTCGACCGCCTTACCCAGAAGGTCAAAAGAGCTTGTTGCCGCTTTGATAAGGTATTTTGAACGAGAAAGAGACAATGATGGTGCACTTATACCGCTAACTGCTGTGAGACAAGTAAGTAATTTACACCTGTAATATAATAATTCGTAATATAATGACCAACTTTCTAATGGTTTGGTGTTACAGAGAGTTGCCAATGCTTTAAATTTAAGCATACGAACAGTCTGTTCTATTTCGCAGACCTGCAAATCTGTATACTGTATACACCATGGTTCAAAATAGTAAGTTGATACACCTATCATCATAAAGGACAAAATAGCCGAAAAACGCCGCCCCAGGCAACGATGGCAACTTACCAGATCGGACCTCGACAAACGAGAGTATAATAGGGCCAGCAAACATCTAAAAAAACTCCTTAGTCAACATTAAAATCAAGGAATACAGGCCGATGCCTTTGCTGAATATCTCATCAAAGTGTTTACACCCTTCCCTTGTCAACTCCCGAATGAAGATGCCAAAGATCAACATAAAGAAATCTCCAGGATATGACCTGATCGCTGCGACAATTATCAAACAATTACCAACTAAAGCTATACAAGCCCTTACACATCTGTATAATTCTATCCTCAGAATCCGGCACTTCCCAAGTCAATGGAAAACAACGCAAATAATCATGATTATGAAACCTGGTAAACCACCAACGGAAATTACATCATACAGGCCCATAAGCCTACTCCCATTCTGTCAAAGGTCCTTGAAAAATTGATTCTGAATAGATTAATGCCAATTTTAGACGACCAAGAACTAATCCCTAACCATCAATTTGGTTTCCGTAAACAACATGGTACCGTGGAGCAGGTGCACAGAATAACGGACAAGATATACAGAGACTTGGAAGGAAAAAGATACTGCTCTGCAGTGTTTTTGGATGTCATACAAGCTTTCGACCGAGTTTGGCATCAAGGCTTATGCTACAAGCTCAAACAATACCTACCCTACCAGATGTTTGAACTTCTGAGCTCATACATAATAAACAAGCACTTTTTGATAAAATACAAATACGAAAATACAACATTACACCCTATCTCCTCTGACGTACCGTAGGGCAGCGCATTGGGTCCCATCTTATATTTAATATACACTGCTGACCTACCCACATCGCGTCTAACAACAACAGCGATCTACGCAGTCGACATGGCCATTCTAGCCTCTCACATCAATCCACAAGCCGCCTCAAAGTATCTCCAAGCTCATCTCAACAAAATCCAATGGTGGGCCAACAAATGGCGAATCAGAGTGAACGAAGCTAAGTTCCAACACGTAACCTTCACTATGAAAAAAGAAAATTGCCCTCCAATAACACTCAATGGACACCAACTACCACACTCAGAGGCAGTCAAATATCTGGGTCTACACATTGATAGGAGACTAACCTGGAGAACCCACATATTCACCAAGCGTAAGCAACTCGGCCTTCAACTCCAAAAGTTATACTGGCTCATCGGTAGAAAATCTAAACTATCATTGGAAAATAAACTCTTAATTTACAAAATAGTTCTTAAACCAATATGGACTTATGGGATCTCCCTGTGTGGTACTGCAGCTACTTCCAATTTGGCAATGCTTTATCGGTTCCAAAATAAAGTACTAAGAATGATCGTTGACGCGCCATGGTAAGGCCCGCCGCACATTGAACGTAGGACAGCACAGCGTAGCATAGCATAGCATAGCCGAGGTTTTTGTAACACATGCTTTTAAATTAATATCCGCATATTGAAGATAGAGCAGGTGCAGCAAAGGCAGAGACCTGCGTCGAACCTGTCTGATCTGTGGATGGTACACAGTTTCCTATGTCCTGTGTTGGTTGATCTATTTGCTTGTTCATAAAATTTAAAAATAATTAGCGAATATGGAACTACTAATTGAGTTAGTGGAGGATGAGGATTAATATGAGGACGAAGTTAAAGGATGAAATTTGGCAAAAAAATTTCCGAAGAACTCAACTATGCAAACGATTTTATAAATTATTTATTTACTCTACGTACACCAGAGGTTCTGCTATATCTTCCCTTTCAAAGGAGTTTCGCCTCTGGTGTGGTTTACACGTTGAGTTACCGTGCTCTTTTGCTTTTTTCTCCTGAGTTCTTCTATCTCAAAAGTGACACCATCCATTCCCGGACGTTGTTTGTTACTTATCGGTTAGAAAACTATGGACAAAGGTGCAAGGTTAGACCCAGGAAAGAAAACTGAGTTTAGAAAGAAAAAACCAAGAAGAATGTGAAAATAATGATGCTAGTTTGTACCAATTCTTGTTTTTTTTATCTATGTACAACCCTACCAAAAATTTACCAGCTTTAAATAAAAAGGGTACTATTTCATGGAGTGTAGTGGGAAGAAAAAATGGTGCAATTTCCAAGTGTTTCATTATATCCATGTAATGCTGCACAAAGTTCCCAATATATTGAAGGATGCAGTGACCCGTCATTAAAAAGTTATTTATAAAATTGCAATGCATAATAATAATAATAATAATAATAATAATAATAGTACTATTAACTGATATTGTATTTAACTTATGGAAATAATAAACATTTTCGTGAAACAAACTGCTAATTTTGCTATGGTTCTTATAAATTGTTGCGCATTATATCCTTGGCCTTTAATATCTTCTTTGATTAGTCCGCAAACTTCAGCCACCTGGCTTTTGTTTAAACAACAGTATTTGTTTAAATGACCATCTGTTAATTTGTTTAATAAGATACATTCGACATGAGTATTTCTTTTCTTCATAAATTCGCTCTTTTAAATTGACCTTTTTATCTCTTTAGAAGCACTGTTTAACGACGTAATATTGTTAACTTATCTTCTATCGACATCGTATTCTCCTCTCACCCTACATGTAGAAAACTGTGTTAAATGTGCGGTTCGAACACGAAGTGTAGGAGAGGAATAGTTTCCTATGCTATGCTGCGCTGTGCTGCCCTACGTTCAATGTGCGCCGGGCCTAATAATGTGATTTTAAGTGATCTACAAATTCCCACAGTGAAAAGTGAAATTAAAAATTTTAGTGCGAGATACAAAGACAAACTGACCGTTCACCTCAACGATTCTGTGCAGCACCTTATGGAAGATAATAATAAACCCAAAAGACTTAAACGTTTTAAGCCATCTGATTTACCTACAAGATTTTAACTGTAACTGTAAATTACTTTTGACAAATAGTATATTCTTTTCATAACCCATACATTACATATTAAAATAATGTAAAGGGAGATTTCGCTGGAATTCTGCCCCACGTGTTACCTCTTAATCATCAGTGCTTACACCAAATCATATAAAATACTTATTGCCCAATAATCTATGGCAGATTGTATAATTAATGGAGAAATAAAAAAAACAGCAATGTTTTGCTTCTTAATATCTAAAAGCTTCTTTTAAATTAAATTCATTAATTACATGTAAATCCATGTTTAGCCTGAAGAAGTGTCTAGATATTAAAGATTGAAACGTTGCAAATATCTGTCCTATTCCAGTAATTGTTTAATACCATACTAATGTTGTATTTTTAACTCATTGTTTTTCTTAACGACTTGCGTTTATTGTTTTCCACTCTCTAAACTTGTGTCTGTATTAAGTTACATTTATGATCTGCTTTATTGGATTTGTGTTGTCTATAAAATTTAATGTTTTAGTTATTTTAAAATGATACTGAAATGATTTATTTGATTTAGTTGTTAAAATACTGCTCAATTCCAATTATTATTCTTTGTAAAAATATGTAAATTATTTTACTATTATAGTCAATTTATTCATTATTTCATGTGGTACTCAATACAATGTTTTTACTAAAATAAATCGAGCAAAATTGTATTTTTAATTGATTTTAAGTTGGGTCCGAAAAATTACATAAATACCTGCAGAGTACCTGTTATAAGTAGCCTCAACAGATAAATAACATATACAGCGAGCAAGCAAAGTATCAGTTATAGGAAAATGCGCCTTATCCGTATACCTGAAGTGCACCAATTCATTTCACACAAGCTACATCATTCAAGTTTTCAAAGTGCTGATTTTCTGAGGTAGTTTGGTCACTTAATTTTACATTAATTGTAATTATGTAAATTAATATGATGTTGTCTTTAGTTTTCCTGTTGTAGTTTTTTCTTTCATCTTTAAAATATTAATTTAATATATTCATTAAATTCTAACTGTTAAAGTTGTATTTTATCTACCTTTTACTTCACGTTAAAACGCAATTTTATCGTCTAGACGATAAAAAATTACATATTCACCTTGTTGGTAGCACTGCCAAGCTATGTGATATCCGAAATTTGCAGGTTATATTTTGCATCAGTCTGTGTCAAACAACGTACTTTTAGTGACTGTATAAGGATCATATAAACATACTAGGAGATGATGTCATCAATATGTTATGACGTGCACGCACGGGCTCAAAAATTCAGGTATATAATAGTTCCTGTTTATTTACATATGGCGATTTGATTTGATTTAGGTTCCACGACTGCCTTTTGCTGGCATGTGCACGTCAGCCCTTTGGGGTTTTTTACTGTCAGGAGTTTTCAAGTTAGCAGGCCGACATCTGTATCTTTTACTAAACTTGCAATGTCCCCTACTAGCTTGCGGTTGTCAATAGAGTTGAGGCTCCAATCGAGTTGGTGTCTTTTACGCTCTAATGCTGGGCATTCAAAGAAGATGTGATAGGCTGTTTCATGGTCCTCTTGGCATAGTCTACGAACAGGTTCATCTCTATAGATATTGATCCTGTGCATAAATTCTCTGAATGCTCCAATGCCTGTTAGTAGACTGACTACTTGTTTGATTCGAGTTCTGTTCAGTCTCAACAGTGTTTTGGTGGTTTGTGGATTCGGTGTTTTTAGCAATCTTTTGCAGTACATATGGCGATAATCATACCTAATTTTGTATATCGAATCAAGAGATGCTCCTTCTTTATAAATTTACAAAAGACAACCTGAAATATGTTCAATTATTTCTAAGTTTTAACTGGAACTTAACAGCATCATGAACAGCAATAGAACCACCATATAGCAACTTGAATTTTCTTTACTCTTAACTACCCACTTTAAAATATTAAAAATGTATCCTTTTCACAAAATGACTTTTATTTAACCCAAAGGTATACCGGGTGACAATGAGACTAGGGCCATGCGTATATCTTCTTTATTTATGAATCGATTTGGATAAAATTTTATACCAAGATACTAGACATAATTTCTGATTGGCCGATAGATATAGTCAAAATGGCTGACTTCCGCTTTTACCAGAAATGATACTAACTTTCTTTTTTTAAATGGAACACCCTGTATATTTTATATTTTTCTGCATCTACGAGTCAAATTACATATAACAGTCTTGCCAAATTTCAATTTTTTTAAACAAAAAATTTATTTTTTCATTAATTTTCAGTTTCAGATAAAGATCAAGTAGTGCATGATGCATATCGTTAGATTGGTAATTACATTTTCTATCTAATGGCAAGATGGCCCTTAGTAGGTGTCATTTAAAAAAAGTGACTTTTTCTTAAAAAACTGGTTTTGCAAATTATATTCTTTTATTAAAGGTTTGTTATTGACCTGATTGATAAAATAGCTATTATTAAGAGTTGCTAGAGTCAATTAGAAAAAAAATTCCAAGTCGAGGCCTTCTATGGTAAAAAATAAAAATTGAAAAAATAATTTTTTTGTTTAAAAAAATTGAAATTTGGCAAGACTATTATATGTAATTTAACTCATAGAATCAGAAAAACATAAAATATACAGAGTGTTCCATTTAAAAAATCAAAGTTGGTATCATTTCCGGTAAAAGAGGAAGTCAGCCATTTTGACTATATCTATCGGCTAATCAGAAATTATATCTAGTATCTTGGTGTAAAATTTTATCCAAATCAATTCAAAAATAAAGAAGATATAAGCATGGCCCTAGTCTCATTGTCACCCGGTATACTAAACAATACTTTACATATAAATCCACATGGCCGCAAGTACAATTATCAACCTTTTCAGGCCTTGAAAGAACATGCAGCATTGCCACAACCATAGGTAAATTCACCTCGATACTGTAATGCTCCCTAATTACTTGCCACCATCTCTACATCTCTGATATTATTTAGTGTACCAGTATAATACTTTAGTATTATAATACAGGTACACTAATATTATTCTACAAACTTAAAATGACACCAGAGTGATTTTTTTCCGAAGTGGCAAGTAATCTCGATTCTTCTATTGTCACCACATGAAATACTACGAAACTTTCAAAATACACAATTATTCCTGCTTTGCTTTCAAAACATTGAATTTTTTAAAGAAAAGAAGCATTCAAATGTTGAATCTACAGTGAGCTTTCCGACATAATCCATCTAATGGTGTTAGGGTTGCCATATTTGAAAATCACAATTTCGGGACAAGGATACGAAAAGGGCGGGAGGAGGGGAGGGGAGGATCTTGCAAAGAAAATGTAATTCAAACTTTAATTTTACAAGTTTTTTTAATTTAGTCGTACCTAGTTAATTTTACCAATACTAGAAACTAAATACTAAAGAAATCCATTAAACTATTTATTATTCGCAAGTAATAATAAAATACATTTTCTGTTATCGTTTATTTATGCGTTTTATTAATGTATAGAAAATCATTTATTAACGTCCCCTATTACTAAATAATATTTTATTTTCTAAAATCGTTTAATCATGACTCCTATTAATGAATAGTTTTCTGTTAATAGATACCATGAATTTCAAAACTTTTAAGTGTCAAATTTATGTCATGTAATAAAATTAGCTTTTCCCGGGTGGTGTAGCTTGAATAAGCGTCCACGTACGATCAGTAGAGTTAAGCAACGCTCTTTCTGGTCAGAACTTGGATGGGAGTTTCACGGCTGCTTCTCTCAGCGCCTCGTGGTACGGCTGCCACGGAAATAGTTGGTCCCGGATGTCATAATAACATCATGACAGTCGTTAGTGGGGTTGGAAGTCCCCATAAAATGTACAGCGCCTATAATTGGCCTAACGGCTGTTGGCTGAGTACAAAATAAATTAAAATAAATAAAATATGACCAACGAAAAACTATTGCAACTAACTGGAGTGTTAAGCCGTGGTTAATAATCTCGACAATTAATAAGTTCGCTAGCACTCACGTTAAAATGTCTCGATTACACTGGTCGGCATGAAAATCAGCCCTGGCACCATTCCTGCTGATTCTTATGTAAAATGATCTCCTGAATCCGAATATGACCTCCGTTTTCCCCCATCACCCGCCGTTTTTGGGGTAAGCCCCCCCCCCCCCACCTATTTTTATCACTTTTCGATAGTTTTGAGGGATGAAAAGAATTATTTTAGCCTTTACATTTCTTCTGAGGAGCTAGAGAGGTGAAAAGTTCTAGAACATGAACATTTGTGGTAGATTGGGGGGGGGGGGGGATTTGCCCCCTTAAATTGTAAAAAAATCATTAAAAGTGATCTAGTTTTTCGGTTTTTTTCGCAATTTTGTTGACTTATTTTCTGCCGACCAGTGTTATTAATCGGTCTCATTAACACACTTATAACTATTTTCTTTTATAACACCTACTTGTTATTTGTCAATAACAGAACTGTCAACCTGACTGAAAAGTTCCCCATAACAACCTAGGCTGTTAAACACTTAGCAGCCTAGGCCGTTAAGAACTAACAGAACAGTAACATTTTAATATTGGCAATACTAAAATGTATAGTTAGTGACACTGTAAGTCTATGTCAAATTCGAGGTTAGCAGGTCAGGTTTTGCGTCAGTCCGTGTCAAAACTGACGGAAAGCCTAACCTGATAACCTCGAATTTGACATAGACTTACAGTGCCACCAACAATTTATTTCAGAATTGCCAAACGTAATTTTCCTCCATAGGTGACGAGTTTTCTAACACCCATTACTAATACTAAGGTACATTTTTTTCTATAATAATTGTCAAGATCAACTATCTAGGGGATAAGTTGCATTCCTGCAGGGTCCCTAGTTTTAATAATGTTGGTACATTGATTTTTAGTTCCTTTTTTCCACTAAAAAAGTTATTGTCATTTTGACAGATATGTCATAGTAGTGGGTAAAACAAACAGCATAGTAAAATATTGCAAATTGATTAATTATTAAACTTACAATATTTGAAAATAAACGTAATGATTCCATGTTAAAAAAATTAATTTGTCAAGAGTTCAAATTAAGAAACTTTGACATTCAAAATTGACACAACCATAATTTTGAAAAAGTTCTACCAACACGAGGTATACAAATTTCCTAGCGTTTTAATCACATATCTACCAACATTGTAACACTTTGACAGTTATTATAGGAAAAAAACGTACTTTATTTAACTTTTTCATTTAAATTGCTCTAAAATTTAAATTTTTGTATGTAATAGAAACGTAAACTTCACAATATGTGGTTATTGTATGTATGTGTGGTTTAACACTCCAAGTAGGAGTTGCGCCTCTTCTGGGAAGCTTTCTAGATCCATCCTTGGTTGGATCAGTCCCAATCCGGTTGTTTTCCAATTTCTTTGCATATCTTATTCCATCGTTCCCTGTGTGTAACTTTTTCTTCTATATTTTCCACGCCTATTGCTAACAGGCCATTCTAATTTCATCTTCCCATCTTGCTTTTGGTCTGCCCTTTCTTCTTTTGCTCGTTGGTTTCCATTTCATTATTAGGTTCACTGCCTCTTGTTGTTCTGCCCTCAATACGTGCCCCAACCATTTCGCTCTCTGTTGTTTTATTTTTCGTACTACGTCATCTTCTATTTCTTGCATTACCTCCTGATTTGTTCTTGATCTGGATTCGGTTTCAGATATCTTTACTGGGCCTAGTATTGTTCTCTCTCTCTGTACTATTCTCGGATGTTCTTAGTCTTTTCTTGTCCTTGACATCGCCGCTGCTCCATACATTATAATTGGTTAGATTAGTGTATTGTATATCCTTATTTTTGTTTTCTTAGAAATTAATTTACTTCTTAGTATTTTTTTATTGGCATAGAACGAAGGGTCTGTTAGCTGATATTACTTTATCTTTTATTTGTAGTTCCCTGTCTCCTTCACTTGTTATCATTGCACCTAGATATTTGAATTTGTTTAATTCTTCATATTCTTGATTACATATTTTTACCTTTTTTTCTTCCATTTTCTTCCCTATTCTTATAATTGTTGTTTTTTCACTATTTATTTGTAGTCCTATTTTTCTCCTTCTGTTATTATTTCTTCTAGCATTTTAGTTAATATGTCTCTTCTCTTCGTTATTAGTACAATGTCATCTGCGTACGCTATTATTTGTGCTCCTCTTGTTCGTATTGAGCCTTTATTTATTCTTTGGTAATGTACTCTAGAGCAGTGTTGCGGAAAGGGAGTCGCCCTGTTTAACTCCCTTGTTTGTAATGAATTCTTCTGTTTCACCTTTTATCGTTTTTACTGCTTCTAATGTCATCCTTATTAGTTTTCTTATTTTTGAAGCTATTCACAGTTCGCTCATTGCTATCATGGGTTTGTTTCTATCGATTGAATCGAATGCTAATTCAAAATCTATGTGGTTATTAACATATTAAGCACTACCTCTACCATCAGTTCGCATTTGCATTTGTTTCTGCTGCAGCAGCACTATTTTCATTTGGATTCTTGTATTATCAATCATATTTCGTGGAACTTTTACTTACATTAAATGTAGATAAAGGTGTTACTTGCATAAACCCATAATTAATCGCCTATTTAAAAAAAGCCTTTGGAACCCACATTCGAGAATAGCGAATAGCTGTTAGTTTCTAAACAACTTGACGAAAACTATATTTGAGGTGATTTCGGAGCTCGGAGGCTTTCACGGCCATTGTCATTAAGTAACAAACGACTTCCGGGATTGGACCCTGTCATTGTTCTTGGACCTCAATAATGACACGGTCCAATTTCGGAAGTCGTTTGTTACTTATATTTGAGGTATTGAACCAGAATTTGCAGGAATCGCTCAAAATCGGTAAAGCGTAATATTTTTTTGGAAAATCGAGACATTTTGGGACAGCATTTCGTTGCGGGACAACTAGCTCCAAATCGGTACAATCCCGAAAAATCTCATGAAACTACTTTATTTAAACTATTTTATCTGCTTGATAAAGTAAGATTTCATTTTTAACTGGTTTTATAGGTCCTTGGTGGATTTCCCCTGAAATCAATGACCTTTATTTTGGAGTAATAAAAACAAGATAAAAATATATGCTACGAGAACTATTGCAATAAGTTAGATAACTTTTAGTACTTTTTTGCAACTGTTTCACTTATTTAAAATTTACTGCTATGGCAAAGATCAACTCCATACAAAATGGCTGAATAAATTAAAACAATTTCAAGATGTGTTAGAAGAGTTATGAAAGTACAAAAAACAGATGTAATCGATCGAATTACAGATCTAATAAACTACACAGTATTTTTTCAAGTCACGCAAATTAAAATTTTACTCAATATTTAAAAATTAAGTAGACACTCAGCTGATTACATATTATTTCTTATCGCTACCAAGCACAACTATGAAAGGGTCACAAGATAACCATCAACTACACAGAACTACATAAGCAAAACATTTCTTCGGAAAGTAAGGTCAAGTCCAATTATTCCATCATAACCTCGTCTCCTGATAAACATGTTAGAAACAATATAAAACTCAATACAAAGGCAGTGGAGTTCAGTGCTTGTCAGACGAATTGAGAAAATGTTGAAAACCTCCACATGTTTTGCTGTTACAGCCTTGCTGCTGCAGATTTTAATAGTGCAGTGTTGTGAAAAGTCAACGTTCAAGGATGCCAAGATTAAAGCATCAAAATATTTCCACTTGGTAGATGATCCTGATGACATCAAGCTCGAGGACACTCTTACAGGTTGTATTACTCCGTCAGAAGAACTGAAGGATGCTGTGCAAATAACAGTTAGGAATCAAGATGTGCCCACCCTTTATGAAGGAGCTGTTCAAGACATGGAATGGTTGCACGTTTTAACAATGGAAGAAAACGGTATTAAGACAATTGAGGCAGGTGCCTTCGCAAATCTTCCAACAATATCCACCATCAGTTTAGCAAAAAATCGCATCAAAGCTATTCCCGAAGGAGTTTTTAACAATATGGAGGTAAAGCGAATATTTTTAAATGACAACAGCATTTCCAGCATTGCTCCCGGCGCCTTTGATGACATGCCCAATCTCAACAGGATCGACTTGGATCATAACAAACTCCAGCAGTGGAACAGCAAATGGTTTACCAACACCCCCAACATATATTTCCTCTCGGCCACTTTTAATCAGCTGGATTATTTGCCTGTAAATGCATTTAAGAACTTCAAAGGCCAACACGAACGGCCAGGAAAATCGCCACTGGTTACCAGCATGTACTTTAGCAACAATAAAATTGGGGATATTCATCCATTTGCGTTTAGGGGGTTGAAGCAATTAGAATTTTTGGATTTGGATCAGAACGATATTGTTGAAATTGATGCAAATGTGTTTGGAAATTTTAAAAATATAAAGAATCTGTGGCTATCCGGAAATAAGATTAAATGCCTTGACGAAGATTTCTTGCGCAGATTACCTGATACTGAACTGACTTCCATCGAAGAGAACCCGTTGGATTGTAAATGCTTAAAGGACATGCAAGAGTGGCCAGAAAGAATAATGTAAATATTAAGATGAATATAAGAAAAGTTGAGTGTATGCAGGAGCGAATTAAGAATGTACTGAACTCTGTTAATGAAGCTAAAGATGCCACGTTTATTACGAAAGATGTTGAAGT
Source organism: Agriotes lineatus (assembly GCA_940337035.1). Classification (NCBI taxonomy): domain Eukaryota; kingdom Metazoa; phylum Arthropoda; class Insecta; order Coleoptera; family Elateridae; genus Agriotes; species Agriotes lineatus. Next base: position 101,095,327 of record OW679196.1, on the reverse strand, counting down.
TATGAAAGATTTTGAAAATATTAAATAAAAGTAACTATGTACGCTATTTACTGTATTAGCAATATAATGAAAAATAGTTTGTATAAGTATTGGATTTTATATGATTTAAGTGTATTATCTTAATCAACTATAGAAAATTTTATTGTTGTAATAATAAAATGTACGGCATAAACCTAAGTTTCAATAGACAACACCAAATAACCATTAATAAATTCAATGTGTAAAACTAACTAAATGCAGCATCGATACTGGTGTTTGGTATCTATCCTAAATGTGATTTTAACTCCTTTTATTGACAGTCCATTAGTTCATGGTTTATCTGGTAGAAACAAATTTACAAACACCATTAATAATATAATCTTTTTGGAATGAAGATTTCATGTAATAGTTATTTATGTATTAAGGGCATAATCGATAGATTATAGCATTTGGGCATGTATAAGCGCAACGCGGAGTGGAGAGCTTTAAATTTCCTGAGAGCTATAATTGTGATTAGGCATGTGGTACATACTACGTTTTATTTCATTTTGGAAATCAAAATGGACAAAATTGAAGGATTCAGTATTTTGGCTAGAGGCTACTGTGTTATCGCTGCGCTGGCACTGTGCAAATTCGGTGTGCTATGGTTACTATGCAGATTATTGGTGTCGCTATAATACATTGTTGGTGGTTGTTATACTACTTAGCAACTTGCTAGGCCCTAGGGCCATAAAGCCATTTACGTCTGCTATCGAGGGCCAATAAACAAGATTGTGGTTACAAAATGAAATAAAAACAGATACACTACTATCCCATTTCAGGGTTTCAATAGAAACTAGTCAATAAAACGCCTGGAAAAACTTAAAATGACGCTATTGTTACACTAACCTTGTTAGCAAAAAACAACAAAAATAGAAGGATCTCCATTTTAGAAAATCAAAATTACAAAATATAATTAAATAATGCATGCAAAAATAGTTAATTTTTATACAATACGATACAATTCTATTTTATTTTATACAAGACGATACAATTCTATTTTATCAACGAGCGGAAACTGTTAATTCACGAGCGATGAAATCGCAAGTGCATCATTTTCGTAGATCAATAATAAAATTTTAACGTCGTGTAGGGTTGCCAACACTGTCACTTTGACCCGAAGACTTTGGTTTGCAATCGTTCTTCGGGCTTCGGGTTTTCAATAAAATTCTTCGGGTTAACTAAAGGTTCATACATACATGGATTGCGAAAAATGTTCCTCTTATTTAAAAGCCCCTTAGCAGAAGTCATTGGTAGAAAGCGGCCAAAGAGAAAAAAAGATATAATTTTAGAAAATATCTTAATTTTTTTTCAAAAATCCCTTACCGATAATGTTTATTATATTATTAGATTTAATATTGTATTTTATGTAAGGAAATGTTCCCCAAGCCGGTTCTACGCTGGACTTGTGTTGTGAATTTTAATTTTCTTGAGTGCAGCAAGAAACACTCAGTACGCAGGATGCGGGGATTTTCAACTCATTCAAATTTAACAAGGAAGGCGGCAGTCGCAACTCAGCCTCTTCAAAGAGCTGCATGAGTTTGATAGATTGGAAAGTATAGTAAGTAATTCGCACAGGGAAATATAGCTAATTTGAAGCGACCTAAAAAATCCTGGCAGCCAACGTTTGCAGCAAACATATTAAAGTGCAGCGAGCCAGCGTTTGCTAATTCCGCAAACGCGTTTTCCGAATGTACATGTAACTACACCCATTGTGCTGTATTTAAAAGCTTATTTGAAGCTTCAATTTTGAGAGGCGCTATTCAACTGTCCTTACAAGGCCTGCACGCGATCAGTAGTTCCCAGCATAAGGTCTGCCAGTGATCTGCAGTGGTGATGCAATGGAGGTGTGCAGTTTCCTAGGGTATGCAGCAGCCAGTTCCAGGTAAAATGTTTGCAGGGCGTGATAAGGTTGCGTCTAACTGCAATCTTTTGCAAGCGCGACTTCAATAAGTACCGATTTAAGGAAATGTTGACATTCCAGTTTGTGAAAGACATTTTGACGTTTGCGTTCTTTTAAAAGATAATTATATCAACGTTATTTTTGGTGTATGTTTACAACACGCTTGCAATCAGCCTCAATCTATATCGTACGTAGGTTGTTGGAGAACTTAATTCTATTTTCTTTTATTTCTATTCTATTTGTATGCGTGTTATTTTTTTATATGTCTTTGGAAGTCAATAGATGATGTAAATAATTCGGTTATTTTGTGCATGTATTAAAGTTAAAGTTCACTTCAACCAACAGTATAAGGGAGGATTTATGTTTTGCCAGGTAATGATCTTGCATAAGCGACTAACTGAGATATTAAGAGAGTTTATTGTTCACTGAGCTAGCTAAGGGATTAAAACGGAAAATAACTATTTAAATATTAAGGCATACGAGACGTCTTCTTCAAATTTAGTGTATCCACGAGAGGTAAAAAAATGCCGCATTTCATACGCCACTTAAAAAATATAAAATAATTTTAGGGATTATACCTTTATAATGTAAAAAACTATTTCATTTTAAACTTTTTAATTTCTTATCCCACTTTCTTTCTAATGAAAAAATTATTTTCTTCGGGTCAGCATCGACTCAATGTTGGTAACACTAACGTCGTGTATAAACTTCTATTTTTTTCTTCAGCAAATTTTAAAGAAAAACAATAGAAAAGCTTGAGAAAAGCATAAAAAAGAACTTTATCTACCCTTGCTGTTAAAAGTATTACCAAATCAACCCTAGTATTAGTTTATCTATTCTTGCGGTTAAAAGCTACTGCTTAAAAAAATAAAGTAGGCAGTTTCATCTTGACAATATATTAATGTTCCCAATGAAATGTTTCACAAAATGAAAATAAATCACAGCACCAAACCACAACTTTCAAATCCTTGCCGACAGGTAACATTGAAAGTGAAGGTAGATATTTATCGCCACTGAAGTAAAATGAACAATATTGTGCGCAGTAACATGTTTATAACTATAAGAAATATTTCCTGGTCGAACGAAAAACATACAATCTAAAATACACATTTTTCAAAGACTCATTAACTAGAAAACAGCTACGTACTAATTGCTTATCCACTGCCCCTGACCCTGCTATCAGTACACTCTAAGGTCATGACGCAGATCTTTCAAAACGATAGCGGCCAAATGTGAGAAACACAAACTGGCATTTCGAAGTGCAGTTGGGACTATTGCGACTGTTTCACGCGAATATGTTCATTCCAAAGGTTATTTTGGCATTCATTTTCGCGTCTCTTGTGTGTGCGCCAGTGCGATGCTGCACGAGCAGTACTTTCGAAGGGACAAAGATAACGGCGTTAAAAAGCATCACCCTTCGCGATGAAGTGACGGATTACAACTATTTTACCAAGGCAAGGGGTTATACCATCATACCGATTCAACGAATATTTGGGTGCACAACAAACGAATTGGAAGATGCGGTCGCCATTCAAATCAGCGAGAAAGGGTTCCTATTTTTTACGAGGGGGCCATCCAAGATCTACCCCTCTTGCATTCCCTCCACGTGATTTCTTGTGGGGTAACGGAGCTTCAACCAAAGGCTTTCCAAAACCTTCCCTCGCTGGCAATCATAAAAATTCAGGATAACAACATAAGCAACATACCGGCGCACGTGTTCAACAATCTGATGGTCATGAAGTTGATTTTGATGTTCAACAACATCACGTACATCCACCCCCGAGCCTTCGATGACATGCCCAGGTTGGAGAGTGTGAAACTGGATTTCAACAGCTTGTCGGTTTGGAGCACGGACTGGTTTTCCAACTGTCCCAGGGTGGAACATTTGTCAATTAAATTCAACAACCTAACGGAAATTCCGGCTAGGGCTTTCAGGAACGTGGACGACAGCTTGGAACGGCTGTATTTGTCCAACAACAGGATTCGAAGTGTTAGCCCAAGGGCTTTTGCGGGGTTGCGAAAATTAACAGATTTGAGTTTACATACAAACATGGCCCTAACGGATTTGGACGATCGGATATTTTTGTATCTGGAAAATTTGAAGTTAATAGACTTGAGTGACACAAATGTCACTTGCTTTTCCGATTCGTTGCTGAACACTTTGAGGGCAGATGTCTTATTGTGGATTGATAACATCCCTCTGAATGGCACGTGTAAGCAAATATTAAGGCAGTGGGCTGTGGATAATGACAATGAGTTAACTTTGTATAGAAACCTGAAGAATATTGAATAGATTTAAGGTAAACTGTAACTTGAAGAGCTGTAAATATTGTTCTGTAACTTGAACAGCTGTATATATTGTTAATTTATTGGCGTTTTACCACAGTTTGTTTTAACGTGTTCTGTACGTTTACCCGCGTCCTTGTACTATGTCGAAAGCGTAAGCAATTATAGTAATCTAAAATAAACAAACATTTGATTTCCTTCCACGAAAAGCTCCCGTAACGAGCAATTACTCACTGTCTAAATATTAATCATACTGAGAAGCAAATATCTACTCCGTTTGGAAATTTAGTGGAAAATTTTCGTCAAAACAGTATTTCTAGAATATTTATGGAGTTGATTAAAATAGCTATTTGTGCAACAAGTGCTAAAAGTGGATGTTTATGCACGAGTCATGAAAATTATGAAACGAAGCCGAAGGCTAAATTTCGTAACATGTCTCGTGCATAAACACTTTTAGCATGAGTTTGCACACAATATTTTTTCGACGGCCTTTAAACTACTTTTATTAATCCATAAATGTCGATTTAACAAAGGTTTGCATTTATGACAGTTATAAATTATATCATAGTAAAGCGATGACCGTGACGGCGCAGGTGACTGTTTCTGCAGTCAGTAGCTGTCAAAGTTAGTTATCAAAGGTAATTATAATAGTACACATTTTACTTTAATCACTGCATAATGCTTTTAATTATTTAAAAAACACTTTACCTCTAACGACAAAATTAACTGGAATAACTGTATAACCCTCACTTCTTGTTTAAAATTCTAAATTCAGCACCAGGTTCTAAAAGTAAACAGCTGATTTCACTTTTAACATGCTGATTTATAAAACGTAATATTCAGTGAAACAAGCTAGTGCTAAAAGGCATACTTTTAGTAGTGATCGTAGAAAAAAAATTACGTTACTTCTTGAATTTGTTCAATACTGCCCCACAATATTAAAAATGTAATTTTTGTTTCATTCTTTCCGTACTGTGTTATAATGATATTTTCCAACTCCAATAATATAATCAGTGCGTTATTTTGTTAAAAAACATCCAATTTCAGTGTGGAAACAATTTCGTAAATACTATCGAGTTCAATAAGTGCGAATGTGGAAGTGCCAGTTTAGGAAAAGCCCAGTCTTGGTTCCAGTAAAGTAATAAAAATAAGCAAACAAATTTATAATAAATTGACAGAAAAATACTACATACACCAATAAAGACATAAATCTAGTTCGCTTAAAGTACTCCAGTATAATGCAATTAAGTTTGAGCAAAAACTGTAACCTGCAGTTTCAATATTTACAAGATTTATTTCATTTCCGGAATAATAGAGAGTTACTAAGGTTTTCTTGCATAAATTAAATAAATTAGTAGCGTTGCAGTGCTTAATAAGTGGAGTTGACATTCGTAATAATTTCTTGGTAACGTACAATGCATATTAATGCATTTTTATGTTTATAGAAAATATATTCTCATAATGCACAGTCATTCAACGTAAATTTGATTTTGTTCGTATTCGTATATTATAAAATAATAATAATAACACATCAAATACTTCCAAATAAATGTATAATAAATTGACAAAAATATACGAAGTACAATGAAAGCATAATAAATCCGTTTCGCCTAAATTACTCTAGTAAAATTCAATTAAGTTTCAACAAAAACTGAAACCTGCAGTTTCAACATTTAGAAGATTTATTTAATTTCCGGAATAAGAGAGTTTCCTCGTATAAATTAAATAAATTGGCGTTGCAATGTTTAATAAGCAGGGTTGGCATGTTTAAAACAAATTGTTTTAAACAAATGTTTAAAAGATGTTTAAAACATGTTTTAAGCTGCCATGTTTTCGACATTTTTCTAAATTGCTTGTCCTAAATTTAATGAAAAATAAAAATAAATCCATACTGTAGATAGCATACAGGGTGATTTACTAGCTTATTAACAAACTTGGTCAGATGAAAGCTGATGTAATTTTAAGAAAAAAGTTTCATATAAGTCAGTGTCTTAATATTCGTTGTTTTTGATATACGGCGTGGGGTGTTAAAGTGTCTAAATATCGTCTTTATCTTATAATTACCTTATTAGTGCATCTAGTTTCATCAAATTAGGTGCATAGTACACTTGGATAGGGCGCCTTAAAATGCGATATTATCAAGATCTAGAATTAACCAATGGCTATAAATTTAACAAGAAAAATAGTGGCACCCTGCAGAAAATTAAAAGCAATCTCATTTTAAGGCAAGTAATTTAATTCTAAATAGAAAGCGTCCCTTTCATTTTTTGCCATCTCTCATTGTATCTTGGTAAACTTGATTTGCCTAATTTAATAAACCGTTTTTACAAAAAATCAATTTAACTCAATTAGAAAAATAAAATTTACCGAAAAACTATGGACCATAGCAAAAAAAGACGCTTTCTGTCTAGAATTAAATGGCGTAACTTAAAATGAGATTTTTTTACATTTTCTATAAAATTTTACTTTTTGTAAAATTTATCGCACCGATTACCAATATTTCCCCTATGGGTTAATTGTAGTGCTCGATAATATCACACTTTAAGGGGTTCTATCAAAGTGTGCTCTGTACCAAATTTGATTTAATAAGCTTCACTAATAAAGGGAATTATAAAACTTCAACACACTGTATATGGAAAACAAAGAATTTTTGGATACTTGTTTATATGAACTTTTTTTCTTAAAATTACATCAGTTTTCATCTGACAAAGTTTATTAATGAGCTAGTAAATCACCCTGTACATATATGTATTTTAACGTAGTTACACAGTAGTAGAATTATGCATATAAGAAAAAGCACTACAAAACCAAGAACAAAAATAAATGAAAACACTGCTCTTTTACATCCTCGAGTGAAGGAATATTTTTATTAATACTTTTAAAAATACTAACTACTTTCGATGCTATTTCGGTCTCCAGTCGATTTCTTAGTTTCGAGTGAACTATCCCAAAAGAAGAAAATTATCGTTTGATTCTAACTGACGAAGCAACTGCAGTGTGTAACTGTATCACTAAACTGAAAGTTACTTTATTAAGATTGCTCTTAATCCACCATAAAACAAGTTTTACATTATGCATCGAACTACTTTCATAAAAGGCTTCATTAGGAGGTAAGCAAAAGATCATGGTAAGTCAATGTGTGAACCACACCACAGGCGAAACTCTTCTAACGATCGGAAGAAGGCAAAATTTTTTAGGCAAGTCTCGTCGCGGTTGAGTTTAGAAATTAGCACTTTCCACATGGAATAAAGGGGATCGTGTTTGTAAATTTCAATTGCTTCACGAATATTTCTGCTAAAGATGAATGGGGATTTGCAGATAATAGTTCAGCTGGTTTCAGAAATACGAGCTATTGCTGAACGTCTTGTTTTACCATTGTATACAGCATTACGGGAGCAAGCGACTCTATAAGTACCTTTAGATGACATGATACCTAGTTTATCTTTGCGTTTACAAGCGCGCTACTAAAATCGCTATTTCCTGCTACATTTTGATCTATCGCATGCATTGTTGTATGACTTTAGTTTTATAAAATAATTCCAGAAGAGGTTCTAGTCTCATTCGAGTGATGATCAATTTTTAATAAAACTTTTTAGTCTTCCTTAACAAATTTTAAAATATTGCTTTACTTAAAAATGCGATAAAAAACATTGTGCGTCCAGCCACAAATACAAACAGTAACTGAAATTTACTGCATTTATTCATAATGGTGAATCAGTTTCATAAGGAATTTTACTAATTACATGAGCTACCTACTAAATACAAGTAAGTAGGTTACCATAATTACCAGAATTAAAATCAATGTTTTAAACAAAAAAAAAGTTTTAAGCAAATAAAATAAAACATGTTTTTTGTTTAATTCAAAATAGATATTTATGCATTACGGGAGATATGAACATGTTTTTTCCCTGAGTTTGACATGTGTTACAGACCGAGGGCCTTTGGCAACCGAAGGTAAAGAACATTAATATCTCCCGTGGTGCATACAATATTTTATTTACTAGCATATTAGTAAAAACAAGCAATCCAGTGAGACAACTGTCTCATTTAAAAAAACAAAAAAGACCGTTTTCCAAATTGAACGCGTATTAAATAAAACCTGTACCCCAGACCTGGAAGGTGTTAAAATGGTTGCCTAACCGATCGACGTTTTAAGGCGCAGAGGGTCGCAGCTCCGTTTGGCTGCTGAAACATCCTTTATCTAATAGACTTGTCTGTCCGTCCGTCCGTCCGTCCGGGACGCTGTTTCAACAGCCAAACCGTAAGAGATAGAGAAAAAAGTTATGAAAGTTATATGTTTGGAATGGTCATGTCAGCTCAGGAACCGAATTTCAGTCACGTGACACTTCCGGTTTTCGAGAAATCACAAAAAAGACCGTTTTTCAAATAGAACGCGTATTAAATAAAAATGTTTCAGCAGCCAAACGGAGCTGCGACCCTCTGCGCCTTAAAACGTCGATCGGTTAGGCAACCACTTTGACACCTTCCAGGTCTGGGTACATTTTTTATTTAATACGCGTTCTATTTGAAAAACGATCTTTTTTGTTTTTTTAAATGAGACATTTGTCTCACTGGATTGCTTGTTTTTATTTAATACGCGTTCTATTTGAAAAACGGTCTTTTTTGTGATTTCTCGAAAACCGGAAATGTCACGTGACTGAAATTCGGTACCTGAGCTGACATGACCATTCCAAACATATAACTTTCATAACTTTTTTCTCTATCTCTTACGGTTTGGCTGCTGAAACAGCGTCCCGGACGGACGGACGGACGGACAAGTCTATTAGATAAAGGATAGTATGAAATTTCAAAATGTCTGTAAGTCAACCGAAGGTAAAGAACATGAATATCTCCCGTGGTGCATACAATATTTTATTTACTAGCATATTAGTAAGAATAGTATGAAATTTGAAAATGTCATAATGACATTTAACATTAGAATATGTAAGTAACATCAAGGATTGCCTCATTGTATGGTTGCTAAGACGTTATTTGTAGTTGCATGGTTACCACCATGAGTTTGAGGGAGAAATAAGTTGACAAGTCCCTTGGGAGTTATGAGTAGCTTTTCATATTTAGATTATATGACGAAAATGTACAATATCATGTTGCTAGTAAATAAAATACGTTTTTTGCCAACCATGTTAATAGGTGGAGTTGACATTTGTAATAATTTCTTGCTAACGTACAATGCATATTAATGCGTTTTAATAACGGGTGTCCATAAACAGTCGTCATCCCAGTAGGTTTTGACTTCAGAAACGTATGTCTATTAAAATTGAGAAAAAATGCGCTATGACAGTACTTAATGACGTTTCATTGAGTTGCACGAATTAATCAAAGATATAACATTATGTTTTTCAAAGCAACTGGGATGACGACTGTTTATGAACACCCGATATTTATAGAAAATACAATCTCATAATGTAGTCACTCAACATTACATTTGATTTTGTTTGTATTGGTATATTACAAAATAATAATAACACATCAAATACTTCCAACGAAATATAATAATAAATTCATAAAACTATAAAGTACAACAATAAAATCATAAAGTAACAAACGACTTCCGGGATTGGACCGTGTCATGATTGAGATCGAAGAACTCAACGTTTCGCCCACTTTCGTAAGGGGCTTCAATCTCACAGGTTCTTCCTTCATCTAAGGATAAATTAAACACTACGTCATCTAATGGTGTTTATAGAGTCCCTTGCTCTTGTAATGCTGTATACATTGGTGAAACAGGTCGTTCGGTGAAAACTCGCATCTCTGAGCACCAGCGCTGTGTCAAGTCAGGTCTCGTTTCATCATCGGCCATCGCCGAACACCAACGCGATACTGGTCATAAAATCCTTTTTGATGAAACTTCCATCATCTGCAAATCCCCATTCTTCTTTAGCAGAAAGATTCGCGAAGCCATTGAGATTTGCAAACACCCTAATAATTTCAATCGGGACGAAGGCTTTCCCCTTCCTTCTATGTGGAAAGTGCTAATTCCTAAGCCCCGCCCTCCGTCACTGAACCGCGACGGCATTTGCTGAAACGCTACGGCGCTTGCCTATAAATTCTCGCTTTTCTTCTTCCGATAGTCAGTCGAGTTTCGCCTCTGACGTGGTTAACACGTTGAGTTACCGTGCTCTTCTGTCTCTTCCCTTTGCAAAGAGTTTCGCCTCTGGCGTGGTTAACACGTTGAGTTACCGTGCTCTTTTGCTTTTTCCTCCTGATGAAGCCCCTTACGAAAGTGGGCGAAACGTTGAGTTCTTCGATCTCAATCATGACACGGTCCAATCCCGGAAGTCGTTTGTTACTTAATGACAATGGCCGTGAAAGCCTCAAAAATCAATAAAATCATAAATCCATTCCGCCTAGATCACTCTAGTATAATTCAATAAAGTTTCAACAGGAGCTGTAACCTGCAGTTTCAACGTTTACAATATTCATTTAATTGCCAGAATCATAGAAAGCTAGTAACGTTCCCTTGTATAAATTAAATAAAGTAGTAGTGTTGTGAGGTTTAATAAACGAAGTTGAAATTTATAATACCGTATGATCGAAAACTTTTATCCTCCAGAGTGCTCTGGAGATGTTTTTATTTTAATTTATGTTGGCAGTTAAAGTGACATTGCCATTTTACATCTGATAGTTTAAGGTTATATTAGTAATGTGATTTTAACAAATGCAAATATTTCTACTGGAGAATATTAATAACAAAAACAGCTACAGATGTTTAAAGTGATTTCCTCCATTTTCTATTCAAAACACCACTTTGTGTTCACTCTTAAACATTCTGTAAAAGTTAAGTGATTATGTCAAAATGCTATAGGTTATATTACTAAGCACCATTACTCATTAATTACAACATAAATTAAATATAAAAAAAGTCCACAGCCCTCTAGAGTCGAGGATAAGTTTTCGATCATACGGTAATTTCCTGTTGGCGTGCAATGCATATTAACGCGTTTTTATAATTTATTTCATTTTAGAACCATAATCTTGTTTATTGGCCCTCGGCAGTGGGCGTAATATGGTTTTTATGGCCCGAGGGCTTACAAAGTTGCTAAAATAAAAACGTTGTATGTACACCACGTGCCTAATCACGATTATAACTCTCAGAAAATTTTAAATCTCGGCTTCGTGTTGCGCTTTAAACTTTCCCTCGTGCTATAATCTATTGATTATGCCCTTAATACATAAATAACTATTATAGGACACCAATTTTCATATTTTACTGTCACTCAACATGAAAAATATGATTTTGTCCGTATTCGTATATTACGCTTTTTATGTACAAATATAGATACACTTAAAATGACGATGGAAGATCCAGCTTAATAACAAAAACAACGGAAAATCATTAATTGGTAAAACCATACCACTAACTATTTTTAACATCATTCTTGGCGCCCGTGTATTTTTGAATTGCTAATGATTCAATAATGAATTAAGTCTATGCATATTTGCATAAATTGAGACTAATTAAATTTAAAATCTTGCAGTTTTACTACACAACAGTTTTTATTACGAAACAAAATAAAATAGTCGTGTTGGTATCTAAAGGATTCCAGGTACAACTATATTTTTTCCGCTACCACCTTCCTGCATTTTCTGAATCAGCAGTGCATTTCAAGAATGATAAACAAGATTTTAATCATTATGTTGTGACTAACCTACGCCTCTAAAAAACTAGTAGGTACTTCTACCGTGAATCATTTTAATGTAACTGCACGATCCACAGATACTTCAGATAGCTAACCTTAATAGTTAACTTTTTCTAATAATAGCTTTAATGGGCTCTAGCGGATTTTCCGCTGTTGGGTTTTCCTGGATAACCAGTCACAGTAATAGATTATGAAATTATCATTTTTAACTGGCCAGGTTTTAATCTACTGTTACTTAGCTAAAGGAGCACCTACTTAAGTCTTAAATATATATTTATTTTTAACCAATGTAGCCTCTGGTTTGTACATTATACATTTCAAGATTTTCATGGTTTTCTGCAGGTCGGCCTATTTTTAGAAAGGTCGCTACCACGAAATAACGAGGAAGTTCGCGTGTTTGTGGCAGCGATTCCCGAGATATACGACAATTTAATGCAGCATTAACTAATTTAATTAGTCTAACGAGCATCAAGTCAAAACAAACTGCTCTTTTTCCTCGGCCTCGACACGGCCGCGTTACGTAACGCGTCGTGCATGATATTTAGTAGTAACGCTAGTAATACTACAGACAGCAAGGTAATATTTTATTATGACATCTGGCTTTTTGCAATCGCTTAATGAGTTTCCGATTTTGATTGGTTTGGTTTTTATATGACGGAGTAATTTTAGTGTTCAACCGCAACACGTGGATTGAAGCAACAATTATTGACTTCACCTTGAAGGTTATTTTTAGAAAATTTACATTTATGTAATTATAACCGCAATGATAACGGTAAAAAATCCAGAAAAATAACGTAGGTTAACATACAAAAACTATTGACAGCGGTCACGCCCTGTTGTATAGGCAACTTTAACAGCAGCCGTATATTAAACGTTGAATATATTTTACATCTTTAAAATGTCATTATTTAGCTGAAATTTATTGGAAACAATTACAGGAACCTGCTATGAAGATTTGTTAATTTTTTTCAGTAAAATGTTGGGGTTACTAAAATTCAATACGTTACAATAGATGGAAGGATTTAATGCCTGTAGATTTCATGACGATGGTTTACGTTTACACATATGATTCATGTAGAGTTAGGTTAGAGGGTAAATAGGCTATCGATAAAGATAAATATCTTTTTCCTGTATGATGTCACATTATTGTCAAATATTAACACTGCCATATGTCCATATGGTAACATAATTGCGGAACTTAATTGTGCTGTTGGAGGAAACCTTGTTTATACGATAATTAACTAGTTTTGGATGATTCAACAACTTCATTGAATTAAAGTATTAATTTTCATAACTTGATTTGTATGTAAAAGACCTGGAAACATGTTTATATGTAAGACCATTTTATTACATTGAGCTTGTCTAATTAATTTATTTTTTAGATTTTTTTTTATGCAACTGTTTGCAATTAACAATAAAATAATTTCAAATCGTCAGATGCGTCATTACACATTTACACAAATTATGCGACAAGAATTTTTTTACTCGTACATTTTGTTAAAGTAAAAAAACTTGCCAAACTAAATTACTAGCATTTCTAAAGAAACGTGACGTTGACGATTTTAACTTTTGTTTCTTGAAACCGTTGCGAGACCTGCAAGCATATATCTAATACTTACTATATTGCTAGCGGCTATGAGTGGGAAACTGGCCGATGAAGTGAAACACACAACCAACTCCTTTATGTATACGGTGAGCTGTACGCAAGCGCGGCGGCGTCGTCCGCCCAATGGGGAAGTGGTCCCGCCCAATGGGGAAGTGGTCAAGTTTAAAATTCGCTTCTAAAGGCGGAGTTCGAATTCTCACGCATGCGCACGAGACGCGTTATACTATAAGTGAGACTATGTCGGCGCCGTAATGTTTTCTGAAGTTTCCAGGCCCTACCAGCAATATATGTGTATTATATATATGCCTGCAAGTATAACAAACCGTGTGGTTATCTAAAGGCGTTTAACTAGCACACGAAGGTCACAAGCAATTACAGTCTGTTTAAAGTTTATTTTAGTGAGATAAAAGCCTCACAGTAAGTTCCGCTACATTTAGTGACTATCGAAATGAGTTTTTACGAGCACAGAAATAAAAACGACCGCTTGCAGGAGTGAATCATAAGCAGTCATATGCACGAGCATGAATCAGAATTTCATGGAGCGTAATAATTTACAAAAAAGGAAATACGCTTTTAAGGCAACAACCGGTTCGCTTTTGCAAAAATTTCCTACATTGTAGTTCCTGCTGCACCGAATGGAGTTGTTTTCATGGCACAAATTGTTGATGCTGCCATTGGATGTAACTTCAAAAAACCGTTCTGGAAAATAATGCTTTTTGTGGTGGATATTTTATACGAAATACGCACAGGATGTATCCCCCCGCCCCCCAGTGCCAGAAGTTTAAAAAAATATATGTAGAAGGTTTTCACATTAATCCACACAAGATCCTGAAATTCGTACCTGAAACGTAGTGCAGAAATAAAACACGAATAATGGATGATGTTATATCTCACCGAATATAAAGATATTGAGAGAAGAGGGAAAGAAAACTGCAAGATAATATTGGTTTGCGGGGATTTTAACGCAAAATCACAGACTTGGGGGCAGTGCAGTCTTTAGGCACGGGCCCAACGGGCCCGGGCCCGGGGCCCCCAATTTTTTGGGGCCCCCGACAGGCGCATTGATCAACAAATAGTTATGTAATTTATTATTTAATTTTGTAAAAAAAATAAAAATTAAAGTTGTGTATTCATTTGATAACTATACATAATTATAAATCATTAAGAAAAATTAATAAACGTATAAATGTACTACGTTGGCCAGACCCAAAGCTTTTGATATTAGAACAGATTTTAGATTCGATTGAAGCTATTATAGTCAACAGGAAATTTATATCTTTTATATTTTTGATAGAGCTTTTTCCCTCATCAGCTTAATTAGATCGCTTGAAAACCAAAGAGGAAAACAATCTGATCGCTTATTAAACATGGGTACATGTTTTGAAATAACATATTTTATAATTAGATTAAAAAAATTTACACAGTTCTCAGTGCTAAGCGATTTCAGTTCAACATTCCAGTCGTAAGACAGTAATTTACCATTAATAGCATTATAATCAGCTTTGGAGAAATTACGAAAATTTTGAGCGGCTGCAATAAGCGGTTCCGTAAACTTATATCTAAAATATATTTCTAAAGGAGGATAGTTTTGATCTACAGCAGCAAGAGGAGGCGGTTGTATTGAAAAACCTCTGTGTGTTTGTTCTTTGTTGTTAGATAAGACAAGGTCTGGAATCCTCTAATTGATATTTTTAACATAATTAAACTGCATAATTCCACTTTCAGATATACAATCTAAAAAACAATTATCATTATTGTCGTATGTTGAAGCTGGTTGGAGGCCACGCTCATTGCCATTCTTAACCCAATTTATGTGCGCAAGTTGAAATCGCATAATAGTTAACGGCTCAGATAATGATATCGAGCAGTTTTTAACAAATATAGCTGGAATATTATCGGAGTCCAGCCCCTTGCTTACATTCTGGCTATTTAGTAGCTCCTACACTTCCAGACAGGTAGACAGGTAGACAGGTAGACCGGTAGATAGGTAGATAGGCAATCATTCATAAGTTAAACACGATAAAAAACGAACTTCGCAGTACTATGCTACAAGAGAGGCTAAACTCTTAATCATTAATCTGCATAGAAAGGGACATATTGGTGAATTTAAATTTTGAAGATATAACACAGGACTTCGTCCATACCAAATCGAGAAAAAAATCTTTTATTAGTGTGCAGCAATAATTATGTTCTATTTGTAAATTTTTAGGTTTCTTATGTTCTATTGTGTTTATATTCATTTAATTAGAATTTTAATTTCGTTTCAGTATTTAGTTTTATAAAAATAAAAGAAGGTATTTTAAAAATATATATTGTATTGTATTGAGTTACTTCTTTTCTAGAAGGGCCCCTTCATTACCTTGGGCCCGGGGCCTCAATCATATAAAAGACGGCACTGCTTGGGGGGTCAATCCTGGCAATGAGAAGTTGGTTGGCCCAAGACATAACAGAAGTGACAAACACGCGAGACGAACCTACGTCTGTCAGAGCCATGTCACATATTGACATAACTCCTCCATGGAAAACATAATGGAGAAGATAAAAGCTGGCGCGTAATCGGAGATGAAAACCTCCACAATCGATACAAAAAAGCAGGGATGATTATATCAATCAGAGGGAGCAATATTAGAATAAACAGGGTTGGAAGATTGGAATGAAAGGATGGTCCCACTGAAATTGAATACTGCCAAAGAACTGGATAGAAGAACTCTAAATAAAGGACAGAAGTGGCGTGCCATAAGACTTTCCGAAGAAAGACGGAAATGAAGGGATAGAAGGATAAGAATCTCACACTGCTGGTGCGGAGAAACTGCATAAAAAGTAGAACTATTTTTCTTAGGAATAATGCAAAAACAATATACCGACAGGAGAAAGGGCAAGAAGATAAAGCGCATAAGAGACCTTACGAGAAAACCTTAAAGAGAATTAGATAAGGTCAAAGACGAGGTGTGGGAACACCTGTATAAACAGATTGAGGAAAATGTTTGTGGTGATGGATACAGACTCGTAAGCAACAAATTGAGTTGTGATCCCCAAATTACTTTGGACAATGAAAATTTGAGAAAGCGAAGAGATTATTTCCAACCTATAGGGAATACGACTGGAACCAAATACTGCCGAAGGAAGACAATGGGCTAATCCAGATCCCTTTACGGGGGGAAAGCTGAGGCAAGTCGCCAATAAACTAAAAAACAAGGCACAGACTGCATAGCTGCTGAGGTAGTGAGAATAATTCTACAAATTTTACGCATTACTGTGACATTGTTCAATAAGCTATTGTAGGACAGGCAATTTTCTAAAATTTGGACAGTGGCTGGACTTGTCCCTAATTCAGAAACCAAAAAAAAAGGAAGGCCAAGTAAGCCAAGACGAGTACTTACTCCATGGACGAATTTGAGGCGAGCTAGCGAGACGAGGTAATAGACTTAGGGAAAAGGCAGGTCTACAAAAGACGCAAAGAAAATAAACGAAGAAAGAAAACTACCTATAGACGAACTTGGGGTCTTCTCTCTTCTTTCGGTTGATATCGAAGATGCATTTAATAATGCTCCCTATCCGGGCATCCTAAATGAACTAATGGAGTGAATAGCACCGCTTACTTAGTGAATGTAATCGACGATTACTTTACAGATATAAAACTGATGGTGTCGGAAGGACTGGAAATGAAAATCGCGAGGGGAGTTCCCCAAGGATCGCTGCGGGGACCTTGAGAACATCTATTATTCGAGATTCTAGACTAGACACGCCTGTGCCACAAGGTGTTACATCTGTGGGGTACGCAGATGGCGTCGCTATCGTTACTAGAGGTAGGACGGAAGAGGAACTTAAAACCAAAACAAACAGGGGCATAAACAGAATAAACGAATATATTATGTAGAAGGATATGAAACTGGCCCATAACAAGACAGAAATAGTAGCGGCGCTAATAGCAAGAAATAAATTTAAAGATATTGAAATTTCGCAACTGTGGGGACCCTAAAATGTTTGGGGGTCGTGTTTAATAAAAACTACTTAATGGTAAATCGTGTACACTATGCAGCTACCTACAAAATCGTAGACAGGTTAATGCCTAGCAATGGAGTTGTGAGCCTCTGAAAAAGGAAGATTTTAGTGGCGGTAATATACACATTGGGGCACGCAGCTAGGACCATAGCAAAAGCAAGGGGACTTTACATGTGGCCGAAATTGTATTTAAATAATTTAAAAATGGAATATATACCTTGCATTTATAATGATCTTAATGACCTACCGCTATCATACATTGATTGTTCGTTTGTTAAACACCACGACAGCCACATGCATATTCTCCTTGCTTTTGCAATGGTCCTAGTAGCCTGTCGCATTCTGTATATGCCGCTCCTATATGGGGAAATATCATCAAGATTAGGAAATACCGTAAAATATTGGAAGACACACAAGGAAGAGGCATAATAAGAATAGGATGTGCCTACAGAACAGTCTCTACAGAGGCTTTGAAAGTGGTGATAAGGCACCTACCCATCGATTTGATGCTAGATACACGTATCATCATCCACCATCAAGATATTTCCAGGAATAAAAAGGACATAAGGCCTGACATAAGGCCTGACATGGTGGCGAAGGTGGGAGAAGGTGGGTGGAATACCAAATGACAGCAAGGTGGACCAAGTGCTCAATTACCGGTGTCTGAAAATGGACAAATAGAAAAAACATGGAGATTTAAATTACCACTTAACACAATGTCTTACAGGATACAGATGTTAAAGGTCATACCTGGCTAAAATTGGCAAGGATTCTGCGACGAGGAGGAGAATCCAAAATACACAATTTTCAGATGCTTGAAGATGGATAGGAAAGAAAAGTGGGATGTGATAGTAAAACAATTGGATAAGATTATGGAATAGAAGGAAGTGGTAGAGAAGGAAGTGGTAGAGAAGACGAAGAGTCTAGAGTTGAGAAGGTCAATTACAGTGTTATGTCATGTTAACGTAAAATATTAACAATAAAAGTCAAATGTAAAATTGTTTATCTACTAGCAACATGATATTGTACATTTTTGTCATAGAAACAAAATATGAAAAGCTACTTATAACTCCCAAGGGACTTGTCAAATTATTTCTCCCTCAAACTCATGGTAACAATGCAACTACAATTAACGTCTTAGCAACCATACAATGAGGCAATCCTTGATGTGACTTACATATTCTAATTTTAAATGTCATTATGACATTTTGAAATTTCATACTATTTTTACGAACATGCTAGTAGATAAAATATTGTATGCACCACGGGAGATATTCATCTTCTTTACCTTCGGTTGACTTACAGACCTCGGGCCATTTGCGGATTATCAATTCATTTCGAAAAAATTGCTTATAAAATTTCAATTTTTAGATTATATACGTAAGTTATTTAATTTGAGGAAAGTTAAAAATAAACGTATAATACAAAATCTGCATAATCTTATTATCTTAATCTAAATAAGTGTGTTGCAAACCGTTAACGGCGTTAACCATGTTCAGCCTTACTGGCCAATACCTACAGACTTTATTATTACTAAATTAAGTGTTTTCGAGCGTAGGTAGGTTATGTTCGTTGATTAAATATGGTGCATGGTACAAGTTCAATATGTGGGGGTCAACCAAGTGAGCAGTTCCTTAAGGATTCCCGAGCTGGCGGTGGTCTCGACCAACAGATTGTACTTCCATGCAATGAAACATGTTTACAATACATACAATCAGAGGCTGCAACTAACCTAAACAAGCTAGCATGACACGCACCATCTTTGAATCAAAAATCCCCAAGAGGCGACCCACCTGGGTATATCGAATTTTTACCCACCAAAGAAAGTCCCACTACTTTACCAACTTTTTCAAAATCACAAAAACGATTTGTACACATTTATTTGGAACAGAAGAAAATAGCAAAATATATAGCTGTTTCGGATATTTGTAGTAAAACCCATTTCTAATTTTGTAAGAATTTCACCAGGACCAGCAAATTGAACTTTCAACCCTTCCTTGGATCAACAGTCACAATACTTAACCACTGCACCACAGATCGCAGAGATGTGATTATTCGCAGAACGACAACTATAGCCAACAAAAATTACTAATAGATCTATCAATTTTGTAATAATTGGGAAACATAACCTAGAAAGTAGAATTTTTAAACGCGCGTATTTCCGACATTTCTGGATAATCCGCAAGATTTATTGCATAAATATCTTTAGTGTAATGTTAGTTCATAATATAAAATATAGCAAATATTCTGTTTTAATGGTCATATTCTTTACCATAACTGGGCATTGTACTTTTATGTTCCCGAGGTCGATTAAAATCCAAAAACATAATTATACGATACTTATTTATGCATCACTGAAGATATTTATGCCCTTTCGAGGGCGACAAGTTTACAAGCCTGAGGGCTCTGATTCGAGGGTTTACAAGCAGCCCGAGGGTTATAAACATCAAGTAATGCCCGTGGCGCATACAACATTTTATTTTCCATTTTGAATACGCAAATAGCTTTAAAAGCTTCAGAGCAGTCTACAACGGCCTAGGGCGTTATGTGCGAACGTAATGGCAACGCCCGCTCATTATGCCCCCCCGAGATGACATGCGAGGACATAGTGAGCGAGGGTTATCTTTACGCCCGCTCATAACGCTCAAGGGCGTTATACACTGCTTTATATACCTTGTATTAGATATAAAGAACAAATAATAGTAACAAACGACTTCTGGGATCGGACCATGTTATTATTGAGGTCGAAGAACACAACGTTCGGCCCACTTTCGTAAGGGCTTCATCAGGTTTTCGACCTCAATAATGACACGGTCCAATCCCAGAAGTCGTTTGTTACTTAACGACAATGGCTGTGAAAGCCTTCGAAATCAAAAAATAATAGTTCAGTAGAAAATATTAATAATAATTATAGGCAGTTTCTAAATTCAGATTTTCCGAACTTTGCCTATGAACGAACAGTGAAGTTTTCCTAATAAATAGTTAACTCGTCAATCATATAAAATTACTCTCAATGCTCTTAACGCTGATAGTAATGTTATAGAAATTAACGATACAAGTTTGATTATGAGCATCTTAACGAAACTAGTTTGATTGCCAAAACGAGGCGGTGAGCCAAGTTTTGCAGCAATGAAACGTGTCTCGTTAAATGCCATAAGCAAATGTGTGTTGTTCAATATTTTATCTTCATCAATAAAATCTGGTTCAATGTATTCTTTTATATAAAAAGAGTGCGGTAATGAAGCTCTTAACGATACTAACATTAATTAGGTTAATAGTCTATAACAACACCGATGAAGATAAAGTAATTAATAATAGTTTGTTCATTATTCCGTATGTATAAACGTTTTTCCTATTTATAACATTTTGCTGCGCATTGAGTAGTTCCAAAGCCCTAAATATTTCACAGATCTAGATTTTACTTTTGCAGCAGGTTCTGCATAAACTAAACTAAACCAAAGTATTGCACAGTCAAAATCTACATTAGCAATCTGGTCCTGACACAATTCCATCACGTAGAACAAAACGTGTATAGAATAGAAATGTACTTACGCCTTTTTGATTTCGGCGGTGGTGGCGCCGCGTGGCACTTCAAGGACTCTATAGTAGTCCACCATCGCGGCGCTGGTATAGTTTTCCTTGCGCCCCAGTGTTGTTGTTGGTTACTGCAAAAGAAAATCTCGGTTAGTTCAGTCCTGCGCAATTAGAGCACACGGTATATAAAGTTGAAATAAATGCATGCTAACTTGCTACAAAACTTCCCTTAGGAGAAGTTTTCAGTTACACGAAATTCTCGAACGAAACTGTCCATATTTCATATTTATGTTCACTCTGACTTTTGCTGATTAATCCAAAACTGACAAGCGCCGTCTTTTGTTATAAATTTCGCCTATTTTGTATTTACATCAAGATAGCAGCCACCGCATGCTCGATCTACAATTTGATGGATCGCAAGTGCGAGAAACATGACGAAATCAACAGGAAAATTTTCGCAATAGAGCTGCATTATGTGTTCTACAAAATAATAAAACTACTGACATTCCACAATTTGGATTTTTTTAACCGACAAAGACTGTTGCAACCGGAACATCAACCCGGTAATAATATGCACAATCGATTCCCGGAATAAAATCCAAAAGTAACGTAATTTTCCAGAGCATGGAGTTAGAGGCAGCGAAGTGTAGAAAATTTGGTGCGATAGAATCACGTCGGTCATTCGCAATCGCGGTTTATGGCAACCTATTGAGTTCAAACTATAAATAGACTAATTTGTCCGCTATCGATATAGCTAAAAACAGGTGTTTTGGTGTTTATGTAGCTGTGAATTACACAACAGGTGCGCAGATTTCTGATATCTTGATTAATTGCGCACGTTTGATTGCAGGTTCCGGGCTGTTGGCCAAAATTCGTTGAATAACCTTAATTGATTTGCAAACACAGCATTAAATACATACAACATTCACGTATCAATTTGGCACTCCGATTGATTGGTTAAATTCTTTTCAAAGAATTTAAGAATTTTTTAAGACGAACATTTCCCTCTATATTATGGAAAAATACGTCAAATTTCTATTACGAGTGGGTAAGCACCCAGATTAGCAACCAGGTGAACATGGGTTCAAATCTGGCCGTAGTCGAGATTTTTATGTTGCGTGGTAGAATGCGGTAATGCAAGTCGTTGTCCACCTTTGATCCTCTCTTCTGAAGACATGCCCACTGCCCAGCACATTTCCATTTCAAGCTTGTCACTTTTTCCACCATGTCTACGGTATGCGCTTGGGCATCATTACTGAATTCTATGCTCTGACCCAGGAAAGGGTAATCCCCTACATTTGCAACATATAATTGCTGAGTTGTTCAGTGTGATGTTGATCATCGTAGTTTGTCTTTGATCAATTTATTTGGAGTCCTATCGCACGGTAGTTATTCGACCATTTCTCGTACTCATCTAAGTTTGTGGATATAAGAACTATACCATGCGCCCGTATGATAGGTTCTGTTTTGGTAAAGGTTTGGACGGTTGCTGTAGCATTTTCGTATGCATCCTTGATGATTTGTGTCTATATGTAATCGATTCTATATTGTGTCAAAGCATCTTGAATTGCCCATGTTTCTACCAAGTCGAAGGCTCTTTAAAAGTCGACGAACAGAACTATTATTGGGAGACTGTATTCCGTATTCGTTACGTTTTTGTATACGTTGTCCATGGTCCATAGTACTAATTTTGCCGGAATCCGGCTGGTTCAGCTGATTGTGCCATGTGCCTGGTCCATTTATTTGTTAAGGTGCAACAACAGTGTTATTAGTCCATAACTATTCAAATCATATTTGCAACCTTTCTTCTGTATTCCAGACATTCGTTAAATAATGTTTCCAAACATCTAAGTACTTCTTGACCCCCATGTTTCAATAGCTCCCGTATTTCATCGACTTTTGGACATATTTCAACTCGCACTGACTTATTTCCGGTATTTTTTCTGTAGTGGCTAATGCGTCTCGCTCTTCTTTCATTTATTTTTATATCCAGCCTTTCTGCTTTGCCATCGTACAGTTTCCCACAGCCTGATAAAATCATGTTGTCTTCCGTTTGGAGCTTAATGATTTAGGGTGTCCCCTTTGTCATGTGTCTTTTGAATACTCTTGCGCCTCGGTTATTTGTATCACATCTTCTATAATATTATTGTTATTCTCTGTTGTTTTTTCGTATTTTCTGTCTGCTTGTTTAGTTCCTTTGGTCTGTTCTGTTCCCTTTTTCTATGTAGTAGTAGCGTTCTTTGATCGTTCACTAACGCCTTAGTTTCTTTGCTTGTTCTTGGATTATAATTCTTTGGCGCCATTCCTAATATCTTGTCAGCGGCGTCAATCATAGTATTATAATGTTTTCACTAAGTTCATCCATTGGTGTTTTGTTTGTTCGTATTTTTTTATTCGTCTTGATACTCAATCTCTTTCAAAATTGGTTATTATGTACTGTATATCTTTAGTGGTTTGTGAATGAGTTTTAAACGTTCTAATTTGGTAGTATTTTGTAATTTACATTGTACGGGGTGGTCACTAACGGTATTAAACCTATTTAGTAGCGCACCTTTTTCAATGGTACATTTCTTATCTGTGATTGTAGTACGTACTATCATAATTTTGGCCACTTTGTACTTCTCCACTGTCAATTTGACTTTTTTAATAGGTGTTCATTGCGAATAAGTAATGATTAAAGTTTTCAATATTAGAAACAATTTGAAATTTGGGAAAAATGGGTTTCTTCCTGGGCAATAAAAACAATGGACTTTTTAGAAAACAACATTTCTAATAATATTCACATACCTATAGACAGCTTGAACAGTTTTAATACATTGTAAGGTTTACGTTTAACTTAGACGCCAACATGCATGCATCCGGCAGAGCGGCCCGCGATTCTTAGTGTGCAGTTTTTTGCAACGTTGCCGGAAGTTACATTGAGTGTGGCACTCTCGTGCAGGAGAAACGTCATTCGTGATGCGACACTTAAAGAGACCAGTTTGCTGCTTTGCGCTACCCATTTTACCAACGCTCTGAAAGTACATTCAGTGCGATTCCCTGAAATAAACCACGTCTTCAAGAGGTCTTCCAAAAGGTCTCAGCGAATTCTGCGGGCATCTCCGACCCGGCGTAGGAATTCCAGTGACGGGTCAATATCTTTGGGCATCGTGGAAAAGCCTGCCACCAGATGGAAAGCAGGAGATTGAGATTTTTTAAATGCAAAACAGGTTGGCGATTTTTAACGAATGAGAGCAGAGAAATTAGCGGCTTGCATTATATTGCAGCAGCTTGCGTCTCAAAGTTTTCAATTTTGGAAACAAATTGAAGTTTGGGAAAAAATGGGTTTCTTCCTGGGCAATAAAACCATTATTTTTTTAGAAAACAACATTTAAAACGGTATTTGTGTATAATAGCTTGGTTCCTTTCTTTAGTAATGCTAATAATACGCCTCATTTAATTTAGTTTACGTATAGAGCTATGCTCGACCACGTAAAGAATGCCGAGTAGACAATGCTCGTCTCTTGCCCCCGATCGTGTTTATATTTACTCTGTCTGATTGCGCCGGTAGAAGATTTATAGACCCCTGACTCGTCTATTAGGCTGGAGTGGAAATTCCATGTGGTCGAAAGTGCTAACTGCCATTGACTCAGAGGGTTATGCATCAGCGAGGAATTTATGGCCCTCGAAGATTTTGTGTCTCCACGGGTTTTATGGTCTTGGCTGTTTCTAGATAAAAATCCGTCTGCAAGATACGAATTCATGTAGAACACTGTCGACGTCCCTGCGGTGTCAGAATGCTGTAAGGTGTGTTAATTTTTAGTATTTGCGGTTATTGACGGAGTTGTCAATCACTCGCGACCCTCTTCACATTGCGTTTTCAGAGCTTGTCAATTTTAAGCGAACCTCCTGCTGGCTTATGAAGGTTTCGTCTTCACGGAAAGTTTTTATGCACTTCATCTTTTAGCCCGTTTCGCGGGCTGTACATGGCAGTATGGCCGCTTTAGTTATACTAATGTACTACAACTCATTAAGCTATTTTACAGTAAATACATAATTTCAAATTTCAATCAGTTTGGGGATTTTCAGTTTAGCGATTCTCGCATCGTATTCATTCAAACTGTGTATGCTAAATAAATGATTAATATACTGAAAGCTTCCTTATTGTATTATTCTTCCAATCCAACTTACTTTCACCCTAAAAACTTATATGTACAGACGTGTTCGAAAATGTGTTGCACAGCGACAGTTGTAAGTTTATTGGTCGTTGTGTTATTACTCAACAAAAGCCCACACTGTATCAATAAATAGACGTATACTTTCAATATATTTGTATAGACATACAACGCTTTTTTGAACTTTTGAACATTTATACACGCAAAACACAAATGATGTACAATACTTTAATGAACACTGTTGAAAATATTCTGCTGAGCTATAAATCTTGACATTAACAGATTATTCAACGATATAATAATCCATATTTTATTAATTTCTATGAATATTTCGCTCTGGTTTCTGCAACTAAGTAATAGCTTTAATATGTATGTTATACTACCATTATCCAATATTTTAAAACTGGGTCAGCCTCGTCCGAAAATTTGAAAACATGTTTTATTCCAACATCTTTGTACTAATAAACAAATATCACTGCTGTAGTACGTTGATCTAACCATCATCATGACCTTGAATGGAACGATGCGAAGCTATATATTCTTGTTTTCGATGAATACATATGTTTGTTAAGTCGACATTTCCAAGTTAATGAATATCAGGAGTTGAAAGACATACAAAACCTAGTGAAAAGGTCATGCTCGATTCAAACAATAGAAAAATGAATAATATTGAGTTTCAAAAGTCAGCCATATTTGAACTTCAGCATTAAAGCAAGTTTTTGTTTGGATTTTTTAACACAAAACACGCGCTTGTGTGTACATTTTTTCCAATCTCACCAAAACCCCCTTGCTACATCCAATCCTGACAAAGCGATAAATTTTTGTCAAAACATCTCGAAGTCCTATCAATTTTAAAGCTTCCCCCACATTCCTGGGCTTCGGATAAAAGCCCAAGTGGGAAAGCGCCTGCTTTCAGAACATTGTTGGGACTTGGCTTGCATTCAAGAGGATTATTTGAATTGAAACTGATACACGGCGCGCATTATTGTTATTCAGAGTATCAAATAGGCGCAACTTCAGCACACGGCGCGCTGGTCCAACGCGTGGGACCAATGACGTCATCAGGTAGGCGAATAACACGGTGTTAAAATAACCTGGTTTGAAGCAAATGCGGCGGCGACACTTAGTTCTGTTAACATTATTTATAAATTCACGAAACAATTCTACGATTTTCATGGTAACTTGAACAATTGGGGGACACGTCTTTCCTAAAATACACCAACAGATTCCTAATGCACTTTATTTTTACTCCCGGCCGTGTAGGTGGCCATTACCCACTCAGAGACAAACAAAAAGCACAATGGGCTACACCTTGAGATTAATAATAGACTCGGTTCGAAAACGCGTAATTACTACAATTTAGAACAATTCGTGATAATGCCGCATGTGTACATCCATGTGATGTGCCACTTTACACAAGAATGAGTCGCCACAATGCCGTCATGGCCAGGAGCGAACAATACAAAGCGAAAACGGAAACTTATAACCCGGAAATTAAGCCAACCGAGTGCAGTGCGACGTCATAAACGCTGTCCTTGTGACGTCTTGCTGGACGTCATACATGGCTAGTTTAAAAGATGCTATTTATAAAAATGCTGCTCAATTTCACAATGAATTTAGAGGATATTTCAAAAATACTGAGGATTACCACATGCTACTGTAGCTATGCACGTTTCCAAGATTCTCAAGGATTATGAAACGTTAGTAATGAACTTGGTGGAAAAAATAAAGTCTAATTTTATAAGAAGCAATAATAGACATCGGTTTACTTTCAAGATTTTGATAACCCCATACTAAAATATGTTCAGGGTTGGCGCGATTATAATAATGACACTAAAGATAGTGATTAATAAACATCTAACAAATACATGACTAGCCTCAACCTAAAAAAACATTTTACTCTGATAAAAACCATTCGCCCCTTGCTAATACAAATCCTCCTACCAATCCTTGGACCACAATGTTGAAATCCTACTTTAGAACATAATGTACTGGAATGTAACTCATGGAAATAGATGTTGTATAACAGTTATTTTAGTATCACATGAAGTCGAGTTAATATTGGCCATGAAGTATTAAAATTGAAAAATTCGGTAATAATGTGAGTTCATGAGGTAGCTAAACTAATGTTACTTTACTATTGTTTTGATTTTTCTAGTGTAATTAAGTTCAGGTCTATTTTTGTAATAGTAAACGTGCAAATACTAACTAATCAATGCATTATTACTGGGGCACAATATTACTACTGGGGGGATGACAACACCATCTTGCCTCCGTTGCTATCTGCTCTCTTAAGCTAGATCAGTATGTTTTGCCAACTTGTTCTAGACTGTTTCTCAGATGCTGTTGGAGTTAGAGACAACGATGTCTATCTGGTCGGTTTGATGATATGATTCCGTCAGTAAACACCGTCCTTCTCAGGCCTTAAAGCTGGAAGTTCTCGTTCTCTACGGCTTTCTAAAGGGTGTATTAGTAATATGGACAGGATTGGTGTTCTGCATGCGACGGTGGAGCTATGCAACTTTCAGTTGCACAATAGTTTTGCCCACACAATTGTGTCCGTGAAGATGTCCAATGGACGAAAGAGATGTACACCCTGCAATGATGTACTTTATAGTCACGAATGTGCGAAGACATATCATACATCTGTCATCAGCTAATCTTGCATCCCTGATGGTGATTATATAGTGAAGATACTATCTTGTGGTGGCTACCTGATCGTGTATGGCTATGATGAAATCTTCAGTCTCAAGCATTAAGGTCGCCAGTCAGCCAATAGTTCGACGCTTCTTCATGGGCATTTTCAGTACTGAGTTCGTGCGAGTTTCACCGCGTAGGGCATTTTGCTTCAATGCATTGATCTACAAAGGTGGTCGTTCTGCCTTTGTAATATTATCGTGTGGAGCAGCTGTATAAAGATTCAAACCGTCGCGTCGTCGGGTAGGATAACCGGTTTGTGAAGCAGAGATAACTCTCGCTCCTGGAGGAAGACCTGCGATATGTTTGTGAGGTAGCAATGATAGGTCAATCAGATTTCTTCCACCTTGAGCTCTTGGTATCTTATTTATTATTAAATTTCTTAAAAAAAGCGAGACCCATACCATTCATTCTATTACAGCGTTCTTCGTCAACGACTATCGACTGGACTAAATGAACTACTATGTATATTTGATCTACAGCATAGTCTTAACGTTTTTAATATATTTCTTGAACACCATTGAAGAATGTCAATCTATAATTATTAAATGTCATTATATTAAATTTCTATGGTGCACTTTTTAAATGCATTCATCGATTTCATTACAGTGGACTTAAACTTGTTTGTGACGTTTTATGACTAATGATACTTCTACAGCCATTGTAATAGTAATTTACGATGCAAGGAACGTTATCAAGCTTTTTACATTACGAGACAATAGTTTGAATGAACGAGCACCGTTAGGAGCGACGATTTCTTTAAAATTCTCGAGTAATGTAAAAAGCAGATAACGTTACGTATATCGTAACACGGTTTACTTTATCATAAAATACTAATCTTAAAAAAAAAGGATTTTTTTTATTAATGACACAACAGCGAGACATATATCTGCTATGGCCATGGTGGTATCACTCAATACTGTATATTGTTGGTAACACTGTCAGTTTATGTTAAGTTCGAGATTAGCAGGTTAAGTTTTGCGTCAGTCTGTGTCAAATAACAAACAAAACCTAACCTACTAACATTGAATTTGACATAGACTGATATTGTCACTAACAATACACATCAGTACTGCCACCAACATGAGGTTAAATGCTAATAAAGTACCGGTTGTAATTTTTCTAAACAACACTAGTGCTGTTAAATGCATCTTAACGTAACTCGTTGCTAAGGAGTTATTATCGTAGTAACATGGTAGGATAAAATAAATTATATAACAAGATAGCAACAGAAATTAATATGATTTATTTTCTATTGTCTTTCATATAATAAATGAACGGCTTTGGGCCCAGCTAGAATTGAGCTCATTTCTAATCATATTTATCTTCATCAGTATTATTATAGACTATTAACCAAATTAATTTTAGTATAGTTAAGAGCTTCAATGGATACCTAGATATTACCGTACAGTGCGGTAATGGATAGATATTACCGTACAGTGCGGTAATGGATAGATATTACCGTACAGTGCGGTAATGGATAGATATTACCGCACTTTTTATATAAAAAAAATACATATATTGAACCAGAATTTAATGATGAAGATAAAATATCGAACAATACACTTTTGCTTATGGCACATAACGAAACTCGTTTGCTTGCCGCAAAACTCGGGTCAGCGCCTCGATTTGGCAATTATACTCGTTTCGTTAAGATGCTCATAATCAAACGTGTATGTTTAATATCTATAACATATATAGATAGCTTGCGCAGTTTTATTACATTGTAATATTTTAATTTGAATATGTTTAAGTTTAACTTAAGCGCCAACACGCATGCATCCGGCAGAGTAGCCCGCGGTAGCGCGATAAAAACACTGAGTGCGCCATTCGTGATGCATCACTTAAAGGGACCAGTTTGCTCCTTTGCCAACGCCCAGGAGGTTCAATCAAAAAGGTCTCGGCGTAATCTGCGAGCATCTCCGACCCGGCGGATCAACTCCTGGCACCGTGGAAAAGCCTGCCATCAGATGTAAATCTGAGGGTTGGCATTTTTAAATGCAAAACAAGTTGGTGATTTGTAACTATTGAATGCAGACAACTTAGCGACTTGCGCATTATATTGCAACAGCTTGCGTCTCAAACCAAGAGACGATCTTGGGTGCGTCCTAAAGCCATTATTTCGACTAGTGGCGTCAAGCGATACCTCGCAACATGTGTGTATCAGGTTACAACGCCAAACGCGGTGAACTGCACATTGCGTGTGCAGCCGGAGTTAATGGGCAAAATAGAAACGGCCGACTTGCATACAGTTTAATGTTCGCGCATTAACAGCATATTAGGCGTTTGTTTAACATTGTTTAAACGTAAATGTATGTCAGATTGTGATTTTATTATTATTTGGCATGTAAATGCAGGTAGAAATCAGCTAATACACGTAGATTATACATTCTAAGTTGTGTTCAGGATTGGTCATTTTGTGTATTGTTTTATATTGTATTTAAAATCCAATATACAGTTATCGCCAAATGGGAAAAATGTTTATCGATCGGAGGTGGTTGAAAAACCTTACAATTGGGCCATATGGCATCCGACATCTGTTAAATTTAACAGTTTTTGAAAATAATTGCGAAAAATACATTTACTACGGCAAGATAGATAAAACATTAGAAACAAGTTGTTTAAAAATGTGATTTTCTATCTAAATACACAATTTTGGCTCAAAATTTTGAAAACCCCCTACATTTTTAGAACATGTAAACCGAATAAAAAAATCTCGTCATTTATACAACTGCAAAAGAACCTTTACAGGATTTTTTTAAAGTAATTCATTAACCGCGGTAAATTAGACTTTTTAGAAGCCATTTATATAGATGCTAATTATTATTGAAAAATGAATCTCCTACAAAAACCTTGCATCAAAAACGTTAAAAAGTATGCGAACATATTACTTTTCGGTAAATAATAAAAAATTTAGAAGAATACTTAACATTTTCTATTGTTTTCTTTAAATGTACATTTTTAGTTTTTACCTACAAAATTTTAATTTTGAAATTGTCTTGGTGACATTTTGTAAAATAATTTAAAGAAAAAAGTTGTTTTCTGGCCTTGAGATTATTCAGTTAGGTAAAACTAAACACACGCTAAAAAATCTCATTGAAATCTTACTTAACTTCCGACAAATAGCCCTTTTTGGATTTTGACAATTTCGAAATACGCCATTTTCTAAGTAAAAATCACTTAGTATATCTGATAGGTGCTAAATAGGTTTTCAGACAAGCACAATTACCGGATTTTTTGAAATAAAAAAAAATTCGTATTTGACGTCGACTTTTTGGCGGTCACCGTATAATACTTCTGTTACACTAACTGTCAACAGATTGGCTTTTACGTGTGGAGCTTATATTTTCAGTGTTTCGAGTTGGATTGAGTCAACTTCCAGACCTTTGTTGCGTTGATTTATTCATAACCACCACTGGAAAAATGTTAAGAGTTCTCTTGCTGTAAACTGAGCTAGCTGGCAATGGCGAAATTTTTCAAAAAATGAAATACAACGACGGAGCTACGACACGCCTCATTACTTTCTTTTATTATAATTTTTACAGCATATTCTTGTATTTAGCTCTACAGTCTTAGTAATTTCCGATGTACTACACTGATCTTTCTAGTTAAGCTCTGAGGAAAAACAGCTATAACGGTTGGTTTAAGCTTTTACGTTCAGAATATATTAGCATACTATGAAACAAAGACAAAAATGTTCTAAAAGAAACGGTAAACCATTTTCTGTAATAAGGTAAGTATAAATGATGAATTGCTCGTAAGAAAAATTAAGTGTTTGGAACATTTTGAAAAAATCTAATTCTTCAAATAATAGCAATACCCACCGCCGTTCCTGTGCTCCAGAAATGCAAATCTTTGACCGTTTCATTCATCCATTATTGTCGAATTTCTTTTTTTTTTTTTGCTGCTTTTGCATGTTATACAAGTAACCCAGAAAACGCAAATTGTTATTTCACACTCTACTAAATTAACAAGGGTAATTTTGTTTGCATGGCATTCAAAGTTGCAAAGTGGACATGCGACAAGATCACGAGATGAGCAAAATGTGGTTTTCGTTTCTGAGAACAGGAGTTGTTTCATTGAGCTTATACACGGTTCCATCAATAACATTTTATGGAGCATTTAAACATTTCCACGAAGTTACATAAACATTGCCAGTACTACTTTCTTAGTGCCTATTAAACATTCTCTCATTCGAAATGGCTTTAAAGGCTGCCAGAAACTGCAAATATTTTCAAAGCAACGCGCCAGTAGACCGCACTAACGAATCCTCCACTCAAATTGAAATATCAAATTAACCCAATGGCCCGATGTCAATTTTGATTAGTAGGTCAAGGAAGCCGTCGATAACCTACGCTAACCAACATAAAGTGTCATGCTTGTATTTAAATCTTCAGTATCAATCACGATTGGCAGCATTCGTGCCATGGCTGTTGCATTTATAAAGGTTTTGGCAACCCTTACAAGCACAACTCTATGGCAAGATCCCGTGCAATATTATTGCGGTAACAAAACGTTCACAGAAACCCCAGTCAACGTGTCGAAGGATGCCAAGTTTGTAACTGATGTGACCGCCGATTCCATGCAGAACCTCTCGTTATTACTAGATCCAACTTCTTTCAAAATCGAAGTGACTGGTTGTTTAACACCAAAGGGCGAGCTGAGGCCTGCAACAGGCATTGAGATCAATTTCCAAAATCTACCTTCTATATACAGCGGTGCTATCCAAAATCTAATGCAGTTGCAAATGATCAAAATGGAGCATTGCGGGATTCAGGAAATATATGCAGGGGCGTTCATGATCCTTCCATCCATCGAAGTCATCTCTCTACGGTTCAATCGCATTCAGAGCATTCGAGAAGGGGTCTTCAGCGATATGTTGATAGCGAAGCTATATCTGAGCAACAATACCATTTCCTACATCGAAGATGGGGCCTTCGATAACATGCCGATGCTTACAGTCGTCGAGCTTGACAGTAACAGATTGAAAAACTGGAACACCGATTGGTTTACCAACAGCCCGAACGTCGAACATCTATCATTGGATTCGAATCAGCTCACCAAGCTACCAGCGAACGCCTTCAACAAATTGAAAAATTACTACTCGACAAGCATCCGTTTAACCAACAATGAGATCGCATTCATTCACCCGACGGCGTTCAGGGGACTGGATCTACTGTATGCTCTATGGCTGGACAACAACAATATAGACAAGCTGGATGATGAAGTGTTTCTGCACTTCGAAAGGCTATATATTTTATCGTTGTCTGGGAATAGGATAGCGTGCTTGTCAAAGGAGCTACTTTACAGTTTGCGGTCAGAGGATATAATTCTGCACGTGGAAGATAATGAGCCGATGAGCTGTGAGTGCCTTAGAAGGGTCGAAAATTGGGCTAGAAGTCGCGGCCACTTCTTTACGGAACGGTATGCTCGAGCTGAGTGCAACAAGAAGAGAAGGGTGGAGTTTGTGTTGTGTTAAAACGAGTAGCTGAATTCGATTAACGCGTTTACTTAGAACCTTAAGGTAATTTTGTTGAATATATATTTATGTAGTTGCTCACCCGTACGGCAAATTCAATCATTCAAAAAATCAATATTATTTTTTAGGCGTGAGGGCTGATTATTTAGGTAAATAATTTGGTTTTTTAATAGTTTGCTCTCTTTGGATAAGGTCCAACTTACATACAGATTACTATGACTGGATAGTCTACGATACATTTCTTTTACTTTTGAAATGTATTCCTATATTACTCTCTTAAAATGACTTTTATAGCAACTAAATTTTGAACAATTATGTATCCATTAACATGTATCGATTTTTTAAGAGAGAATATAGGTAAGACCGATATCATGTATAATTGCCGAAATATATTTTTTCCAATAGAAATCGAAAACATCTACATAGAACATTCGTTATTATGTATTTTACTACAAACGAAAAACAGAAATGGGCGATACTTCTATGGTCCCATTTTAAATGACAATTATGTATTTAATAATAGTTGCAAGTATTTATTTAATTATTCCTCCCTTCTTTAACTGTTTATTTTGAATTTATCATGATTCACTCTTTAGCTAATGACCGTAAATAGTCGCTATAGTCAATACCACCTGAAGAACAAGGCCAACCCTTTTTGACGTCACGGGCCCATGGCGTCGGTTAAAGTAGGTAGTTAATGGTCGGGACGTGATCTTTGACAACACATTATAGTCATATGAATAACAAAATAGAATGCTCGAGTAAGAATGAGATGACTATACAAAAAAAAATTTAAGCGACCTGTTTATTTGACATATTTTATAATTAATATGAGAGTCAAGCCTACTCGAATATTTGCTATTATGTTTATCTCTTTCTTACTCAACCGATACGTGTTATTTTCTTGTTCATGTTACCTCATTGCTGTGATATGTAATTTTGGCCCCATCAGTAATAGGCAAGTCACTTCATGCTTTCGTTAGTTTTTATTGCTGTGCAAGTAAATTATTTACTAACAGTTTTGCAAAACTAAACGCGTAAATGCTTCTTCACCATAATGGCGAGTTGCTGGTGTTTTAAAAAACGACGAATAAAAGAAATATAGTGCATTACAGTTACATACAATATTTGTGCAAGTGTTTGTATGTATATAGATATTTTCATCATGTGTTCAATTCCTAGGTGTCAAAGCACTAATTATTTATAGAAACGCGAATAAGGTAGTTCTTGACAATACATAATAATTCTTCTACTACTGCCGTAGAAGACGATTACAATTTAATTGAAAACTTGAAGCCGTGGAGCTTGTATCCACACATTGCGGTAGTGAATTTGCTTTTGTTTAATTACATTATATTCAGCGAATTACATGAGCATTATGAAGAACAATGTTCATAACGAAATTTTGTGTTGCAGATGGTTTTACAATTTCTTACAGGAGATGGCTATTTAGTTCAGTTTATTGGGTGCCGATAGCATAGCCAGTTAAGAAACGTTCCCAATTTACATATTTTTTAATGGGACGAAATTTTGTAAAGCAGGATGCAACAAGTACTTAAACTTGTCGGTCAAAACTTCACCTCCACGATTTTAGCTTGGTCACGAAAGTAACAGTTAAAGTGTTAGTAGGGTTGCAAACACTGTCATTTTGATCCGAAGACTTCGGGGGTTTGGGGTTTTCAATAAACTTCTTCGGGTTAAGTAATGGTCCATACATACATGGATTGAAATTTTTTTACTACTATTTAAAAGCTCCAGAGCACTGGTAGAAAGCGGCCAAAAGACAAAAAATACAATTTTAGAAAAAACAATTCAGAAAAATGTAGTTTTTAATAGTTTACTTAACTTCCAAGATATATTTTTAAAGTTTTATTTAATGGAATGTAAAGAATAGTTTAGTTCTTTATATGATTTACAAAGGCCGAAAATGATGCTCTGTGTAACGGGCCAGCTGCATCCCTCACCGATGTTTATTTTCATGCTTGAATGTAGAAGCCAATTTGTATTTCCTATGTTTCATTAATACATCTAATATTTTAAAAATGTCCTAAATACTGGATAATTGTATCTTTTATTTTATTGTATATACTACAAATTTTATGTAGATGTTGCATATTTTGTGCTACTTGGGAGTTTTCCTGTATGCACTTTTGTAAATAAATAAATTTGTAAGAATATTGTATTTTATGTAAGAAAATGTTGGCAAAGTCGGTCCTGCGTTGGATGTATATTGTGAATTTTAGTTTTCGCGAGTGCAGCAAGAAACACGCTGTACGCGGGATGTGGGGATTTTCAACTCATGCAAAATTTAACAAAGAAGACGAAATTTGCACGC
The DNA here is from genome assembly GCA_940337035.1 of Agriotes lineatus. Taxonomy (NCBI): domain Eukaryota; kingdom Metazoa; phylum Arthropoda; class Insecta; order Coleoptera; family Elateridae; genus Agriotes; species Agriotes lineatus. The sequence goes on along the minus strand of OW679196.1, from coordinate 101,059,652 downwards.
AGCCTCTTCTGAGAGCTGCATGGATTTGTTCGACTCGAAAGTATAGTACGTGAATCCGCTCAGGGCGATATACGTTAATTTTAAGCGGCCTGAAAGAGCCTGGCAGCCAGCGTTGACTGTAAACCGAGTTAAAGTGCAGCAAACCAGCGTTTATAAATTCCGAAAGCGCATTTTCCGAGTGTACATGTAAGTACACCCATTGTGCTATATTTAAAGGCTCATTTGAAGAGTCAACTTTGAGAGTCGACAACTCAACTGTCCTTTCGAGGCCCGCACGCAATCGGGGGTTCCCAGCATCATGTCTGCCAGGAGCGAGTGATGCAATCGAAGCGTGCTGTTTCCAAGGTTATGCAGCAGTCAGTTCCAGGTAAATGTTTTTAGGTCGAAGTGATGAGGTTGTGTTTAACTGCAAGCTTTGCAAACGCTAAAGGAATGAACTTTATTAGCGAATAATGTGTGTGGCTTGCACTTCAATTTAAACAGGGCCGGACTCAAATAAGTATCGACTTCAGGCAATCGTTAACATTGTGTTTTTTGTTAAACATTTTGACACTTGCGTTCTTTCAAACATAATTATTTCAATGTTGTTCCTGATGATGTTTTACGTTGTTCAAGATTGCAACATGAATGATAGTAGCCTCAAGCTACATCGCACGTAGGTTATTTTAGAATTTAATTCTATTTTCTTTTATTTTTTGTGTTTTTGTGTGTTTTCTTTGCGTTTATAGCTTTTTATTTGTTTTTGACGTAAATAAATGATATAAACAACTCGGCTTTTCTTGTCCATCGTTTAAAGTTAAGTTTCAGTCCGACCAGCACTACTAGAAGAACCGACTCCTGTTTTGGCAGATAGCGATCTTTCATAAGCCACTAACTGAGATATTAAGAGAGCTTAATGTCCACTGAGCTAGCTAAGGGATAAATAATTATTTAAATATTAAGGAGTACGAAACGTCTTGTTATATATTTATAAATTAAGAGACTATTTCACCTTCATCTTTTTATTGATTGTATTCCCTACTACCCCCCCCCCCCTCCAAATGTTTTTCTTCAGGTCAGCATCGACTCAATGTTGGTAACCCTAAGTATTAGTATGTGGAAAATACAGACATACTTCAACGTGCCAATCAATGATAAAAGTAAATTAGACACAGAAGTAATTTGTTGCCTAACAATAAAGTGTATTCCGCGACAGCTTTCGAAACCTCAATTTCTCATATGTTAATTGTCTACTGCACATCTAAATAACGGAGGCCACCCTACGTTCGTCAAACTGTATGCACGTTTTGAATAAAGCGAAATTTTAGTTATTTGAAAAAATACCCCTGGAGACTTAAATAAATAATCTTACAATAATAATAATCAGAATACTTCTCTTGCTTTTATTAACTGTATCAATACTACAAAGTACTTTTCACTTCTGACGGTAAAAATGTAAGAACTCTTAATTGATATATTTCCATTCTTTAACAGTACCGGCAATGAATTTTGATTGTTGATCTTCACCTCAATTAAAACTAACGGTCCGACCAACAATACAATCGTAATGTATTCCTTTGCAGAGACGGCAATGCATCAATGAAATGTAGTTTGATTTTCTAATAGACTTTAATTGCTAATTGTAATTTTATAACGGACGCTTGAGCTAGGTGGGCAGCATGTTTCAATCGTTTCAGTTCAGTTGCACTGCCTATAAATGGCTTACACAATGGTTTATGGAAAACAGCCTACAATTTTCGTTGAATTATATGTTGCTCCTATCGCGACAAGCAGCATATTTTTAAAAGGTTAATTGTCTCCTACAGCAGCGGTCTTTAATCTCAATTTAATATGTGAGAGAACAAGTTTCAAAACACGAGTACGGTTAATTAATAATTAGCAATGAAGAACACCTACATATTAAATACAACTTACATATCGATTTTGACGTGTAAAATTGGTACTGTGGCGTGTTTCATTGCGATGCGACCTTCGCATAGTAATAAGATAAATTATTAAACTCTTAATTACGCACGTATTACGTAGAAGTAATTTAAAAGAAGCAGAAATGTGCGCTACTTCTCACGCTTTCAGTTTTATTGTTCCATCTCATCTGCGTTTTATTTTTATATTGCCCGATATATTATTAACCTTGTTGTTATTAACTAAGAGTTTGTTTTTTAAATGTCATTCGTTAAAGTTGCCGTGTCAGGTTACCACGAAATAAATAAAAAAAGGGTAAGGCAACAAAAACGAACTGCTTAAATTTAGTCTGGTGTTGGTCTTTAATTTTGATATAATTTTTGTTCGTTAATCCTGCCAGCACTGTAGTATGTATAATTATATTCTACAGTCACTAGTCGTAACAAATCATTCGTTTGTTCTAGTACCGGCAATATTTCATATCACTCAAAAGCTTATGCCGCCCGCAACAATAGGCTAAAAAATGTAACGCCAAAAAACTTCCGATAAAGACAAAACCGGCATATACCAGCAGGAGGTTCGTTTGGAATTAACAAGAAACTTTAAACCAATGTGAAGAGGGTCGCGAGTGATTGACAAGCTCCAATAACGTAGTGTCGGTAAGTGCGACAATTAACGCAAGTACTAACAATTAACAGGCCTTGCAGCATTGTGATACTTCAGGGGCGAACACGCGCCGCAGATTCCCATCTCGCCAGACGGACGATTACCTAGAACATGTCAAAACCTTAAAACCCTCGAAGACACAGTGTCTCCGTTACCACTATCAGAAGCGTACATGGGTCGGGGGGCCATAAATCCCTTCGCTAGCGCAAAACCCTCGAAGACAAACTGGCAGATAGCACATTCGATGACAGGGGATTCGAATCCAGCCGAATAGACAAGTCAAGAAGGAGTCCATAAATCCTCCACTGACGCAATAAGACATAAGTAAATATAAACACGATCGGAGGCAAGAAACGGGTAAAAAATGTGTGTGTATGTGTGGAAATTTTATTAAATTTTATTAGTTTATGTAACTAGCAATCGAATTAACCAAATCGCCTTGCCGACAAAATCAAAGTGGCTACCGCAAACAGCCAAAACATAAGAAGGTAAATATTTCAATAATTAGCAAACACAAAGGAATGCCGATGTTTGAAGGAAATGCTCTACTAATCGACAACATTTTAAATGTCTGGAATATTAGTTGCATCAGCAAGAATGTTTTCCATTGCATTTATCAATTAATAAAAACAATAATGAAATAACATGTCTAGTGTATTGCACCATAATTATTCGTCTGGTGATAACAGATACATATACAACGCTGCACTTTATACGAAGCGTATTTTAAATATTATATCGACCGAACATACCCTACTATCAGCGATAGAAAACCTACGTACTACACAGTAATGCAAACCTATCTAAAGTATGGTTATCCCCAAGGTTTATAAACATCTTTCACCAAATCAAATTACCCATATTTCTATATATACGTTTAGATAACGGTAACACAATAAGTTACTTTGACAACATGCCTTAATACTGTCACGCCAAGTTGTTTATACTTAATGCCCGTTTCTATTTTCGTTATGCACGAGAACAAATGGAACAATAAATAGATGAAGCGATATATAGGCTAAATGTGGAAGTGCAGTTAACTATAGTAATTACTATTTAATGGAATAAAAAAAGGATATAGATCCACCAAAATTATGTCCCAACTATATACAGGCTGTATTTTTAAAAATGTAACTACATACTACTAGCACATGAAAAGTAAGCAGCAATACTACTAAATGGACCATTCTGTACAGCGCGTTGGAATCATTTCTTAGGTTTAAATTAGTAATTAGTTTTTGAACTAGGTCACTGAATGAGGTTGACATTTCAAGACTAGCTTTGGTTAAACGTACAAAATATGGAAATTTTAGGTCACTTTGCAGTATTACTTTAATATGCGAGTTAATACCTACCGGGCGTCTTAAAATGAATTGCATCTAGTATGCTTTGAATTTCCCATAATGGAATACCAATAACAATCTAGAGCACATAAAAATTTACATACAAACAAAATTTAAAACCTACTACATGCAGGGCTGTAACAAGAAGCAAGGGGCGCCAAAATGGCACTGAAAAAAAGGATTTCTTTCGTACTAATAAAAGAAATCAAATAAAATTCATTTGTAATATTAAAGAGGTTTAGCCTAATAATAAGATTTGCGCCCAACTGGTCGATACATTACATTGCCTTGTGCGTGGTCTACCAGATTGTAACGGCGTTTGTTTTACAATTCCCACCTATCTCAATCAAAGCATTAAAATTATTAGCTTTTTAGCCCACCACATTGGTGCCTTTATTCTAACTATAAATATTTTTGCATTGTTAAAACTAACTGTAATACAGCAGTGGTGACAAACGAACTTAAATTTTAAACAACTACTGGAACAGCTTTACTGATTGCACATATTACATATACATTCACTGCATTGGGCTCATCGCTGGTACAGTCGCCCATTGCAAAAGTCAGCAGAACACCACAGACCGCTTTCGAGAGTTGACTTGTTCCACTACTATAGCATTTTTCGCCATACTCATAGTAGGTGCCGACAGAAAAAGAATCACGTTGCAAATACGTATATATATTGATTACAAGACAGTGTGGCTGCGAGTACAGAACTTTATTCTACGTTCATATTGTCATATTGACATGAATGACATGTCATTACTAGCTTTTGAGCGCACCACATAAGGGGTCTTATTCTAATTAAAATAATGCTTGCATTTTTAAAATTGAGTTGTAGTACATAAAGTTACCAGAAAAACTTTTTCAACGTCTTTAATACAAAAAGCCCTCTGCAAGAAAAACAACTTTTGCTAAATCGAATTATGGTTGATGAATCTTCAAAATTATCTACAAAATAAGTAAAAGTAGCTTAACGCCGTTAATAACACTGAAACGCTTAATAATGCGAATTATATGAATTTGGAAATCTAAAACAACATTGCATCCAGTGGGATTCAAACTCGCGTTCGCTGATAAATACATATGCTTACCGTTGCATTATAAATAAGGCAGTGGCGTTCCGATTTTGGGCGAAATGCACCCGATCGGTGCCGATGAAATGGTGACGCAGAGACGCAGGTACACCACATGTTTATATATAGCGATCTGTAAAATGTTCTACCGACTACATAATAATAATATGTACTTGTTACTTCCCTCGTCTAAAAGACGAAGGAAGTATGTACAGTAGAGCTCGGATATGGAGCACTCAAAGGGAAATTTAAAAATGTTCGTTATAAACGACTGCTCGCTATAAAAGTCAAAATTAAAACAAAACACCTCTTTTTATTCAGTGTTTTATTTATGTAAGTTTAAATGAGAAAAAATGTATGTAATACAAAATACACAAAATTATGCATAAGTTAACGAGCATATTTTTACTTTCGACAAATTTAATTTTGTCCCCATTATTTTTTGTTTATTCTTGTTAATTGTAACGACGCTCGACTTTGCCACTTCCAATTCGTAACATACTTCACTATTAGACCGATCTTTTTCCAGTTTAGTAATAATTTTGTTTTTTCAAGTGCAAGTACTACTCTGTGAGTACCGTAACGTGGAATTTCGTCATATGATTGTTAAATAAATTGTCTTCTATATTTGTATCATTATGTTTCAACATTTGCAGTTCATGCACAAATCTAATTTTAGAATTAGGTATGTAATTCATATTCAGACAAAATTCTGGGAATCATGGACCGGTATGTTATTTGTTCGGCATGGTCAATGAGGTAATCATTTGTCAGTCTTAGTTCCTTATAACTGAACACTTTGTTCATTTTTCTGGTTAATTTGTTCATTATACCCGAGTGTTTGCCATAAATTTGTTCGTTATAAACAAACCTAAATACGGGACTTTAATTTTTCTATGTTATAAGCGAGCGTTCGATATATCATGGGTTTGCTATATCAGAGTTCTACCGTTTTATAATCGCGAAAAAGTCTTCTTTCAATATTTCTTCTGATTTTGACGTTTCAGGGTCCTTAGATGACGAAAAACAGGTTTTCTCAATTCCGTCTGTCTGTTGTCTGTATAACTCAAAAACTAATTCTCGGAGAAATATATTTTCCATACCCATTATATGCCTTCCTGTCATGAAACCGAGAAAATTTCGGTAAAATACTATATAGAGCGAGTACCTTAAAAAAATAAACTTCTCTCTATTTTTGCTTTAACTCGGAAACTATTACTTAAATGAAAGTAATATTTTGCACATAACTCAGGTTTTTATCCTTAAATTTAAAAAAAATTTAGACCCCACATAGGGCGAGCACCTTAAAAAATAAATTTTTGTTTATTTTTGCTTTAACTTAGAAATAGAAGTAATAATTTACACATAGCTCAGGCTTTACACTTGGGACACAACAGTAAGAGGGTAAATGTAAAGAGTCAAAAAGGGGCAAGAATAAGTGCGTTCAGTTTAATATAACCGCGCATCGCACAGATCCTAGAGATCCTGGATGGTCCAGTGGAACAGGCGGGTGGAACCGAAGTCGCATTCGCAAGCGCTGTAGTTCGATTCCCACCACCGGTAATGTTTTATTTTATTTTAAAATTGATATAATTCGCATTAGCAAGTGTTTTTCCTTATTATTTTAGTATGATTAGGAACGTTAAGATATATTTACTCCTAGTTTCTGTTACTTTTTAAAATTGTTTAGTGTTATAACGTTCACTTGCGAGGGGAGTTCCTAGTAAAACCCTTTAGAGATTTTTTTATTAGAATTGTGTTTTATAATCTCGTTTTCTGTTCTTATTTCATTTGTGTTGCATTTTAACATTTAGTCGTTTCTTTTTTTAAATTTTGAATTAAAAATGTTGGATTTCTTTTTGAATAACTGTCTGTTTTGAATACCTTACATCATATATCCGGAGATAAATTTAGAATTGAGTATTTTTTTCACATATCGTTAGTGTACTGAGGGGCGTAAAAATGTTGGTTTGCCTACAATAAAAATTTGCTTTGTTACGACCCTGACTAGATGTGATTCTTTTTAAGACACTCGGTAGTATGAGCAAGCACAGTCCAACTCAAATTGTATGGACTTCAAAAATATCATTTTCAATTACATAGTTGGGAATTTTAAATAAAATTATTGGGACAGTAGAACCGCAACGAAAGGGGCCACAAAATGCACCTTGCACTTTCCGGGCTTTATTGTAGCCGCTTATCAGGTTGAAAACAATGGCTAATTAGTCACGAAATGCAATCGAGTGACATAAACAAAATAAAATAAAAAGTCCAGCACCAGTTACGCATTAACACACGAAACATTACCACGTTATCGAGTGCACTTTACGACTTTCTGAGCGCAGTGTTTATTTACTACTGCAAAAGTACGAGGTTCACATCGACTTATGGGTAGCTCACCTTTTTTTTTATACAGTATAGAAGCCAGGTAGCATGAAAATGAGAAAAATTAAAAATAAACCAGTAGTAACTTTCCACCAAAAAAATCTGTAGGTTGCAATCTCAAACCTCAAATAACAATCAACACAGCAGTCGCGATTTACAACGCCTACTTAGATAATATTGTTACAGGCAATATATCGCTATCAAATAAAACAACTAATTAACATATCATTAACAATCTTATCCTACGAAAAGTACTAAAAGCATGTGTCACCGCTTCCAATTGCAATTTAATTCAATGATTTCACGACCGATTGCCACCTAAGAAATCACATCCAATCTCACAGCCCGCTGCTTTTTATTGCCGCCCGCCAAAAACCATGATGTAATTTTGACGTCGATTTGGTGCGTTGGAGACCGGCTCAAGATAACTCTTATCCACTTAGCCAAAAATTGCATTGCGGAACAACAGCCCACGCCTTGGCCATTCCGATTCCAATAAAACAATGTGTATCTCGTTCAATACGATAGCGACCTGAGGAAAATGTCTTGTTCGTGTCTAGTCTGCCTTGCTGGCAGTAATTCTTACGTCAACAAGTTATTGTTATTGAATGCCCTTCATTTTCTGGCCACATTGGAAAAAGCAACCGGAAATTATGATTCTGGGTATTCTTGTGTGTCATATTTAAGTACCACCCATGACGTCTCTGGGCGATGGTCATGCCGGGAGACCACGGCCACATACAATTGTTTCTCCATGGCTTGCCTTAATTTGAGGCAACACGCACATGTTTCCTTCATTTTCGCGTCCATGCGAACTTGGCTGATGTTCACAAACTAACCAGCTAACCACATCCCGCACATCCTTCCATTATCGAGTTCCGCTGTAACCACGAGCTAAAATAAACAAATGCCTGAATCCAGACGAAATGAAGACGCTAAATGGGCGTCCCGAAGCGGCCACTTAGACATCTTAGGCACAGTAATTAGACGAAAGTGCTAGACATAAGTCAAATAATTGGACGATGATGGCTCTTCCTGCCAGCGACGCATCTGGTTTGCATCTGTGCGAGGAACACTGACCAAGTTGTATGGGAGATTTACGATGTATCCATTCAGACGTGTAATTTAATTTAGATACTCTTTTAATATCTAATGGGTGATTAGCATAGCCCATCAATAACTGTCTATCGTGTTCCTTTCATGTTTTTTCTACTGCACTTTCCGATGTTTTTCCAATTCTTCACAATTAATAGACTTTTAATGGCTTGTTTAAGTTAATATTTAAAAAGTTAACACAATTCTCATTTCATGCACAATTTATTTTAAACGTCAGTTTGGGATTCGAAATGGTGTTTTACATCTGCTTGGATTTACTTAGCTTACACGAATTCCATATGGAAGAGTCTCTGTTGAACAAATATCTCAAGCTCGTTTTTCTTCCCTCGTTTAAAAGACGAAGAAAGTTTTGTGATCGCGGAAAAATCATCTTTCGAGATTTGTTCGGATTTTCACGTCCCGAGCAAAAGTGCTTTAACTCAGGAATAGATAAATGTAATACATTGCACATAGCTCACGGTTTTACCCTTGGCGAAAATACACATAGTTGGGATCCAACAGATACAGGGTGAACAGCGATCGCTGCGGGCGCACTTGCGAGGAAAGTTTCGTGTAAAGCCCTTTACAGACTCTTTAGTTTAATTTAGTTTTATATCGCCCAAATGCAAAATCTTCAGACATTATACTGGCATCAAATCAACCACTAATCAGCCTTTTCGACGTCTTTCTTCAGCACTAGGTACAATCTTTAATGGATCTTCCTTTTACATTAGTTGCTATTTGTTTCACTCAGCTACTTTTTCTTTACTTCGTTCTTATTTCTATTTGATATTACAATAGCATTTCAGAGTCCCGACCAATAGTGTTGTTTATTTTTGCTTTAACTCAGTAGATAAATGTGATACATTGCACATAGCTCTAGTTTTTACCCTTGGCAAAAATAGACATAGCTGGGACCCAACAAATACAGGGTGAACAGCGATCGCTGCGGCCGCACTTGCGAGTAAAGTTTCGTGTAAAGTCCTTTACAGATTATTTAGTTTGATTTAGTTTTATATCGTCCAAAAGCAAAATCTTCAAACGTTATACTAACATCAAATCAACCACTAATCAGCCTTTTTGACGTCTTTCTTCAGCACTAGGTACAATCTTTGATGGCTGCATTACATAACTAAGTGATGTAATGGCTTGATTACCTAATTGAAATAATGTCAAATGACATTTGCCTACTACAATATTTTTGAAAATGACAGATCTGACCTTTCTCTTAATTCACTTTTCTCAATTTTAGGCAGTTTAAGTATGTACTAATAAGTACTCTTTTTTTAACTATTTTATTGAAATATCAATTTGACGGTTGTAAATTCCGAAGTCCTTTTCGACTAAATTTCGAGTTACAAGAGGTCACTATGCAGAAAAACTACGAGTACAACACGTTTTGAAAGTCCCTTTTTTCATTATTTGCTGCAAATTCATGAAAAAAAGTATGACTTTCAAAACTAGTTGTACAAATTACTATTATCACATTTCATAAGAAATGTAAAATATTAAATTTTTACATATAAGTGACATTAAATGTCAAAACATAACCAAGTTGAGCAGAACTCGTTTCTTATTAAAGCACAATAAGCAGCTCCAGTTGATGTTATGTATTTGGCAGTACTGAAGTGTATTGTTGGTGATGCTGTAAGTCTAAGTCAAATTATAGGTTAGTAGGTTAGGTTTTGCGTCAGTGTGTACAGACTGACTAGCCTGCTAACCTCGAATTTGACTTAGACTTACAGTGTCACCAACAATACACTTCGCCGTTGCTATGCAGAAAAGTGTTGATAATGCACAAACGTACCATATTTCTCAACGATTTTGAATGTGGAAAGGTTGTACATTACCAAATGAAATGCGATAAAGTATATTTCCTGGTCACGTGATATCGAAATTTGGCGACATATTATGGCCCTTCAATTCCCCCAATTTGACGGCTCCTGATTTTTTCTTGTGGGGATATATAACCCGGACTGTATTATAACTCTGGCACCGACTCTCTAACACAATTTTTACCTACATTTATTACATTGCTTGGTATTCCTAGATCATGTGTAGTTTTAGAATAAGAGTAGAACAGTAGCAGACCGAATATACACAATCGAGCAGACCGAATATACTCAATCGAAGAGATACAAGGAGCAAGTTATGATTATATCAAAAGTTACAGACACATTTACTGTCTATAGACTTCAAACAAGCCTACGCTAGTATCACGACGACTGTTTAAAGCAGGCAACTTTACTTTAAAAGAATAGCTGGTTAGTTAATGGAACAATACAATTACTTTAGAATAAAATCAAAATAAATTTAAAGTACGAGGCCAAAAAAGTTTAAAGAGTTAAGGCATGGAGATCCACTTTTGGTAGTTCTATTCAACAATTCAACACAATACCAGGAAAACATAATAGGAAGGCAGGGAGATTATATCAGAATGAACATCAATGTTTAACCTTCGCTAATGACATAACTTCACTTATAATAGAAAAAAAGAAGAATTGCAGAACACTGTGGGAGGGTTAGCAATTGACGCAGGAAATCTGGGGTTACAAATAGACGAAGTCCAAACAAATATACGTTGTGAGACCGGTAGATTTGTGATCCTGAAACATTCGTGGCAGTCGAAATGGGATGGGAACGCTCGAAATATCAAAAACAACGATAAAACGAACAACAGGAAGTAGCGAGGAGATAGGGACAAGGACTGCAGCTGGGTTTGTTTGCATCGACAACACTAATATCAACCAAATGTTTATCTAGAATAGTGAATAGCAGAATGTATAGGAGTAGTGCAACCAGGAGGGATATTTGTAAGCGAGATGTGGATGTTTAGAAGACAAGACGAAACATTTTGATTAGTGATGGGCTTATTCGAATCAAAAATATCCGGTTATCCGTTTATTGAAATAACCTGTGTAACTCGGTTTTCGTTCCAAGTATTCGGATAAAAAATAACCTCATCCTGATACGTACTACGTGCCGCGTCTCACGACCTGCGACTGATCGAAATTCTGTAAATAATACGGTATTCATAACTCATATAACCTTTTCTACGTATGTACTTGATTGACCCAAGCGAGGCCGCGGCTGCTTGTTGATGTTATTACGACATTTGATACCAGTCGACGAGTTAAATTTATGGTGCCGTTCCTATTAAAGATAACGTTCTGCTGAGTATGAGATTTGTCGAAGGTTGGTATTAATTTATAACGGCCTAAATTTTTGCTTCGAAATGCGGTTGATTATGCCTAATAAGGGATAAACAGAAAGCGAAATAAGATTTTCCAATATCGTAAAAGATTTATATTTAATTTTTTATAACGGAGCAGTCGGGACACGAAGTGGATTTCGATGTTGAAAATTTTAAGTGTGCGTCCTTAGAACCGCGGAAGGCTGAACGTAGATAAATGATGGATTCTAAAATATACCGGTATGATGTGCAAGCGAAAAGGGAAGGGTGACTACTAGAGAATTATAGGAACTAAAAATATATTCAATAGATACTTTGTATTCGCATATTTATAATTTCTTTATGATTAGTATTGATGTAGCTATTCTCAATGGTTTAAACTCCTTAGAAATCAAATAAAAATAATTTATACAATTATTATAATTAACGATTAACTGAGTTCCTCTGCTATCTGCAAGTTACGATGCCGATGCAGATGACGGTGAACCGCCAACCGGCAAACCGGCTGACTTAATCGAAACGAATCGAGAGCCAAAATTGATTCGAATGATTATTCAAATAATCAATCGGTTATTAATATGATTCGAATGCAAATAATTCGGTTATGAAAATTGTCCGGTTATGCCCATCACTAATTTTGATGGTTAGAATATTCATGGGAGTTACACGGAGTCTGAAATGGTTCGTTAATTTCTTAATAATACTCAGCAATATATGGATTGTAAAAAATGATGAGCAAAAGACACTGCCCAAGAACTAACCGTAGTGGAAGAAAGGAGTAAACGCGGAATAGCCCGTAGAAGTTCGAAGAAAAGAAATCAGAAACATGAGGAAATAGTCAATAGCTGTACAAGTCAAGAGCTTACAAGGCATTTAGTGCTAATTCCCACTTCTCGAATATTATTCATAACGTGCACTCTATTTACGAGTGGAAGTATGAAATTCATAAATAAACTGTATGCCTATATTAAAACTCCTGAGCTCTTTCAAAAACGTCTCCATTTTGATGTGCATTATGTATTGTCAACCATTCTGGGATATTCCAATCGCTTATTTGCTGCACTTCTCAATTCTTCCATTCGCAAGAGCTTTAGAATGCTATTCCGCGGAAATTACTGCAATCATCATTACTACCTTTCCTACGTATTGGCTCGTCAGATCCTCGACTCGTTTTGCATTCTGTTCTTCTTGGCGTATTCATTAAATCAGTATCCTGTTTGACCGAGCGAAGCGAGGGCTTTCGAAACGACTACGCGAAAATTAATTTCGACGAAAATTCATAGCGGCGAAAGTTACGGATAGATTTTCGATGGTAATATCCCTAGTGCATGCCAAATTGTCGATAATCTTAGTGCACTCGACAAAATTAGAATCAATTTGAAATGCAAGAGGGGTATATTGCAGACTATTTCCCGAACAAAAGTTGGGTCTTATTTTCTCGCTAATTTGGCTAATTTGGCAGTGGTTTCGCTAATTATATGACGATGCAATTTGCACTAGTGCAAAATTATTACATAATTGGCACCTGATTGGATGAATCTCGGAAATTTAAAAGACTTGATTGGCTTAAAGTGTTTTGGGAAATAGTAATCAAAATTTACATATGTATGAAGCTTTGGAACAATGCTATCAGACGTTGGTGTCACTGCGTTGCACCGTTCCGCGACAAGGGGCTCATATACCCCATTTTGATTATTTTTACAGAAATTTGTCTCTTTTCGTAAGTTATACCCCATACATAGTCAGTGTCTACCAAAAATTCCAGAGAGGGAGACATCTGGAGACCGAATTTCATTTCACTGCTTAGCTTTGCAGCAAGCAATCTGTGCAGAATTCAATCTTGTTGAGCGCATTATGGAATATTGAAGATATTATTGAGTTTAAAAAAATATTGGTGTGGCTGCTACAACACATTCTGCATTTATTAATGGTTGCAAAACTATCTTTGTCTAACTTGGGAAGGCCTCCCTGAAGTGGCTAACGATGTCCGAAACAGTACATCACGGCAATCTGTGTCCCCTTCTACTGAATGTCTTGGTGTATCTCATCTTTGTTCTCAATTATTGACCGAGTAAAGCGAGGGCTTACGATACGACTGAGCGAAAATCCATTTCCGTCTATTTATTTACCTTTTTTATGCACACATAGTATGAAAATTTAGAGACATCGTCTATGAAGCTATGGAACAATGGTACCAGATTTTGACTTCACTGCGTTGCACCTAAAAATGATTAATTTTAACGTCCCGGGTGGTTTCGCTTGAACAAGCGTCCACGTTCGATCAGTACAGTTAAGCAACGCTCTTTCTGGTCAGAACTTGGATGGGAGTTACATGGCTGCTTCTTTCGGCGCGTCGTGATACGGCTGTCACGGAAATAGTTGGTCCCGGATGTCATAATAACATCATGACAGTCGTTAGTGGGGTTGGAAGTCCCCATAAAATGTACAGCGACGCCTATAATTGGCTTAACGGCTGTTGGCTGAGTACGAAAATAAATAAATCATTTTTTTCTTCAGAATATGTCAACGATTTTAATCATTTTAACAGATAACATTTCTTTCTTACTAATAAGTGATACCCCATAGCCCGTATCTACTTAAACATTCCGGAGGGGAAGATATCCAGGGGGCAATGCGTTCTGTGTTCTCAATTATATGAAAGAGGGATCTGGAAGAAGTTGCGCGAGGTCTACTGACTAATTCGAATGACTTCACCATACCAAGCAGATTTGTTCTTTTACCTATCAATGCATTCATCCTATATCTTAAAAACGACTGGTTAAGGCGTATGCAAAGTTCCAACGCCTACTGTAAGTACTTATGAAATCAAATTATTGCTATGACAATGAACATATTATACAAATCAGTTTAATTGGAAAAATCTTCTACACTCTCCATCCACTGAATAACAGTGACCGTTAACATTCTGAAACATTATGAAAAATATCATCGCACTTTTGAATACTTCAATATAGTAGCATCACCTTACGACAGTTACAAAGACACTACTAATATCGAAAACAACACTCTTGAGGGAAGTGTTTTGTCAGAAATAATAGTGCATTCGAAAGGTTACTTCTTCCAGAGATCTATAGCGTTATGCCAATTCATTCTTCAGAAAGTTTTGAGATTTTCAATGAAAGTAACTATGTATCTACAAAATTTTAAAAAATCGTTTGAGAATTAATAAAGGAAACAAAGATTCGAGTAAATACAACTGTGCTAGTCATTACATGACGATAATATTGATTTCATCAAGACATTCGATGAATGGCAAATTAGATAGATGGTATCGACAACAACTAATATAGAGCATTATAACAACAGCAAATTAAATAGATGATATCTGCACCTAGCGATACATTAACTAAGTTATAGTAGCTACGTGTTTTATAAGCCAATCAATGTACTATTACGCGTCATCTAATGTTCTTTTCCAAAAATGAGCTACTCCCATTCCATAAATCTATATTGTTTCGATGTTATTATTCTATTTGCGTCATTTAAGGCGCCGGGCACATTTCCGAATAAGAAATTACTTCCCCAACATCGTAAATCCCAAATATTGCGTTTGGTTTTACCGCTTCATCGATTTAAATATTAAAACGCACTTAACCCCTACGCGGTCAAGGAAAAAACCACCATAAAACAGCTATTCTTCGAGGCATTACTTTTATATAAGGTATAAAATAATGGCCTAATGTGAGAATGTTTGGGAAAAGTATTTGTATTGTGGTGGCAAATGCGCAGTATGGAACTGATATTGAAGCATATTCAAGATATTTTTCCACTACAACTGGATAAAAATAATATGTGAAACGAATGTACTTCACTTGATTGTTATTCACTTTTTACTAGAAGTGGAAAAATCTGTATATTTTGGCTTAGGTCAAACATTTTTCTATTTACACCCATATCCCTATGTTTCAATTCAAGTGACAGGTTTTATTCCACTCGAATATTTCTCTATTATAAAATTCCTCCTGCATTCCCAGTTTTTCAAGTCAATTTCAAGTGTGACCCTTTTCGCAGCAGGATTATCTTCAATAACGTTTTCCTTTCGTTCTCCAACTGTGAGATTACAGGAAAGTGCTTCTAATATTTCACCCCCCTAGAAGCCTCTCAAATGCGAGCTGTTGCCACTCGGATTTTAATGCAAAAGGGTAAAAAAATTGACGTTACGTTATTGGCTGCAATTTCTGTTTGTTAATGCAAACCACTCCGCAAAAACGAAGCAATTTTCATATCCAACCACAAACTTTGTTCTTGTGCGTTTTGAAACCGTGTTGCCTTTTTATTGATTTCTCAAAATCCAACCACAACGCAAAATGCTAGGTTTTGTCAATTCCCGTCTTTCAACATAACTGTGTTTTATAAAATCTATTACATAAGTTTAAAGGTCTAATTATTCAATTTCAGCTATTATTTTTACAACCATAACTTTCTCATTTCAAAGACAATTAAAAAATTTTTTTGTCATATTGCCAATGCTCAGTAAACATAAAAGAATATTAAGTCCCAGATGGAATTATTTAATTAATACCTTTTGAAGTTATGTTAATTAAATCGTCCTAGCCTTAATGAAAATTTACGCTGCGATTCTCAGTACATAAACTAAAACAATTTATGAGAAAATTAACCCAAGTAATTGCCTGGAAGCTGACCATTTTGCGTTTATGTCACTTAAAGTACACAATTTTGCTGTTAATTAAAAATTCTGTAACGGTATATAAATTACGCCTCGAGTCAATAAACGTCTACATTCAACGAAAAACTTAAGTACTGGGAAAAGCAACTGGTACTAGAAATGCTGCATTTGCAAATGAATGTCTTAATATTTAATTAAGGAAACAGTTTTTTTTTTAATTTGGTTGCCGTAGTTTAAAGCGAGTTCTAACAGAAACCACGTTTAGGGCATCCAGTAATTTACTATTTTCGTGCCAACTTACAAAACTGTCCACAAATAGCTCAAAATCAATTTAGTATTAACTAAATAAATATAAGATCTGCATAATTTACATAATCTTTGGGGGTTACATTACATAATAAAAGCCATTATTTTAAAATTGCTGCCGTTTGTACTATTTAAATTATAATACTGTGAAAAACATCGATATAATTTAAATAAAAACCCGTCGATCAATTTATTATAAAATAATGAAAAACGGTAATAATGCAAATGTAACAGACACAATCATTAACATGTTGAAGTCACAACCAAGTTGTCAAACATTCAGCCTAACAGATTAGTTACTAGTTTCTTTAAGAAGTTTCGAATAGATTACTTAACCTGAAGAAAAATGTAGTTTTACAAAACAATTTTCACCTGTATCAAAACTCGTTTAACCAATTGCGATTAAGGTCGTCAATAATAATTATAACATTGACCTTTCAATGTCCAACTAGTAATTTCATGACTTCAATTTGCTAGGATTGCAAAACTTCCTTATTACTCAACAGCACTACTTCCGATGGCTTTTACTACAAATATGTGAGTCACCCTCATTAATAATTAATCAAATAATTGTTTGTGAGAAAACAACTTTAATTGCAAAACGACAACTGCATTTGTTTCTATAACAGAATAATAATAATAAGAATAGTAAGTGTAAAAACATATTTTTTAAAATTGGAATAAATAGCTTTTATCTACTAGCAACATGATATTGTACATTTTCCTCATAGAAACAAAATATGAAAAGCTATTCATAACTCTCAAGGGACTTGTCAAATTATTTCTCCCTCAAACTCATGGTAACAATGCAACTACAATTAACGTCTTAGCAACCATACAATGAGGCAATCCTTGATGTCACTTACATATTCTACTTTTAAATGTCATTATGACATTTTGAAACTTCATACTATTTTTACGAATATGCTAGTAGATAAAATATTGTATGCACCACGGAAGATATTCATGTTCTTTACCTTCGGTTGACTTACAGACCTCGGGCCAGACCCTCGGTCTGCAACACAGGCCAACCTCAGGGCAAAAACATATTCATATCTCCCTTAATGCATAAATATCTATTTCAGATGACAAGTGTTTTACTGATATTAATTTAAAATGTTCCTGGCTGCCATTGCAACAATAAGATTTTTAACGCTGCCACCAGAAATGTGACTCCAACACACTTAAACAGGCCCCTTACCTGTATTGTTTATTTTCAAAAGATTTATAGCTAGTTGAATATGCGCGGCACCGGCCTGTGCGTATATCCCTTAAATTTGTGTTGTCCAGTGACCCATCGGAATCCTTCGAACATCGCGGCTTCGCGAGGAGCAAGGCATTAGCCAGCGTGTCTCACCCTAAGCTTCATGTGGGTGAACGGCTCCTGGTGCAGTGTGAAAAATCGTGTATGGAAAAATAAATATAAGTGTCTTAATAGACCTTGCAGCAGACACCAGTTTAAGTGTGTACAGAGTGCGTAGACAAGTCGCGAAACAGCCACATAATTTACTGACGTCAGCCGTCATAGAGGCATCAAAGTAATGCCAGGGATTCCCCCCACGTCGCACCATTCAAGACTTGGTGACCCAACCCAAGGCGAATTCAGTACGCGAAAGCTTTTGCAAGTCTCGATGATTCCCAGTAAAACTTACAGTTGTGAGAAGCTTTCACGAGCGCAGCGGCATGCGCAACGTAGACAAATAATATGTATGCGAATTGAGAAGACGGGTTTTATGCAGTTTAACGTGCGCCCTTTTAAACACAGTTATTTTAGCAGTCTGTTTTAATATTGATTTATATATGTTTGAAGAGAAATGCGAGTAGCCCCTAGCTATATAGCCCGTAGAATGTCCATTCTTCTTTTATATTTGTGTTTAGGAATGGCCATACATTCTAGGTGTTAATCCTATTTTCTTGTTTTCCTTACGATTTTCTGTTTTAAAGTCAATCGATTTGTGTAAGAAAATGATTCCAAGTCAGTTTCAGTCCGAGAACACAGATTCAAATGGTGATCGTTCATAACCACGACTAGGTATTTCAGAGTTTCATGCATACTGAGCTATCAACGCAATCCACCAGGACAAACCATTTATAAAAACACTACAGCATACGAGACGTCTTCTTTAAATTTGTTCCAAATATAGCGACGGTGAGCACAAACCCAACAGGACTAAACGCATTGTTTCGACATAATTACAGACATCTTAACAAAATTCATATAAAAAAAGGCTTTTAAGGAAGGGCCTGCGAACTACTACAGATAAATATCATGTTTAACAGTTTTAAGGTGTAATCATATACACATTTCGAATAATTTATCCTTGTAATTACAAGTCATGATTACCTAAATGGCGCAATTGATAGGATCGTGCATAAATTTTTTTTATAAAATTGTTGTTGAAACTGTTTTGTTCCAATTCCAAATATCAGAAATAAAGTCCACAATACAAACCACTTCTACAAACATCGATGTTGGATTTCGAATAATAGACAATATATCATTGAAGTTCGCAGTTCCCCATTATATAAATGGCGCAGTCGGTAAGATTGTATGTACAATTTTAATATAAAATGTCGTTTCCTTATTAATTTCAGACGACAAACATTAAAAATCACAAGAAACTCTGACACATACAAATATTCTTGTTTGAAACGAGTAAAATTCCGAATAAAAAAGTTCTTCGCAGAAAAGGCGCTGATTGTTTAGTTCCAATAGCGCTGGTGTGCGATTATCACGTTCAGATATGTTCGAAAAATGCAGAAAACATTTCATTCAATTGACGTTCAATCTTCTGATTAATGTTGTAACCACTTGTTGCCGCGATTTGATTTCGCCGACGCATGCAACGTGCGTCAAGCGGTTTTGAAATATTTTGGCGCGACCGCGGGAAACAAGGCGAATTATTTTTTCGCGGCGAATTAGCGGTGGTCTATAAATAAAGGATTACAACCGAACTGACCTTTCCGTCGGAAATAGACGGATTTGAAAACGGCGCTTTTCTAGAAAGTCGAAGTTCGGCCTCGGCCTTATCTCGGCATTCTTTGTGTTGAAGCATTAGTTGTGGTGAAATCGCGGATTGTTCATGGACAGAGTGATAAAATTTTTGATTAGCTTTGAAGCTAGCTATTTTTACGGCCGCGTGTTATTTGAGGTTAAGTTCCAAGGCTTATTGAAGTACTTATTACCATTACCATGTTCCTCGAGCTTGCCTGCTGAAAGCTGATTTGCTGAATACCAGATTTAGTCGGTGGGAAAATTAGTGCTCTATTATAATGAACTGTAAAGTGTGAAAACTCGTTAGGTTTAAACCCAGGCGATTTTGCTAGCTTATTCAATAACACCTACATTGTTGTTTGCCGGGATCACAGCAGGTTTCCAAAAATTACTCCTCTCAGCTGTCGGTTGACTCAATCCACGTTACAACAAGCCATGTTTTACAGTTAGATAGTTGAAAATGTCAAAAATTGCTCACCATTATCAGTCAGTTGAAACTTGTTCCAAAAACCAACGCATCCAAAGATACCTTGCCCGACAATTTCGCTTTCGTTGACGAAATGACTCGTGGATTTCGTCAGTTTTGCAATAATGACGCAAACAATAAGACTAATAATAATGATGAGACGATTTGGGGTTATTAAACCTAAGGTTTCGCAACAGCGGAACCATCATTTCTTGTACGCAGAGCTGACATTCTTTTTTGCGAGTCAAATGCTGGAATATGGGAACTAGGTATTTTTACTTCCTAGAGCCACGCATTAATGATGTTTATGCTAATGCCGGCACCTACAGAAGACTTGTAGTTGTGACTTCAAGAATTCTGGTTAATTTGAAATGAAGATTCCTAATAAAAAATTAATGTTTGGTCACCTTAATGAGTAACATTTCTACGAAATATTTGTTATTTTGTAATATAAATGTTGGGACAAATAAGTATTTGACAGTTAAAAATTACAAAATCTTTAATTAAAAATGTGTTCTGTGGCCATTTCATAATGAAGATTTTACTACTTCCAACAGTTCAAATCCTTTTAAATATACCTACCGGATATTATAAACAGTTTTGTGGATACAAAGCTGTCAAATATACTATCAAAACTAACGTGTAACAGTTAAGATGATTACTTGCCAGTGTGAAGCATCACTGGTAAATAACCCCCTTCAATCCTTCTCAGCGTTACATAATTAAAATTCAATTTTCGTTTATATTATTAATACACGTGCATTTCTAAATAACTTGTTAGAACTTTATTTTTTATACAACAATCTCCATAATTGAATTAATGTACCGTTTAAAATATTGGTACAATTTGTAGCGTTACGTCACCGTAAATAACGGCACTCCTATGTATAAAAAATGGCACGACTACAGAAAGAAATCATGTTCCTATAGGTGTGTCACTATTTTTTAATTTAGCCATTTGATGTTATAAATATACACCCGGACCCGGTGTAGAAATCGTATTTATGTGCCATGTCAAAACAATAATAAGGAAATGACAGCCGCGTACTTGTTTTAAATTCTTTGCTTCAATACAAGTGGAATAATAAGAACACAATAGAAACTCCGATGTTCTGAGCGGATTTTAAAAGTGCGACTTGGACGAGTTCTAGTCGGAAAATTCCGCAACCATAAAATTTTATAGACTCGTACAATAAAGGTGCCAGCTGAAAATTTTATATAACAATGGAAAACTAGTTGATTATGTTCTGAAAGATGTAAAAACGATTAACTGCGTTACGTCAATGTTTTACCAATTCCATAGTTTTTATTAACACTCATTCACCATGACTAGGTAATAAAATTAAGATGTTTTTTATCAGCAAACCCACTGACCTGATAAAACCACAAGTGGCAATAACTTGAAATGGCGTGTAACTTGCACTAATCTAGGATTGTTTTAGGAATGGAATTTCAACCACTGGCATCGATTACCTGAAACAAGAAAAAAATTACAATAGTAAGATGTACAAGTTGTCAAAAACGTGGTCATAGACATAATTATTGTTACTAGTACTAAGAAATGCTAAATTCAATTATCTTTTAGTGCAATTTTACAATTTGCATGTGATCAACAACACAATGACAATTACAACTAGGTTATCGTGGCTCACCTGCTCGATAAAAATGAGTATGCACTTTTGCTGCCTAACAATGCACGAAGTTCATTTCTTGTAAATGTTATTTTATGAACATTAGATTACAGGCACCCTAGTTTTTTAAGGTTATATTTCGTATATCCGACAAGAAAAGTGTATTTTTCACTACTTCCTTTATTAGATTTTTAAATTGTATTGTTGAGTGCATATGTATTGAGGGGACTCCCCAACTGTTAAGAGTAACGTCGTATAATAACTACTGTTGTGGTATTTACTTTTGTACCTTTTTAACTTGTGTTCGTAAATATTGAACAAATCAACAGCTTAAATATATTAATTTTCTAAATATTTCTAAGAATCGAACCAAACCCAGTCATTTCAGGGATCAGGGCGAGAGAGCTCTGAAATGATTTTTAAGTGTGTTACTTGTGGTAATTATATGGATTACTGGAAAGGATAAAAGAATAAGGTCTGTAATAGATATTATTGCTCGAGTGTAATGGAGTGTAATGGTTAGTACCGCTATATAGTATACTATGTGCCCGAGAATAATAGACATCGAGCGAGATGCTCACTAACCCCGGACCTAGTACATGAATGGCTTGGGTTGCTCATTTCTCTGTCTCTGCGAGATCGGCCACCGTAGTTCCAATTTACACTGACGTGAGTTAGGGCCGCTCGCTGGCTTGCTCCCCCGGGGTCGAATATGTGACCCAGCACTCTTAGGCCAAAGGGGCGGTTTTGAATTGCGGTAAGTCGCCAGCCTGTAATTTATGCATGTTAACCGATGTAGTAAGCAATTATGAGCGATCAGGAAGCGCACATTTCTCTGTCTCTGCGAGATCGGCCACCGTAGTTCCAATTCACACTGACGTGAGTTAGTGCTCACTGATCTCCTTGGTATTCCGCTAACAGGTCTCGATGCGGCAAGCATCCGTATTACAGATAGATCATCGGAGGTGCATCTGAAGATCATCCCTGGTCGAGATATTGTACTAGATGCTACGTGGGAGCATCGCGAGGGCCGCACGACCTCCTTGAAGTACTGTCATCCCGAACCGCGGGTGTGAAAACACATGGAAAGGGCCGCTCGCTGACTTGCTCCCCCAGGGTATAATCTGTGACTCAGCACTTCTAAGCCAAAGGGGTGGGTTTGAATTGCGGTAAGTCGCCAGCCTATGTCTATTTTATGCATGGAAACCGATGTAGTAAGCAATTATGAGCGATCATGAGGCGCACATGGATAGCCTGAGTTGGGCCCAATGCTGCAAGCATCTGTATTACAGATAGATCATTGAAGGTGTAGACTGAAGATCATCTCTGATCGAGATATTGTACTAGATGCTACGTGGGACCATCGCGGGTCGCAAGACCTCCTGTCGAGTACTATCATGCCGAACCGCGGGTGTGAACACATGGAAGGGCCGCTCGCTGACTTGCTCCCCCGGGGTCGAATATGTGACCCAGCACTTATAGGCTAAAGGGGAGGTTTTGAATTGCGGTAAGTCGCCAGCCTGTAATTTATGCATGAGAAACAACGATTTTTATCCTGTAATCCAGAGAAGAAAATTGCGTTGAACCAAAATAAGCGGCCAACACTATATCAATCATGTTTTAAAAATAATAAAAATTTTGTTGTACTCTATGAAATGAATTACCTACTGTTTAACTATCAGCTCCACCTCATATTTTTAATTGTATACATGAACTTAATTTGATTAAACTAGGCTTTTGTTAAGTTCGGAATTCAGTACCACTGATGATACTCGACGATTTTAGTCTTGTTCATATTTCTCATATCCTGTAGTGACTTTCACCTTGCAACGAACGAAAAACCAAGATCCTTCACTTATGATATAAATAAAAGGGCAGTTCATCACAAACCTTCCTAGTAATCAAATGCGCGTTAAATAAGCCACAACTCCTATGTAAAAATAGCAAAGTCAAGGATATAAAACAAAAATAAACTCTCTAAAAATGAAAATTAAGTATCGAACATCAATGATGAATCATCAAAATGCGTCCTGGTGTTATTTTACGATCATCCAGACAGGGGCACATATGGAAAAACTATGCTACCAAATCGAATTTGGCGCGATTGTTGCTACACAAACCCACATACTTTACAATTCAAATTCCAAGTGTTGCATTACGTTTCCTAAATGCGTGCTCTATTGTTAGCAAAACGGTTCAATGGGACGTGGGTGGACGCGGCCGCCTATCGTTTATGAAGTGAAACCGAAACAGCAGCACCTACTCAGCCACTTTTACTGCTGCACGCCCATCATGCCCATCGCCATGGCAAATTATAGGTAGCGGTGCTCCACGTGGTTGGTTCTAGGCGCGACTTTGATTCTGGTTAATTTTACCCCGTGACCTTGAGAACGGCGACACTGGGGTCACTGCTCGTGTATTTAATTGTGTTTTACGATCCTTGCCCAAGTACCACCTACGACAGCGACGCGCGTTTGCGTGCGATTACTGTCGTTGGTTGTCTGCTGGTCATTCCGAGTTTTGGCAAATCTCGAGCACGAGTCTTCGAACTTCTGAGTTCTTCAAACGACATGGACAGGAAATTGCACCTCTTGGATTAATCATCGCTGCATGACACGGCTTTTGTTTGACGGCAGACAAATATACCGATTAGGTTCGTGTTAATCCTACAGAACTAGGCAGTCATTACTACAATTGTCTTGAGCATGTGTCAATTTCTATGATTGGTGTTTAAACTACTGAATGATCGACTCAATTGTAGGTGTGGTGCATCTAGGAAAGGTCCTTGATCTTGACTGCTGAACGAATAGTTCGTCCTTCATTTTCTGTAATATTGTAATTCATGCAAACAAGAGGATTGTACAAACATCCTGTCTACAGTTTGTTTCTCTTATTACCATACATGTTATGGTGACCATGTATCAAATGTCGAATCTACTAGAATACCAATGTACTTATATCTGTGTCCTTTCATCAAGTGCAAAAACCAGAAGAAGTATTATTCCATGGTAATCTATAGCAACAGCAATCAACTAGTGGTACTCTTCACTACCTTTAGAAACCCAGACGTAGAAAGAACAACTTGCTGTAGGTACCTTCTATCAATTTTGCATATCAAACAAAAATGAGTGTGTCTTTTGTTTGCTGAATATTCATTAAACAAACCCTCTTGGTAAGTCTTTAAAAGAATATTTGGACACTTACCTATTCGCTGATTGCTGACACAGACTTGATTTGAACTTGACAAAATATTTCCATGGATTTATGGAACAACTCTAAGTGCAGTACTAAAGAAATGCGTCGTTTTTATGGTTGGTGGTTTATTTACAATCTCAAAGAGCAACTGCAATTATTTATAATATTTATATACGTATGATTATGGCTCCCAACTTTCCCAGTGTTACAATAGAAGCTCAAGTACCTATAATAAATATGTCGGTATATCAATGCCCGCATCATTATTATTGGTATTGATGGTCCTAATAGAACTATTTTATTCTAGTGTATTAATATGCAGGCATCCGGTGAACTTTGTACGTTTCTCGGCTCTATTTATGGAAATGTGTATATGTCATACACAATTCTGACAATGTTAAAATCACTCAATATACCAATCAATATTTTTAGTAATATGTATAACATGCGGGCACATAATTATCTACGTGTTCGTTAATTATGCTATTATCTTCAATATAGTAACGTTGGTATGTGTATTTGCATTAGCGTTCACTTTTAGGTAATGTCATGTTACGAATTACTCTAAGTGTCACTCTTAACCCATTAGTGTATATTGTAGAGTCCCTTTAAAATGACGCGCATATAATGGGCCATATTGTTAATCTGTTATTAAACCTGCCGACTTGCAGGTGCAAGACCACTTGTGCATTGTATTTTGTGTTCCTTATGAAGGACTCTGCATAGAAATATCTGATTAAAATTTTACACCTTTTTTTATACCAACTAATGGACTGTTTAGAAGTAATTGACATATTGTAGGTTGAATCACCTGACGACGGAAACGGTGCTCATAGTGGTAAGTCACGACGAGCACGAAAAAGATTTAAATAGTTTCAGTTCAAATATGTATGCTGGTTGCTGAGGGTTAAATGCGAGTTCCGAAGACGTGATTGAGGTGATGAAATCAATAATACAAGTACTAATGCGAAGTATGTGGGACATCAAAATTATGCCAAACCAGAACCTGTCGAGCCATCCAAATCGAAAATACATAGTATTGAACAGTGGTAAACCAACTTTGAATTTTAATACTGTTTGTGATGAAAAAGAGGCAAGTACCGAAGCTCCAGGTTTCTTCAAACTATTTTTTACTCATTCACTTCTTTTACATATCTTCTTCTTACTATTAATGTAGACTTAGAGCTTGTTAATAACCATACAAAGGATGGTTTTAATAAGCCATCTTCTGCCGCGGCCGGGGAGGTGGCTAGCCTAACCCCTTGAATTAAAAAAGTGTGTCCTTCTACAGGGGTGACCACCACTGTTTGTGATGAAAAAGAGGCAAGTACTGAAGCTCTAGATTGTAAAACACATTTCTTCCCACTATTTTTCACTCATGAACTTCTTTTACCTATCTTCTTCTTCCTCTTAATGTAGGCTGATAGCCCGCAAATAACCATACAAAGGGTGGTTTTAATAAGCCATATTCGGCCGCGACCAGGGCAGGTGGCTAACCTAACCCCTTGAATTAAATAAAAGTGCCCTTCTACAGGGGTGACGACCACAAAGGTGTTGGCATGGTTGCTGGAGAGCGTAAGATGAAACGAATTTTACATATATTGCAAACAAATACCATTTGAACAAATCCTTGGATACCTTTGCCCGAGTACAATTTTCAGTTACATCAAAACGTTAAACTCTGTCCTCTAGTAACATAGAAGGATACATTCCGCAAAACAATTTATAAATTGAAAGCCAATTCATTTCGGATTTAGAAAATGGGCTTCATGTATCAGTAAGTATTGAATATATGGATATCGTTTGAAATCTATACTGGAAAAACTACAAAGAAAAACATATGGAATAGGTGGAGATGTAGTAACTACTAACTACTCTTATTGAAGCGGTCAAGGAACCGCCCCATGCTGGATTAAAATGTTTTTATTCGCAACCATATATGTAATGTTAACATTCCTGACCTAATTTGAGTGGAGGAAGTCGTACATTTCAGCCCGCTACTTCCCGCACTCACTTCCCGCTCAAGTGGGGGAAGTGAGTGCGGGAAGTACATTCCCGCCCGCTAAGTAGGTAGGGACACTGGGAATCTCATTGATCCATTCATGCGCGTCACAACCTGACGTATCATAATATAATAATTTTTCCAATTATTGTTTAGAATAAAGTGGTTGCGAATAAAATAGTATACAAACCTCGATAGGAAGTTTCCTTAGTCTCAAGATAATAAGCTGATTTCGACGCTTTGCGTCTCAATCAGCTAACTAATCTCTCGACAGTAATGAAACACTTCCCATCTCGGGCTGTAATATACGATTTCCCAACTATTTTACATTCCTGAAATTGCTATTGCATCTTTCTGAACAAGGATAAAAACAAATCAACTATAACGAGGATTCTGTGACGACTGTTGTATTGATGATAATAAAATAGTAACATTGTGCCATGTGCTACCAATTATGATTCAGTAGAAAAAGGAACTTTCGGTAGATGGTCTATGGAAAAGAAAAGGAAAAATTGCTTCAATACAACCAAAGTT
Source organism: Agriotes lineatus (assembly GCA_940337035.1). Classification (NCBI taxonomy): domain Eukaryota; kingdom Metazoa; phylum Arthropoda; class Insecta; order Coleoptera; family Elateridae; genus Agriotes; species Agriotes lineatus. The sequence continues at coordinate 101,032,215 of OW679196.1, read as the reverse complement.
TCAAAAATTTCTATATGAGAATGAGAGAATTAGATAAAAGGGATCCACTTATCGCTGCGTACCAAACCGGAATGAGTCCTAGGAAGTGGCGGTGGTCCATTTTTGATCTTCTCCTTGATGCAACTTTTGTCAATTCTTGGCTTCTAATGAAAAATAGTCCTGCTGATGAAGAGGCTAATAATTTATTAACTTTTCGTAGATGCATAGCGACTACCTTTCTAAAAACATTTGGAAAACCTTCTTAGGAGAGAAAAACCATTACCTATTTCAACTGATGATGCACGTGTTGATTGCAGAAATCATTGACCAAAATATTCGCAGACCGATATTGCAAGAGCAAGGCTAATTTGATGCAAAGTGTAAAGTGGGCTTACATCCAATAGATTGCTTAAAAATCATCATGTAAACTAAACTCTAGATTTACTATACTCCAGAGTTAATTTAAGGGACTGCGCCTGTTTCTTATGTGTTATAATAAATATACCATTAAATCTATTTTTTTTTTATTTATTTTAGTCCTAAAACACATGAAAGCAAAACAAATTTGTTATCCACACTAATGGGTTAATGGGTTTTGTCTTTGCTTCTCATAATGCATTCTCAACTATTGAAATTAGCATCTTCTGCTCTCAGGGAATTTAAGAAACTTGTAACAAATAACTTACATAACTTAATATTTTCAATTTTGAAGAATATTGCTACATCAAGTAATTTAATGACACGTTGTGTTCAAAAACGAATTTTACGCTAATCCTTGATAACCTTTTCTGTATTTAATTCGCTTTCAGCAGGTATTTGACGGAAAATAATTGTCTGAATATATTCAAATACACTATTCCAAAATTTGGAGAAAGTTTTGATCAAATTTTGAGATAGTCATCTACCCATACGGTAAGGCTACACCCAAACAAGTGGGTGACAATTCCAAAAAGTAGATTGATACTTGTACTCGTGCAATTGTTAGCTAGTTGAAGATGAAAAGTTAATTTTCCGACCAATAGAAGAAGAAATAGCCTCGTCTCTAGACTGATTTCTTTTCTCTTCCGACTCTAGCAAGAAGCACTTTCCAAACTCCCAGAAATTTGTAAAAATGTTAAACGAATTCTTTGCAACGACCTGTTAAGAAAGAAAGAAAGAAAGAAAGAAAGAAAGAAATTTATTTAGCACTTGGCTACTAAATTCTACAATTTCAATTACAAAATTAAATTTACAGTATGTAACTTACTAAGTAGACAAAAATATAATATACTTAACTTACTGATTCAAAATATAACTATCTACTAATCGAGTAAATTCGCTTAATGTTAAAGACGCTTTAATGTTTGCAGGCAGAGCGTTAAAAAGACAGACACCCTCATAAAATAATGATTTTTGAAGTTTGGTTGTTTTTACTTGTACTACATTGTAATTTTCTTTTGATCTTATATTATGTGAGTGAATTTCTGACCTTTTCTTTAAGTATAAATTTAAATTTTTTGGCAATAAGTTGTGTTCAATTTTATAAATTAAAACTAAATTTGCCTTATCTATACTCTGCCTAACTGAGAGCCAACCTAGCGTTGTTAACATATAATTAATAGGTGTATATCTGTCACAGCTTAACAGTATTCGCATAACTTTATTTTGTTGCACTTGAAGCTTATTTATAACATTTTTATTACACGAAATCAAAAGAGACATGCAATAGCTAAAATGGGGAAAAATGATTGTCTTATAAATAATTTTTTTAGTCCAGGCAGATAGATGTACTGATATTCTTTTAAAAAACCCAATTTTTTTTCCTAATTTCTTAGATAGATATTGAACGTGATTGCAAAAATCTAGCTGTGGGTCTAGAAAGATTCCTAAATATTTGATTTCTTGTACATATTCAATAATTACTTTGTCCAAATAAGTTGCTAAATTCCTATCACTAAATTTTTTACAATTTATCTTACTTCCTAAAATCATACATTTAGTTTTTTGAGCATTCAACTTTAACTTATTTACACACAGCCACTTATATAGTATTGACAGTTCATGATTTAACCTTGTAGTAATTTCCTCAAAGTCAGTCCCAGACACAGAAATAAGAGTATCATCAGCAAAGAGACTAATGAAACTGTTTTTTAGGATTTTATGAATATCATTGATGTATATTATGAATAATAGAGGTCCCAATACACTGCCCTGCGGAACTCCCCATTTGTTAAGTTTCTTTGCTGATAGTCTATCTTCTATTTTTACACTTTGATATCTGTCTTTAAGATAATTTTCAATCCATTCCAGAACCCCAGCACCGACACCATAAAACTTTAATTTGTTTATTAAAATGTCTCTGTCAATAGTTTCAAATGCACGTTTTAAGTCTACAAATACGCTTAAGACAACATTGCCCTTATTAATGTCTTCTCTCCAAGCTGCAGTCACGTGCTGAATAGCAGACTCACATGAGTGACTGCTCCTAAATCCCGATTGACCTTCAAAAAGTAAATTATTTTCTTCAAAGTAGGACCTTATTTGGGAGCACACTATCGTTTCTAAAATTTTGTCTATAGTCGGTAATAAATTTATTGGTCTGAATTCCCCGGGAGTACCCGGCTTTGTCACTTTTGGTATTGGTACTACAACACTGGTTTTTAAGTCCCTAGGAAATGTACCCGACTCTAACGACACTGTTATTAAATGCAATAAGGGATATCCGATCACGCAAAAGATATCCTTCAACAATTTTATACTTAAATTATTGTCGCTAGTGCATTTGTTTTTAAGATTAAACACAACTTTTTTTAGTTCTGATATATTGATGGTCTTAAATTTCAGAAAACCTGTTTGTTTATTTTCACCGAGTTCCCGGAGATTAGCACCATCCCAGTTTACCTTCTCAATACTATCAATCACTTCTTTTAAACTATCCAAATAAAAGTCATTAAAATTATCCTCAATCTCCCCATTGTATGATCCAAAATTAACCCCCGAGAAATCGGTGATTTTTCCTCTGCGTCCCAATAAGTTCTTTAGAGTCTTCCACATTTTTTTCCCATTTCCTTTGCAACCATCAATCTTAGACTCAAAGTACGCTTTTCTTTCAGAGCGTAGCTTTGAAGTGACTGTATTTCTTTTTTGCTTATAGTCTGCCCAATCTTCCTCTTGCTTTGTTATACAGAATCTCCTATATGCAAGGTCTCTTTCTTTTTGAGCTTTACGCACTTCTTCCGAGGTCCATGTGTATCTTTTCATCTGACACTGTTTCACCGGTGCAATGGTATCAAGAGCACTTTGTATATTATGCATCAGGTCGGTATACAACACATTTACGTCTGCAGATGTATTATTCCAGTTTTTTCCTATAAGTTCTAAAATTAAAGCTGAGGTCGTATTTTCATTTAGGTTCCGATATTGTCTAAAGAGTGTTCTTTCTTGAAAATCAGTATTATTTATCCAAAGTTGAGTACCCACAATCTGATGATCACTTATAATAGGAAAGTTTCGTGGCAATTCTATGGCATCAAAATCATTTGTAATGATGTGATCCAAAAGAGTTGATGAGGTGTTTGTAATCCGTGTTTCTTTTGTTACAATTTGTCTAAAACCAGCAGCCTCAATAAACAGCAAATGCAATCAGATTTTTAACGCGAGTTAGGGACGAATATTCTCGTCCACAACCACTTTCCAGTTCTTTTTCTCCTATCTATGTTTAAAATAATTGAGTTCTACCGGAAGTCTCTACATCCTCGTATTCATTAATCAAAGTGCGCCAGCAAATATCAATTACCTATTACTTTAAGCATGTTGTTCCTTGTTCCTTATTCGAATTCCTTTGAAACTCCTTGAAGGTCCTACACTTCGATCATCGACGTAAGAATCCTTTTCAACCACTTGTTGGTCAACACGAAAGGAAGGCGAATAGTTTTTTAATACAAATTGGGGAATCAAGGAAAACATTCTTGACAACACTTTCCGACGTATTCCTTTTATCCTTTGTTTGACCAAAACAAAGAGCTGTGGAGTTCTGCCGGAAGTCTCCACACCCTTGCATTCATTCAAGTTCGCCAGCGACTATCAGTTACCTATTACTTTAAGTATGCGGCTCTTTATTCGAGTTCCTTTGAAATTTCTCGAAGGTCCTAGACTTCAATCATCGGCATTATTATAAGAGTAGGCAGAAGCGGTTTTGTCTACGCAAACAACGGTTGTTACAGTACCCGCTGGTGAGCTCATACATAGGAATCCAGCACGAATATTGATATCTCTCTTAGGACCCCTGCAATGCAGTAACGACCACTGCAGCGACCACGTGTTTTGCTTGGTCGGTTTGCACATGTAATGAAGACCTTCCTTCAGCTGGTTATCGGTCACAGGCGGTTTGCTGTGCTCTGATTTTGCTCTCTCCTGTTGCATTGTTGCACAACGTTCCCACGGGTGATCGTTGCTGTTACGTGCATAATTAACGACGACTTGTATGCCAGTACTGACTCATAAGTGCATTTGCATCAGCTTAAAGATATGGACAGAGGCGGTTTGCCGGCTTTCTCTTTTGGCACTTCGTTAGCGGCCTTGAACAAACTCGTTAGCTGGGTTTGTTATTGTCATTCAAATTTATTTTAATGGATTGGAGCTAAGTGCTTTACAAAACAGAGCTGGACGACCAATTTACGCAATTCTAGGGGCATTGCATGATGAACCTTTCAAAACCATACGTTTATATATTTCAAAAACTGGGGCTTCTATTGAATGTCAATTAAATATTAACTGATCGCCATGTTATAATTTACATAGTGTTTACACCTGGCCTACATTGTGAAACTGTAGGAAACAAACAAATATGTAAATCTACAGTTCTCTCTTAAAGTTGTCCATTGTTGTTTTGACATCGATAATCAGGAAGTGTTCTTGTTGACTGCAATTAAAACAACAATTGCGTAATATTTTTTGTTGGGTTGATAAGTTAAATAGGGATATTTACCAGGGGTTTTTATGTACTAGAAAGGGATACATATACAGGATGTCTCGCGAAGTTCTCCCGGCACTTAAGGAGCATGTTCTTGAGATCATTTCAAGCAAAAAAGGTCATATGAACATGTGTCCTATTCTCAGTATGTATTGAGCTATACACATTTCAAACTATGTAAATTAATCTTAAATAATTTTTATTTGTATGACATCAAAAATAACAAAATAAATGACTGCAGACTAATAATTTAAAAGAACGTAGTCATAGATGTTCAAAAATTGCACCTCCTACTTCATTGCATTTAGCCGCACGCCTGTGAATACCACGCGTTCCATCATTACCTATTTTACTTGTGCTGCAGCGTTCAAAATTCGCTGGATTAAAGCCTCGCATGTTTCTACTTTCTCTTCGTACACCAACTCCTTCATCCAACCCCATATGCTGTAATCTAGAAGATTTAGATCTGGAGATCTGGCCGGCCAATTGGGTGGCCCGCCTCGACCAATCCAATACTGAATAGGGCACTTTTTTGGTTGAAATAATCTCAAGAACATGCTCCGTAAGTGCCGAGAGAACTTCGCGAGACACCCTGTATTTTGAAAGCTTTGAAAGGGAGAATGGGTGTATAGCTAATCAAACTTATACATACCTATGTCTTCACGACTTCTCAGCCTTGTGATTTTAAGCCTACTCCACAAACCCGCCACGTTGTTAAAAATAAATAATTTAAAACATTTCTTCCTTTTTTGGGCTTAGTATTGCAAAGGTTAAAGTAAACGTTGTGTGCAAAAGTGCGTAACCTGCTTTTTATTACCGGGCGAGCAATTTATTAAGCGAAAAATCAGAAATGTCGGGAATCTTCCGCGACTGCCAACAAAATTATTTCTCGGAAAGTTAATTTTATACCTCATCCTTGAAATAAACTTTGGTAAAGGTAGCAAAGACTTTTCTTTCACACTTTGCGCGAACTTTGGACTCCCGAGTTATTTTACGAGTGGCAATTTCAATTCTTAACGCCGGAAAATTACTGCAACCTCCAGCTCGGTGAATAATTTCTACAAAAATTTGTTTTTCACAGCTGGACGAGTAGTTGTGCAACTCTGCAAGCTCCGTTCTAAATATGAAATACCACGAGATTTATGATGCTTTACTCTTACACAAATTAGCCATGCGAGAAATAATTAAAAATATGTTTGCCTTCCTGAATAGGTACTAATAAAAACAACAATTATAGGGTAGTTTTCAAATACCAAAGAAATTATACCATATAGCATATACCATAAGGTAGTAGAACACATATTTTACAAGAGATGGCTCCGATTAAAAAACATTTTGAACTATTGGCGGCAGACACGATTTTATTATTCATGGTCGAAAACAAGTAATGTGTATATAGGTTCACGGCAACCGTGTCCGCTTAGTATTCCGGAGGTCATGGGTTCAATTCCATGGCCACCTGTTCGTATTCCAATTTCTGGGTGGTTTTCTCGAGTCAACAAAATACCTTCTCTCAAAAAGATGCCGGAACAGTTTCTTTCCACCCCACGTGGCCATTCTTCCGTTCTCCATTCGTCCCTTCTCTAACCCATCCTTCAATTCCTGTTCTCACAGTTGGGGGAGGTGCAATATCTTCAACCTTTACAAAGGTCGGAAAACCGCACGACTAATGTGGTATCTGAATAGACCCTGTATTGTTCTTCCAGGTTTCAAGAATTCATTGATATAGAGCATTATTTATCAGGTTTTTAATGCTATTGTTTCGGGACACCGAGCAGTGACTGAATTAAAAAAACTCATCTTTAAAGCAGCTGGTAATATATTTCGACTAGAAAAAGCCTAACGATTGGTCTTTTTAATTCAATAGCAAATTTTAGGTAATATAATAAATGGTAGTTTATGTAATATAAATCAGATTACTTCATTTCAACTCATCTTTAAATATAACAGGTTAAAAATATATTTAGACAGCTCTTGCAAGAAATAAACGAGCCTAATTATGTACTGCTTACGTAACGACCCTCCAAGCTGTAAGAGCCGTGTTGAAACCAGGCTTATGAAATTAATTACATGAGAAACAATACTGAATCTCTCTGGGTTATCCTCCATCTACGTGTAAATCACGGAATGTCAATTTTTCGTCGCTGGAAGCGCCTTGGCGAGTTAAATAAAGCACGCGCTCAGCAGGTCTAATAATAGGTAAAATAAGATGCGGAACTAGTTGCGAGTCGGCGGCAAATCACCTTGAATAGCAATTAATGAAGGCGTTTTCATGCGCTTCACACGCCGCGGTTATAGATAAGTAGAGAATATATAAACACAATCGTTAAGGACATGCCATTCGTACTTCTGATGGTGATAAGAAATGTCACCGACCTTTTTACAGGTGAAAAATGGCGTTGTTTGCGTGTCCCCGGCAGGTGAACGTTTGTTAAGTGTCTTTGGAACGAAAGTGAAAACAAGCGGACACACACAACATCAACTTGGTTATAACGTATAGCAACAGGATTCTACCAAGATAAACGTCATTAATTGTAAATATATTATATCCGCGTCTGTTATACGCGGCTTATACTGTATAATATATATATAAAGTCAAACGTGACAACTCTGGACAAACTTTTAATACACAGTATACAGTAGAACATGGTTAAAATCCGTCTATTCTATATGAATATACACCCATAGCGCTTAAAATTCCTATGCAGTGGATGACAAAACATGGATGCCTTGTTTGCGTAGAACGAACGTGCTAAACAAGATAGCTTGAAGAGAAGGCGAATACTTCACTCAACTACCTGCTCATCAGCTGTAGCTTCTAGGACGTTGACCATAATTCTTAGAATTCATGATCGGCCCTTTAAGAATTAAATTGTTACCGACATTTTGTGCACAGTTTTCAGTCATATTCAGTTCGTGTTTGCAAACGTTTTGACGACAGTATATTAAGAGTTAAATATAAAAAAGGCAGGTTGTACACTAGAAGTTCTTAGTTGGGACGACCAAGTGGCCATCATTAAAGGCGCCACCAGTAGCAAGAAGAAAGCCTATGTGTGTCTACAATTTAGGCTAGTCAACTCTACTGTATGTACAGTATAAAGAGCAAAGACAAAATTTTGAAACGTTTTGATGAAGGAAAAGGTAAAACACAGAAGATCAAGCTGTGTGAAAAAGCTGAAGTGCAAATTTACAAATAAATGGAAATCGTAGAAGGATTTAGATGATTACTGGAAGATCTAATAGAGCTCAAATGTTCTGCTGGGTAGCTTGGCTTGGTCATTTTAAGAGTCTTCATGGAACTAAGCATTGGAAAAGTTCGTGGGGACGCAGAATGTGTAAATTTTTCTTCAGACTTCTTTATAAAAGGGTTCGTGGTACTCAGCTTCCAAACATTTCAGTCTTCCCAATCTCCCGGTGCAAGGTCCCTTTCTTCCATTGTATCATTACCAGGTGTCTTCCAGTTAAGGGATGGTCTCCCATGTTTTTTTCCCTCGTGATTCCCAACGAGTACGGTTTTCGGCCATCTCTCTTCCGGCATCCTGTCAACATGTCCGTACCACCTCCTCAACGTATGGTTTTCTTGATGTCTTCTGTGATAACTTGTAAGCAGCGTTTTAGAAAATCAAACTCTACCGTTCTCCTTTTATCTCTATTGTATTGATATGTTTTTGTTTCCTTCGTTATCCGTATTTCACAGAATTCGCTATAACGCTTCTGTTGCTATTTTTCCCATAGTAATCCTAGAGTGTGTCCCATAATTTTCCATCACTCTTATTTTGTTTGTATGTTATGAACAGAGTCTAGGCATGACGAGTACCATATACCTTAGACACCGTCTGCTGGGTTCAAAAGTCCTACTTAGAATTTTTGTCGAAATTAAGTTCCAACCCTACAAATATCTATTACTGTTTGTAAAACATTAAGAATCTCCAAAAACTACGTAGTTCTTAATTTCATGGCCGATTAGATATCCATTAGATAAAAAACTGCTATAATTTACCTACATAAAAGTGAAATCTGATGTTGCCTTTGGTTTATAAAAATTCATTGCACCCTAGATAAATGCGGCAATATAAAATTGTGCAAAATGTTCACCCATCTATATTTTATTATGTACCTAAAAGATCCTTTGCTAGGGTTAGAACTCCTTAATCTTTTTTTTTAATTTATTTATTTTATTAAATAGCAATCAGAAATGTACAATACTTCTTTAAGCTATTTTGTTGACATAGGAACTAGATAGGGCAGTTCCTTTTGGGCTTGATGAGGTTCTCCATTAAAAAATCCCTTACACCCTATTTCAGGTCCACTGGTCTTTTCCCCTTCAGTCTTCTTTGACCACGTTCTTGCAGGAGAGGGTGGAGGAGGGTGTTTGTATGTAGTAATTATAATCTTTGGTGGTTTCTGTTACTTCGCTCTTTAATTACTTTTTGAATGGTTGATATATGGAGCATCTGGTTTGTCACATACCATGGGGCATCGGTGATTGCAAGAAGAATGTTGGATTGTGCGCGCTGGCTAATAGCAATGTTGGACTTGCTAGGACATCCCTATAATTCAATGCCGTAGATCCAAATTGGTACAATTAGGACTTTCTACAAAAGTATATTTTCTAGCGACACTAGGGAATTTCTACCGAGTAACCAATAAAGTTCTCTCAATTTTATATCAATCTGTTTTCTTTCTTTTTATATGCTCTCCTCAGATCAGGTTGCCATCAAGATATAGCCCTAGGTATACCATATAGCCCTAGGTATACCTTAACAATATAGAAATACCAAGAATCTCATGCGTAAAACCTTGACCATATGACCACAGCGATCGGTGTCTAAGGTACCTGGTACTCGGTATGCCTAATCTTTATTCATAACATAGAAACAAAATAAATGTGATTAAAAATTATGGGACACCCTCTATTATGCACTTTTCTTTCAGTGACATTTATTTTTGATGGCCAAACCTTAAATATCTGAATGGACTGCAGTGTTTATTGGTGTGGTCTCTTTATATAAATGGTTTCTCCTACGCACGTGTATTCTGTTTTGTCAAATTCTTCTTCTAGTATCTTGACCATGTATTCCATATCTCTTTCTGTTTTTGCAAAGATCACTTTTTCGTCTCAGCAAATAAAAGTGTTTGTGCTTGGAATAAAGTTACGACAACGACAATATCTTTTTATTATTTTATAAAACCACTACGGGACAATATTTTGAAGAAAAAAATACGGTACTATGTCATTTCAAACGTTAAGAACCCAAACACACGTCAACAAGCTATTTGCATATCTTTCTACCTACATCAATTCAAACTATTGAACATACTTCCATATGAATAAAATAAAGCGGTAGCACAATTTTACTTACTCTTTTTGACCATACAGAGACTACTTCGCAAGAAAACTTGGTTCGTTTTCTAACTTTACATATTACAGTGGTTGAATGATCGGAAGCTGTTTTTAATCAAAACTTCAATATACGTAGGTTATTATACTACGTTGAGTCACTTAAATAATTAGAATGAAACATGATCACCAAATCGTGATTTAAATTAAATGTTTACAACACCTCGACCCTGCAAGTTCTTATATCGTATTCAGATATGAGTGTTATCAATTATAATTTTTATATGCAGTTAGATCCGCGTATAATTCAAGGTACTAACAGTATGAGCACATTGTACCCGGATTTGTCTTATCAGAATTTGAATTAAAATAGGTAGACAGTTCAATGTACCTAATGAAAGAAAAACAAATATTTTCGACTTATTGTTGCAACTGTTCAAACAAAATTTGAGATTTTGAAGATTCGCCAATATTAAAAATTGTACATTTGAGTTTAATACAAACATATTTCTATGTGTAAACAACCCATTTCAAGAACACTTATTATTGTAGATTTTGATTGTGGCACAATTGCAAAGAGTAATAAAACATACGCATTACATATTTGTGCAAATTTACATGGAAGTACACAATTTCATCTGTTAGAAGTCGCACATTTGATATGGTATTGGGTGATTTTGGCTGAAAAGAAAATAGTATATGACGAGCATTTTCATTGTATCCAAATTAACATAAAATCGTGAAATATACAGTTTAGCTGGAACGTGGGAATACATCTAACTTAACTTAAGTATAAGCGAGTTTCTTATACAAGGTGTTTCAAAAATGTCTGCCCAAATTTCTAGGACGTATAGTACATCGAAAAATAAGTGTAGTTTACTCGATAAAACTATTTCCGAAAATGCACTCCCAAGGAGCTATAGCACCTAGAAGAAGACTCAAAAATGGTTTATTGCATTTTATTCAAAACTGTTACAGCTAACTTAATGAAATTTGGCACAGGGGCGTGGTTTTTTATGAGAAATATTACTAATTTGTTAGAATCTTCATATTTTATTCAGAGGCGTAACTTACAAGGGGGCTGGAATGGTTCAATTACCCTATCTTTTTTGTGCGTGGTTTTATTTAATACATTTATCAAAAATCTCAAAGCTTGATTTATCTTACATAAAAAAGGCCATTTGTTGCTCATTTGTTTAAGTCATATCTAGGCCTACTCAAAAGATTTTCGAATGCAGTTTGGACAAGCAATTTCAAAAGCTTGAAAAACACGTCAACATTCAACTGCAAATTACACTAAAACGGTCAACTTTAAAACATTTTAACAAGAATGCCTTTTTTATGTAAGATAAATCAAGCTTTGATATTTTTGATAAATGTATTAGATAAAACCACGCACAAAAAAGATAGGGTAATTGAACCATTCCAGCCCCCTTGTAAGTTACGCCCCTGAATAAAATATGAAGATTCTAACAAATTACTAATATTTCTCATAAAAAACTACGCCCCTGTACCAAATTTCGTTAAGTTACCTGTAACAGTTTTGAAGAAAATGCCAAAAAACCATTTTTGAGAGTCTTCTTGTAGGGGCTGTAGCTCATTGGGAGTGCATTTTGAGAAATAGTTTTATAGAGTAAACTACACTTATTTTTTTATGTACTATATGTCCTAGAAATTTTGGCAGACATTTTTGAAACACCTTGTATGTGGACTCAACTATATAAGTAAGGCCTACGCTGCACAAAGATAAATGCAACTAATTTGGAAATTTCTATAACTTTTTTGTACTTTATATACCTACGATTTTCCATACTACTGTATAAACTAAAATTGTTTTTTAAAATTCAATTCAAAATAAAAGTGTAGTGCAAAATATAGTCGACTTAAAATTTAAATATATAATTTATAATCAACCCAAAATCGTGTCGACAATAGCTTGAACAACTTGAAGGATACGTACTGGTTTGTTTACTGTAGAATATAATTAAATATGTTTAAAGTAGTATAACTTTTATGTAGGTTTCCACAATTTATTTGTTTTATAAGTGTTCTTACGAGGCTAATTTGTGCAAATCCTTGGCAAACTAATGGGTGTACTTTTTCTAAAAATCAGTCCAATTAGTATGAACCTGAAGGCTTTAAAAAGTCAAGTAAAAAGCTGGAATTTTGATTATTCTAGTCCAACTTGTTTAGGAAAAAAAGTGAAAAAGCAAAATGTCATCTAATTAGAACTCCATTATCGTTATACGAGAGCAATCGTTTGGAGCAATTATGTTAAATTTCGGCCTTTTATTAATATTCTGAGCTTCCATACTGGATCCCCGTGAGAAGGTGCACCTTCTAAATGCAAATTAAGGACGGGTAACAGGTGCTCTCATAATAAAACTAAAAAATTATAAACTGGTTGTTGTAATCGTAACAAGACTTATTTGTACGTACTATGACAACATATTATAACGTAGGAACGAGAGTGATATTAAACCTACGCGCAGTCGGTTGCAATGAACACGCACAAGCTAAGGAATCTGCAATTCAAACGAAACGATAAACCATTTCCGCAACATTATGACGTTAATAATCTTCTCAAAACGAACACCTCGTGATATAACAGCGGAAAGTGCTCTTTTCGCTTCTCACCGGCACGGAAGAGGAACTGCAGCCAACGAAATTTGCTAATTAACCATAATGCTAAGACTTGGTTGCCCAAAGCGATTTCCTTCTAATCTAGTTTTAATATGCGTAACTTTCCACGTCGTTGGATTCCCAGATTTAACATTCAAATTTATGAACGGCAACGACTTTTAAAGATATGGATGTTTTGTGTTCACTCTTTAAACGTGTTCGATATCCCTCCAGGGCCTGAAAGGTCCTAAAAAATGCTAATTTCCTCGCCTTTGTTTTGCTTGAAGATCAAGGTTACTCCTCTCTAGAGACTTGTCAAACCGGCGACAATTCCAAAGTTCAATTAAGAATCGATTGGTTTGACTCACATTCATTCATCGTTTTTTATTGTGTGAAAATACCTGAGAAGATGGATACAGATTGATTTTAAATGTCGTAGCCCATATCTCAAATACGGTAGGACGAAGAAATGTTAAATAAAAAGTTGTTACGTTGTTATGCACGTAAGTGTACATATCTACATAATTTAACATAAAATAGAAACCCAAACGAACATCAAGTGTTCTAGATACAAAAAAGATGCGTCGCACTTGTATTGCAAGTTCCTCTAATACTCAATCATCTAAATTCTTCTACAAAGATATAACATCATTTAAACTTATAATTAGAGTCACCTTTGATTCGTGTTATACGTTTGGCAGTACTGAAGTGTATTGTCAGTCGATGTCAAATTAGAGGTTAGTAGGTTAAGTTTTGTTTGTTATTTAACACAAACTGACACAAAACTTAACCTGAAAATCTCGAATTTGACAAAGACTGACAATACGCTTCAGTACTGCCAAATGTATAACCGAATCACATGCCACTCTAATTATAAATTTATTAGATCACTAGATACAATAGTATTCTACCAAATGATTGTGAAACAAATAATGCAACAATTCTATAACGTACGTATAACAGTTGTTGATTAAAATTAAACAAAAAGAAAATTGTGCTATCATATTTTACATCTACCATTTTCTTTAAAACTAGCTTTCTAATACACAACAACATAACTAACTAACAAATACGCCACCACACAGAGGACTTGATAACCCTATAGTAATGCGAAAGGCACATCGATGATGTACCTCTGTTCGTTGTTAGCAATAGAATCGTAAGATTTTGTAACTATATTTATTTGCAATTTTTGCAGAATCCAACCTAAAATACTAAAGTGAAATTAAGATAACCACCAAAAAGCAAAAAAAAAAACAAATCATGCCTCGACGTTATTATAGCAGAAACCAGTAAAGCCACCAACGAACAGGAAATTGAAATATCGCACAAAATATGTAACAAAATTTGGACATCAGATCAATGGCCCAGGGACGAGAATCCATATTCATATTCATATTCATACATAAAAAGGGTTCACAAAAATAATGCAATAACTACAGAACGACCACATCATACACGACAGACTGAAGAATTATACCAAATGGCATATCCCACAATAGCAAGCTGTCTTCTCCCAGGATTAACATCAGGCATCTAATTGAGAAAACAAGAGAATTCAATGTTAGAACATTAATATGCTTCTTAGACTACCACAAAGATTGTAATTCAGTAAACTGGGACTCCTTATGGAACGTCTTTAAAAAAAAGGTGATTCCAGAATATCTGTCGTTGCTCATCCAGTATCATCAAACCAGTGAGGCAAGTGTACAAATTTAAAACCGTGAGAAAGAGCCGTTTAAAGCATACAAAAGTGTGAGACAAGGCTTTATTCTCTCTTCGCTGCTGTTAACTTAAGATACGCGGATCACACTACAATGTTCCCTAAAACTGAAGAACATATAAGGAATGAAAGTGCAAGAATGGGACTAGATTAAGCGAAATCAAGGACTTCTTCTTTGTCTTTTCCCTTATTTCCTAAGGTATCGGGTCATCAAGGACTTAAAAAACAAAAAAATTTACCCCAATGGCTCTCGTGGATGAATTTATATACTTCGGTAACTTGATCAATAATAAACTCGGATGCGATGAAGACATTAGAAGATGTTTGGCAATGGGAAGAACTACCATGGCCAAACTGCAGAAAATATAGAAGACGTGGACAATAAAAATGAATATGCTGGGCGAATACTCATGAGCCCCATGAACTAAACATCGCACGCATTAATCAATCAATAATAGCTGATCGACTGTCAAATATTACAAGCAGGAACATCTTGAAATATTAGGGACACGCAACTACACGGGAAACGGATAACCTGGAACAAACCATACTACAAGAAGTTGAAGGTAAACGATTGCGCAGAAGACTTGCCAAATGATGGCTGACCAAATAAAAACTCGTCAAATGCTCTTTATAATGATCGATTAACCAAAAAACCAATAGAAAATGGATTGAAAATTAAGCGAAATCATGATGATCGCAACTCCCCTTCGCGGAGAAGTGGAGATTACCACTTCAGAGAGATGGTGTTACTTGACCCACGCGCGAATGGGAACTTTCAGACCGTTTAGTTTAGAGCTTATTGCCTAACACAAGGAACGAAATAGATCTATCGACCATCATTTTAGAACAATTTTGATCGACAGCATACTTTTCATTTAAAATATCTTTGCGTCATGGAAAATTGCTCCGTCTATCTAAAGTCACATATTGCGGCGTATTTTTAGGCTTCGTCTTCTTCAACTGCCTTAGATTATTGGTGGGTTTTGCCTGCTCTACTACTTGTCTCCATTTTGATCGGTATCCGCTACTTTTCTCCAGCCCCCAACTCCCATTGTTATCAAATCTTCTTCACAGTCGTGATTTCCTTATTCTGTTCTCTAGCGGTCTCCACTCGCCGAGAGATCCCCTGCTTATCCAACCTTGTGTGTCCTAACCATATTAGCCTTTGACTTTTTTATAAATCTTAAGATATCGTCTCCAGTTCATAATTCATTACTATTCTTCATTAGCATTTCGCCAGCGGTCCGTACATTTTTCTTTGGAATATTCGTCACCATTTTATGTGAGTACCCAGATTTTGCAACCGTATGTCATTACTGGTCTTATTCGACATTCTTAGTTTAGAACTGCGACTGTCCCTACTTTTAATCAGGTTTGGATAAGCCAAATACGTTTGATATATCACAATAAGCCTCAGATCGTCATTTTAGGTCTTTTAAAATAGAAAATGTTGCATTCTCACACCTCGCGCATTGCATTTTGCAAATGTACTCTAACATAACAATATCAATTGCTCTAGGTTCATTTCTAGCGCTTTGCATCTCGAAAATAGCCACTTCTCAGCAAATTTCGTTCGAACGTTGCATATGTACGAGTACGTTTAGTTTTCTTCGTGGATATACGTTGCGCTGATGAACATCCCATCAGCTTAACTAAGTATATGTTTTTAAAACATCTACAAACGGAGATATAATTGTTCCCACGACCCCCACCTCTGTAAATGACCCACCACTCAATTCATTTTTCATTATTAAAGTACTCTACAATTATCTCCTTTGGAATTAAAAACAACAACACGCAAGAAGTTACAGAACTGCTTCGACAATTAAGCGATATCAATTGTATTCACAGTTTGATTAGCCTCTGTCTTGCAGCATTCCGTAAGGATTATAGTACATGCGACCATCTTCCAACCATTTATAAATACTTAAAATATCAGTAGAATATAACTTCTCACTACATATGACACTATGAAAACGTCTTGAACGTAATTAATACTGGGTAATAATGGCGGAATTAAACAAGGCATGAATAGACCATCGATACAAACCTTTATTGGAATAAATATATAAAAAAGCAAAATCACCAATCAGACTATACGAAGACATGAAACGATATATGTTTCAAAGAGGAATTCGACAAGGGGAACAAAATATCACCCAAACTTTGTCATCTGGCCCCGGAGGGAGTTTCCAAGCAATTGTCATGGAGAAAAGTAGGGTTTAACATCAACCGCCTTAGGTTTGCCGACGATATTAGTTCTGGGTGCAGACAACAAAGATGATCTCACAAAAATGATAATAGAATTAAAAGAAGAACCACAAAACATAGGATTAAAAATGAATACTTCTATGTACTTACTGTGTATGAATATTTTGTTGTAACTGATGCGCATGCACTATGGTGCAATCACTGACTCAGAAATTCTTATCAGAAGCTCAAGTTGTATCTAACAGTAGGCCAATTTAGCCAAATTGCAAAATTTGACGTGGTATTAGAAGAAGTAGGGGCTGTCCGTGGCGGCCTGATTTGTCGGGACTAACTTTAGACAAGACAGAAATAGAGTCCCCCAAAGATATATCGATACCAATAATCAACGGAATAGAAATAGTCAAAATGCCTAAGGATATGTACATGTATATCTCCGACAAACAATTGAAATAGTAAATGCAAACAAAGACATAGAAATTGAAGAATAAAGACGACTAGGATGGGGTGCTTTTACTGAACTGGCACATATCCTCTCAAAAATGGAAAATTCCTCGAGTCGATACAAAAGAACAAAAGTTTTTGACCAATATGTACTGTCATATGGAGCAACAGACATGGACCCTCACCAAACAGATAGTAAATATGTAAGTTAAAAGTAACACAAAGGGCGATTGAGAAATCTATGATGGACATATCATCAAGAGACAGAAAGCGAAATGATTGTATCAGACATCGAACAAAGATAACTGATATCATAAAGAGAATAGCCAACCTAAAATGAGACTTTGCTGGGCATATACCGCATATAGAAGATGACCCAAGGAATACAAACATATCACGGTGGAGACCATGGGACGAAAGAAGATGAAGGCCAAATACAAAGTGGTAACGACGGTATAAAAAGAGTTGTAGGGCTGAAATGGATAAGAAATGCAAAAGACTGAGAGAAATGGAAACGGAGGAGGTAAGGGCTGTTGTAAAATATCCAATAATACTATAGATACATTCCATTTCATATTTTGAATGTGATTTTATATATTAAATATTTGATGTTCAATTGTTTTGGTGACTACTTCAAGTCATTGTAGGTTTATAATGTGTAACATTTTTAATGTAAAAGATTACATTAAAAATATTATGAATGTTATAATTGCTGTGGCACAAAACCAAACAGACTGCATGATAAGAGTACAGGTAGTTGTTTATTTAAACTGATGAGCAAAAGTTAAAGGAAGTCTAATTTTGGTTTCTGTAGCATACTTGTTTGCAACAAAACTGGCTGCTTACCTACCTCTATGGTTAGGAAACAGTTTATAAGTACCTGGACATTCCACGAAAACAGGTTCAGAAGATTCTGGGAAGTAATACATAGTCCATAGAGATGGTATTAAAATCCATGTGCCATGTAAAATTGGCAATTACCATTTCAAATGTGGGATGGGTAATTACCATATCAAAACAACCAACTACAATCACAGCGTACAACCAACCATCGAGTTTAGTTATGATACCTTTGAATGTGATTATTACACAACCATATATGTATCCATATCCATTAATCTATCATCACATAGAAGTATGTAACGAAAAAAAAGCAATTGGCTGTAATACACATTTGGAAATTGAAAAATTATCCTCATCTACATCTTAAGTACATTAGGAACACGTTTAAGCTATGCAAATGGACAGGAATGAAGATGATCCCATTCGTGCTCGATTTCGAGGCGGTCCGCGGTCGTGAGGCAGTGGGTTTCTGGTTTTCGTGACGGTAGTTGAAGGCCACCAAGGGACGTGAACTCCCAACCTGCAGCTGCCAGTGACCATCGGACCTCCTACTACGTCCACGATCGTAACACGATGTAGGATTTAAATCCGACGACCACGTTGCTCTGAACAGCACGAACCGTTCGGCTGAACGCCTGAATTGGCAATTTACACGAATCGCATAACTGGATCAGGGTGGCTAATTTGTGACGCGCTCTATGCACTTGTGGAGGAAGAAAATCAGAAGTGGGATCGCTGCGCCACCAGAATCTCGTTCGCAGATCATTAATTACGGTTTGGGATAATCACCAGGTGAACCTTGGAGACAATTGTCAAGTTAAGTGACGGAATGCGGACGTGTGCGTCGTTACAGAAATTAAAATGGACCTGTTAGCATTTTAAAGCTGTGGCGACTACATTATTTCAGCCTCCATATAATTTTAAAACAGTAATTGAGTGTATAAACTTGATATCATATGGAGTGGTAGCAGTTCCAAGCGAAGGCTATGGGCTTCCTCAAACAGATAAAATGTATAATGCAAGACAATGATATAAAACTGTATTTCTTCTACAATTCTATATAATTACAGAACGCTGTCAATACTTGTCAAAATAGGATACATTTAAGATGTTTTTAAAATTTTATCATCTATAGGTTCTATCATAACATGCAGTATACAATTAATACACCACTCACCATATTAAAAGCATCGGTAAAACCATTAAATAAATTCTAATTAAGTCACGGTTGCGACCATGGGGCTCTCCCAACAAATGTTAATGTCAAAAAACCTCATATCTTCCATTCGAACGGACACACCACATCATCAATTCCAGCAGGACTTCCCAAACAAATTCCACGCCTTATAAGCTTCCCAACGTTTAATTTCCTGATATTTTCAAATCGTCAAACCAGGCCTGAATTACCTTCATCAGCAAAATGTTGCACCAAAAATTAAAAGCCCCAATTACAACCACATTTCCTCCCCATGACATGACAAATCATCTGCAAGGCCTCCAGGACTCGCCTCTTCAATCTGTTCACGCCAGAACAATTCCATTTCAATCAATCAACTGACAGATGACGCGATGTTTTCCACTACCAAGCCACGCTGCTGCAAATTGAAATGTATCGATCACTGAGCCGCCAAGGAATATCGATTTCAGTGTTTATAATGCCCGATGAGTGCTCGGCAAACTAAGCCAGCAGATTGGGCCACACAAACTACAGTTAATTAACAGACAGATGCAGAGCAACAACTGCTGTTTTAAGGATATGGAGCTAATGCACAGGAGCCATCAAGTTGGAATTGTCGAAGTTTTAGTGGATTAAACCCACAGCTGCCACCAACGTTTGCAATCGATGTGTGGTATTTATGCATCCCTCCAGGAGTTCAGAGTTATTGCGAAAAGAATGCCTATAAAGCCTTTTACTGCCAATCATTTTACCATATGTTAGTTAACTATTCTAATAAGACGTTTATTGACGCTGTAAACCGGTGGAGAAACGTAGCTAAAGGCAAAGACGCCAACTTATACAGAAACAACTTCCGAGAACAATCGGCATAGACTACCAGCCAATTTGCATAGTTATTTCAACGAGACCTGCAAGGAGTGGTGCAGTCTATAAACTGTCGAAAATCTGAAAAGCCGCTTCGAGCTGGCACTAATGCGTCCGTAAAAAGCAAGCAGCGCTTATCGTACAGTTCATATTCATGAAAAAAATTATGCTTTGTGTAATTTTTAAAATAAGCAGCATTATAAAAAACAGTAAAAAATGTTTCCTTCAAAATAAAAAATATATTTGTTATTGTAGGTAGAGCCACGAGTGCTTGGCTCCTTATAGCAAGTCGCTGGTTAATAGCTATTTATATATCTAGGGAGCAAAGGGGTTCATTTCCTCCCGCGTGTGGATTTAATGCCCGACGCGTTAGCGGAGGGCATTAAACACACAAGGGAGGAAATGAACCTTTGCTCCAGTGATATATATATATATGATTTTTTCTTCGAACGCATGTTCTATTGCGCGAAATTTCAAAAATGTTGCTTTAGCAAATCATTACAGTGACTCGAGATTTCTGTAGTGACATTTTGTCTAATTTCAAAATCAGCATAACGTTGTAAAGCTTTGGTGTGATATCCATGGTGACATAAACACAAATGCGGGAGCAAATAAATATTGGCTCCCGCTGGTTGAAAATTGACAGTTTTGTTTCCTAAAACTAGGGCGCAAAAGCCGACTTTCTATACAGTGAGTAGAAAAACACTGTTTAAATTGTATTTAAACTCAATTTAGACTTCAAAACAACAAAATATCGCTTATTCCGTCTTGAATTACGTTAATGTGGTTAAAATTCATTAAAGTGGCAAAATATTGTTGAATTTCGTTAAAATTATTTTTAATCCGGTTAAAATGGCCTTAGAGTTGAGAAAATGGCAAAATAATTATACAATCTTGAATCTCGTTATGGTATATTACATAACAAGCTGCAAAAGTGGCGTATATCATGTGAGTATATTTGAAAAACCAGGCAAAGCGTAGCGGAGCTGAGTGACTTAAAATACGAGCGTAGGATACACGTTCGAGCCCACTGTATAACTGTGAATTGTGCATTTTTTCATAACAAACACGTTCGTTATGATAACGACCGGGTGAATGATGGTGGGCATGGAAAATAATTATTTACGTATAGAAGGCCGGAAAAGTAAGATTACGCCCGCAGCCAAATTTGAGGTCCGACTTCCGGCCTGAGGTACGTACAACGTTTTACGCACAACTGCATAAATTTAGTTTTTTTTTAATGCCAAAAACTGCTACCACAGTTAAGGCGCCGGGCGGTAAAGTAATTTGCGGGCAGCAAAGTTACTTTACCGCCCGCATATTACTTTACCGCCCGTCGGGCGTAAATTGAACTTTCGGTCAACACCGAAACCTTCATTTTCGGCCCGGTTGTGTGTAAAAATATTTTGTTATCTGGTTAAAATCGCCTTAAAGTTCTCAACATGCAAAATAATATTGAATATCGTTATTTTTTCGTAATGGGGTTAAAATAGCCCCAAGTTCAGCATAATAACAAAATATCGCTTTTACGATCTTGAACCTCGTTCGAATAATTTTTCATCTGGTTAAAATGGCCTGAAACAAAATATCATTTATAGGCTGTGATCTGGAATCTCGTTAAAATAATTTTTAATCTGCATAAAATTGCCTTAAAAGTTGGTCAAAATAGAAAATATCTCGTTTACGGTCTTAAATTTCGTTACCTTTCTTTGTGGTGTGGTTAAAATAGCCTAAAGTTCATCATAATGGCAAAGTATCGCCTTTACGATCTCGAATCTCGTTAAAATAATTTTTAATCTGTTAAAATTCGCCAAAATTGCAAAATATCAATTATACGGTCATGAATCTCTTTAAATTAATTTTTAATTTGATTAAAAATAAAGGTCACCAAAGCATCAACGATACGATCTTGAATCTCGTTAAAATATTTTAAATCTGGTTAAACTGGCCTTAAATTTCATCAAAATGCAAAATATCGCGGTCTTGAATTTCGTTATTTTTTAATGTGATTGAAATAGCCCTAAGGTTCATTATAATTGCAAAATATCACTTTCACGTTCTTGAATCTCGTTAAAATCATTTTTCATTTGGTGAAAATTAACTTAAGCGTAAAGTTCATCATGGACACGACATGGAGCCTATACTATCTTAAATATCGTTAAAATAAATTAATCTGATTAAAAATTACCTCAAAATTCGTAAAAATGGCACAATATCTATTATCTTAACAATTATATTTTTTAAACGGGATTTGCCGCCGTTAAAAGGTTAAAACGACGTTCAATATTAATACACTATCAATATTCTTCATATAGTTTAGAAAATCTCAGCCTCGACAGCTAAAAGAGGATGGACTAAGCGGCATCTATTTTTGTAAAGTTGACTCTAAACATATTTTAAGAAGTCAAATGTTGTATAACTTTTAATCTCGTTACCGTACAGTTCATTAACCGACATTTTCATTGTTTAAAACATATTTCATTTAATCTTGACTATTATATTTTGTTTAAAATGCGTTTAGTCTCTATAAAACAACCTTTAATCTTATGAAATTAACTATCAATATTGTTTAAAGACAAAAAAATAGTTCATATACAGTTAAAAATCTTTTAATCTCGTTAAGACTTCAAACTTCATCAAAACTGCCATTGTTTAAACAACATTTAACTTAATCTTGTTTAAAAGGCGTTTAGTTTCTCTAAAACGACCTTTAATCTTATAAAATTGACCATTAGGTAATAGCCGTTAACGATTTAGTTTTCCTTCATACAAGCTTGAATTTCGTTAAAATAACTTTTAATTTCGTTAAACGACTTCACATTTTATAAAAACTGCAATTGGTATGATGTAACTTGTATATGTAATGTCATTTTAACGTTTAAATGTTCTTTAAACAGTTTTAAGGACTTTTGGTTTTGTTAAAACGACTTGCAATCTCGTTAATACGTTTAATTCGGATAAGGCCTTCAACTTTCACCACATTGACATTTGCTTGTTAAAATCTAAAGCCGTTATGAATCTAAAGGATTAAATACACTTTAGTCGTGTCGAAACGACTTTCAGTCTTGGAAGTTCAACCTATAATCTATTCTCAACTGTTTTAAATCTATTGCAATGCGATTTTCAGTTTCCTTACGATTTTGATTGTTTGAAGAAACATCTTTTAATTTTGTTTTAGGGACTGATACCTAATGAAGATCGACTCAAATCGACTTTTAATCCCAAATAAATGATTTTCACCTTGTTAAAATGATTTGTAATCTCGTTAAAAGGATTTTCAATTTTATTGAAACAGAAATCATTAAAATTAAATTTAACATCATTTACATGATTTTAAATTTCCTTTAAATGGCTTCAAATTGGGAATATGCCTCATGCCAACTATATATTATTAGTTTAATTCAGTGCCTGAACCTTAACATATGTGTTTGCCTCGACATTTTTAGAAGGTGGTTCTAATCCACCTAAAATGCACCTTTTAATTTTTATCCTTTGCAAATTTTAAAAAGTAATGGTATGTATGTCGCATCCATAAAAGTAATTTCATTAATACCCATTGTTCTCTAACAATAAGTTCCTTATCGATTTGATCACAATGCAATAATAATGGAAAAGGATTAAACCGGCGAATATGCGATATCTAGCATGCAGTTTTCCTCATTTCAACGTGACACGTTTCACTCCAGCAGTAATGAATAACTGCATTTCTATGTGGTAATATTCTACACTAACCACACATAGTTGGCAGAGATAGTGAGAACATTACACCAAATGCCTAAATACGGATACTGGGAGTTATTTTAGGGACTCGTGTTACACGTATGTGAACGTGGTCCGTAATAAATTGCTTTGGCAAAACACTGAACCAGTCGAAGGTACACTTGAGGATGCAAACAATGACGCTATGCGTATCTATTGGAAATATTTGCGTGGAAAAGTTGATACTTTCACAAATATCCTGAACTGGCTTATATCCATAATAAAAACAGACTCCAGTATTATAGCAAGACCTTTGCATCATTTCCCATTAAGAAAAAACGGAATTAATCCAGTCGGTGTGTGGTAATAAGTAGGTTACGGTTTTGTTTAGCATAAGTTGTAACAATAATATACTTTTATTTTTGTAACTTGCGGCGACGTAAAAGCAATTAAACGTTTTAAAATTGGTTATCAAACCTAATTACTTATTAAAATATGTATAACCAGTTAAATAGTGATGGTACGAATATCTAGCAGCCGCAGTCCTTTTATATTTGCAATTAGCAAAAACATAGTAATCAAAAATATCTTCACACAAAATTTACACCAATATAAATAAAATCTGGCACAGTCTCAAGTTATGCGTGCGTTTCCGTTTCAGTAACGCAAACTAGTTTTGAAAAAAATATTTTGGGGAAAGAACGTCGAAGTATCGAAATGAAAATAGACTTGTTAAATATATAAAATTTATAGCCAGTTTTTAATTTAAAATGCGACATATATTTATGTAAAGTTTGTTCAGTCTGTTTTAAAAAATATAAAAATGTCATTAGCTTGTTTTGTATCGTACTGGGAGGTATGGATGGCATATCCGCTTGATTTTTTTATTCTTTTAATATATCAATTTTAAAAATTCCAGTAAGTGCGTCTGTGATAAATTGTAATTGGAAGAACTCCCAGGAATGGATTACTCAAGCTATACCATGTTAGGTTAGGTTAACAATAAACGTGGGTGCCGCCAAAACACCGCGCGCATCAAAACGGAAACGTCCCAGCGACTCAGTCGTGACGTCACGACGAGACCACAATATATTACAAACAATCGCTGGCCTGACGGACGCCAGAAAATTTCCATTTGTAATAAAAGGATGTCTTATAGTACAATCTTCCTAAAAAATCGTGTTTTTGAAGTTTTGTCGTCCCTCTTCAGAGCTACCTAGGAAGCTTTTGTTTTATATACATATAGGTACCACGTATGTACGTGCACCGCCTTAATAGTTTTATAAAAACTGGCTTGTTAGAACTAAAGGAATTTAAATTGTATTAGACGAATATAACATTGACATTTACTAAGTTTCACCTTCAATATTTTAGCAAATTTTATAAAACCGATGACTTCACCTTATCCAAATACTTCCTACGTTTACACTCCTTTTTATGTCTGGCTAAGTTTAACAGCGCAGTCAAAACAATTAAAAAAGAAAACATCAAAGTAAAACCCTAAAATAAACAGTAGGATGGAACTCTGGGAATCTGTGGAAAATTCAGTGGAAACCCCTTCCACAGCTATTGTATGCACCTCGAGGCCGTGCTATTCCTATTTGCATTAGCCACGTTATTTTTAGAATTGAACCGTAAAATATCCTGGCGCTGCAGCCTTGGTACGGCAGACAATTTGAATAAAAGTGAAAAGCAAAAACCTCACAAAGCATCTCCTATGACACGACGAAAAATTTTCGGAGAAAACTTCTGGTTTACAGTGTATCGAAGTGACTGCACTGCGGACCTCCAACGGCATGAATGTACTCTAAAAATACCTGGGGCATGGCAGCCTTCCAAGAGGGATTAGTCCTTGTAGACAATACATACGTGGAAATGCATAATCAAACGTCCGGAACGCAAGCTGTAGGTATGAGGTTTGTACGAGTTTGTTATGGGCAACTTGTTAACTTCGCTCAAACTGTAAACTCTGAAACGCAACTCCGCATAACTCAAATTCCAACCCTATTTTCCCAAGGAATATTCACCCCTGTGTGAAGTAAACTGGCAAATCCCCCCCCTTATCTAGCAATTTTTAAAAACCAAGATGACATGGATATACACCGTATTTTTCAAAATTCACAATTTTTTACTGATTTTTCTAATATTTCTCCTACCGCACTGTGTATAACGAAAAATGGGATACTTCAAAATTAATTTTATTATCGAATACGATAATGTTCTATTGTCGAACTTGAGTTACGCTCACCTAGCGTAGTTTTTTACTTTGGACGCAAAAAATTTCGATGAACGTAATTTTCCTGTTGTTAAGTGAGCAAAACTCAGGTTCGATAGTACAGGGTGTTTGCTCAAATTTTGGCAGCTTCGAGCGAGTTTGTTATTCCAGATAGAAAAAAAAAGTTCAGATAAAAATTGTTGGGTATCATCCAAACCATCCGAATTTGCTACTTAAAGAAACAATTGAGCATCACGGGTGAACTTTTTGACTTATTATATACTTTTTTTTAATGGAACACCCTATATATTATGTGTTTATTGGATAGCGCTTAAAATTCTGTTTTCAAAAATATATAAGTTGCCTATAATTACTTCATCCGTTGTTGAAATATCCGCTATTAAAGAATCAAAATATTACTCCATAATTTACTATGACATAAATCACAGTAACCATTGAAAAACAAAGTTATCAAATGACATTACTGGCGGCATGCGGCATGGAACATTTAGTTGTCAATTCGTTTTTAAAATTGTTTTTGGTGTTAAAATTGTTGATTATTTCAATTACTGCCCCTTAAAAAATTCAAATAAATCTGAAAATTTTCAAGTTACTGTGATTTACTTCATATAGTAAATTAGTAATATTGTGATTCTTCAACAGCGGATATTTCAACAATGAATGAAGTAATTATAGGCAACTTAAACATTTTTGAAAAGAAAATTTTAAGCGCTATCCAATAAACACATAACATGTTCCATTAAAAAAATATATACAATAAGTCATAAAGTTCACCCGTGATGCTCAATTGTTTCTTTAAGTAGCAAATTCGGACGGTTTTGATGATACCCTAAAATTTTTATTCAACAATTTTTTTCTATCTCGAATAACAGTCGCCAGAAGCTGTCAAAATTTGAGCAAACACCCTGTACCTATATCCATATTCTATCCGATAATAAGTTTCCTTTCAAGTTTTTTATTTGCTGTATACACAAGGTGGTAAGAAAAAATATACGAAAAACCAGTAAACATTTTTCAAGGTAGTTGGCAGTGACTTCATATTTGACACATTTTAATTTTAGTGAAACTTTGAGAGTTTATTAATAATTTTGAACACCCTCTATAAAGGATGTTTCATTTAAACATTTTTGTTAAAATCGAAATTTTTTTGTTCATCATACGTTATTTTTCTCGTCTTAGACAATTTCTTCATTTCCTAATATATTAGTGTATTAAAGTACGTAGGCCTATTTCCGTTTACATACGGTATATAATTTTTAAGTAAACCACCAGGCGCTATACATGTACTAAAGCACTGAGATAAAGCGATAATGGTTCATCCCAAACAAAACGTCGCATGTAGAACAGAAACACTTCCTACCTAAATAGTAAATACCCGAAGAAAGTCGATTTCTTTCTATACCGTGGAATTAAAACTAAACCATACTTAATTTTAGAACATCAGTGAACATTACATTTCTCAATTTTTTCTCTGTAGTTAAGTATGGAACTTATTTTTTATAAGAATACATATATACAGGCTGTGGGCGAGTATATATGTAAACTTTTGTACCTAATAAAAATTTACTTCTATTGTCGTTGAAAATAGAAAAAATACAGCTGTTTTGTTTTATCCTTTATCTAATAGACGTGTCCGTCCGGGACGCTGTTTCAGCAGCCAAACCGTAAGAGATAGAGAAAAAAGTTATTAAAGTTATATGTTTGGAATGGTCATGTCAGGTCAGGAACCGAATTTCAGTCTCTAACACTAATTATTTACTTAATTATCCTAATCCTAACTTTTTAGGTTAGATTCTAGGCAAATTTTATCAAGGCGAATGCGACTGGTAGTTTGCTACCAACAATGACGTCATATACGTACGTGTGGTGAATACGCGTTCTATTTGCAAAACGGTCTTTTTTGTTTTATTAAATGAGACATTTGTCTCACTAGACTGCTAGTATAGTTTTAATGTGTAACAACAGCCTTGCAGCAGCTTACGGACATTGTAATACCAAAACAATGTCAACATCCGGGATTGTTGAACCATGCAAACAGGTCTGACCCTCGGAGAATGTCAACATCCGTGACAGCTCATTGTCTTGGAAGTCCGGCAAACCAAGAAGTTAGAAGCTCACCAATTCTGATGGAACAGACAATGGACAGCACTGTATAAAAGGGTTTGCAAAGCTGCACTCTCTGGCTATTCGCAGTTGCGTTAGCGTTACTGGGGTTGTTTCTCCATTTTTGTATTTGGGTAATTAGTGTTCGTTAATTTACTTCGTATTTATTTACAAGTAAGAATACATTTGTGTTGGAGCGGCGATAACCGATAAGAGCGATGATAAAATTAAGCGAAAAAAAAACCTAGTGAGCTTTGCTTAGCACGCATCACCAATATGATCAGGTACAAGATACAGGTGTCAAGGTGTTTTTATTTGCTTCCATTTTATCGTCGCTCTTATCGGTTATCGTTGCTCATATATAGGGGAAAGGGGTGCACATTGGAACATGGGCCATAATTGAACATTTAAAATTTTAACGGCTTTACTCACGGTTTTAGTGGAATATCCAAATGGTAGCACCTTGATTTACATTTTCAAAGAATTTTACGTCATTTTGTAGCATCTTGAGTGTTTTTTTTGTAAAAAGTTGAAAATTGGTAAATCGTTTAAAACTAGTTTACTACTTAGAACAAATATTCTGTTGGCAATGGGAACTCGGGGAACTCCGGGACAAAATTAGGAGGAAAATAAAGACCGTACCGTAAAAAATGTTTCAGAGCATCGAATATGATGCGTACGTACAAACGAAAAATAGATCGTGCTTCTATATCTGAGGAGACATTGCTGTTGCAGTTGAAGACGTATGAGATGGTAAGTTTTCCATGCGAAATGCAGAAATAACTCATAATGTGAAGAAAACATCGTTGGAAACGTGTAGAAAAAGATACAAAAGCGAAAAACAAAAGAAAACCGGACCAAAGAACGACAAATCAAGGTGACAATAGCGATGCGGCGGATAATCTTATGATTTATGACTACGATGAGTCAGATTGAATTAGTGAATTTAGAGAAAATTGCTGATGGCCAGTTCCAATTAAATTTGTTGAAAAAAAGCAGAGGTTTCCTATTGCGGTTAACAAGAGTTGCGGAGATTTTCAGTAAATCAAGACGAAACTTGCAAAACCCAAAGAAATTAATACAAGTCATGCAATCCTACACTTTAAGTTCTTTTAATATTTCTTAATACAAATTGTTATTATTTTCGCACATCTCAGAGTGCTTCGTTGTAGTGTTTAATATTTTGTAGAAAAACAAAGATTACATTTGGGCATTTGCAAAACTAATTTGTCCAGATATTGCATGTTATTTCATGTATTGGTCGAAAATGAAATTATTTCGTTCACAAATAAGGACTCCAGATAGGAAAATGCCACAGAGGCCCCAATGTACCCTCTCTCCCCTATACATCAAACGCGTAAGAATAAGAAATGAATTAAAATTTCAATTTTAAAAGCAAAATCCCTATTAGAGTTACACGTTTATGGATTTTGATAACAACAGCTCTCTTCATACATGTGTTTAGAGTTTGGATAGCTAATCTAGAACCACTTAGCATTTCCTTAGGGTCAAGTTCCCCATCACTTCAGCTACTACTGCTTCCAACAATGATTTAATCATGATCAGTAAAAAGTAAAGCCACGCCTCTTTCAATTTGATATATTGTAATCCAAGAATAAAGCCTTAACTTCAAATAAATTTCCAACGTGACAATCGCCCAGTTAGGCAGAAAATTGAGAAACTGCAATTTTGGAATGGCACATTCATCACATCGCACAGAAATTGATTTCTCTGATTGGATCGCAATTCCACGACTTCTTGCTGCGATTTTGTAAGCGAATATTTCAATCCGTGTGGACAAGAGAAACCTTATTTCGTTATTTCGCCAATCTAGATCGGCGGCCGTCACAATTTTTGCAACCGAACATGTTGCAAGCTTACGAAATAGAGAAATTGACCTTCGACTGCCCGTACTCGCCTACTGCCAACAGGGCAGTAGCTACAGGCTTGGGGGCCCTGGGGCAACAAATGATTATGAGGCCCCCACATTATCTTCCCCTTTACTTTTTCACTACTTTCATTTGGAAAGCCTGTTTTAATAGGGTTACTATTTGGTTTTTTTTTCTGTTAAGATAGAAGAATGGGCATTTAAAACAGACAAAACACATATTTACTTGTTGTTTGATTCACACAGATGCGTGCATCAAAACCTTTTTGATTATAATTAATCACGTAATTCAAGTCATAACTGTTTTATCTCATTCAAAGGTCGTGGTAAAGCCAAATTTGCATCTTGCCGTATTTGTTTGCCTCTGTTAATGTTGGAAAGGAATTTGTAAGCTTCCCTTAATGGCTTTAAAGCGGATGGATACATTTTCTACTAGAACTTAAGCCGACTTAGCATATTTGGGAATCATGGGTTTATGGATTTCGTTCAATTGCCTCATTGAGAGAGCTTAGCATTAAGGTTTCTTAGAATAAGCATTTTTCCTAAATAACGTGCGATGCTCCGATTGGCTACGCAGGATCGCCTCAGCCAATAGTGTTTGAGCTTGCCCCTCCTTGAATTGGCGAGTTCGTCTCGCTGTAAATTCAGAGTTAGTTAGATTCAGAGCCTCGAGGAAGCAAGTTCAGCTATGCTTTGTGCTAGTTTGCGTTTCGGTCTAACTCCCTGGTAAAGTCGTTTCCAGGTTGTTTTGTGTTACGGTTACGCGCAATTCGCTATTTTCGCGTGGCCAATCCAAGCGTGTCACAACAGTTGAAGCTTTTGTAAAAAACCATCGGTCCATCAGTGACGTTTGTAATCGTTGTTACTCAATATACTCGTGTTTGTTAAGTCTTGTTTCACTCCAACAACTAACTGAGCCCAAGTTAGGGTTATTAAGTGGCAGTTCCCGGCAATCCCATTGAACCGGAACTCGCAGTGGATTAATTGGGGGCCCCATTCGTGGAAGCCTCTTATCAAGTTAATCGTACAAAAATCATTGGTCCTTCGAGCCGGATGTGGAAGAAGCTAAAAAACGCGAGTGTACAAGTTTCCAGTAGCTGGTGGATGCAATTGCTCCAACATCGTTTCGTCGGAGAGCGTCAAGAAGCTTCGCCAACACCAGGAAATTCAACCATCGAGAGCTTACACCGAGTCCAGGTCCCACGTCAAGCGGCAGCTATCGGCAGCGGGTTGGTTTTCTGTTCGTCAAGAAGTTACTACGTTCTCAAATCAAAAGTAAGTCCTTTTCCATTACACCTTCGTTTAGTGCTGTTTTTTGCTTGTGTCAGTCATGGTGGAAACTCGTTCGACATCAGCGGTCATGTCGGAAACTCGCACTTTAACCACTCGTTGCAAATTCATAAAAGCCCAAGTAGATCGTTTCAAAACTCTATTTCATAGAATTTCTTCGTCCAGCCCCGTGAAGGCTCACGAGGTCGGCAACTTGTCAGAAGAGTTTAGTTGTTTCCAAAATTTGTTGGATGAGTATAAGAAGTCAATGGAGGGCCTAATGGAGGCCGACGCTGAAAACTTTGATGAACTTTTCAATGAATTTGACTCTTTTATGACTCATTTTAGCGAGATTAGTAGCGCAGTAAAGGAATTCTTATCAAAAAATAAGATCAGTTCGGGTATAAAACCGAATGTAGGTCAAAATTCTTCGCAAAGTGGCCCTTCAGGAGAGCTCGCTGGATTAAGATTACCACCCTTAGATTTGCCTTCCTTTTCGGGGAAATTCGAGAATTGGGTTCAATTTCATGACTCCTTTACGTCGCTTATTCATAACAACGTTAATTTGACCAACGTTCAGAAATTTTACTATTTGATTTCTTCCCTTAAGGCAGAAGCTGCTAGTTCAATCTCGTCGTTAAAAGTTACCAACGATAACTATACCATTGCTTGGGACATTCTAGTCAAGCGATTTGAAAATAAGAAACTGATCGTAAAATCAAACATAAATGCGTTATTCAGTTTAGAGAACGTAAAAAAGGATTCACATTCGTCTGTTCAAAGGCTGCTCGATAGTGTAGTTAGAATTTTGGAAATTTTAAAGGCGTACGGGGAACCCACAGTCGACACCATACTAATACATATCATAGTTTCGAAGCTCAGCTCAGCAATGCAGACTGACTGGGAATTATGCAAACATGCCGGACAATTTCCTACTTTGCGAGAGTTGTTAGATTTTTTAGAGAGCAAAAGTCACTTATTAGGTTCGCTGGAAGCTGCGAAAATAGGTTCGAGTTTGGGAAATCAGGGATCCGAGCAAAAAAGTCATGCACGCGCTCATGTAGCCAGAGAGCAAGGTAATCACTCTTGTGATTTTTGCAAAAATTGTAATCATTCGATTAGCGCTTGCGAATCATTCTCAAAATTGTCGGTAAACGCTCGTATCGAAGAGGCGCGTCGTTTGAAATTATGCAACAATTGTCTCAAGCCCGGACATTTCGTGGTAAAATGCACATCGTCGAGATGCCGCGTATGCAGAAAAAAGCACCATACTTTACTGTGTTTGCGTCCAAAGCGCGACGCGCACGAAAATACTTCGTCGCCGCGTCCTGGACCGCCAGAATCCAGCAGTGACGCACGGGAGGTCGGGGCCGTCTCCCCGAGCGAGGCACCCGTCGCATCCGTTTCAGCAGCTTGTAGCCGTCCTGCAATCGCGGCGCCAGCGCAAGTTTTATTGTCCACGGTTAGCGTATTCGTAGAAGGATCCTCCGGGTCATTTTCCCGGGCAAAAGCTCTTTTGGACCCCGGATCCCAACTTAACTTAGTTAGCGCCGACTTGTGTCAAAATTTGAAAATTGAGAAACGAGGTAATATCACCTCACTGTCGGGTGTTGGTGCCAGGGCTCTGAACGCTGAATTCAGAGCAAACGTTCGAATCCGCTCCCGTAACGGGAAATACGAGGACATTTTGAGCTGTATTGTGTTAGACAAAATTACGGACCCTCTGCCGGCCCTTTCTTTCTCGTTGAGGGATTTGAAGATCCCACCAAACATTGTGCTAGCCGATTCAGATTGTAATACACCGGGAAAGATTGATCTTTTATTAGGCGCGAATGTCTTTTGGCAAGTGCTCTGTCAGGGACAGATGAAATTGGGCCCAGAGAAGCCATTCTTAACAAAAACTCTTTTTGGTTGGGTTTTAGGCGGAAACATGAACATCGAAAATCGAGCGCTCATGCTTTCAAATAGAGTTCATTTAAGTGTAGCCGGCATCGAGCACGGCATTCAGAGATTTTGGGAAATCGAGGGGGCTTACGGTTCATCAGGCCGACTCTCTGCTGATGACAAATTTTGCGAAGACCATTTTCAATCGACTACGAAACGGGCGTCGTCGGAGCCGCGTAGGTTCATCGTGAGCATACCTTTCAGGAAAGATGCTCCATCGCTGGGAGACTCGCGCGGTATAGCGTTAAAGCGTTTCTATTCATTAGAAAACAAATTGTCAAAAAATCCCGAGTTGAAAACCGCGTATTCCGCATTTCTCAAAGAATACGAGTCGCTTGGTCACTTGAGCAAGGTGGACGACGAAGCGAGCCTTCCTCATCCTAGGTTTTATTTACCACATTTGCCAGTCATAAAGGAGGACAGTTCAACGACCAAACATCGCGTTGTTTTTGACGGCAGTTGTGCGTCCTCCTCCGGAGTATCGCTTAACGACCTTCAACATAAGGGCCCAGTGGTCCAGCAGTCGTTGTTTGCAATTCTTTGTCGCTTTAGGCAATTCAAGTACGTGCTGAAAGCAGATTGCGCCAAAATGTATAGGCAAATTCTCGTGGACCCCTCGCAGACGCAATACCAATTAATTTTATGGCGTGACGACAAAACCTCAGCGGTAAAATGCTTCAAATTATTAACGGTCACCTACGGTACTAAATTAGCCTCGTACCTAGCAACTAGGTGCTTGATACAAATCGCCCAGGAAATCGAAGCATCGCTTCCAGAGGCCCCATTAAGAATTAGCCGGGATTTTTATGTAGATGACCTACTGACTGGTTTTGAAAATAGGGCGGAAGCCATAAAAACGCAATTCGAAATTAGTAGCGCTTTGTCGGGGTACGGGTTTGAATTGCGAAAGTGGGCATCCAACGACAGTGAAGTAGCTAGCGCCATTGGTGTAGATCGCGGCAGCATGGAGCCCATTTCTTTGACGGAAGACGCCACGGAGAAAACTCTCGGCATTTTTTGGGATACTCGGCGGGACGTGCTAAGTTACAGAGTAAACCCTAGCTGTTGCAAATCAGTTACCAAGCGGGCTATACTCTCTAGTATGGCTCAAATATTCGATCCCTTGGGACTACTTGGTCCAAGCGTTCTAACTTTGAAACTTCTCGTGCAACGGCTTTGGCAGTTGAAGTTGTCATGGGACGAAACGGTGCCCATGGAGATGCGCTCCAGATACGACGAACTCCATTCTTCATTACGCTCTTTGGGCTCGTTGGCAATTCCGAGACGGGTAATTTGCGATGACATAAATTCGATAGATCTCCACGGATTTGCGGACGCGAGTTCTGTAGCCTACGGGTGCGCCGTGTATATACGTTGCGTTGACGCGCGCGGTAATGTCACCACCAATTTGCTTTGTGCTAAGTCAAGGGTCGCTCCATTAAAAACAATATCCTTGCCTCGTTTGGAGCTTTGCGCAGCCTTACTGTTGGCTCGTTTGATTAAAACTATACTCGATTCCTCCGCATTTAAATTTGACCGCGTGTACTATTGGTCGGACTCCACCATAACTCTGCACTGGATAAATAAGGATGCGAGTAATTGGAAGACGTTCGTCGCGAACCGGGTGTCCGAGATTCACGAACTAAGCAATAGGGAAGAATGGTTTCACGTGCGTACAAATTGCAACCCGTCCGATATAATTAGCAGGGGAATGTTACCCCAGGAGTTACTCAACTCACGCTTGTGGTGGCACGGGCCAGAATTTTTGTCACAGGCGGACTTAAAACCCCAGCCCGTTAAAATTGATTCGGGTGAGCTAGCAGCCCAAGAGTCGCGCCCAGTAGTGGCCACTCTTCACCATCGCGTCCCAGAATTTGAACTTTTCAGGCGCTATTCCAGTTTTACAAAATTACAGCGCGTAGTCGCGTACTGCCTGCGTCTCGCGAGAAACAGAAACACCGAAACGCGCTGGTCGGGACCTCCAGCCATTGACGAATTGGAGGACGCGACTCGCCGCCTGATCAAAATTGCCCAGGCGGAAGTCTTTTCCGGAGAAATAGCAGTTTTGTCTAAAAAAGCGCCATTGCCGAAAAATAGTGCGCTGCTTTCTCTAAACCCATTTCTGGACGATCAGGGCCTACTGCGCGTGGGCGGCCGTCTAGAAAACTCCAATCTAAGCTTTGATCAGAAACATCCCCTTTTGTTACCAGCTAGTCACCCTTTGTCGTTGCTAATCGTGAAGCAAGAGCATTTGCGGCTCTTGCATTGTGGACACTCGGTGTTACTGGCCTCATTGCGGGATAAGTTTTGGATCGTGAGAGCCAAAGACCTAATACGTAAAGTAATACAAAATTGCGTGATATGCTTCCGGGCCAAGCCTAAGATGAATGAACACTTGATGGGATCACTACCCGAAGCTCGTATCACACCCTCTCCCCCTTTCAGTAATTGCGGGATAGATTACGCGGGTCCCGTGTTTATAAAAACCAAATCCGGGCGAGGCGCAAAAGAAGTAAAGGCTTACGTAGCCCTATTTGTGTGTTTAGCCACGAAGGCTATTCATCTTGAACTCGTGGAAGACCTCACGACGGAGGCTTTCATCGCATCATTGAGGAGATTCATCTCCAGACGCGGTTTACCCTCCAACATATTTTCTGACAATGCTACCTGTTTCACCGGTGCCAGAAATCAGCTATCGGAATTAAAAAATATCCTGTCAGGCTCTAGTGAGCAATGCATAAGGGAAGAATTGTCGAAACATAACATTAAGTGGAATTTTATTCCGGCACGCTCTCCGCACTTTGGCGGCATTTGGGAAGCGGGGGTAAAGTCATTGAAATATTATTTAAGGCGAATATCTTGCAATGCAAAGTTAACTTTCGTTGAGTATTACACCATGCTGACTCAAGTGGAGGCGATACTAAATTCCCGTCCACTCTGTGTTCTCCCTACCGACGCCTCATTCCCCGAAGTCCTTACTCCTGCCCACTTCTTGATCGGTCGGAAGCTGACTTCGTTTCCGGAAGCCCAACTCCAGGGCATACCGGAAAATCGTCTCAGCCGCTATGGGCTGGTCCAGCGGCTGTCCCAGCAGTTTTGGGATCGCTGGTCCCGGGACTACCTCCACCTCCTGCAGCGCCGGCCTAAGTGGAAGTCCTCCAGCACGTCTCTAGCCCCCCAGGTGGGCGACGTGGTACTCGTCCACGACGAGGCATCTCCAAGCTACCGTTGGCCACTGGCAATCATTTCGGCCACATATCCAGGAGCGGATGGTGTTGTGCGTGTGGTGCAAGTGCGCGATTCCCGAGGGAATCTCCTGAAACGCTCGGTAAGTAAAGTGTACATCCTACCCAAAGACGATCATTGCGATCAAGGGCAATAAACATTGACTTTGCTCGTAGTTGGTAGTTTTCGCTAATTGAACATTTTGCTAGGTTTAGTTGTTTCTTTGCTTGTATTCATGCTAGTTGTAAGTTATCTGTAAGACTCTTGGATTATCATCTGTCATTAGTTCTTGTTATGCATTTGATTATTTTGTAGTGTTAGATTTCAGTTTAATTTTGGGATTTAATCACGTCGTGCCATAGTCGGCACTTCGGGGGCGGCATGTTTGATTCACACAGATGCGTGCATCAAAACCTTTTTGATTATAATTAATCACGTAATTCAAGTCATAACTGTTTTATCTCATTCAAAGGTCGTGGTAAAGCCAAATTTGCATCTTGCCGTATTTGTTTGCCTCTGTTAATGTTGGAAAGGAATTTGTAAGCTTCCCTTAATGGCTTTAAAGCGGATGGATACATTTTCTACTAGAACTTAAGCCGACTTAGCATATTTGGGAATCATGGGTTTATGGATTTCGTTCAATTGCCTCATTGAGAGAGCTTAGCATTAAGGTTTCTTAGAATAAGCATTTTTCCTAAATAACGTGCGATGCTCCGATTGGCTACGCAGGATCGCCTCAGCCAATAGTGTTTGAGCTTGCCCCTCCTTGAATTGGCGAGTTCGTCTCGCTGTAAATTCAGAGTCAGTTAGATTCAGAGCCTCGAGGAAGCAAGTTCAGCTATGCTTTGTGCTAGTTTGCGTTTCGGTCTAACTCCCTGGTAAAGTCGTTTCCAGGTTGTTTTGTGTTACGGTTACGCGCAATTCGCTATTTTCGCGTGGCCAATCCAAGCGTGTCACAACAGTTGAAGCTTTTGTAAAAAACCATCGGTCCATCAGTGACGTTTGTAATCGTTGTTACTCAATATACTCGTGTTTGTTAAGTCTTGTTTCACTCCAACAACTAACTGAACCCAAGTTAGGGTTATTAAGTGGCAGTTCCCGGCAATCCCATTGAACCGGAACTCGCAGTGGATTAATTGGGGGCCCCATTCGTGGAAGCCTCTTATCAAGTTAATCGTACAAAAAACATTGGTCCTTCGAGCCGGATGTGGAAGAAGCTAAAAAACGCGAGTGTACAAGTTTCCAGTAGCTGGTGGATGCAATTGCTCCAACATCGTTTCGTCGGAGAGCGTCAAGAAGCTTCGCCGACACCAGGAAATTCAACCATCGAGAGCTTACACCGAGTCCAGGTCCCACGTCAAGCGGCAGCGATCGGCAGCGGGTTGGTTTTCTGTTCGTCAAGAAGTTACTACGTTCTCAAATCAAAAGTAAGTCCTTTTCCATTACACCTTCGTTTAGTGCTGTTTTTTGCTTGTGTCAGTCATGATGGAAACTCGTTCGACATCAGCGGTCATGTCGGAAACTCGCACTTTAACCACTCGTTGCAAATTCATAAAAGCCCAAGTAGATCGTTTCAAAACTCTATTTCATAGAATTTCTTCGTCCAGCCCCGTGAAGGCTCACGAGGTCGGCAACTTGTCAGAAGAGTTTAGTTGTTTCCAAAATTTGTTGGATGAGTATAAGAAGTCAATGGAGGGCCTAATGGAGGCCGACGCTGAAAACTTTGATGAACTTTTCAATGAATTTGACTCTTTTATGACTCATTTTAGCGAGATTAGTAGCGCAGTAAAGGAATTCTTATCAAAAAATAAGATCAGTTCGGGTATAAAACCGAATGTAGGTCAAAATTCTTCGCAAAGTGGCCCTTCAGGAGAGCTCGCTGGATTAAGATTACCACCCTTAGATTTGCCTTCCTTTTCGGGGAAATTCGAGAATTGGGTTCAATTTCATGACTCCTTTACGTCGCTTATTCATAACAACGTTAATTTGACCAACGTTCAGAAATTTTACTATTTGATTTCTTCCCTTAAGGCAGAAGCTGCTAGTTCAATCTCGTCGTTAAAAGTTACCAACGATAACTATACCATTGCTTGGGACATTCTAGTCAAGCGATTTGAAAATAAGAAACTGATCGTAAAATCAAACATAAATGCGTTATTCAGTTTAGAGAACGTAAAAAAGGATTCACATTCGTCTGTTCAAAGGCTGCTCGATAGTGTAGTTAGAATTTTGGAAATTTTAAAGGCGTACGGGGAACCCACAGTCGACACCATACTAATACATATCATAGTTTCGAAGCTCAGCTCAGCAATGCAGACTGACTGGGAATTATGCAAACATGCCGGACAATTTCCTACTTTGCGAGAGTTGTTAGATTTTTTAGAGAGCAAAAGTCACTTATTAGGTTCGCTGGAAGCTGCGAAAATAGGTTCGAGTTTGGGAAATCAGGGATCCGAGCAAAAAAGTCATGCACGCGCTCATGTAGCCAGAGAGCAAGGTAATCACTCTTGTGATTTTTGCAAAAATAGTAATCATTCGATTAGCGCTTGCGAATCATTCTCAAAATTGTCGGTAAACGCTCGTATCGAAGAGGCGCGTCGTTTGAAATTATGCAACAATTGTCTCAAGCCCGGACATTTCGTGGTAAAATGCACATCGTCGAGATGCCGCGTATGCAGAAAAAAGCACCATACTTTACTGTGTTTGCGTCCAAAGCGCGACGCGCACGAAAATACTTCGTCGCCGCGTCCTGGACCGCCAGAATCCAGCAGTGACGCACGGGAGGTCGGGGCCGTCTCCCCGAGCGAGGCACCCGTCGCATCCGTTTCAGCAGCTTGTAGCCGTCCTGCAATCTCGGCGCAAGCGCAAGTTTTATTGTCCACGGTTAGCGTATTCGTAGAAGGATCCTCCGGGTCATTTTCCCGGGCAAAAGCTCTTTTGGACCCCGGATCCCAACTTAACTTAGTTAGCGCCGACTTGTGTCAAAATTTGAAAATTGAGAAACGAGGTAATATCACCTCACTGTCGGGTGTTGGTGCCAGGGCTCTGAACGCTGAATTCAGAGCAAACGTTCGAATCCGCTCCCGTAACGGGAAATACGAGGACATTTTGAGCTGTATTGTGTTAGACAAAATTACGGACCCTCTGCCGGCCCTTTCTTTCTCGTTGAGGGATTTGAAGATCCCACCAAACATTGTGCTAGCCGATTCAGATTGTAATACACCGGGAAAGATTGATCTTTTATTAGGCGCGAATGTCTTTTGGCAAGTGCTCTGTCAGGGACAGGTGAAATTGGGCCCAGAGAAGCCATTCTTAACAAAAACTCTTTTTGGTTGGGTTTTAGGCGGAAACATGAACATCGAAAATCGAGCGCTCATGCTTTCAAATAGAGTTCATTTAAGTGTAGCCGGCATCGAGCACGGCATTCAGAGATTTTGGGAAATCGAGGGGGCTTACGGTTCATCAGGCCGACTCTCTGCTGATGACAAATTTTGCGAAGACCATTTTCAATCGACTACGAAACGGGCGTCGTCGGAGCCGCGTAGGTTCATCGTGAGCATACCTTTCAGGAAAGATGCTCCATCGCTGGGAGACTCGCGCGGTATAGCGTTAAAGCGTTTCTATTCATTAGAAAACAAATTGTCAAAAAATCCCGAGTTGAAAACCGCGTATTCCGCATTTCTCAAAGAATACGAGTCGCTTGGTCACTTGAGCAAGGTGGACGACGAAGCGAGCCTTCCTCATCCTAGGTTTTATTTACCACATTTGCCAGTCATAAAGGAGGACAGTTCAACGACCAAACATCGCGTTGTTTTTGACGGCAGTTGTGCGTCCTCCTCCGGAGTATCGCTTAACGACCTTCAACATAAGGGCCCAGTGGTCCAGCAGTCGTTGTTTGCAATTCTTTGTCGCTTTAGGCAATTCAAGTACGTGCTGAAAGCAGATTGCGCCAAAATGTATAGGCAAATTCTCGTGGACCCCTCGCAGACGCAATACCAATTAATTTTATGGCGTGACGACAAAACCTCAGCGGTAAAATGCTTCAAATTATTAACGGTCACCTACGGTACTAAATCAGCCTCGTACCTAGCAACTAGGTGCTTGATACAAATCGCCCAGGAAATCGAAGCATCGCTTCCAGAGGCCTCATTAAGAATTAGCCGGGATTTTTATGTAGATGACCTACTGACTGGTTTTGAAAATAGGGCGGAAGCCATAAAAACGCAATTCGAAATTAGTAGCGCTTTGTCGGGGTACGGGTTTGAATTGCGAAAGTGGGCATCCAACGACAGTGAAGTAGCTAGCGCCATTGGTGTAGATCGCGGCAGCATGGAGCCCATTTCTTTGACGGAAGACGCCACGGAGAAAACTCTCGGCATTTTTTGGGATACTCGGCGGGACGTGCTAAGTTACAGAGTAAACCCTAGCTGTTGCAAATCAGTTACCAAGCGGGCTATACTCTCTAGTATGGCTCAAATATTCGATCCCTTGGGACTACTTGGTCCAAGCGTTCTAACTTTGAAACTTCTCGTGCAACGGCTTTGGCAGTTGAAGTTGTCATGGGACGAAACGGTGCCCATGGAGATGCGCTCCAGATACGACGAACTCCATTCTTCATTACGCTCTTTGGGCTCGTTGGCAATTCCGAGACGGGTAATTTACGATGACATAAATTCGATAGATCTCCACGGATTTGCGGACGCGAGTTTTGTAGCCTATGGGTGCGCCGTGTATATACGTTGCGTTGACGCGCGCGGTAATGTCACCACCAATTTGCTTTGTGCTAAGTCAAGGGTCGCTCCATTAAAAACAATATCCTTGCCTCGTCTGGAGCTTTGCGCAGCCTTACTGTTGGCTCGTTTGATTAAAACTATACTCGATTCCTCCGCATTTAAATTTGACCGCGTGTACTATTGGTCGGACTCCACCATAACTCTGCACTGGATAAATAAGGATGCGAGTAATTGGAAGACGTTCGTCGCGAACCGGGTGTCCGAGATTCACGAACTAAGCAATAGGGAAGAATGGTTTCACGTGCGTACAAATTGCAACCCGTCCGATATAATTAGCAGGGGAATGTTACCCCAGGAGTTACTCAACTCACGCTTGTGGTGGCACGGGCCAGAATTTTTGTCACAGGCGGACTTAAAACCCCAGCCCGTTAAAATTGATTCGGGTGAGCTAGCAGCCCAAGAGTCGCGCCCAGTAGTGGCCACTCTTCACCATCGCGTCCCAGAATTTGAACTTTTCAGGCGCTATTCCAGTTTTACAAAATTACAGCGCGTAGTCGCGTACTGCCTGCGTCTCGCGAGAAACAGAAACACCGAAACGCGCTGGTCGGGACCTCCAGCCATTGACGAATTGGAGGACGCGACTCGCCGCCTGATCAAAATTGCCCAGGCGGAAGTCTTTTCCGGAGAAATAGCAGTTTTGTCTAAAAAAGCGCCATTGCCGAAAAATAGTGCGCTGCTTTCTCTAAACCCATTTCTGGACGATCAGGGCCTACTGCGCGTGGGCGGCCGTCTAGAAAACTCCAATCTAAGCTTTGATCAGAAACATCCCCTTTTGTTACCAGCTAGTCACCCTTTGTCGTTGCTAATCGTGAAGCAAGAGCATTTGCGGCTCTTGCATTGTGGACACTCGGTGTTACTGGCCTCATTGCGGGATAAGTTTTGGATCGTGAGAGCCAAAGACCTAATACGTAAAGTAATACACAATTGCGTGATATGCTTCCGGGCCAACCCTAAGATGAATGAACACTTGATGGGATCACTACCCGAAGCTCGTGTCACACCCTCTCCCCCTTTCAGTAATTGCGGGATAGATTACGCGGGTCCCGTGTTTATAAAAAACAAATCCGGGCGAGGCGCGAAAGAAGTAAAGGCTTACGTAGCCCTATTTGTGTGTTTAGCCACGAAGGCTATTCATCTTGAACTCGTGGAAGACCTCACGACGGAGGCTTTCATCGCATCATTGAGGAGATTCATCTCCAGACGCGGTTTACCCTCCAACATATTTTCTGACAATGCTACCTGTTTCACCGGTGCCAGAAATCAGCTATCGGAATTAAAAAATATCCTGTCAGGCTCTAGTGAGCAATGCATAAGGGAAGAATTGTCGAAACATAACATTAAGTGGAATTTTATTCCGGCACGCTCTCCGCACTTTGGCGGCATTTGGGAAGCGGGGGTAAAGTCATTGAAATATTATTTAAGGCGAATATCTTGCAATGCAAAGTTAACTTTCGTTGAGTATTACACCATGCTGACTCAAGTGGAGGCGATACTAAATTCCCGTCCACTCTGTGTTCTCCCTACCGACGCCTCATTCCCCGAAGTCCTTACTCCTGCCCACTTCTTGATCGGTCGGAAGCTGACTTCGTTTCCGGAAGCCCAACTCCAGGGCATACCGGAAAATCGTCTCAGCCGCTATGGGCTGGTCCAGCGGCTGTCCCAGCAGTTTTGGGATCGCTGGTCCCGGGACTACCTCCACCTCCTGCAGCGCCGGCCTAAGTGGAAGTCCTCCAGCACGTCTCTAGCCCCCCAGGTGGGCGACGTGGTACTCGTCCACGACGAGGCATCTCCAAGCTACCGTTGGCCACTGGCAATCATTTCGGCCACATATCCAGGAGCGGATGGTGTTGTGCGTGTGGTGCAAGTGCGCGATTCCCGAGGGAATCTCCTGAAACGCTCGGTGCGTAAAGTGTACATCCTACCCAAAGACGATCATTGCGATCAAGGGCAATAAACATTGACTTTGCTCGTAGTTGGTAGTTTTCGCTAATTGAACATTTTGCTAGGTTTAGTTGTTTATTTGCTTGTATTCATGCTAGTTGTAAGTTATCTGTAAGACTCTTGGATTATCATCTGTCATTAGTTCTTGTTATGCATTTGATTATTTTGTAGTGTTAGATTTCAGTTTAATTTTGGGATTTAATCACGTCGTGCCATAGTCGGCACTTCGGGGGCGGCATGTTTGATTCACACAGATGCGTGCATCAAAACCTTTTTGATTATAATTAATCACGTAATTCAAGTCATAACTGTTTTATCTCATTCAAAGGTCGTGGTAAAGCCAAATTTGCATCTTGCCGTATTTGTTTGCCTCTGTTAATGTTGGAAAGGAATTTGTAAGCTTCCCTTAATGGCTTTAAAGCGGATGGATACATTTTCTACTAGAACTTAAGCCGACTTAGCATATTTGGGAATCATGGGTTTATGGATTTCGTTCAATTGCCTCATTGAGAGAGCTTAGCATTAAGGTTTCTTAGAATAAGCATTTTTCCTAAATAACGTGCGATGCTCCGATTGGCTACGCAGGATCGCCTCAGCCAATAGTGTTTGAGCTTGCCCCTCCTTGAATTGGCGAGTTCGTCTCGCTGTAAATTCAGAGTCAGTTAGATTCAGAGCCTCGAGGAAGCAAGTTCAGCTATGCTTTGTGCTAGTTTGCGTTTCGGTCTAACTCCCTGGTAAAGTCGTTTCCAGGTTGTTTTGTGTTACGGTTACGCGCAATTCGCTATTTTCGCGTGGCCAATCCAAGCGTGTCACAACAGTTGAAGCTTTTGTAAAAAACCATCGGTCCATCAGTGACGTTTGTAATCGTTGTTACTCAATATACTCGTGTTTGTTAAGTCTTGTTTCACTCCAACAACTAACTGAACCCAAGTTAGGGTTATTAAGTGGCAGTTCCCGGCAATCCCATTGAACCGGAACTCGCAGTGGATTAATTGGGGGCCCCATTCGTGGAAGCCTCTTATCAAGTTAATCGTACAAAAAACATTGGTCCTTCGAGCCGGATGTGGAAGAAGCTAAAAAACGCGAGTGTACAAGTTTCCAGTAGCTGGTGGATGCAATTGCTCCAACATCGTTTCGTCGGAGAGCGTCAAGAAGCTTCGCCGACACCAGGAAATTCAACCATCGAGAGCTTACACCGAGTCCAGGTCCCACGTCAAGCGGCAGCGATCGGCAGCGGGTTGGTTTTCTGTTCGTCAAGAAGTTACTACGTTCTCAAATCAAAAGTAAGTCCTTTTCCATTACACCTTCGTTTAGTGCTGTTTTTTGCTTGTGTCAGTCATGATGGAAACTCGTTCGACATCAGCGGTCATGTCGGAAACTCGCACTTTAACCACTCGTTGCAAATTCATAAAAGCCCAAGTAGATCGTTTCAAAACTCTATTTCATAGAATTTCTTCGTCCAGCCCCGTGAAGGCTCACGAGGTCGGCAACTTGTCAGAAGAGTTTAGTTGTTTCCAAAATTTGTTGGATGAGTATAAGAAGTCAATGGAGGGCCTAATGGAGGCCGACGCTGAAAACTTTGATGAACTTTTCAATGAATTTGACTCTTTTATGACTCATTTTAGCGAGATTAGTAGCGCAGTAAAGGAATTCTTATCAAAAAATAAGATCAGTTCGG
This sequence comes from Agriotes lineatus, assembly GCA_940337035.1. Taxonomy (NCBI): domain Eukaryota; kingdom Metazoa; phylum Arthropoda; class Insecta; order Coleoptera; family Elateridae; genus Agriotes; species Agriotes lineatus. The sequence continues at coordinate 100,987,284 of OW679196.1, read as the reverse complement.
GTATAAAACCGAATGTAGGTCAAAATTCTTCGCAAAGTGGCCCTTCAGGAGAGCTCGCTGGATTAAGATTACCACCCTTAGATTTGCCTTCCTTTTCGGGGAAATTCGAGAATTGGGTTCAATTTCATGACTCCTTTACGTCGCTTATTCATAACAACGTTAATTTGACCAACGTTCAGAAATTTTACTATTTGATTTCTTCCCTTAAGGCAGAAGCTGCTAGTTCAATCTCGTCGTTAAAAGTTACCAACGATAACTATACCATTGCTTGGGACATTCTAGTCAAGCGATTTGAAAATAAGAAACTGATCGTAAAATCAAACATAAATGCGTTATTCAGTTTAGAGAACGTAAAAAAGGATTCACATTCGTCTGTTCAAAGGCTGCTCGATAGTGTAGTTAGAATTTTGGAAATTTTAAAGGCGTACGGGGAACCCACAGTCGACACCATACTAATACATATCATAGTTTCGAAGCTCAGCTCAGCAATGCAGACTGACTGGGAATTATGCAAACATGCCGGACAATTTCCTACTTTGCGAGAGTTGTTAGATTTTTTAGAGAGCAAAAGTCACTTATTAGGTTCGCTGGAAGCTGCGAAAATAGGTTCGAGTTTGGGAAATCAGGGATCCGAGCAAAAAAGTCATGCACGCGCTCATGTAGCCAGAGAGCAAGGTAATCACTCTTGTGATTTTTGCAAAAATAGTAATCATTCGATTAGCGCTTGCGAATCATTCTCAAAATTGTCGGTAAACGCTCGTATCGAAGAGGCGCGTCGTTTGAAATTATGCAACAATTGTCTCAAGCCCGGACATTTCGTGGTAAAATGCACATCGTCGAGATGCCGCGTATGCAGAAAAAAGCACCATACTTTACTGTGTTTGCGTCCAAAGCGCGACGCGCACGAAAATACTTCGTCGCCGCGTCCTGGACCGCCAGAATCCAGCAGTGACGCACGGGAGGTCGGGGCCGTCTCCCCGAGCGAGGCACCCGTCGCATCCGTTTCAGCAGCTTGTAGCCGTCCTGCAATCTCGGCGCAAGCGCAAGTTTTATTGTCCACGGTTAGCGTATTCGTAGAAGGATCCTCCGGGTCATTTTCCCGGGCAAAAGCTCTTTTGGACCCCGGATTCCAACTTAACTTAGTTAGCGCCGACTTGTGTCAAAATTTGAAAATTGAGAAACGAGGTAATATCACCTCACTGTCGGGTGTTGGTGCCAGGGCTCTGAACGCTGAATTCAGAGCAAACGTTCGAATCCGCTCCCGTAACGGGAAATACGAGGACATTTTGAGCTGTATTGTGTTAGACAAAATTACGGACCCTCTGCCGGCCCTTTCTTTCTCGTTGAGGGATTTGAAGATCCCACCAAACATTGTGCTAGCCGATTCAGATTGTAATACACCGGGAAAGATTGATCTTTTATTAGGCGCGAATGTCTTTTGGCAAGTGCTCTGTCAGGGACAGGTGAAATTGGGCCCAGAGAAGCCATTCTTAACAAAAACTCTTTTTGGTTGGGTTTTAGGCGGAAACATGAACATCGAAAATCGAGCGCTCATGCTTTCAAATAGAGTTCATTTAAGTGTAGCCGGCATCGAGCACGGCATTCAGAGATTTTGGGAAATCGAGGGGGCTTACGGTTCATCAGGCCGACTCTCTGCTGATGACAAATTTTGCGAAGACCATTTTCAATCGACTACGAAACGGGCGTCGTCGGAGCCGCGTAGGTTCATCGTGAGCATACCTTTCAGGAAAGATGCTCCATCGCTGGGAGACTCGCGCGGTATAGCGTTAAAGCGTTTCTATTCATTAGAAAACAAATTGTCAAAAAATCCCGAGTTGAAAACCGCGTATTCCGCATTTCTCAAAGAATACGAGTCGCTGGTCACTTGAGCAAGGTGGACGACGAAGCGAGCCTTCCTCATCCTAGGTTTTATTTACCACATTTGCCAGTCATAAAGGAGGACAGTTCAACGACCAAACATCGCGTTGTTTTTGACGGCAGTTGTGCGTCCTCCTCCGGAGTATCGCTTAACGACCTTCAACATAAGGGCCCAGTGGTCCAGCAGTCGTTGTTTGCAATTCTTTGTCGCTTTAGGCAATTCAAGTACGTGCTGAAAGCAGATTGCGCCAAAATGTATAGGCAAATTCTCGTGGACCCCTCGCAGACGCAATACCAATTAATTTTATGGCGTGACGACAAAACCTCAGCGGTAAAATGCTTCAAATTATTAACGGTCACCTACGGTACTAAATCAGCCTCGTACCTAGCAACTAGGTGCTTGATACAAATCGCCCAGGAAATCGAAGCATCGCTTCCAGAGGCCTCATTAAGAATTAGCCGGGATTTTTATGTAGATGACCTACTAACTGGTTTTGAAAATAGGGCGGAAGCCATAAAAACGCAATTCGAAATTAGTAGCGCTTTGTCGGGGTACGGGTTTGAATTGCGAAAGTGGGCATCCAACGACAGTGAAGTAGCTAGCGCCATTGGTGTAGATCGCGGCAGCATGGAGCCCATTTCTTTGACGGAAGACGCCACGGAGAAAACTCTCGGCATTTTTTGGGATACTCGGCGGGACGTGCTAAGTTACAGAGTAAACCCTAGCTGTTGCAAATCAGTTACCAAGCGGGCTATACTCTCTAGTATGGCTCAAATATTCGATCCCTTGGGACTACTTGGTCCAAGCGTTCTAACTTTGAAACTTCTCGTGCAACGGCTTTGGCAGTTGAAGTTGTCATGGGACGAAACGGTGCCCATGGAGATGCGCTCCAGATACGACGAACTCCATTCTTCATTACGCTCTTTGGGCTCGTTGGCAATTCCGAGACGGGTAATTTGCGATGACATAAATTCGATAGATCTCCACGGATTTGCGGACGCGAGTTCTGTAGCCTATGGGTGCGCCGTGTATATACGTTGCGTTGACGCGCGCGGTAATGTCACCACCAATTTGCTTTGTGCTAAGTCAAGGGTCGCTCCATTAAAAACAATATCCTTGCCTCGTCTGGAGCTTTGCGCAGCCTTACTGTTGGCTCGTTTGATTAAAACTATACTCGATTCCTCCGCATTTAAATTTGACCGCGTGTACTATTGGTCGGACTCCACCATAACTCTGCACTGGATAAATAAGGATGCGAGTAATTGGAAGACGTTCGTCGCGAACCGGGTGTCCGAGATTCACGAACTAAGCAATAGGGAAGAATGGTTTCACGTGCGTACAAATTGCAACCCGTCCGATATAATTAGCAGGGGAATGTTACCCCAGGAGTTACTCAACTCACGCTTGTGGTGGCACGGGCCAGAGTTTTTGTCACAGGCGGACTTAAAACCCCAGCCCGTTAAAATTGATTCGGGTGAGCTAGCAGCCCAAGAGTCGCGCCCAGTAGTGGCCACTCTTCACCATCGCGTCCCAGAATTTGAACTTTTCAGGCGCTATTCCAGTTTCACCGGTGCCAGAAATCAGCTATCGGAATTAAAAAATATCCTGTCAGGCTCTAGTGAGCAATGCATAAGGGAAGAATTGTCGAAACATAACATTAAGTGGAATTTTATTCCGGCACGCTCTCCGCACTTTGGCGGCATTTGGGAAGCGGGGGTAAAGTTATTGAAATATTATTTAAGGCGAATATCTTGCAATGCAAAGTTAACTTTCGTTGAGTATTACACCATGCTGACTCAAGTGGAGGCGATACTAAATTCCCGCCCACTCTGTGTTCTCCCTACCGACGCCTCATTCCCCGAAGTCCTTACTCCTGCCCACTTCTTGATCGGTCGGAAGCTGACTTCGTTTCCGGAAGCCCAACTCCAGGGCATACCGGAAAATCGTCTCAGCCGCTATGGGCTGGTCCAGCGGCTGTCCCAGCAGTTTTGGGATCGTTGGTCCCGGGACTACCTCCACCTCCTGCAGCGCCGGCCTAAGTGGAAGTCCTCCAGCACGTCTCTAGCCCCCCAGGTGGGCGACGTTGTACTAGTCCACGACGAGGCATCTCCAAGCTACCGTTGGCCACTGGCAATCATCTCGGCCACATATCCAGGAGCGGATGGTGTTGTGCGTGTGGTGCAGGTGCGCGATTCCCGAGGGAATCTCCTGAAACGCTCGGTGCGTAAAGTGTACATCCTACCCAAAGACGATCATTGCGATCAAGGGCAATAAACATTGACTTTGCTCTTAGTTGGTAGTTTTCGCTAATTGAACATTTTGCTAGGTTTAGTTGTTTCTTTGCTTGTATTCATGCTAGTTGTAAGTTATCTGTAAGGCTCTTGGATTATCATCTGTCCTTAGTTCTTGTTATGCATTTAATTATTTGGTAGTGTTAGATTTCAGTTTAATTTTGGGATTTAATCACGTCGTGCCATATTCGGCACTTCGGGGGCGGCATGTTTGATTCACACAGATGCGTGCATCAAAACCTTTTTGATTATAATTAATCACGTAATTCAAGTCATAACTGTTCTAACTCATTCAAAGGTCGTGGTAAAGTCAAGTTTGCATCTTGCCGTATTTGTTTGCCTCTGTTAATGTTGGAAAGGAATTTGTAAGCTTCCCTTAATGGCTTTTAAGCGGATGGATACATTTTCTAATAGAACTTAAGCCGACTTAGCATATTTGGGAATCATGGGTTTATGGATTTCGTTCAATTGCCTCATTGAGAGAGCTTAGCATTAAGGTTTCTTAGAATAAGCATTTTTCCTAAATAACGTGCGACGCTCCGATTGGCTACGCAGGATCGCCTCAGCCAATAGTGTTTGAGCTTGCCCCTCTTGAATTGGCGAGTTCGGCTCGTTGTAAATTCAGCGTTAGTTAGATTCAGAGTCTCGAGGAAGCAAGTTCAGCTATGCTTTGAGCTGGGTTGCGGTCGTTCTAACTCCCTGGTAAAGACGTTTCCAGGTTGTTTTGTGTTACGGTTACGCGCAATTCGCTATTTTCGCGTGGCCAATCCAAGCGTGTCACAACAGTTGAAGCTTTTGTAAAATACCATCGGTCCATCAGTGACGTTTGTAATCGTTGTTACTCAATATACTCGTGTTTGTTAAGTCTTGTTTCACTCCAACAACTAACTGAACCCAAGTTAGGGTTATTAAGTGGCAGTTCCCGGCAATCCCATTGAACCGGAATTCGCAGCGGATTAACTGGAGGCCCCATTCGTGGAAGCCTCTTATCAAGTTAATCGTACAAAAAACACCTCTATACAAAAAGGGGAGCTCAAATGACAACTACCGGGCGATATGCGTCTTTTCAGATA
>OW679196.1:100811592-100981941 GCA_940337035.1 Agriotes lineatus | reverse complement strand
ACTCTAAAAATACCTGGGGCATGGCAGCCTTCCAAGAGTCCTTGTAGACAATACATACGTGGAAATGCATAATCAAACGTCCGGAACGCAAGCTGTAGGTATGAGGTTTGTACGAGTTTGTTATGGGCAACTTGTTAACTTCGCTCAAACTGTAAACTCTGAAACGCAACTCCGCATAACTCAAATTCCAACCCTATTTTCCAAGGAATATTCACCCCTGTGTGAAGTAAACTGGCAAATCCCCCCCCCCCCCTTATCTAGCAATTTTTAAAAACAAAGATGACATGGATATATACACCGTATTTTCAAAATTCACAATTTTTTACTGATTTTTCTAATATTCCTCCTACCACTCTGTGTATAACGGAAAATGGGATACTTCAAAGTTAATTTTATTATCGAATACGATAATGTTCTATTGTCGAACTTGAGTTACGCTCACCTAGCGTAGTTTTTTACTTTGGACGCAAAAAATTTCGATGAACGTAATTTTCCTGTTGTTAAGTGAGCAAAACTCAGGTTCGATAGTACAGGGTGTTTGCTCAAATTTTGGCAGCTTCGAGCGAGTTTGTTATTCCAGATAGAAAAAAAAAGTTCAGATAAAAATTGTTGGGTATCATCCAAACCATCCGAATTTGCTACTTAAAGAAACAATTGAGCATCACGGGTGAACTTTTTGACTTATTATATACTTTTTTTTAATGGAACACCCTATATATTATGTGTTTATTGGATAGCGCTTAAAATTCTGTTTTCAAAAATATATAAGTTGCCTATAATTACTTCATCCGTTGTTGAAATATCCGCTATTAAAGAATCAAAATATTACTCCATAATTTACTATGACATAAATCACAGTAACCATTGAAAAACAAAGTTATCAAATGACATTACTGGCGGCATGCGGCATGGAACATTTAGTTGTCAATTCGTTTTTAAAATTGTTTTTGGTGTTAAAATTGTTGATTATTTCAATTACTGCCCCTTAAAAAATTCAAATAAATCTGAAAATTTTCAAGTTACTGTGATTTATTTCATATAGTAAATTAGTAATATTTTGATTCTTCAACAGCGGATATTTCAACAATGAATGAAGTAATTATAGGCAACTTAAACATTTTTGAAAAGAAAATTTTAAGCGCTATCCAATAAACACATAATATATAGGGTGTTCCATTAAAAAAAATACAATAAGTCATAAAGTTTACCCGTGATGCTCAATTGTTTCTTTAAGTAGCAAATTCGGACGGTTTTGATGATACCCTAAAATTTTTATCCAACAATTTTTTTCTATCTCGAATAATAGTCGCCAGAAGCTGTCAAAATTTGAGAAAACACCCTGTACCTATATCCATATTCTATCCGATAATAAGTTTCCTTTCAAGTTTTTTATTTGCTGTATACACAAGGTGGTAAGAAAAAATATACGAAAAACCAGTAAACATTTTTCAAAGTAGTTGGCAGTGACTTCATATTTGACACATTTTAATTTTAGTGAAACTTTGAGAGTTTATTGATAATTTTGAACACCCTCCATAAAGGATGTTTCATTTAAACATTTTTGTTAAAATCGAAATTTTTTTGTTCATCATACGTTATTTTTCTCGTCTTAGACAATTTCTTCATTTCCTAATATATTAGTGTATTAAAGTACGTAGGCCTATTTCCGTTTACATACGGTATATAATTTTTAAGTAAACCACCAGGCGCTATACATGTACTAAAGCACTGAGATAAAGCGATAATGGTTCATCCCAAACAAAACGTCGCATGTAGAACAGAAACACTTTCTACCTAAATAGTAAATACCCGAAGAAAGTCGATTTCTTTCTATACCGTGGAATTAAAACTAAACCATACTTAATTTTAGAACACCAGTGAACATTACATTTCTCAATTTTCTCTCTGTAGTTAAGTATGGAACTTATTTTTTATAAGAATACATATATACAGGCTGTGGGCGAGTATATATGTAAACTTCTGTACCTAATAAAAATTTACTTCTATTGTCATTGAAAATAGAGAAAATACAGCTGTTTTGTTTTATCCTTTATCTAATAGACGTGTCCGTCCGGGACGCTGTTTCAGCAGCCAAACCGTAAGAGATAGAGAAAAAAGTTATGAAAGTTATATGTTTGGAATGGTGATGTCAGGTCAGGAACCGAATTTCAGTCTCTAACACTAATTATTATCGTAATTATCCTAATCCGAACTTTTTAGGTTAGATTCTAGGCAAATTTTATCAAGGCGAATGCGACTGGTAGTTTGCTACCAACAATGACGTCATATACGTACGTGTGGTGAATACGCGTTCTATTTGCAAAACGGTCTTTTTTGTTTTATTAAATGAGACATTTGTCTCACTAGACTGCTAGTATAGTTTTAATGTGTAACAACAGCCTTGCAGCAGCTTACGGACATTGTAATACCAAAACAATGTCAACATCCGGGATTGTTGAACCATGCAAACAGGTCTGACCCTCGGAGAATGTCAACATCCGTGACAGCTCATTGTCTTGGAAGTCCGGCAAACCAAGAAGTTAGAAGACAATGGACAGCACTGTATAAAAGGGTTTTCAAAGCTGCACTCTCTTGCTATTCGCAGTTGCGTTAGCGTTACTGGGGTTGTTTCTCCATTTTTGTATTTGGGTAATTAGTGTTCGTTAATTTACTTCGTATTTATTTACAAGTAAGAATACATTTGTGTTGGAGCGGCGATAACCGATAAGAGCGATGATAAAATTAAGCGAAAAAAAAACCTAGTGAGCTTTGCTTAGCACGCATCACCAATATGATCAGGTACAAGATACAGGTGTCAAGGTGTTTTTATTTGCTTCCATTTTATCGTCGCTCTTATCGGTTATCGTTGCTCATATATAGGGGAAAGGGGTGCACATTGGAACATGGGCCATAATTGAACATTTAAAATTTTAACGGCTTTACTCACGGTTTTAGTGGAATATCCAAATGGTAGCACCTTGATTTACATTTTCAAAGAATTTTACGTCATTTTGTAGCATCTTGAGTGTTTTTTTTGTAAAAAGTTGAAAATTGGTAAATCGTTTAAAACTAGTTTACTACTTAGAACAAATATTCTGTTGGCAATGGGAACTCGGGGAACTCCGGGACAAAATTAGGAGGAAAATAAAGACCGTACCGTAAAAAATGTTTCAGAGCATCGAATATGATGCGTACGTACAAACGAAAAATAGATCGTGCTTCTATATCTGAGGAGACATTGCTGTTGCAGTTGAAGACGTATGAGATGGTAAGTTTTCCATGCGAAATGCAGAAATAACTCATAATGTGAAGAAAACATCGTTGGAAACGTGTAGAAGAAGATACAAAAGCGAAAAACAAAAGAAAACCGGACCAAAGAACGACAAATCAAGGTGACAATAGCGATGCGGCGGATAATCTTATGATTTATGACTACGATGAGTCAGATTGAATTAGTGAATTTAGAGAAAATTGCTGATGGCCAGTTCCAACTAAATTTGTTGAAAAAAAGCAGAGGTTTCCTATTGCGGTTAACAAGAGTTGCGGAGATTTTCAGTAAATCAAGACGAAACTTGCAAAACCCAAAGAAATTAATACAAGTCATGCAATCCTACACTTTAAGTTCTTTTAATATTTCTTAATACAAATTGTTATTATTTTCGCACATCTCAGAGTGCTTCGTTGTAGTGTTTAATATTTTGTAGAAAAACAAAGATTACATTTGGGCATTTGCAAAACTAATTTGTCCAGATATTGCATGTTATTTCATGTATTGGTCGAAAATGAAATTATTTCGTTCACAAATAAGGACTCCAGATAGGAAAATGCCACAGAGGCCCCAATGTACCCTCTCTCCCCTATACATCAAACGCGTAAGAATAAGAAATGAATTAAAATTTCAATTTTAAAAGCAAAATCCCTATTAGAGTTACACGTTTATGGATTTTGATAACAACAGCTCTCTTCATACATGTGTTTAGAGTTTGGATAGCTAATCTAGAGCCACTTAGCATTTCCCTTAGGGTCAAAAAGTTCCCCATCACTTCAGCTACTACTGCTTCCAACAATGATTTAATCATGATCAGTAAAAGGTAAAGCCACGCCTCTTTCAATTTGATATATTGTAATCCAAGAATAAAGCCTCAACTTCAAATAAATTTCCAACGTGGCAATCGCCCAGTTAGGCAGAAAATTGAGAAACTGCAATTTTGGAATGGCACATTCATCACATCGCACAGAAATTGATTTCTCTGATTGGATCGCAATTCCACGACTTCTTGCTGCGATTTTGTAAGCGAATATTTCAATCCGTGTGGACAAGAGAAACCTTATTTCGTTATTTCGCCAATCTAGATCGGCGGCCGTCACAATTTTTGCAACCGAACATGTTGCAAGCTTACGAAATAGAGAAATTGACCTTCGACTGTCCGTACTCGCCTACTGCAAACCAAATTTAAGTTTACGAGCAGAGTTTAATTATCTTCCCGTAATTTAAAGGTGAACCAATGTTTCTTTTAGCGATTGCGACAAATCCGAAGTTATAATCAAATATACTTAGAATGCCCTCAATTCCTTTCAGCAACATCCTTTTTACATTGACTATAACATTCCTCCTACCTCAACTTACTTCATTGAACGATTTGTATATTCAAGGTATGTACTTTTAATTAGTAACAATTTAAAATTTGGCTGGGACTAAGATCCATAGCAAATAATGGTAATGATGGTGCATGCAGCTACTACAAAAAAAAATGCAAATTTGAGACTCAAGGTTGCGGACGTATGCAACATTTTACAATATCTCTGATCGAGTTGAGAATATTTATAATTTTGCTTCAGCCTTCGGTTTTAATGAAATGTATTGCCTACGATGTGCTGTGCTATGCTACCTTCTACAGCGACTTTTTGAAGCTCTGCACTCTGCAAATTATCTAATCTTATCATGTTTACTACAGGACTCGAATTACAATTACTGTAATGAAAGGTATCATTTCTGGGGAATGTTAGCGCCGTTAGAAAGCACCATTATGCACACGAAAAAGATCCATTGAACGACCGTGGTTGTAGTAATTTAGAAATTACTGGAGCGAGTGGAAATAATTTCAGTGACATGTCTAAAAAGCATTTAAATGTCATTCATCACTTCAGGAATTTAATACAGCACTCACGATTTCGTGCATGATACGCTCCACATTGCGAATCCTGAAGAAAATTGGTAGTGATTGTAGGACAGACCACACAATAGCGTTTTCAAAATTATGTGTTGTTTCAAACGCGATGTTATGATGGATTATGATTGCCAAAAACTGATTAGATTAGCAGTCGCACATAGCAGTAACCTATACATAGAAAATTAATCGTTGGAAATCTTTAGTAAGTGTTCCAGGTCTGCATTATGGACAGTATAATGTACTAAAATATCCGAATAGTTCGAATTCTTTAGTAATTACACATTTTTTACAAAGTACATTCTTAAGACAAACTCAGTAAAGGACTTCAGCTTAAACACTGTAGCGGGCACACACATCAGTGCACTGCGCAATAAATAACGTCGCAAAAAAACTATAGAATGCAATACGATATCCTGGGGGCGTAACTTCAGGTATATTTGCTGACCGCCTTATGCCAGCAGGAGGCTCGCTTGTAAAAACACAAAAGAGGCGCCAGTGATTGACAACATCCGCTGATCCAGAGTCAGTACGTGCAATTATCAACACAAGTACGAGAAATTAATGCGCCTTGCGGCATTCTGACACCGCAGGGGCGGCGAAAACGCGTTGCAAGGATTCCCATGTCTAGAGGGATGTTTACTTAGAAAGGGTCAAGACCAAAAAACCTTACAAAACATAATGACTCCGTCGGCGCAATCAGAAGAATAGAGAGAGAAGTCACTCGAGTAAACGCTCACGCAAAACCCTCGGAGAGATGGGGATTCCGACCCAGCTGAATTAGACGAATCAGGAGGCCCGCAAATACTCGACTGGCGTAATCGGACAGTAAATATAAACTCGATCGGGGGCAAGAACCTGGCCATTCTCAACGAGTAATTCGTTTACTACAAGATAGTCTCCACTCAGCATTCCTACCGTGGTAGTTCAACGAGACCCGTCTTGACACCCGAAATCTTTTACTGCACCCACGCTAGTTTGTAATCTAGCACTATATTTTTGTATGTGGTTGAGCATTTATTTGTATATTGTATACATCTTATTAAATTTTATTGAAGTGTTGTTATCTACAACGTATTTATCATTTCTAAATATCCGGGGGTAACGATTAACTTCAAAGCAAATTTTTAGTTAATAAAAAAGGTACGCTACAAGACAATGATGAAAATAAATATATTCCATAATTTTGCTATACTATATGTATACGTACGTCGTACCTACAGGGTGAACGGTTTCAAAACCGAACATAGCAAAAGCGTAGTACTATATAACAAGGTTACTAAAAACATTTAATTTAATTTAAAAACAAGGTTGCCTAAATCAGAACTCTAAATTATAGGCTGGAGGGGTAGACTGAAAGTCCTTTAGACATCAATTACGTTAGACATATCGTTTTTTGTTCACTAAAAATTTGTTCGGGTTTGAAACCGTTCACCCGGTATATAACTGCTGAACTTTACCTTTTTCGATGTCGAGAATAATTTGCACTGTACGGAAAAATTGCAAGGGAGGTAATAGGTCCTATGGGACTTATATTAGGCGCCTTCGTATTCAGATACATTGTTGTTTGTGACTACACATATGTTTGTGCGTCGTCGTGTTACTTTGCCCCATAGATTAGTCCTCATCGAATGGTCAGAATGTCTCTCTCAGTGATTATGTGAACTACGAAAAAATCCGTCTATCCAGAAATTCGCATCGACGACTGCCTTATTGTGCGCCAAGCACTCTACCACTGCGTTAGCGAATACATAATTTAGTCTTTTTCGCAATTATCTTTTAGTAAAAATTTAATACGGAAATCGCTACATCTATTTTCATGTGTGACAACTACACTACTGGAGTCATCATAAGGAAGGAAATAGCCTGTGGATGCATGATATGCAGCAGAATTAACCGTTGCAAATTTGCTCTCGTCTCACACTATTAAGTGTCAGTGTGGCAGTAAGGTCATGCACACTTTGATGTTGCGTAAACTAAAATTAATGACGAAAGTTAAATTTAAATTGAGCATTTGTAGCAGTACATTTGTGAATTTAAAAATGTTGACCACCAACCAACTGGATCAGTATTTCCCGCCTATGAAGACAATTCATTCAGGGAAATACGGTGAGGATCTACGTATTTTTACTTTCCCATACCCATAGGTATAGGGAAGTCTTGGAATCATGAAAATTTTGGAAATCGAGATTTTCACAGAAATATCCGTTTTGGGCCCCTAGGAACCCAAAAAAGTGGTTTTTAAAAAATGTCTGTCTGTGTGTGGGTGTGTGTGTGGGTGGGTGACGCTCCTACAGCCGAAAGTATTGCTCCGATTTTGATGCGCTTTGGAATGCGGGGGTGTATCGAAAATTCATCGACAAAATAAGCTTTTCAAAAAAATCCGAAACCGGAAGCGGAAGTTACGCATGTTTTTTTGGTACGACTGTTTTCGTGATTAAAATTTTGAAAATTTTATCGCGGATAACGATAGAGGGTCATAAGACAAATCTGTTAGTTTTTTGCCCAACTCGCTAGGTTTAAAATGAAGGGCGCTATGATTTTTTGAAAATTTTGAGTTTAACGCCCTATTACTCAAAAACGGATGACTCGATTCAATTGATTTTTGTTTTCTGAATAGTATATGAAGACTAACATGAGGTGATATAAAAAGTGTTTTGAAAAATGTTAAGGGGCCTAAATTACAAATTTTCAAAATTTTGGACATTTTCTAAAAATCATTTCTCAAAAACTGCCCACAGGAATTTGTTTAAACTTCATACACTGATAGACCCCGAAAAGGGCTATCGATCTGTTTTTTAAAGAATCTTATGAATTATCTGTGGCGCCCTCTACGAAGCTTTGAAGTTTGAAAATTTAAACCCCTTTAATTAATAAACAAAACAAGATAGGTAGCTGGGGTTTTCACTGAATTGCTCAGTGCATAATGGAGCATATGAATATGTAAAAAAATATTACACTCGTGGATATATGTAAGCGCACCGGCCCTCTCCCCCCTCTATTTTTGAAAAATAATTTTTTTATTCTAACGGTTGTTATATTTTTGCGTCAAAGAATCTTTTTCCGCGAAAATAAAAAAATCGATTTTGTATGCCCTAGAAAATATAATTTCCAGGTACTTAGAAAATTTCACCTCGGTGCTACAGCCGTTTTGAGGAAAATAATACATAAACTGACAGTGGCGGCTTGTCCACTTGGCGCCATCTACAGAAGCTCGGTGGTCACGTTTTGAACTACACATCTTATAACATAAAATCGTAGCTCTCTTTGTTTGCGTGTAACTATGTTTGTTCGCTATCTCCTCCGAAGATACTGGACCGATTAAGTTGTACGATGGCTTAAAAGTTTGCTAATTTTCAGACTTATATCGTAGGCCGGTTTTTATATACAAAAAAGTGCGAAACAGTTATAATTTAATTAACTTCTCTAGGCAGCAGTATAATTTAATTAACTTCTCTAGGCAGCAGAGCGGAGCGCCTATCGCTGTCTACTATTAGCTCGGGTGCGCGCATTATTCAAACAGGAGAGTGTGGTTCTGCGGTAAGCGTGCTGGCCTATCACGCGGGAGCCTCGGGTTCGATCCCGTCGATGCATCTTTTTTTTTTATTTATATTAATGAATCTCTCTTAATTTTGCGAACCGAAACGTAGTTCGGGTGACTCACTAGTTCTTTTATATTTACCCGCAATTTACTTGAAAGTGTAAACGCTTATCACGGTGAAGACGTGAGTCATCGAGTTGAAATTTTGATATGTTGTAAAGACTGTTGAATAAAGACGATATGAACAGTTTCCAGTATGGGAAAGTCCAGGGAGGTAGTCACGTCCACTTTATTTTTATATGCAGTGCGAGTGTAAAGTCTGGAAATATCGAAATAGAACTTTTATCAAATGTTTTTGAAAGAAATCCTCGAACACGTCAATTTTTATTTTAAAAAATACATATTTTACTGTAATTGTCACTTTTAGATTGTCTTTTGTTTTTGAGTTATGATGTTGGCGATACTTTTTTTAAATAGAAACCCTAAATTTTTATGATGAATTTGGACAGAGCAAAGCATTCTAAGACCAAATACTCTAAAAAAAAGTATGATACATATTGTATTTTGAAATTTTTTAGAAAATCGTACGGTTACCCGATTCCCTCAGTACTAAAATTTCAATTCGTGCTTTTTCACTCAAATATTGCAACATTATTTATTTAATTAAGAGCACACAACAAAAACTCATAAACAAACTATGAAGAACTGTCATAATTTTAGGGCTAACTCGTTGTTTCATGGCTCTGGATTTTTATTCGATCGAAAATTTCAAAATACAGTATCATACTTTTTTAGTGTATTTGGTCTTGGAATTTCATGCTCTGTCCAAATTCTTCATAAAATTTAGGGTTTCCATTTAAAAAACTATCGCAAACGTCATAATTCAAAAACAGAAGACAATCTAAAAGTGACAATTACAGGAAAATATGTATTTTTTAAAATAGAAATTGACGTGTTGGAGGATTTCTTTCAAAAACATCTGATAAAAGTTCTATTTCGATATTTCCAGACTTCACACTCGCACTGTATATGAAAAAGGACAAAGTCGACCAAAGACTACGAAATCATCGACATAAATTATAAAAACCAATCTCGCGACGGCACTATTCACAAAGACCGTCCTAAATTAATCAGCCAGTTTATTGACGTCTTCTGTTAATTAATCAACCAATTTAATGGCTTTTCCATTTACTACTCACGCAAACAAAGCTGACGACTTTCTTTATTTTTACCTACTATTACCCATTTTAGACTACGATTTAACATATATGGCAGTGAAAGCTGGTATACATATATCAAAAAGGACGCTAGTTTCACTCAATACAGGGAACAACCTTGCCTATAGAAACAACTCTGGGATATACAGAAACGAAGTATTGCAAGTAGTTTTCGTTAAAACAATTAGGGCTTCTCAACATTCTTGAAACTCGCTACTATTACCTACAACCCTTAATTTGCAAAAGGCTAACTGCAGGGCTAATTACATGCCACGACCGTTACGACCAAGTTGGAAAACGACTGCCCTCAAGAGACATTAATTGGACAAACTCTCCCTTGGACAAACTCTCCCTTGTCCAAAGGACTTAACTCGAACAAATTGAAACATAGATATTTAGACGATACTACTGTTAACACAGTTTTGAACTAGTAAAGTCAAAAAGTGTGTTGTATCAAAAACAACGAATCAATGCAAACTTTAGATAGGCTACGTGCCAAGCATAAAACAAGGATACTTCTGTAACAGCGTGTACTAAGCTTTAACTACCTCGGAGTTAATCCCAAGAGGAATTTAATTCCTGGCGAATTCCGTTCAACTTTGGCATTAGCCCACCGCAATCCTCAAACTGGAATGGCACAGATAACGAATTGTAGTAGATTCGCGGTTTATTAATTTTTAACTGCTCCAGCATCACGTTTAAAGATTTAAGATAAGACAAAATCCTTGAAAATAAAACATTGTAAAACTACTCCATTAAACTTCGCTCGTTAATTGATTATTTTCTATTCATCACCAAATTATTCTTATTTTTCTTCTTCTACCTACTCACAGCAGACCTCGGTGATTATAGAAAAGCAGGTCAGTAGTACTCCCTCTTAACCGATTTGTCTATGTGAAACAAGTCAGTTCGTAAACTATTAAAACTACGGTCTTTAGATATTAATACAGTACTCCACAAATTAGTAGAACTGACACAATAGTGATACTCCTTTACGCAGTGTTAGCAGAAATTATTGATTACCGCAAAACGGAATATATGCAGCCCATTATTATCAAAATATGCGTATATATCTATCTATATATGCACCCTATTTTGTAAAAATATGCAGAAAATTTTAGAAATATGCATATGCCACCTCATTTACTTTATAAAGAATATACACTTTTCATTAATGCTCAATTAATAATAAACCTATAATAAAATTACAAGAAAAAGGAAGAATACATATTTAATGTTTTATTTTACTCATTTTAGTAATTCTGACAATGATTTACATCAGAATTAAGTAATTATTTCAATAACAAACAGTGGGAACACAAACGAAATTCGTAAATTAATCACCGTTCTAAAAACAACCTACAAGTAAATGCTTTACAAAATGTTAGGTAGGAACTTATTATGTCTTCTGTCTGAAAGCAAGTACTTAAACATTGAAAACGATATTTTAACGTCTACAGAATTACAATCATTTAAAAATATTGTAATAATATTAGGAGCTACATTAAGGTCCTCAGCAACAAGGGCGCGACTGATTGACAGTTCCTGTAAACGCAATGTGATGAGAGTTGCGAGTGATTGACAACCTCCGCTGACGAAATGTCAGTACCCGCGATAATCAAGCAAGTACGACAAATTAAAGCATTTAAAAAATTTATAATAATATTAGGAGCTACATTAAGGTCCTCAACAAATTCACCATTCGAAACGTGGCTTATATTATTTAAGATAGTCTAATCAGAGCTTTTCTTCATTACTGAATATTTTTTTTTTAAATTTGAGCATTTTGTCTTATCCTACCTTTTCGGGCTTTTATATACTTTTGCATTAAGTCTCAAAACTGTTGATTAATACCAAGATTCGTCGAGTTATTCCTTGGGTTTCAAATTGCGTTAGCGTAATCCCTGAAAAGGTTGTCATTTATCGTTGTATGCAATTCAGATTTATTAAACATATTTTGGTCATTTTTTGTAAAAACAATTAAATTTGTTTTTTTATAAATGTCAGCAAATACCACTTTTTCGTAATTTTTTTACAATCCGAATATCAAAAGCAATACTAGGAAATTTTTGCCAAAAAATTATAGATTTATGCAATTATATGCAAGCAACTGCTAAATTCTGCAAAATATGCATTACCGAATTAGTGTGAATTAATTGTAAAAGTTTCAATCCGTGCACATTTTCATTGTATCCTAAGATATGCATAATTTATAAAATACGTTTGCATAAAATCCGTTCTCTATTGATAACAATATGAAAAACACATAGAAGTCTGTGTGACAACATAATTATAATATCTAACACAAAAAATGAAGATAATATTAGTGATAAAAAGTATTAGACCAATTATAAAACACAAGACAATGTCTTACGTCTTCTAGTATTTGTTGTATTTTCCTTCATTCTTTGTGAACACAACACGTAGGTGTGTCGCATTCTATGGCAAGAATTCATAAAACTGTACGTGGAGAACAATAAAACTAATACTGAATGTAAAAATTATAAAACCTTACAACTAGAACGAAATTAAGATGCATGCTAGTACGTACGTTACGGTTTACTAACTATTTGTTATTCGTATTTTCCTTCCATTTCCGTAAAAATAAGAAGTTGGTGTGTTAGGAATTAATAAGACTACGAATTTGAATTGCAGATCTTTAACAGAAATAAAAATAGAAAAAGTATACTCGATTTAACAGTCTGTTTGATAAATTGTATGCAGGTGTAACAATTAAAAACTGTAGCGGGCTATAGTGCAACGTGCAGCGGCAATAAATAACCCCAGCGAAAAAAGCTGAAGGATGTAGGATCCTGGACGAGCAACTTACGGCGGATGTGCTGACCGTCTTGTGCCAACAGGAGGTTCGGCAAGGGGCGTGACTGATTTACAAGCCGTGTAAACGCAATGTAAAGAGCGTCGTCAGCGATTGAAAACTTCCGCTGACGAAATGTCAATACGCCGATAATCAACGCAATTACGACAAATAAACGCGCCCTGCAGCTAGTGTTGTAAAGGAGAAAACATTGTTTTCTTTTAAACAAAACTGATTTTACTAGAAAAAAAACGAAGCCCTTAGCTTTGTTTTAACTTTTTGGGTTTATTTAGTTCTGAGCGAGAATGTTTTAAAATAACAATAGTAAAACATCAGCAGATGTGAACTAGTGAACAATGACACAACTAGAGCTAGATATCTAAATAAAATAAGACAACGGATTACAGTACTTTGCTGATGGATATCAGGAAATGTATGTACTTGGAAGTTATGGCTCTATTATCTGGTATTGACAATGCGTTTACTCAAAGATACGAGCCCTCAAGTGAAAATAAAACAGTGTTGTCATTTAGCTGTAGTAAGTATGTACTTGTATTCGAATGGTGAAAAAACAATGCTTCTTTACATCAAAAACGGTCTATTTAAAACTTTTCTGAATGAATTTTTTTATAACTCTACTTGCAGCATTCTGACACCGCAGGCGCGTCGAATACACCAGATGAATGTTTACTTACAAAGGTCACGACCATAAAACCCTACACAATTACTCCGTTAGTGCAAGCAGAAGAATGAAGCTAGGCCAGAACACGCGGGTGACGAGTCAGAAGGTAATAAATCCCTCCACTGCTGCAAAACCCTGGATGACACAATGGCAGGTAGTACATTGTGACAAGAGATTCCAACCCTCAGAATTGGAGGGGGGGGGGGGGATAAATCCTCCACTGACGCAATAGGGTAGAACAGAAGTAAATATAAACACGATCGGGGGCACTCTAGTTATTATTCGCGCAGTACATTTTATTTGTGTACTTATTTGTGCACTGATTTGTACACGCGGATTTGAGTTGTCCGCATTATTTCTATTTACGTGAGTGTAAACCAGCAACCAAATTGTAGACCCCGACAACTAAAAAGTTCTTAATCAGATAGATAATAGATAGAAATAGGCACAAGCTGCACTGCTTCTTTAGATAACATTGCATGTTAAGAATTAATAAACATGTCAGAATTCTGTTATTTTTACAGGTGTTTCTAGAAATTACAAATTAGTAATAACTTAAGGTGGAACTCTCCGTTTAAGTCAAGTCTAATTTTGGTTTAACGTGAATGCCAACACAACAAATTCATTATAAACTGATAGACAATTATGTACTACGTTCGATAAAGGCTTAAATATACATATTTCAATGACGGGATACTTTACTCCCGTCTTAATTAATAAGGAATAATGCAACGTTCGATTATGTTTGAACGAAACTGTAATAAAGAGTATAATAAAGTTCCCTTGTATAAATAAATTAGTGCTCCAATGAACGTTAATACATCGAGTTGGAATTAATTTTTTGCTAACATATATAGAATAATGCGTTCTCACATTTATATGTTTTCATACTAGACTACCCCTCACTGTAAAAATTGATTTTGTGCGTACGTATTGCCATTTTTACAAAATTCTGAAAAATATTAAAATAACGAAAACAAAATACATCTGACAATTTTCGAAACAAAATTTATAGTAATGTGTAAAAGAGTACGTGTTCCTTTAATTTATCAAATTATTACTATGTATTTTTACTACAGTTAGTATTATATGATGGTTTAAAAAGGCAGTTTGTTATGACGGTGAGTTTTCCCTGGAAAATCACAACTGTAAAAAGTACCTACTTTACCTACTCTTATTAAGTCCGATGAAATTGTTTCTTGCATTAGCGGATAACATAGTCAATAATTATTATTAATAGAATATCAATAATAAAATTAATGTATATTTTTCTGTCATTCCTTTGCATCTCTATTATAAAAGTTAGGTTTCTATAGCTATTTACATAAATTAGCGTGTTACTATTAATTTGTCTCGTTATTTCTCAATCGATCCTGAAATTTATTTACAAGTACAGTAGTCCAAGGACAATTGCGTCGATCAGGTACGTATTTCAAACCCTTAATTATCCATTTACGATTGAGAATTTAAATATCGCCATAAAAACAATTGAAAAACGTATTATGTGACGTGTTTTATTTATGGGAAAAACTATTCTTAAACCCAAAAAGTTGCTGGACATGACAACAGCTACAGTCTCGTCGAAATATAAAAATTTTGTTTGAACTGTACCTAAAAAAGTGGAGCGTCCCCAAGTATACCTGCTTTAACAAAAGCACTCGTCAAGGGCAAGTTTGGCAGAAAACCAAAATAAAAGAACGCGATTCTATGGACCTACACATCGTTTGTTTAGAGGTAACTGAATTTAGTAAATATTTCTAAAATATCGTTGATTTGGAAGACTTTTAATCTGTTGTTTTAAGATTTAAGCCAGTTCTGATACTGGACAATATATGAAATTACATGGGCCAATATTACAACATCTTGGCTTCTTGGATTTTTATTTCACAATGGCTACTTACTTAGAAAAACTCTAACCATCACTTTGGCTGAAGTGGAACCTTCATATTATTTGTTTATCATATCAACGTCTACGTCAAACAGATATAAATAGAACACTATGGATATTCACAACGCTTTCCTGTTTTAACTCGGCGTTATCATGCAACCGTGCATCAGGTTTGATCAGCCCCACAATATTCTCTGGAACTTTCCGAACTACGACACAAACACAGTATTGGGGCTGCGTTGCCATGCCAACATCCTTGTATCCAAAGTCGAGTTTACAATCCCGGAGCCACTTTTCTGTTGCTTCAACAATTTTAAGGCCGTTAAAGGGCTGGCACAAAAGCCAGACACAAGAAGTCGACCAAGGTTACAAGAAGTTAAGACACGTGCCGAGCAGCGCGCATTTGTTCAAATTCTATTGCTCCTACAAACAGTTGAAAATCTGAACGTGTTTACACAGGCCGCAGTGGAAGTTTCTAGATTTGAACAAATGCGGCAGCCAAGTTTTAGCGCCGTGGTCGCCATGGCAACGTCCTTATACATTATCTAAGCAATCAATAGCAGACATCGCAATCAGGCTCTGCATAATAATGATGTAACGCACGTAGCGAACATGAATTACCTAAATCTCCAGGAGAGAATTGAAATCCAAGAGGCTGTGGCAAGCGATCACTTAGGAACAACAGAGCACATCACAAGAACAAGGAACTGAAACGCGCGAGCACGAGGAATGAGCGACAACCGCGACAAAACAAAACACTGTCGATTTCTTCAAAGGCTCGGCTTCGCTTTGTCGAGATCTCCTGGCGGTAGGAACGACTGCGCGACGCGAATGCAACCAGCACACAACAGAAACAACGACCCAGCGCCAGAGCGAGAGCGCAACGTCGCTGGGAAGGTTCGACAAGGATCGGAGATCGCCCGCGATCGTTGCCTCGCGAAAGGGGAGGGCAGCTGTGCGTTGCGCAACAAATGACTGTACGTTTACGCATCGCGACTGTTTCGGCGGGCACAGTCAGCTGTTTAAAATACCCGCCAGGGCTGGGAAACGGAACCCTTTGAAGTTGGCGCCGGAAATTTTGGACGAGAGGCTTGGATAATACTGAAGGATCCAAAAAATTTCATTCTAGGTTTGCTGTTCAAACAGGAGTGATGCCTTACAGTGCATTGCGCAATTATTTAAATCAATAAAAATGTCAACCAATTTTAATATTCTACAAAGGGTAATTGATGAGGCATAAAAGGCACATTAAGGAAGGTGTGTCCATCTTCAGAACTGATGGTGAATTTAAGGCCTAATTCTGAAAAATTCTTGGTTATGTTTGGTTATTTCGCACGTGACGTTTAAACTTGACACACCCAACAAGGCATGTGTGAACGTTTTTCTAAAATGGCCAGATTTGAAACCACGAATTAAAAGTGTTAAAAATCAAAAATCTTTAAACCATGTTCGTAGCTGCGGCAGTGCCCCATGGGCGAGGGTGGCGCGTGTCCAGACGTCCAACAGCAGAACTTGATTGTATATTGTAATAAATTGTTTATTACATCTCATTTTCAGTGTTCGATTAGGATGGGAACATTTTTAAAACGGCTTGCAAAAGTTATCAACAAACCGTAAATATTCAATTCAGTTAGAAGAGATAATTGAAGAACTCGGCGTTTAGATTTTGTTGTATTGTGTATAATTGTATATGTCGTAGGTTGAGGACAGACTGACCTTCAGTGCTTTGATTAGAAGGTGCCACGTTAGCGTAAAAAACGTGCTTGTTACTGGTCGTATCCCGGAGTTGTACAAACTACCTCCGATTCTCTTACCACCACCGCATAAAATACCACCGAGTGCTTTTACTTCCCATGTGTGGTTGTAAAGCTGTTCAAGATGTGGATTACCACCGACTAAGTTTTCATCCGATTTCAAATAACCACCGACTGGACTACCACCGACACGAAAGACCAACACGTGCATTTACTACAGACTGAATTTGGTACTAAACTGAAACATCACCGAACCGAAAACCACCAATCCGTTTGCATTACAACATAAGTTGTCTGAGCGATAAGCGTAGCATTATCGCCAGCTCAAAGCAGTTTATCTGTGAAGCGAATATAGCTGTATTATGCGGCGATCGCAGAATTTTAGCAAAATAATGTTTTCTAATGCTTAAATATCGAGTATCGAGTAGCAGACTGCTAGTCAAAATACGTTACAATTCAATTCATTTGACTAAATATGAGGCATTTCAAACGACAGTAACATTAATTAGTATAGATAGATTAATTTCGGAAGAAATGCACGTGCGTGGTCGTCCAGGTACGATAAGTTGCAGCAACAACTGTCGGATGCGGTCGGAGGTGTCACGAGGCTGTGGTCGTTTCCCTCATTGGTAGTTCCAATCGGATATAAATCTATATCGGTGATAAACCAAGTCAGTGGTGTTTCAGTTCAGTGGCATTTCATATATTTGTTATAAATTCTTCAAGTCGATAGTAAACCAATTCGGTGGTAGTTTCAGTCGGATGTAAATCCACATTAGTAATAATTCAAATCGGTGATAAACTAAATCGATAGCAGTTCAACTAGGTGGTAATTTAAGCCGGTGTTAGTGCGCACTCAACAGATGATCTTTACATTGTATACCGTGTGACAATGAGACCAAGGCCATGCCTCTATCTTCGTTACTTATAAATGCATTTGGATGAAATTTGATACAAGGATACTAGACATAATTTCGGATTGCCATACAAGTATAATCAAAATGGTCAACTTCCGGTTTCACCGAAAATAAAACTAACTTTGATTTTTAGATGGATCACCCTATATATTTTATGTTTTTCTAAATATACGACTCAAATTACATGCAACAGTGAGGCCGAATTTACTTAGGTATTACACAGAAATATTAAAAAAATAATTAATTAATTATTCTTAAATTTTAAATAAAGATAATGTCATGCATGATGCATGTCGTCAGATTGGTTATTAAATTTGCTGTTTAATGGCAAGACGGCCCTTAGTAGGTGCAATTTAAAATAGTGACTTTTTCTTAAAAAACGTGTTTAGCAAATTTTGTTCTTTTATTAAGGGCTTGTTATTAACTTTATTGATAAAATAGCTATTATTATTAGTTGCTAGAGTCAATTAGAACATATTTTTTCAAGTCACAGCATTCTATCGTAAAAAAATAAAAGTTTAAAAAATATGTTTCTGTTTGAAAAAATACTAGTTTATGTAATTTGACTTGTAGATTCCGAAAAACGTATAATATACAGAGTGATCTATTTAAAAGATCAAAGTTGGTGTCATTTCTGGTGAAACTAGAAGTCGCCCATTTTGACTATATCTATCGGTCAATCAGAAATTATCTCTAGTATCTTCGTATACAATTTTATCTAAATCTATTTTTAAATAAAGAAGATATAAGCATGTCCCTGGTCTCATTGTCACCCGGTATAACTAGTTTAACATACCCGTGGTGAGATAGAAAGGGATGGGATCATCCTCAACGGTTTCAACCTCGAAGGTTTTGACCTTCTTCAGTCTTTCTTCTCCAACCTCCTTCAACCTTTCTTCTTCTATCACTTTTTTTCTTCTAGACTGGGTCGTTTACCTAGTTTTAGGGCTCTTTTCCCGTCACCCCCTCTGCACCACCCATCCTGGGCAAATTCGTCGGTCTGTCATTATTGGTTATTTAGATCAGTTTCAGTATTAAAATGAATAAATAATTGTTTTATAATTGTACAGAATCCTGTAGCAATGTATGCAGCAGTAAAGTGTCGAAGAGTAGCACAGCATCCTGTACAGTAAACATTTATGCAATTGCCGTTAGATGACGCTGAAAGACGTAGCCCCTATCGGGGACGAAACAAGTCCAATCGGTGACGATCCACCATTACTGATGAACAGAAGCTTTTATGTAAATGATGAAATAATACATGCTCTAACGGTAACATACTAATATTTGCTTTATTTAATTAAATGAATACCTAATTCGAAATGTGCATTTATTTTAACTCATCCTACAATGTGTAAAACATATACCGTTCTGATGTTTTAATAATAAACTGTAGGATAATGATGGAGCCTTTTTCTGTACATGAATATGCAGAAATCCATTTTGTGTATGGCTACTGTAGCAAGAATGCTCGTGGTAGAATATGGCAGAAGACTCCATCATTACCACACATAGAAAACAACAATAATTCAATCTTGAAACTCCTTGCGTCACAATAAATGATAAAAACAAAGAAATCCTCTGTAACTAGATAACGGTTGGAGATTAGGGAACATGGGTTTATTAACATTGTTTGCTTCTTGTAGCATCTCAGATCACACTCACAAGTTTGGATCATACCATTTTAATCACTTTGTATATTCAGCTTCATAAAGCACATACATATTGCACAAGCGAAAATATTCTGAAAGGCAAAAGACAAATGACGAATGCTACACCCATATAAATTCAAATAAAATATAGAGGTATAAACCTATAATTTGTATATTTTAAATATATTTGTAGTGATGCGAATTTAATCTAAGTTGTCATTTTGTTGTAATTGTGGTGAGTGTGACGTTGATTTTATATTTGTATATTAATTTGATAGCCATAATATTCCAAAATGTTCAAATATCGCAATGCTACGAGAGTATACTTGAGCGCCGGCCAGCTAAGCTCAGTGAAGATGACGTGTGGTTCCTTATAAGATGTTATTACCAAATATTATGAGCGCCAACAAATCTTTACTTACAACAAATATACTTAGATACGTCGAGAATTTATAAATTCAAATAAATTACAGCAGGCAATCGTACCATATCTGAAATACTAAAGGCATCCGAAACTAAATAAGACAATTAATAACATAAATAGTGCATTAAAATTATTAATCAAGCGTTTCATAGAAAAGCACTACTTAAGCAAAAGGTGCATTCTCCAAATGTAATTTTATACTAGTAATTCACCACACAACAATTAGCAATTAAAAGCTACACACATAGGTATAAACTACAAGTAATGTTACTCTAATTCACTCTAAGCTAACCCTTGAATGCTCGTAGGGTGAATATCATCAAACCAATCTCGATTCGCGTGAATCCTGCAGAGAACTCAGCCAGGTGCATAGGGTTGAATAGCACCACACGAAGATCAAAATAACGCCAAGTAGGAATAATTCCAGAACTCTAATGGGGCTGCGGTGACGCAGTTCACTAGGTCATAATTACTTATCTGAAAGTTCTAGCTTCTGCAAAGGATGGCTAAATAGCCTCCAAACGGGCTGTCACAGCTATGCTGGCAGCAAGTTGAAGTTGCTTGAAGAAACCACCAGGTCAGAAGCGAAATATGGTTGCAAAGCGGGTCACTCAGGCAATGTGAGTCAAAGTGGAATGATGCTCAGAGGACGGAATGAATGCACGCCTCCCACGACATGCTATATCGTTGAATTTTGGAACCTCCCGGGAAGAGCTAGAAACGCCCTATGCAATCAGCATAATACTAAACGCCACTAAAACCAAAATGGATTAAACACTCACCCTGAACTGCAGGCTTTTTATGGCGAGGATGGCTAACAACTTGTAACGAATGATCCGTCTAATAGACGGAGACTCTATATGTCCCAAAATACGTGCTCCAGGCCACGCACGAAAAAGAACGCTATTCGAACTGCAACAAGTGGCTTCCACTGTTGAAAAGCCTAAACAAAAGACACCTGCACTACAAGATAAGGATTTCAACGCATAACCAAATATGCGACAGCTGTCAGAAAACCTAGCGAAGTTGGCTATTATAGCAGATAACCACTACCGGCGCGATATTGCGGAAGGCGAATAAATAACCGTTCACATGATTAACGATCACAACTAAACATGAGCTCACGCCACTAAATTTATACTACAAAATAAGTTCCAACACTAAGTACGCTTTTTACACGTAACAAGTTGTAAATGTAAACTTGTTTATATATGTACGCAAATAAATGCATGATTTCCTGGCAATGCCCTTCACAACCGCACGGTTTCCAACCGCTAGTGAACACGGGGTGAAATCGGTATACACGTGCCAAAATTCGCATATATAAGGTTTGATTACGTTAGAAACCGATGTTGGCGCAATAGGCCTATAACACATTTCAATCTGCACGAGATACATTTAATAGTTCTGCCTTTTCGTAGAGTACTAAGTAGCAGCTAGGCCACGCGGGGAATAGCAAAGAGGGTACGTGGAGATGCTCAAGCCTAGATGGTGACCATGGAGAAGTCACAGGGGCTGTGGATAAACTGCCCAAAATGACTTTGTTGAATTCTGCGAGATTTTTACTAGTTGGCAATGTGAGGAACGAGGAAAAGGGCCACGAACACTTCGGAGAGAGGTATTTGTGAGAATAGCTATAGAGAACACCCAAAACCGCTTAACAATCTGTCCTCCAGGTGCTTCACGTAGTAGCATCAGAGCCCAGAAACGGAAACTACAAGTCAGGGTAATATACATACACACACACATATACAGCACATTAATACTGAGGAAAACTCTAGAAGATAACCGAGGATTGAAATCCACATATTGCGATACTCTGAAAAATTTAGCGCACACACCGTACCAGAAACAATATATCAAATTATCTATCCAAGATGGTACAGGAAATCGCTCCCTCTATACTCGCAATCTTTCGAAAAATCACCAAAATTTTCGTCACAGTTTTTCGAAAATCCACATAGAAATGGACAAACGAAACTAATAATTTCAAGATAATCCCTCATTATTGAATTAATTTACACCTAACAAATTGCTCCATAATACTAGCTGTGAATATCCCTGGAGCCGGAGAGACGTTTTACGAGTTATTCAGCACCTCAAGAAACGAAACGATGACCATGGTGTACCTACAAATTGCATAGACGAACTATAAGCTGCTATTAACGGAAACAACGCAAGGAGAAGCAAAACCAGACCAGCAGCAAATATTTAACCTCAAACTCATAAAATTCAGATATCTGATCTATTAGGTATAAGCATCTTATTTAATTGTTCTATCTACATAAAATGTATCACCTCTAAACCGATTAATCTTAGTACCAAATCCAAAGTCTTTTTTTTTAACGGAGGAGGGAAATTTCATAAATTTCCGCTAGCCCCTAGTTGCGGGGTATGTCGGATTCACCTAGTGGGAAAGCCAGGTGCCTACCGACTAAAACCCCTCCCCCTTTGGCACAGAAGAGGACATCCTGGAGCCGTTGTCCATTACAACAGGATGTCTTTTATTCCAACAAAGATCTTAGTGGGCCTGTTTTGTTAGGTAAACAGCTGTTTTTCTTCTCTTTCTTTGATTTTCATAATATCT
Organism: Agriotes lineatus; assembly: GCA_940337035.1. Lineage (NCBI taxonomy): Eukaryota > Metazoa > Arthropoda > Insecta > Coleoptera > Elateridae > Agriotes > Agriotes lineatus. Next base: position 100,959,296 of record OW679196.1, on the reverse strand, counting down.
ATTATGAACCGGTGTATATAGTTCCATTTCTCCTCTGAGCTGACCATGTGTTGGATCATGTTAGCTACCGTTAATTCCTGACCTATTTTAGCTTCTACTTCCATACGTTGCCGGTGGAAACGTATGCAGTGAAATAACACATGTTCCGGACTATCAACCTGATCACAATGCAAGCAGTCTTCAGTTTCCATAATCTTCATTCTGTACAGATACTGTCTAAAGTTACCATGTCCTGTGAGTATTTGTGTAAGGTAATACTCCACATTTCCATGCCTTCTAGTTACCCAATATCCTAAGCGAGGTATGAGTTTTTTAGTCCAGGCAGATGTTTTTTGATGACTATCCCACCGGGCTTGCCAGCGACGTAATGTCTCCTGCCGAAGTTGGGCCTTTGTAATATGTTCTTTCTCGCGGAACATAGCGCATCTTTCTTCAACCAGTTCAATTATTGGGGGGATGGCGGCCAGTACATGTAGCGCCTCCGTCGGGGCCGTCCTATAGGACGACGTTACTCCAACAAGCGTCTTTCTTTGCGCTTTCTCTAGTATCGCGGCATACTTCTTTTTCTTGATGATTTCTTCCCATGCCGGAGCAGCATATAAGATAATTGAGGAAACCACCGATGCCAGTATTTTACGCCTTCCATATTTTGGACCAAAAGTGTTTTTCATTGTCCTTGAAATTGCTGTTGACGTTAGCTCCGCTTTTCTAGCTACCTGTAGTATGTGGGACGACATTGTTAGATTTCTGTTGAAGTGGACTCCTAGGTATTTAAGGGTCTCTACTATTCTTATGTTTATATCTTCTATCTTAAGGCTCAGGTGTCTCAGCTTTCTTCTTCCTTCTAGTATTACCGCCTCCGCTTTCTCCGGAGCCATCATTAAGCGGTTCGACTGTAACCAGCGGTTTACTACTATTAGCGCCGTATTCAGTTTTGCTTCTAGGTAAATTACTGATTTCTCGCTACAGACTACTGCCAAGTCATCCGCATATGCTACCGTTGTTACTCCTGTAGGTAGTGATAGTGCCAAAATCGGATCATAGTACACATTCCACAGGAGAGGGCCAAGGACCGACCCCTGTGGAACTCCACATGTTAGCGCGATTGTTTTATTCGCCGATATAATAAGATTACGGTTGTGTAAATAACTTTTTACTATGTTAATTAAGTAGCCATTGACCCTTCTCACTTCAAGGTTGTTTATATTGCCCGGCCAGGAAACCGTATTAAAAGCATTCCTTACATCGACCGCTACCATTGCGCAGTAACCCTTATGTCCACTAGCACCCTTCTTAGATTCGCTAGCAATGTTCTTAATGGCCAGCATTGCATCTACTGTCGATTTTCCTGCTCTAAATCCATATTGACGTTCCGACAACCCTCCGTTTTCTTCAATTTCTAGGTTAAGTCTAGAAACTATTAACTTTTCGTAAATTTTACCCATAGCGTTTAGTAAACATATCGGGCGATAAGAGGGCTGGTCTGTTGCACTATTCTTTGGTTTTTCGATTAGCACAAGTTTAGCGCATTTCCATTCTGAAGGAAATTGTCCCATTTGCAGGAGGTCGTTATACACCGCTAGACAGAACTCTGGACAAGCCGTTATCATTAGTTGTACTAGCTGCATGGGGATACCGTCAGGACCTGGGGCGCCTCTACTATTCATCTTTCTAACCGCCAATTCCAGTTCTTTATGTGAAAAGGGAACTACATCCTCACGTTGTTGGGACGGGGCCCACAATGGAATATCTCTTGTTGGAAAAAGACTTGCAGCTATTTCCTCCTTCTTTGCGTCACTAATATGTACTTTTTGGTATGCTCGTGTTTTCTTACATACCAATTTATATGCATTTCCCCACATAACTTCCTCTAACTCGTCACAAAGATTTCTCCATGCTTGATTCTTGGCCCTATAAATTTCTTTCCTGAGTAGATCTCTCTGGAGTTTGTATTCCTCCTTTAATCTGATCTTTTCTTCGACCGTAATGTTGGCTTTCGCATTTGCCCTGGATGATTTCCGTTTTCTCTGAATGCATATTTTTCTCAAATTTTTAATATCGTTGTTCCACCAATATACTGGGTTTCGATGGAAACTATTTCTAGCCTTGGGGAACGTACGGTTGCAAATATTAATCAGAGCGTCGCTCCAATTTTTCGGGTTTGGGTCAATGTTTGGGCTGGAGCTCATGTAGTTAGTGGGATTCTGCATGAATTTTGGAAGTAAATCCTGTTTTAAGATCCACTTCCTAATTTGTGGAGGTGCCCTTGCTGCTGAATATCTAGTTTTGATATTAAATGTAATAAATAAATAATCACTTAGAGACTCCTCATCTAGTACCTCTCAATCAGTCACCTTTCCCGTTAAGTTGTGGGTATAGAGGGTAACGTCGATGAACGAGTGAGATAAACCTCGGCTAAATGTTGGCCTAATTCCATCATTTGCCACTTTCCAGTCGAACTGCTCGATCCACTCAGCAATCACTTCTCCTCGTCTGTCCTCGTGTCGAATTCGCAATCAGTAAACCATGTATCGTTATTTATTGCTCTTTTATTTGGTTCCGTGAGTATCACTATATCAGCCAAAAGTTCTTGAGCTTTCACTATAGTTAATTCTAGGACGCCCGGGACCTGTTCGTATTTATTAGAAGTACTTTATCCATTGATAGAGTGGAGGTCTTGCGTTTTAGACTCGCCGCCTTTAGTCTTATTATCGCCAACTATTGTTTGTACTTTTTTACCCTCACGCATTTTCTGAACCATTCCTCTATATAGCTCGCACGCCATGGTCGCAGCCTGATGACCCTTATCATTACACTCAATGCAGCATAGAGGCCCAGTGCATGACTTTAGCCGGTGTCCACTTTCTCCACATCTCAGGCATATATTAGACCTGTCATCATTCCGACAATCTGCTTCTCTATGCCCATGCAACAGACATCTTCTGCATCTTTGGGGTTTAACAATTTCGTGAATCCTGCAAGATAACCAACCTATTTTAAGTCTACCCCTTTTGATTAACTCATTTGCCTGCCAGTGGGGTAGACCGACTGTCGCCGTTTGAGTATCCCCATTTTTGGTTTCCTTAAGGGTGTGGACAGTTATATCATCCAGAGAAGTGTTTTCACCCAGCTCTGTTACGATGGCGTGAGGTATTTCCGCTTTATCAATGGTTATATCAATATCTCTGATAATAACGACTTGTTTTCTTGATTTAGACTCCGCTGTTTCGGCCATATTATTTAAATGTACTTTGGCCGACTGTTTGAACTGGTTGAAAGCTCCAGTTCTATTTTCTTTGACCGTTAGTCGTATCACACCGTCGGTGGTCCTTCTTATTTGCTGAATTTGAATGCCCATTTCGTCGATGTCCACGTTAGCTTTTAAAGACTTAAGAACGTTTGCATATGACCCGCTCTCTGCATGCGTAGGCTTGATTTCGATAACCTTTCTTTGTTTGTTCCCCCTTTTCCTATCGACTGTTGTCCAGCCTTCCTCTTTGTCCGTTTTGTTCTCGTCTGAGTATGGGTATTTCGTTGCTACACGGAGCTTCTTTCTGGTAGTCAGTAGAACTACCTTCGTTAATGAAACCCGAAAGAAACATTCAAACAACTTCCTCATGAGTTGCAAGTCGAAAGAGTCGGTTAAAGCCACCAGAACTTTTAATGGGTTTCGTTCATGCACATCATCTCTAACCCTTTGTACAGCTTGATGTACAGCCTTAAATTTAGTAAGTTGTTCTTCAAGAGCCCCCGACATGAAATCGCTCTTGAGATTTACAATATACGTTTTATTGTTTAGCGGTCTGGTGCTACAGTCATCAAGCACGGTTATATATTTCTGACTGTCCACTACAAGTACCTTACCCTGTCCTATCTCCTTATTTCTGAGTGCAGCAGCAATCTCAGGATGATGCTCTACTAGTTTATTGACTAACCCTTTTCCAAGGTCAATTTCTAAATCCAGGATTATTATTTTGTCTGCTGGCTCTACAGTTTTGAAGGGATTGCCATTTTCTAAGGTAGCCGCAGAGTAGATCTCCTCTGGCCACTCCTGGTCGTAGATCTCCAAGAAGTGATCCGGTTCTAACTGGTCCGGGAGCACCATTTTCTTAACCATCTTCATGTTGCATTGAGTCGATCTGCTTATCATTATTTTCTTTGTAGGAGGTTCCGTTTGACAGCTGTGTTCCTTGAACACCATTTCCGACTGAGTTAGGCTTTGCGAGCACGATTTAAGGTTTCGTTTTATAAGCGAATGGATTTTAGTGTCTTCTAGTTCTTTCATACATAGAACCAGTACATCGGTAGACTGTTTAATTACAGTTTTAGGCTTGTACGAGCCTTCAACTGCTCCCTGTAATATCTCTACAGTTTCAGCCATTTTAACATAGACAGCCATGAATTTATTGTAAAGGGCAACGTCATCTGTTTCCTTGCTTGTAATAGACGATTTAGAAGCTCTCTTTGTAGAGCTTCTAGTCATTATTCTTTCCTTGCTGTTCGCGTCTTGCTTGTCTGCAGCTTTCCTTTTCATTTCTCTTTCTGAACTACCTTTCTTGTCACTAGGTGGAGTGTCTTCCCTTCTTCGTTTGTACACTGATTGTTCCATAAAGACTTCATTCTCCTCTTCCTCTTCTTCCTCCGCTCGACTGATTCTCCAATCGTCAGGCGGACTTCTGACAATGGAGCCTCGTGCTTTGAGTGAGTGTAACATCTCTTCTTCTAGCTTTACTTTTTCCTCCTCCTCCTTTTTCCTTCTCTCTTCTTCATCTGCTTTCCTTTTCTCTTCTGCCTTCTTTCTCTCTTCTTCTAGTGTTTTCAATTTCTCCTCTGAAACCTCCATATTCTCTTTTCTTTTCTCCGTCATACTGAACGTTCTTTCCATCATATCCTCCATTATTACTATTCAGCGTAAATACAATCACCTATATCACTTATATAAGAGGTAGCCAACCTCAGAGCCACTATAACACTTCAAGAAAATCTCCAATGTCACGTTCGTTTTCTGCTTTAACAAGTACGTTCGTTACCGAACTGCCTACGGAACCCCCACAGCCGGGACGGCGCGGGTGTGGGGCCGAGCGTCCATATCCTTTCCACCTACAACCCAGGGGATGTCCTCCAGCTTCCTACCATCCAAGCTTCGGGGTGGCTAGCCCCTACCATCCCACACCACGGTGGGCCGTGGGCACGCTTCAAGATGGTAAGTTACCAGGGGAAATCCCAAGGGAGCAGGTGTTCGGGAGTCTCGCCCGGGAAGAGGTAAGTAGAAAGTGAGAGACCCCTAGCCCTCGGTTAACCTAATAGCATCGGGGCCTGGAAGAGAACAAGACTGTGGTCAAGAGAAACCGAGGATAAATATACGTAAAGAATAAAAGGCCTGACCCATGACAAGTTGAAGAAAGGTACAGGTCTGGCTAAGAAAGATGTTGCTAGTTTTGGTCCACCCTGGGCATCCAACTTACCCAGTACCCACCTTATCTGGTGGGCATTCCCCTATCCGCCACCTGGGGAGGCGCCCGATGGCTGACTAGCAACCCCACACCAAATCCAAAGTATGATACAAAGATACTCCTGTAGGTCGCAATTCAGTGGCGTATTAACCCAGCTCCGGGCCTGTGTTCAAAAATCTCCTCGGGCCCTCCCTTTTTCTTTCTTTTGTATATTAAAGGAAAATCATTTATAAAAATAAAAACTAAGAAATTTTAAATTTGCGTTACAATATTGCACATACATAAAAAATATAATAACAAATTAACAAAAAATAAAACATTAAAAATTAAATAAAGCTCAATCATAATATAACAACGAAAAATGAACCTCTAACTAAATAAGTAGATGCAAAAATAAACTAGAACACAAAAAACCAATTATAAAAAAATCTAAAAATTTTAATAAAACAAAAACTATACATAAAATCAACATAGGATATTACTAAGAAAAGTTTGTCTTCCTTGTTTCAGATTTCGCAAAAGTTGTTACGATATTATCTATATCTAAAGTGCGAACAACGTCATTTTCAATAGAAACCATTGCCAAAGCTGATAATCGCTCTTGGGAAATTGTATTTCTTAGATAGTTTTTTATTAACTTTAATTTTGAAAATGACATTTCAGCAGAAGCTACTGAAACAGGAATGGTTAAAAATATATTGCAAGCAGTAATAATTTCACTAAAACTACAACAAGAAGAAAAATGTTTAATTAAGACAAGATCTAGTAATTCATCAATGGAATTAATTTCTTTTAACTCATTTTGAAAGCACTGTCTAAAAGAAATTAGCTGTTGAGAAAGTGTATCCGAAATATCTTCTGGATATGTTAGGTAAAGAGCCTTACCTATTTCGTATAGTTCTTATTCAGAAAGAGAAGAACTACGTAACACATCTGGGGACCAAACTCGAAAAGTTGCATGGTCCTTAGTGACCTTTTTTTGTCACAATTTTTTAAGATAATTTTGTAAATTTTGCCTCGCCGGGCCCCTGCGGGGCCCGGGCCTGTGTTCCCGGAACACACGGAACACTGCCAAATACGCCACTGTCGCAATTACATTTCTACTTTATTTACTTCATCTGCTCAAAGAATATACAGCGGTATAAAGTATTTTTCGACTTCTTCTTTTACTTGAAATTAGGGTAATAAATTGTTTATTCTAGTGGTTCTTGCCATCACTTTTGTTGTTTCCTGGGGATCTTCTTTTTTTTGGGAACAACTCCTTACACTACAGTTTTCGTTTTCTTGTTTTCTGCTATTCTACATAGGTATTCATACCACTCGTCTTCTCCTAGCCCCCTCACTTAGTTCTCCGATTTCATAAGTTCTCCCGATATGTGATCACGTCGACTTACTCCTGCTTTTTCAGCAAAAATCGGTGAGGGTAAGGAACAATTCACAGTAATGCTCTTTCTATGAAGTCTCACATTAAGAAGGAGGCAGTCACAATATATCATCGTTAAATTATTGAAGAATTGGGAAATAAACAAGAGAAGCACAGAAACCGATATCTTCATTAGCTCTTCTATTACTTATTTCCTTACTGTAAGTGGGTTAGCCGACGATTCTCAAGAACAAGTTGAATAATATAACAATTGTCTTTTAATTTGTTTGGTTTTGACTTTGTTTGTAATTAACTGTACTTAGTTGCTTGTTAATAAAATGCTTTAAGGTCAAAAATAATAGCTTATTAATTTTTTGTCAGTATTACGAACAATTCTCGCCCATTATCACCATCATGGCTCTAGATAATTAAATCCTTTATAATAGAAACTATAAAGAAATAAAGATAATCTATCGGATTTTAAATATTGCTGTGGAGATTTTTGTCGTTACTTATTTTACTATGGAATTACAAGTTACCCTAACCTTCAAATACACATTTGACTATTCGTCCTAGTTAATCTTAAAAATGAATATTTCTTTTAATGTGTTTGGTGAGCGCTTATAATTTTATTTAGGTGTTACGTTACGTTCAGGCCACTGGACTAATATGTGTCGTATGCAGAGATGTGGTAAATACCACATCTCTGGTCGTATGTGACCCCAATTATGTTTCAATATTTATGTTACTTATAATAGCATACTGAGATAACGTCCTATTACGAAAATATAAGCTAATTTAATGGCTGAACACAATTACATGATAGAAATAACATCCAACGGTGTTACCATAGCGTTAAATTTGATATATGAATGTCAATTGTACCAACTAGTACATTCTTACATTGAGGCTGCTATATGTGACGGTCATGTTCTCTAAGGTCGTCTTTAATAGGTATGGTTGACGAGTGGTTAAACTACAGCGTTTAAGTGGATTTCGGAGTTTTCTATGTATTTCGTTCCCCGTCGATCTCCTAGGTCCATATAGGTATAAATACATACATTGTTCAAAGGTTAAGATTTTTTTCAAAGCGAATAAAGTTTTTTGAATTCAGTGCATGCTCATCTCATATATTTTCCTTACTTATGCTTATGCAGCAGCTTACGATAGATCAACACCATTAATTAGTACTTATGGTCACTGTTGTAATCGTAAAGTAAGTGTAACTTGGACAGATTTATTTTCATCCACTTCAATATGCAATTTTCTATCCAATCACTAATAAGATTGATGTGTTCTTGGAAATAATGGTTTGCAGTGACTGGGTTGTTGTCGCAAGAGAGAATGGCAGCATCACCAGCATTTTTTGTGTTAAAAGTATATCAGTAGTATAAAGTGGCCCACGCGCGTTACCCTGTGGAACAATTAATTTAATGCATATAGTTTGGATATTTTGTTACGGAAGTTTACTTGAAAATTCAGATGCAGATTGGTGGGAAAAAGGATGATTGTAATTGTGTTAGAAATGTGTCCATATATATTCTCGAAATTATAAATTTTGCCAAGAATTTTAAAAGTACAGGAAATAAACTTAATGTTCTATAAGATGTAGGTTCAGTGGCTTCCTTTAGAAGTTTTAAAATCAATATTGTATCAACCAATACCATATGAAATTGAACAATACAGTTATGGATACTATGATTTTTTTCTTATTTCAGCAGGTGGGAGCAGGGCCGTAACTAGGTATAGGCCGAGTAGGCACCCGCCTACAGGCGCAAGCTGCAAGGGACGCCAAAATGGCACTGAAAAAAATTCTTTCGTATTAATAAAAATAAATAAGCAATTGGCCAATTTAGTAAATAAATTAATATAAATATTAACGATTTAAGTCCAAATAATGCTATTTATAATAATGCGAATTGCGCCCAATCTGGTCGATACATTACATTACCTTGTACAATTTGCAAAGGAAATGTTATATGTGTACCAGATTTATTTTATAGTTCTCACCTATATTAATCAAAACTTTAGAATTATTAGCTTGTTAGCCCATCGCATAGGTGGCCTTATTCTAATTATAAAAATGTTTCCATTTTTAAAACAATGTAATACAGCAGTGGCGACAAACTAACTTAAATTTTTAGCAACTGTTGGAGCAGGTCCACTGATATTACATATAGAGTGTGATTTTTTAAAAACTTAATTGCAGCAGGGCCTGGATATTCTGAATCAGTTGGCAATACTGAAATGTATTGTTGGTGACCCTGTAAGTCTATGTCAAATTCGAGGTAAGCAGGTTAGGTTTTGCGTCAGTTTTGACACAGACTGATGCAAAACCTAACCTGCTAACCTCGAATTTGACATATACATACAATACATTTCAGTATTGCCAACTGATTCAGGCTATCCAGGTCACTCGGTACATTCACTGCTTTGGGCTCATCGCTGATACAGTTGTCTAAACAATCAGCAGAATACCACAGAGCGATTTTGAGAGCTTACGTGTTCCACTACTATGGTATTTTTCACTACAATCACTTTCCCGGTAGAATTTCTTTAAATTAAAACACTTCTGCGACCCTACCCGATGGTAGCTTTTATTAAAAAAGGAATTATCGAAATTGGCCTGATGCAAGGCTTATACTACGAGCTGACAAAAAAGCTTCGCATTTAAAATGCATTGATTATTACAAAATAGTGTGACAGTGTGGCTGTGAACACAGAACCTTATTCTACGTTCATAATCTTCATATGTTACTACGCATAATAATATGTAATTATTTGTTTATATCGTATTATTTTAACATATTGATATGTCTTTACTAGTTGTTGAACGCACCACATAGGTGGTCTTATTCTAATTAAAATAATTTTTGCATTTTTAAAATAAAAAAATTACAAAAGAAAATGTTTTCAACGTCTTTAATACAGCAAGGGCGCTGCAAGAAAAACAACTTTTGCTAGATCGAATTATGGTTGAAGTCTTCAAAATTGTCTACAAAATAGGTAAAAAATACCGTAATGCTGCTAGCTAATAATACAAAAACACTTAGTAAAGCGAATTACATGAATTTGGAAATAAAAAAAAACATTGCAGCCAGTGGGATTTGAACCCATGTTTACTGATAAATGCATATTTTTAGCGTTGCACTATAAATGAGGCAGTGGCGTTCGGATTTTGGGTACACCATATGTTTATATATAGGGATATGTAAAAAGTTCTGCTGACTACGTAATAATATGTAGGTACTTTTTTTACATTAAAATTGTGTTTTCTAATCTTGTTTTCCGTTCTCATTTTATTTGTGTTGTATTTTTCTTATTTTAACATTTCGTTGTTTATTTTCAAAATATTTGAATAAAAAATGTTGGATTTATTTTTGAATACCTACCAGTTTGTTTAAATACATTACATCATATATCCGGAGATAAATGTAGAAGCCATACAGTATCATTAGTATTTTTTGTCACATATATCGTTTTTGTACTGAGGGGCGCAAAAATGTTGGCTTGCCTACAATAAAAGTTTGCTTAGTTACGGCCCTGGGTGGGAAAACTCAGATTAGAAGTAGCAGTTGAACGTCTAAATTTTGTTCGTCCATATGAAGTTTGAAAACCTTAACAAGATGTTCTTCGAAGTTCAATCTGACATGTTGTTTTCCTTCTATAGATGGGATGGAAATTATGGCTTTTTAAGCGTTCCAAAGAAACTTGTCATATTTTGATAGATGTCCAAAAGAAGTTGGGAACTGTTCATTGTGAGCTTTCCTTAGTTTCTTTCTTAGTTAATTGAAACATGTCTTGTTCAAAACATTGTGAGTATGTTGGCATATAACTAGTACTGCACGTTTTCGCCTAACAAGCTTCTTTCTGTTTCTTCTGGTTTTTAAAATCGAACATCTATGTCTAAATTACGATTTACACACGCCCAAAACGTATCCCAAATCCAAATCTGTGTATTTATAAGTTAAGTATAACAAGTACCATGAAATAGTCCGATGACAAAGCATAATTCAGTTCTAGCTATTTACGACATTAGGCTGGTAGCAAAGCATTTATGGCCGAGCTAGTACATCACGGTCGAGCCCGCTAGTGCGAGATACGTAACCTATATTTTTTGTGTACTGAACAAGAACTAGAACCATTTAGATTTTAATAAATAATTATCCCAAACTATTTGCTTTAAAAATGTTGTGATTCTGGTTATACGTTTGGCAGTACTCAAGTGTATTGTTGGTGATGCTGTCTATATCAAACTCCAGGTTAGCAGGTTAGGTTTTCCGTCAGTTTGTGTCAAATTGACGAAAAATCTAACTTACTAACCTCTAATTTGACATCGACTGACAGTGGCAGCAACAATATACTTCAGTACTGCCAAACGTATAACACGAATCACAGTCCTACCGGCAGTGATACCGGCCTAGGTCATAAAAACGTGCTTACCGGACTCGTTGCTAAGCAGGTAGATAGTTGTTACCAGACCAGTATACAAAAAAAAATTTTATCTACGACCATCACTAAAAGTAGGCCTTTCAGAGCTAGTTTTTTTCACTAAAAGTGACGTTTTAGAATTTAGCGTGTTTAAAGAAATCAGCTGTTTACTTTTAGCCCATGTGCTAAAAGTGGAGTGAGGTTATAAAACTACAATTTCGAACTGGAAGTGTGGTTGTAAAGTTATTCTAGTTACTTCTTGTGTTAGAGGTAAAGTGTTTTTGAAATCATTAAAGCGTTATGTAATGAATACAGTCAGATGTGTAGTATTAATAATTACCTTTGATAACTGACTTTGACAGTATTGGTTTCACAAACATTCGCCCGCGTGCCAAGGCCCTCTCTTTATTATGACATAAATTTATCTGTTATATATGGACACCTTTGTTAAATCGATATTTATGGATTAATAACAGTAAAATTAAGGTCGTAGATAAAATATTGTATGCAGCGAGTGCTAAAAGTATATTTTTTATAAGAATTGTATGAATAAACGGCTGTCGTTGAGGTTAGAATGTTGATAGAAAAAATAAATGCAGCTAAAATGTTTTCAATAAAACATCCAAGGTTTTTTTAAGTTAAATACGTACGTTTCGTTCGCATAGCAAACTTCTTCAGATTTATCATGAAATATTCATATTAAGAAGATCATATTAGGTAACAACAAAATTTATCCTTGGAAAAGTTAAAAATGAGACTAAACAAACATTGACATTAACATTTTTAAGAGGGAGGAATTAACACTCGCTTAAGTTTGGTTTAAATAGCACATATTATGCAGAACAAATTATTTAAGCCTGGTCACGACAATTAACAAATTTGATGTGTATGGCCCTTTAAGTACTCGCTAACGCTCGTACTCAAACCAGCCATACTTGTTCAGTAAAACCTCACTTTTCTAAACTTGTTGCGTAATATACTATTTTGACATGTCATCAGTAAGAAAAAGATCTGTCAAATTTGGAATTTCATTCCATTCAGTCGGTCAGTAATGTCAGTATGTAAAGTTGCCTGTTGTTAGATATTCACAATGTCGTTCAGTGATAAATTTGTACATATCCCTTCCTACTGTGGTTATTAGCTTTAGAAAGGTACTAATTTTTAGATGTTGAATTTATCTCTTGGCGGAGAATTTGTATAATTTTTTTTCATATGACAATAGTATGGTACTCTAAGAAATGTTCTCGCTGTATGATGTTAGGTAGTTCGATACAGCAAATATTTTCAGTGATATATCACATATCCCATAGTGCTACTTAAAATATACAATATACGATTACAAACAATTGTTATTTTTATCTCTAAACTATACGGAATAATATCAAATTTTTGTATTTCAGTTTTAGAATCTTTATTGCTTTTAGCGATCTTTACCTTCGCACTTTCTTCCACCCCATGTAAATGACGAACCATTACGCAAACTGAAGGAACTGACGATACCTGCAAGTATTGATGAGAGGTAGTTAATTTAGTACAAAACGAAATCACCTTCCTCTAAACCATGTTGGGAAAATCAATAGCACAGAGAACTCAATATCCATAATTAATGTTTTACAAGTTAAGTATTGGGGTTAATGTGGACGCCAATATTAGTAAGTAATAATTGATTTTCAATTAGCTGATATAAATCAAAACCATGTTAAATATTTTTAATTTTGATGGTGCATACTTCAAATGTAAAACACAAAAAACTATTAATTTAGCTTAACAGTAAAAATCTTCTTCTCAGATAATACCATCTTTTGTGTTTTGCATTTAAATGAAGCTCACATTATTAAAAATCAATATTTCATGTGATTCTGATTGAAATTTGTGTTATACTGCTTTTAGAACATTTACTTGACTATAAAGAGAGAAAAACTCCACGATTGCACCCTCTTTTCTCAAGGTGGCGACAGATGGAATCGTTACCTTTCGTTTGTACACTTGTACAAACAATATCCTTGGCGTGCTAAAATATAGGACTTTATAAAATTCAAAATTGAAATAATTACACAAAAACTGTTTACTCATTAGTAAAGTTAATATTTAAACATATCTTCTATCTATTCTGTATATATGCAAAAAATACTATAGTGAAACAGTTAGAAAATGTTTGTCAAATATTTCTTAGAAGAAGCCCTATCTAACCTTGTAGTGAACTTCCGATTAATCAATAGATGTAAAATATTCAACAACGCTATAAATATATATTGATAACAATCTAACCAAGGCCGTTTGAAATTAAAACTAAAATAAGTTACAGTTAAATTAGTATCATCATAGAATCAACCGTTTATAATTGTCAAGGAATTTAGACAAGGTTGATTCATCAATAAAAGTGAAATAAAATGGGTCTATCCATTTTGTTTAACTTTTATTGATGAATTATTAATAATTTGAAAAAGAAATATGAATTAGTGGCAACAAAACATTTCAGGCATATTAATCAGTATCGCTAAACATCATTATAAAATATCTACACACAGTGTATAAAATATAGAAGAACTTTTGATGAAGAAGCTAAAACTAGCTGTTAGCCACAAGTATCCATTAACTAAGTGGCATACAATCTGAATGAATGTCGCTTTTGGAAAAAACAAGTTTAATACTTTTATCTTCATCGGTGTTTTTATAGACTATTAACCATATTCACTTTAGTATCGTTAACAGCTTCAGACACAAAGCAAAAGTAAAAATGGTGAAAGTAAAATACAGGGTTTGAGGATTTTTTTTTTCAACATGAGACTTCGGTTAATTGTTTATTATTTTATTAATACCTTTTGTATGTTTTCTATTAGCCCCGTTTGAGCGATCACATCATAGAGATTTGTTTTATAAAAAATACTATGTATATTTTTACAGAAAAGGGTCATTTATATATTGTAATGGACAATGGGATATTATTATTTTGTAATAATAAAATAGATATTAAATTTTTATGCCAAACACATATCAAATAATATTTTTATTCTTGTGTAATTTTATTAGTTACCTAAAAGTCCGGCATTAATATGCACATAATCAAATGCAATATCATAAGTAGGTAAGAAATGAGCATGTAGTTTTATTAATCTTTGGCAACAGTAGCTACCAACTCCATCCCCTTAGATCTTTGTCGCTGTCAGGACAGCAGCTTTGCTGCATGCAAACAAAGTAAGGCACACTTAAGGTCCCCGTCAGCTACTGCAAGTTCCTGTCCACCAAAGATGGGATGCAATTTCGAGACGACCCCAAACTGCTATGGCACCAACAATGCCTCCTCTGGTAGCTACAGGGTATTCCAAACCAACTCCAATTCGGATAGTGCCCAAACAACTCTAAATGACTAGCATGAGCACTCAAATCGGCTTAGTTATATGCCAATACCAGCCAACACAATAAAGCAACGATTATGGACAATGTTAAATTTAATTATTGGCACTTTCTATACAAAACCTGGGACCCAATACCAAATTTGTTGATAATGCTCCTGAACAAAATTTATTATTTTCTTACTTATAACTGATCACCTAGTTACATCATTTTAAATTAGTTTTCATATGTACAAGCTTGATGATTTCGGAGGCTTTCATGGTCATTGTCATTAATTAACAAACGACTTCCAGGATTGGACCGTGCCATTATTGGGGTCGAAGAACTGAACGTTGTAACGAACATGTAAACTGGATACAGAATAATCTGCTCATTTAGACAACTGTTAAAGGATACTTACTGGATTTTTGTAGCAGTAATTCATTAACAGGGCTAGATTAGGGCTTTTAGGAGCCATTTAAATATTATAAATTATCATTCAAAAATATTTTTTCTAAAAGACGCCTAAAACGTAAAAAGTTAAGCGAACATATTACTTTTCGGCAAATAAAAAAAATAAAGGAGTAATTAAACAGTCTACATTAATTTTTCCAATTAATAATATTTAAAATTTTCACCTAAAAAAGTTTGAATTTTATAATTACGTCTTCGTATATAACATTTTGAAAAATTAAATTTTGCTAAAGTTAAAGAAAAATAGGTGTTTTGTGGCCTTGAGATTGTTCAGTTAGCTAAGATTAACACACTTGAAAAAAATTCTGAAATCTTACTTAATTTCCGAAAAATAGCACCATTTGGGTTTTGACAATTTCGAACGCAATTTTCTAAATAAGTAAAAATCACTTGGTATATATGATAGGAACTAACTAGGTTATTAAACAAGCACACATTATTGTCGTAAAAACTTTTTTTTTTAAATAAATAATAAAAAAAATTCCATGATGCCGACTTTTTGCCGGTCACGGTATAAAAAAGTATAGTGTGCGTTCGTGACTAATTGCGTTTGTCACGGCGTCACGAACTTACTTTTTTACGTCGTCAGTCTCTCCTTCATAATACCACGATAAGCTTGTGTGTTACGTAGCATTCTTGGACGAGCGGTTTTACCTATTTTGTAAATAATTATGAATAATTCGTTCACACCATCACTATGTTTTTCTTTGTTTTCATTATTGATTGTCACACACCCGTCTTCAATATCATCATGCAATACAAACCTCGTCCTTCAACTTTCTCCGTAAGCGTATACTCTTACATTAATACCTATTTTTCAATTTTTCTAGAGCACAAATAAAAATGAATTACCACGATTAAATCATGATTTAAATCAAGCGATTTAAATAACGAATCAGTTGGTTTAAATCATAGTTCTTATATTTTACCAATTTAATAAAAAAGAAACAAATGATACGCTAAAAATGACCTTCAAACATTGCTAATTAAACAAAGCCTTATTAAAACAGAAAATTACCATGAGCAGTAACAATATGAGTATAATATTCATAAATGCTAAAAATGTTTTAACTTCTAAAATACACCTTAAAACATAAAAATAAGGTACACTACAAAAAACAAAAATAAAATAAACAAAGGATGAACATTAATAGTATACTGCAGTGTACATTATATTTCAGTTTCTATTTTTTACGCTGAATAGTTACTACTATTAAAAATTTACATTTTTGTTGAACAGAAATACAAGCCTATTGTATAATCTATATATCGAGAGATCAAAAAAAAACTGTTCCTCAGCGGGCTGTGGAAATTCAACGTATGAATGATATGTTGGTGACAGTGTACGTCAATGTCAAATTCGAGGTTAGCAGGTTAGGATTTGCGTCATTTTGTGTCATAACTGACGGAAAACCTAACCTGATAACCTCGAATTTGACATTGACGTACAGTGTCACCAACATATTATTCATACATTGAATTTCCACAGCCCGCTGAGGAACAGTTTTTTTTTGGATCTCTCGATGTATAAAACTGAAAGTCCCGACTCACTCATTTATTCATTCACTCACCATCAAGGCCCAGCCCAAACCCTTGGACCTAGAAAGCTGAAATTTTGCACAGAGGTTCCCTTTATGATGTATACAAGGAATAAGGAAGGATATTTCGAAATTCAACCCCTAAAGGGGTAAAATGGGGGTTGTAATTTTGTATGGAAAAATAATAGTAAATAGACATTTCGACTTGAAACTTCGTAGAAGTACTCCTAAAAACAAATAAGCAAACACGTATTTCGTGATTTGTCGAAAATCAATCCCTTAGGGGGTGAAATGGGGTAAATAAGCCTAAAATTCGATATGGGTGTCGTTATTGAGGTTTTTTGGGACGTTGATTGCGAAAATGGCAGGCAGTTTTCTCATAGGGAGTTGGCATCCGCTAAGAAAGGATTTTTGAAAATTCAACCCCTAAAGGGGTAAAAAAGGGGTTGGAAATTTGTCCCCTGAAGGTGAAAATAGGAGATGACGGGACAGGACGGAAAGGAACGGGACGGGACTAGACGGGAAGGGATGGGAATGGATGGGAGGGGAGAGGAGGGAACGGGGTGGGACGGGACGGGAAGGAAAGGGATGGGATGGGATGGGAGGGGGGAAGGGAACGGGGCGAGACGGGACGGGACGCGATGGGAAGAAAAGGGATGGGATGGGAGAGGGGGAAGAGACGGGACGGGACGGGACGGGACGGGAAGGAAAGGGATGGGATGGGAGGGGATGGGAGGGAACTGGGTGGGACAGGACGGGACGGAAAGGGAAGGGATGGGATAGCATGGGCTTAACTTGGGGCATAACTTTGGGGGGACAAAATCAAGACTTCACAACATTTTTAAACCTAAATTGCAAAAAAATGCTGCACTTGCAGTTTAAAATCAAAATTTTGGGGGGCCATCGCTCCCCTTGCCCCTCCCCCTATGTGGGATAGGATGGGAGGGGAGGGGAGGAAACGGGGCGGGACGGGAAGGAAAGGGGCGGGACGGGACGGGACGAGACGGGACGGGAAGGAAAGGGATGAGATGAGGGGGGCGGGGCGGGACGGGACGGGGACGGGACGAGACGGGTCCGGGAAAAGGGGCGGGGACGGGGACGGGGACGGAGACGGGGATGGGATGGGATGACAGAAAATAATTAGTCATTATTTAATACTCAAATAACGAACCTCGCGCGTACGAAGTCGCGGGTAACAGCTAGTACATAATAAAAGAATGTTAATGTTCTTTGGTTGTTTTATTTTCAGTTACATGAAAAATCTCCTGGTAAAACCGTCCATTCTGGTCGGTAGGAAGAAATAGCGAACTTTAAATACCGTGAGAACAAATAAATTTATAATTGGAGTAGACTGTGATTCGTGTTATGTAAATTTTGACACATTTAAATTTGAATAGTCAAATGTGACAGAACTTTTAGAATGTTTGTACTTGCATGATTAACCCTAACATGCTAACTTCGAATTTGACATCACTGACAGTGTTACTTCAGTACTGCTAAAGGTATAACACTAATCACAGGCTACTCTAATTATAAATTTCTTTGTGTCTTGCATCTATGAGTTAACTTATTAGTGTAGATGCATTTTCATAAAGTGTCATAAATAAAAAAATGGCAAAACATATATTGTTTGATTTAAATAAGAAAATCCGATTTAAGTCAATAAATGACGATTTTCTAATTTAAACAAATCCTGATCTTTAACAACTCTGCCAATTACACCTTTACTTATTTCCCCATATATTTTTTATCGTATGAATTGGAATCGTTAAAGAATAGTAATATATACATTTCAAATCATTTGTATTTACTCACCGCAGAGTATTAGTGGTGCACTGATAAAATATTTTCTGGAGTGTTGAAGTCCACGTAATAAATTTAGTCACATAGAGAACTCATGAAACGTAACAACTTTTTTATTTATCATTATTTCGAAAACACCGCCAAACGTAGTTAAAATTCAAAATATTTTAACTCTAAAAATGGAATAATAAATTAATTCAATGAAATGCAAACCCACAGCAAATGTAGAAATACTGATAGAAGTTTTAGTTAACTTTTGGTCACTAACGTACCTTATCAATTGTGCAAGAACTTTGCAGTTTTATTGTACTTGTGTCATTCACCTTCAACTCATTTGCTTACCGAGCTGCTCGTCAAAGTTAGAGGGGAAAAATGATTGCAAAAATATACGATTAAAATACTAACGGTACATGGAAAAGTTGTTTGGTTTGGTGGGCTTTATAACTGGTTAAAATTATTATGTGGAGTTCCATAACACCTTGTAGAGTAATCGAATTTGTTAAATATGTAAATAAATAACGTTTTCCCAGTGGATTTATCTCCACTAACTTCTCTTCCGATTCATGTCTTGTACGACAGAAGTTTGCCATCAGCCATTAACATAAAATAAATTATCTGGGTTTATCTTGAAAGCTCACAACAGGTTGTTACTTCAAACAATCCTCAACAACTAAAAGTAGTAAACCGACAAATCTGTTAGCAAACTACTTCTATATAAAGCTGCAACAAACTGGAGACCCGGTGCGATACTAGGGTAGGAAATTTTGCAAATTCAATTTTGGTCTAACACACATCAACTGAATAGCCAGCCAAAAATACTTAAGAAAAGCGAGTATATTTTATATTTCATCAATACTAGAAAAACTGTGAATCATTAAAAACTAATAAAAATTGCTCTTGAGCAATTAATTCAATACTGAAAAGTATTTAGACAGTACAAACATGTACACTCTTCGCAATAGGAACTACCGTTTGTCTCATTTTTTACATCATTTTAGATTCAGAAAATAAGTGCATGTTAATAAAATATTTTACAAGGAGCTGTACATATCATCCGAGACGACGGAAGTCATGCAACCCTATGCTATGTGCATGAGACGGGTCATGAGCACGAGCTGGAATTTAAATAAAGTCCTTGTTGAACGTAAATATGGAAGTTAGAGATAAACATCGCATCCATCAAAACCACTGGAATGCGTTTATATTTGGGCATAGCAATTTTGCATTCAGGAGATCACGTAATAACGAACGTGGCACCAAGCCATTATATGTATTTCAATTTGAACAATAAGATAACTACACCATACCAGGGGAACTTAACGGCCACACACTGCGATAATTGGAAATGGATGAAATACACCCTCAGTGAACATAAATCATAATAGATACATTCGAGCAATGTTATTAAGAGCTTGGAAATGGCCATGGTCGAAGCTACGCACTTTGATATCGATTACAGTTAAGTGGTCTTGATTATTTTGTTGGTAGTATTATTTATTGGGGATTAATTAGTCGATTAATTGAGTATTATTATTTAAAAAACTATGATTGATTTACTTAGATTTCTGTCCTAAATGTTCGGCTAAAGTATACAGTAAACAGTATATGTCAAATTCGACGTGCCAATACAATATGGATCCAGTTAGCTGTATAAATCGTATTTTGGGTTGCATTTTTACCTGGTCAGGCTCGTCATCTTACGTGCATAACCCTATATATGGCTAAGATGTTACGTTGAAGCAGAAAAGTACGTTCTTATGCTGCGTAGTAAACTTGTATTGTTCTATTTCTAAGTCTTGATTGAAAAGTATTCTTATGGCCTTGTCTAGATATCAAATTCGAGTTTGATTTTAAATGCGCGCGCATCCTATGGGGTGGGTTCAGGATGGGTTGGATTGGGCGCATGCAATATATTCCTGAAATTTAGTTGAGAGAGATGATGACTTGATTTATTTGCCACCTATTTTTGCCCGTATTTTGGTCATATGAGCCTCCAGGAAATTGTTTGAACTGTAAGGTATACCAGTATCTCTATATGAGCGTATGTTCTATGTCACGTATTCATCGGCACCGATCGGGTGCACTTAATCAGCAATCAGTGATAGTTATGTCGCCACTGAGCCACTTATAACACAACGATAATCATGTGAATTTATGTGGCCAGCCCTGGTCTAGCCCACAAAGCGTTTGCTTACAAAATTTCCTCTGGAAGCGCGAGTTCGAATCCCACCGGCTGCACTGTTTTTTGCAAATTATGGTAAATCGCTATACTAAGTGCTTCCTTTTATTGTTCCGATGTACCGGTTGTCTTAAAAAGAGCTACATCTAGTAGGTTTTGATTTTTGTTTGCATTTAAATTTTTATGTACCGCTAGATTGTTATTGGTATTGCATTATTCAGAACTGTCACTTATTAATTGTCAAATTAAAGACTAAGCTTCAAATAGTTTTAATTATTGTTAATTCAATATAAAATGTACACTATGCAAGAAAACGTTTTTATTATTGAGACATATTTTCGATCAGGACAGTTATTACTAAATGGGGAATGGCAATATTCCCTTGTAATTTGTAAGCAGCAGTTCTGCTGCAGTTTTTTAACAGAATTGTTGAAGAAACTGTTTTGCTGTTTTGCACTGTTGAAAAATTTCTGGCGAGGGGAAGTATAGACAGAAGCAAGTGTACTGGAAAGCCAGCCACTGCCCCAAACGTTATTGAAAATGTCGAAGCTTTTGTTGTGCAAAATCCAAAAATGTCAGTGCGTCGTATTTCAGCTCAGACGGATGTCCCTACAAGTACTGTTCACAACATTTTGAAGAAGCGATTGCAGATACATCCCTAGAAAATGTTTGTTGTACGTGAAATTCGACCATGGGACCATGTTAGTCGAATACATTATTGCAACTTTTTCCAAGAAAATTTAAACAACAATGATGTTCTGAACTACAAAATGTGGTCAGTCGATAATCCACATAACCATATTGAGTCTCCTTTACATTCTCTTAAAGTTGAAATATGGTTAGCTGTTTCATGTCGTAGGATTATAGGACACATATTTTTCCATGACACAATAAACGGTCAACGTTATCGAGAATAGCTGTTACTGCCTGTCTTGGATCAACTGCATCCAGATGAATTTAATTAAGGTTACCTCCAGCAGGACGGGGCCACCGCGCATACAACAAGAGAAAATTTACAATTTCTCAAGCAGTTTTTTCCCAATCGAGTCATTGGCAGAAGGACTTGGGCAGCAAATTCACCCGATCTTACACAGTTAGATTCCTCCATCTTCGGACATCTTAAAATGAGGTCTACAACGAAACAATTAATAATTTAGAGGAGCTGATCGAGTGCATTAGAATTAAATGCAATGATATAACACCTGCAATGTTGCATCACGTTTTTGATAACATGAAAGTAGGGTAGCATTGTGTATTCAGAAAAATGGTGGACACTTTCAGCACTTGTTGTAGCCAAGCGATAACTGAGTCTTTTCTACGGACTACCTTTGGCCATGAAGTGATTTTCCTTCCGTTGCTTTTAAATTCGGTATTTGAAAATATTTTTTATTTTCTGTACGATTAATCAATTTTTATATGGGTTGTCTTACTTCTTACAATTTTCGTGCTGTTACATAATGCTTTAAAATACGTACATAATATGTCTCACTCTCACTTGAAAAATAAACGAAATAGTATATTGTATGTTAAGAGCTGAAAGTGCACTCTTGCCGCTTGCGCATGAATATTGCTGGTTGAGACGAAGTCGAAACCAGCAATCATGCAAAAGCGGCAAGCGCACTTTTAGCTCGTAACATACATACTATTTTTTCGACGACTGAGCATATTATTAAAGGAAAATATCAAATTTCGTTTTATCGCAATAATTAATTGACAATCAAGTTAACATTACTCGCGCAGTCTATATGACATGTGACGCGATTATTTCCACAAATGACGGGCGTTGTCAAGGAAACATTCGAACGTGGCTACCTATTTTGTTAACGCGGAAACCCAAAACGCTCGGCGAGCGGCAAAAAGATGAAAACGCACGCTCAGCGGCAAATGTCAACTTTCTGTTGTCAAATGACAGTGAGAAAAATCTACTTTCGATGTCAGTCGTCGAAAAACTACTCCTTTACTGAATTCGATCAACAAAGGTTATTGTTGTTATTGAGGTTATGTTATTATTCTGT
Organism: Agriotes lineatus; assembly: GCA_940337035.1. Taxonomy (NCBI): domain Eukaryota; kingdom Metazoa; phylum Arthropoda; class Insecta; order Coleoptera; family Elateridae; genus Agriotes; species Agriotes lineatus. The sequence goes on along the minus strand of OW679196.1, from coordinate 100,936,707 downwards.
CTACTAGCTAACATTATTGCGCAAGAACGGCACATTCTATTTTGTATGAGAAATTCAAAGCATACTAGATGTAATTCTTTTCAAGACACCCGGTATAACGTTAAGATATTTTGACTTATTTTGTGCATAATTTTGAACAATTTTTATTAATGACGTTAAAATTTCTTCCTTCTTCTGCACAGCAATTATATTATTTAGTGTATTTAGTTCGTAGTACGCTTAATAATCTATATTTTTTAAATTAATATCATTTCGTTATAATCCCAATACAATAAAATACAGCTTTGGGAGTATAACTCCTAATATTGATAAAAAATATCGATAATAGACGAAGTACTTATTATATTACCCCCGATAATGTATTGGAATAAAAATGTATATTACCTACAACCTACTAGTTAATATAGAGTCTTGAAAACTGTCTAGAATTTTGTTAAAAGTCTTAACTAAAATAATAAAGTTGTCTTGTCTTGAAATTTATAAAAAGAACTTAGACCAGTTTTGTCTTGATAATCTAGAAACGATAAGAAACAAGTCTAGAAAGCCTAAATCTAGACGGCATCACTATGGGTAAGCTCTCAGCTTAGCAACCATGTGGCCATGAGCCAATACTTTCTAAAAGGCCTCAGTTCTCGGGTGTGACGTCAGCACAGGCAGGTTTATAACCTACCTGTGATGTTGGTTAAATCGTATAGGAGCATAATGTTTGTAACTTTAAAAATAAGAGCTTCTTGAGGAAACCGGGTTATCAGTCATGAACTAAACTGAACCTCGCTTATAATCGTCGTGGGGGAAAATATGAATTGAGCAGCACTACATATTTTTCATCGTTGTTTAATAATTTGTAAATATCTCAAGCGTACCTGCTTATGAAATTCCTGTATCTCTTCCAAACCTGTTTTTATAGTTTCGGGATGTGACAAGATGAGCCCACTTGAATGTCTAAAAAATGCATATGTATGTGAACTGATGGTAAACATTAGTGAAGAAAGAATTAATGTACTTGCTGAATTTTGATACATTTCCTTAGACGTGCTTCGTAAAATTTTAATTGTTTATATAAATAAAAGATAGATAAATTGTGGTTTTCTTCATTAATTAACTTATCAATAATGTTTATAATATGATTTAAAATTAGTTTTTTGTGATCATTATTATTCTGCACATTTTCGAGCGGAGCAGAGAAACATCCATAGCTTGAAGTAAATCTTTAATTTCATTTAAATTATTTGAAATAAAAGGGGCATCCATATATTTATTATTAATATTTCTCAATCAAAGCATGTTGGTTGTGGAACTAATTATAATTTTTGATATTCTTTCCTCGTTATGAGATTGACACCCAATAAAAGAAAACAAATAGCCCTCTTCTGTGAAAAATTTTAAAACCAGCTGTAGCATAAAATTTCGTTTGTTATGAACCTTTAAAAGTTGTTCTTCAAAATGCTCATTCATTGAATATAACATAATTAAACAAAATTAAATTCACTACTGCATTATGTGGATACAACAAGCCCCCACTACTTAAATGCTTGATTAAACTGTAATAGTATTTTACCGCAGTAGTTGAAGAATTATTATTACAAGAAGTACCTACTCTATTTACGTTTGTATAATTGCCTCCAGACACAGAAACACTTATTCACATAGAGAAAATATCTAAAAAGACTCGCAAAAATATGGGTATATAATAAATTGTAAACTATATTTACTTTATTCGCCGGCAAACGATTTACAACGCTAGCAACTCTCCATTACGGTACAAATGCAATAGTCTCTCTGTAAAGGTGTTACTTGTATATTGGTGCAAAACTGATGATAAATCACTCCGGTCACTCCCATCACTTACTACTAAAGACCAACCAAGGCACTAAGTTACTGGTAAAATTGTTTTAATTTAAAGGAAGTTATGCCACTCTTACTTATTTAAGGCAAAGCAATGGGTTTTAAAAATATTTTTATTAATTGTACCGTGAGAGACATTTTTTTGTTGAAAAATATATTTCTAACTTACCTCGAGTTTCCATTTTTCTTCTTTCTGGCCGGAATAAACTATTAACTTTTTGCCAAACAGCTTTTTGAAATGAGGCTGAAGTTTTGAAATTATAGGTTTTAGTGTGTTTGGTTATATCGGTGCGTCTTGCAGGTGACATTTATTGTTTTAAACGTCTCTAATCACATTAACGTCTTAAGAAAGATGCACCTATCTCAAACAATATTGAAGGAAATCTACATTATCTGCTTGACAAGTGCCTTTTAACATTTCAATTTGAAATTATTGTCTTGAGATGACACTGTCACTGAGAAATTGATTAACATTTTTTTTTCTTCTCTTATTAACTAATGTGTATAATATTGATGCGTTTGTAAATGATAAAGTTATCAATTATTCAAGCAATGGAATAAAGTTTCATTTTTCAGCTATTGTCAGCCAATCATATACTGAGTTTTTCATTATTGAACTGTTGTCAACCAATTATATGCTGAGATGGTGTCGGCTGGCTTACGACCGGCTCATTGCGCCCACCGCCATTTTCGGCCCATTTGCGTGCCAGTAAAATACCAATAGCAACTAAGGTCTCATTTGCGCCCATGCTTGCAACTCGGTAATCACCAGGACACCCGAAGTTGGCCGACTAGTGAGGCAGTCTCCTACTTGCAAAATAGTTATTACAAAAACACTAAATTCAACAATTTTTCGCTTAGCTGCTCCAACGTCTATGCGTTTCTGTTGGTACTTTAATTGTTGTGTTTATTTGAGATTTATTTTAAAACTTTAATAAGAGTGGTTACACCGGTGTCAAATTTATTGATTAAAATTATAATTCTGCATCTACTTAAAAAAGTGAGGGAGCTACTAAGTAGCGGACAGGGCGAAAAGTTGCTATTTTAACAAAATACAAAGGTCGTGCCATTTGTAACTGCTCTTTATAGTTATTGTCAAAAGGTTAGTTAGTTTAGTTAGTATATTGTTTAATTCCGATAACATTATGTTCAAAAACTAGGTGTTACTGACACGCTGATAAAATGCGGTAATGAAATGCCAGTCATTAAATTTGAAACCAGTGAAACAACTCTTATTAAAGTTTTAAAATAAATCTCAAATAAACACAAAAATTAAAGTTCCAACAGAAACACCCAGAAGTTAGACCAGCTAATTGTTCATGTAATAACTATTTTGCAGGTAGAAGACCGCCTCACTAGTCGGCCAACTTCGGGTGTCCTGATGACTACCGAGTTGCAAGCATGGGCGCAAATGAGACCTTAATTACTATTGGTATTTTTCTGGGGCGCAAATGTGTCGAAAATGGCGGTGGACGCAAATGAGCCGGGCTATATCGCCGAGATATTTATTATTCAACTGTTTTCAGGCAATCATATGCCGCGTTTTTCATTATCTTCAGTAAAGCATGAAGGTGAAACACAAATCAGTAAACAATTAATAACAGTTACACAATTATTAACGTAATTGTGACGAGTGGAAAAAGCTTATTATTTAACTGGTGAGAATGACCATTACTCACTCGGATAAATTACACCACTCGTCTTCGACTCGTGACCCAAATTGTATACATATTTTATACAATAATGTCTAACTTTCTCACTCATTGAATTAATATACTATTATACTGTAGGGTAACAACTATTTGTAACATTATATGCTGTTCAGAGACGATCTGCAAAGCTTCGAAGAAAGTACATAATATAAATAGATATACTTATTTAAGGAATTTATATATCGTCATTAAATGTTCTTTCATTCATCTAATAAAATATAGAATCTGTACCAAAACTCACCACTAATAATCTAACTACTGCGGTACACATGTGTCGTTATTAAAGAGGTTAATAACCATATGGAGACAATAAAAGTCTTAAGCTACACTAATAGAACATTGACGGCTTAGTCAAAATTAACTATCCAATTGTTTCTTCTTGCCCTTGTAGCAGTAAATGCGATTGTTGAATTATAACAGTAGCCTTTGCAATCCAAATTTTTATAAATTGGAATTGGTCCAATATTATTAGTGCACTTACAAATTTAGACATGTATTGTAGATTATGACGTAATGAATATGGAGATTGGAAATCCTAATTAGGCATGACAATTACTGGATGGCAAATTGCATAGCTGTAACGTAAAATCGAACAAATGCTTCCAGGGAAATCTCAAATGAAGCATGTGGAAAGAAGACAAATGGCCAGTGTTTTTCTAAACGTCTAACCTTCCGAGGACGATGGCGCAAAAAGAGTCACGTTTCAAGGTTGATTCACTACGCCTACGATACCTATTGTAATTTACAGCTATTATTCATTGGATACCTAATGGAATGAGCAGGCGTCGGATGCAAAATGCAGATAATAGGCACACCGTTAATATTCTAACCTTAATTTAGATTGATACTTGAATCAATGCTAGAATATGCAATGGATAGAAAGAATGCATTAAGACAATGTATCAATTGTTTTGGCAACCCATTAGGGTAATTATTCAAGAACGTTATGTTGGACCGTTTTGATTAATTGCAGTTTTTTCTGCTCGTTTTTGTAGTCCTTATGTAATGTCGACAATACTTCAGTTTTTATTTTAAATTGGAACCTGTATTTTTCATATTTTTTTTTAGATGGGAAGAAATATGAATTTCCAATCACCATATGATTGAATATCAGTCATTAGCTTGATATGTTATTTAAGCAGTTTTACTAGGGTTAATTGGTTTATCGTAGTTATTTCTAAAATTAAAAAGTTTGTTTGTGAACCTTGCTGATAACATTTACGAAATTAAATGAAGTTGTGTTATCGCACATTGTTGAATTATTTATGGAGATTAAAAACGAGTTATAGAAAGTTTAAAATTATCCATATATTAACAATATATATATAATATTGTTTATAATTAATTGTAAACTTACACCACGCTGATGCAACTGTCCAGCAAAGCAATAAGATCGTTACTACAGCAATATCCTGATTGAAATTGAAGTAAAAGAAATCTAGTCACGATAATTTATTTCACATGGGGCGATGCCTTCATGTACTAGTTTAGCCACACCCATAAGCCTCATAAGCGCTTTTTACTTCCTCATCTTCTGTTAGATGAACGTCACTGGGTAAAAACTATTTCAAGTTTGAACATTTGAACATGTAACTAGTTCGAAGCCACTATAAATCACTTAATTTGAAAACGTGCGAAGCATTCCAACTTCGAAATCCGCTCCCTCAGATTGCTTTACTTTCCCATGCACATCAAAGCGTGGAAGATGGAACTGACATATTATAAAGTGTCTTGCACTCTTTAATTTTGTCGCCACGATTATTTTTCGATTCGTTTTTCACGCGAACAATTTGCAGCTCTTGCATGGGAAAAGTAGGTTAGGAAGCCCTGGAGATAATCTGGTTATTCCAAAACAGTCTCGTTTTCGTCACAGCTTTTTTTGACTTCATTAGCTACATTGCTCGCGGTGTCCGAGTAAGAATTCTGTTGTTTTGCCCAGGCATCCAATTGGTGCAAGCAGCCGCAGCTCATGAAATTGTTTTCAATACGTAAATCGATTCTTCTTACTAAACTGTTTAGAAAATCATAACTTAAGCAGAAGAGCTGGTTGTTATTGATAGTTAAATATTCCAACTTCCTCGAATTCAGAAAAAGGGCATCATCGAGGTGTCTTATATTATTATATTCCAAATGTAAAACCTCCAAGGTGCCCAAGCCTTGAAAAGCCCTGACGTCAATGCTTTCAATTCTATTGTGTGAGAGGTCTATGTAAACATAATCAGATCTTCTAATATTCCAAAATGCCTTGGCAGGCAATTCCTGTATTTGGTTGAACTGGAACAAGACGAACTGTACCTTGGGGCTGTTTTTAAACCAGCGAGGGTTCCAACTTTCCAAGGAGTTGTTGTTGAGCTGAATGATCCTCAAATGGAGCATGTTGTCGAAAGCGCTGGCAGCAATGTGGGAAATGCTGTTGTTTCCCAGGTAAAGCGTGTTTATCCCAGAACCATTGAAAACTCCCTCGGGAATTTCCCTGATGTTGTTGGCTTGCAAACTCACCCTGCTGAGGGAAGTCACGTTTACAAAGGCTCCGGGCTGAATCACTTCGATGCGGTCGTACTCCAGCTTCAACTTGTAGAAGTTGGGCAGATTTTGCAGAGCTCCCGTTTTTAGAATTGGAAGATTTTGGTGCTGAAGTTCAAGTTCAAGCACTCCGCTTGGATCTAACCCCGCCCACTGGTTGTCGTACCCAAAGTCAATTTTCGGCTGCACAGGAGCGGCGAATTTGTACTTTATCCCGAAATGCAAGAATACTGTCAGAAAAAGGTGCACAGAGTTTGGAAAAATTGGAAACATCACGAACGTTAAGATATTTGGTCAACATACTAAACCAGACGTCCGTTATTGTTGACTTTTATACGCGTTTTAAGATTATCAGACTTTTCACAACAAAGTTGACCTTTCTTTGTGTGAGTGATTTCTGGGCGCAACACAGATTGAAACTAGCTTGAGGTCTGATTTATGCTGTGATGAATTCGATATTGTTTGAGTGGTTGCCTGCCTGTACGTTAAAAGTCGAAAACTTTAAAAACATCTGATGTTTTCAGGATTGTTTCATAAAATTGAATTCTTATTTTACCAGTAGGTTTTCTACTGAATATATGAGAAAATAGATATTGTGAAATATATTTTTATCCTATCGCGTTCTATTTCATTGTAATTTATAATTGTATACTGATATTCTTTCTTATTCAGAATTTAATTGTTTACTGTTTTGTCAATTACCATTATTATTATCTTAAAAAACTTGCAATTAGGCGGAAGCCTGTTTGTTTCTGTATATGGGTGACTGGTTTCAAAACCGAACATATAAGGTTTTTAGCTTGTAGTAAACAAATGATATGTTTAACGTAATTGATGAACATATCAAAACGTACAGCCCCCCCCCACCCACCCCCGAGCGTATAATTTAAAGTTAGGAGCCAGGCAACCTTGCCTTTTAAAGTAAATTAAATGTTTATAGTAATCTTGTTATACGTATACCATGTTTTTGCTATGTTCAGTTTTGAAACCCGTCACCCGGTGTATAAATAAATAAATAAGAAACCCTGTAAAGGGGTTTACTCAGAACTTCCCTCGCAAGTGGATGTTGTGATACTAAATAAATTTATAAATTAAAGGAAACAAGGTGTAAAAATGTCTTCACGTTCCTAACAATACTGACACAATAAAAGGAAACGCTGGACAATGCGAAATACAACAATTTTCATATAAAAAACAGTGCATTTATTGCTGATCCTTTTCTCTCATTTACAACATTTACCCTGCATCTGTTGGGTCCAATTTTCGCCAAGGGTAAAGCCTGAGCTATGTGCAAAATATTACTTTCATTTAAGTAATAGTGCTGGTTTCAAGCAAAAATAAACAGATTTTTTAAGGTGTTCACCTTGTATACATTTGTCCGAAATGTAATCGATTTTATACCAGGTAGACATATGTATAATCTGCATACAAAATATCGTTTTTCAGTTATACCGTCCACAGACAGTGGGACGAAATTGCGAAAATCTGTTTTTGTGTTACCTAGGAACCCTAAAACGTAAAAAATAACTAATATAAGTTTCTGTGTACTACCTTTTTTACTTCCTTCATCGGCTTCGTCTAAAAGACAAAGAAAATATAGTAATCACGAAAACATCACCTTCCCAGATTTCTTCAGATCTTCACGTTTTCCGGTCCCTAGATGACCAAAAACAGGATTTCTCAATTCTGTCTCTCTGTTTGTCTGCGTATCTGTATGTCTGTCTGTTTGTCTGTCTGCGTATCTGTATGTCTGTCTGTCTGTCTGTGTGTTGGCGATATAGCTCAAAAACTATTTGTTGGAAGAAGATGAGATTTTACATGCAGGTTATATATCTACCTGGTATGAAACCGAGAAAATTTCGGACAAATATATACAGGGTAAACACCTTAAAAAATAAAATGTTGTTTATTTTTGCTTTAACTGAGCAATAGATAAAAGTACATACCTCAGGTTTTACCCTTGATAAAAATGGAAACTACCAGATACACAGTAAATGTTTTAAAATATATAACATGGGTTAACAATAAATGCGTTCTATTAAGACAACCGTATTTCACCGATCGGTGGACGAGGCAGCGAACGAGTGCATTATTTGGGGCTACACGCAAATAATTAAAATTGCATTTGCTGGCTCGTTTACAGGCGCTGAAGTTCGAATCCCATCGCCGGTAATTTTTGTTATTTGAAAATTTATATAATTTGCATTAGCAAGTATTTTCTTTTATTGTTTCAGTATCATTACGAACGTGAACATATTTTTACCCCTATTTTCATTTGATTTTTAAAATTGTTTAGTCTCACAACGTCCACTAGCAATGGAAGTTCTGAGTAAAATATTTTGCAGTTTTTTAAAGAATATAGTACGTCAGCATCGGATTTGAAATTAAGGATAGAATATGAACTTCACAATTATTGGGTAAGGTTAGATATTTTTCCGTTTCACTGGTAAGATGGCCAGTAAAGTAGCAAAAAATGTCTTGACAAAAGCGATATCATTGGAAAAAGCCCTCAGAGGAAGCTGATAGTGTGAACAGTAAAACGCCAAGAAAATTTCATTTTTGGTAAATGCATCGTGTCCACAAACCGTTAGTCTATTTTAGGGTTCTCAAAACTTTTTCCCTTGAGTACCCTTTATGAAAACCAACAAAGTAACTGTACTCCTTGCACCAGTGAGAAGTAATTGATTAGTACGACTTATTTAATGATCTGCCCAAGAAAGTTGACGAAAAATAAAGAACAGATTTAGTAATTAGCATTTAGCTCATTGCACTATTCTACTCCCTCAAAAAATGGCTAAAATTTCATTTTTCCTCCTAAGGCAAACAAAGTAAAATTACACAATTCTCACTGTAGTAACTAATAAATTGCTAAGTTAAGAAGTATGTTTTGTTACTATGAGAAATTTCCATTTTGAATTTGGCATTTTCGAAACTGGATTGTTACGTTGACAGCACATCTGTGACCCGGGAGTTAAAAAAATAGCGTATATACCGGGACAAATATGACTTATTTGTAGTCGGGTTAAATAAACTAATGTCGACTTTTTCACCATTAGATATGCAACCTTCGAGTAGGTTAATATTCCGGGCCGGGAGTTATAAAGAAAACAATATTAAGTTTGATAATTAAAAACAGGTAATGAAGAGATTTTGATGTGTGTATAAGAAACTAAAAAAGGGTAATTTATCTGCACCAAAACGAAAAAATGGATAAATCAATGGCAAGAAAAAAAAACTATTGTAGATACATAGTAAGTAATAAACCAAGAATTTAAAAATAAACAAGGTGTGTTGGAATATGGAGATCTCATAATAAAATTAAATATAGAAGGAACACTACCAAGTTCCATTAAACAACGAAAATAAAAAAAAATACCAGAAGAAATTATTATCTCTAAATTAGATATATCAATACAAAATGCAGAAACTAATTTCGAGGAAATATACAAAATCATTATAAAATAATATTCAGGGAATTTCCAGCAAAATACACTTTTGGAAAAATAGTTATTTATGTATCATGGGCGTAAAACAGGAATTTTTGGGCCGCGGCTTGAAAGTTATAGCACGAGATGAGGAGCACCGAGATTTATAATACGACAAGGGCCAAATATGCGAATTAAGCATGGTGAATACAACATCATGTACGACAGAAATTTAAAATGTCACTGGTCGATAAAATTCTTTTTCGTCCTCTGACGTCATTTAGCGGACGCAAAAGATATTTATAGCCCGAGGGCGAAAAAGATTAGCTTTGCGTTTGAAAATGAGATTTAAAAAATGCCTATTATTGATCGATCGTACGTAAAAATGATTTTGGACGATAAGGACTTCACAAAAAAGTATTGAATTTGACATCAATGATATGGGAACAACGAAAATTCCAAACGAATAAAAAGAAGAAGCTATAATACTTAAATAACTAAGATAACTTTGCTAATTACTAAAATATTGGCAAAGGGACAAACCTAAGAATAGATAAATTGCTGATCAGACCAACTGGACTTATAAAAATGGTTGCCGTTGAGTGCTGAGCAAGAAGGTATCTCGAAATCGAGGAAAAACTAAATTGACAAGATATAGTGCGATTTATAAAATAAAATAAATAAAAAACTAATAATAATCCTTACAGAATCGAAGGAACCCATAGAACGAGCAAAAGTATGAAGAATTTGAACAATCTGGAAGGGCAAAGTAATAGAAGATTTAAGTTTAATGGAGGTGAAAAAATAGAAGTAAAGGATACTAATGTGTATAAGCAATTGCAAAGTAAGTTAATAGAGGAGAGAATTAAAGGCTAATACATCCCAATAGAGAAAATGGATTTAAGAAGCCGCTTTTGTTATTGCTTATAGATAAATACTAAATTTAAGTATTTTATATGGAAAAACAAACCGCAGACCGCGAATAGTAGTTACGGGAACAAAATTGAACAATTATTACTCTTCAGCTTTTTGCAATGTGGTTTTAAAATTTTACAGTTAAATTAACCATTTTTGAACAACTATACATACATTTATTAAAGTCAATATCTCCCGTTTATATATATTGCCGATTTCGTTTGGGTCGTCATTTTCTCATTAGATGTTTATCTAATAAAGCCACAAAGTAAACTTAATGATTGGTAATAGCTAATAGCTAATTTTCCTTTAAACATAAATCAAATATTAATGTTTTCTCTCCGGCTTGCTCAGACATAAATTAATATTTCAGGTGATACGCTTAAAAAGTAAAAGTAAAGCCGATCTCAGGTTACAGCAGGTGAAAATCCAATCTGAAGTGTTGCAAACTAATCTACCGTATAATTATTTTAATAATCTCGAGCTGTCTCAAAATCGAGCGTTTAATTAGCATCTGAATCTCCAATTCTCATGGATCTTGCAGCAAACTAGCGATTTCTCCTGAGTTATCACATTTTCTTTGCAGTTTGAAAAATCCACCAGTGTCGTTTACCCAAACATAACTTTCGAATTTCTCCTTGATTTTAAATTGCCTGTTTCAAATTAATTATGACAGTTACACCTCAGCTTTTCGTCCATTTAGAATAGCAGTATAAGTTATTAACTTGATTTTTTAAATTTTACAAAATTTCTTTGCTCCAGTTTCATATTAGAAGTAATAACATTTCAGAATCCTTCAATTTAAAAATCTAAGTTGTCGGCAAACACTTTCGTTTCTCTTACATCAACACAGTTGTACAATGTGCAAATGACTGGAAATTGTCGGATGTAAGAGCTGTTACAGGCAGTAGTAAATAACTTCCTAGTAAAAAATATCTCAATATCAATTCTAAAGGCGAAAGTAGTTGAAATTCGTGAGAAAATGCATTCGTTAAAATTGGTACTACTGTGTGATATATCTCACATTCCACTGCAACTACTTCTGATGCAACTTCTGAAAATGTGTTAATAGCGTTCCAAATGGAATTGAAAGTCTACGGAAGTACAAACGACAGTTTAACAATAAAGAAGGATATTAAATTTACATAAAATTCATTCTTACCATTACCGCACTTTTGAAACGGTGCGTATTTGATGCGACGATTTAAGAACAGAAGTGTAACATTACTCAGAGTGCTGTTCTTATTGTGATTTGTTTATTGGATCTCTCAATTAATAATGATCAGCATTTAGTCTGAAATACAGAGCCCATATATCAGTATCTTGATAATTAAGAATTTCAAAATAGTGCATGGTAAAGTTCCAAAATTAGAACAGGTGGTGGTTCATAACAATGGAAAAAAATGCATGAGAAAGTGATGCATTTATAATATTAAGCTATTAAGAAACCCACAACTCACCTATTTGTTAAGGCTAATTTTGTGAAAGAAGTGACTATATTCCTATAGAATTCAGTTGATAAAACCATTAAATAAAATACTGCTGCATGTAATAGTTATTTGTATACCAATTTAACTTTTTATCACGAATGTGGATTTAGTTGAAGAGGCGCGTTGGGCCGAGGCAAATAAACCACATTAATAAAAATGCTCCATATTTAATAACAAGAGAAACAAGTATAATAAGGCTATACTTGAACAACATATACCAATAAATACGGAAAAAAGAAGGATATTTGATACAAAGGGCATATATTTCTCGACAAGATTGTTGAATACAATTTTTGTAACGGCCCTATTTGATTTTCCAGTTTGCAGCTTCAAACCTCGTGTTGAATGCATGCCTACTACCTTCATTTTTTTTAAAATTTATTTTATTTATTTATTTATTTAATTCGCACTCAGCCAACAGCCGTTAGGAAATTATAGGCGTCGCTGTGCAGTTATGAGGACTTCCAACCCCACTAACGACTTTCATGATGTTGTATGACCGCCGGGACCAACTTTTTTCCGTGATAGCCGTACCGCGAGGCGCCGAGAGATGCAGCCGTGGAACTCCCATCCAAGTTCTGACCAGAGACAGCGTTGCTTAACTCTGCTGATCGAACGTGGACGCTTGTTCAAGCTACACCACTCGGGACCCTTTTACTGGTTCTATGGATTTTTGAGAGTGTAACTAATTTCACTCCTAAGTTTTTAAAATCCGGTTCATTTTGTTTTGGCGTTGCTAATTAGGCGATTCGCGCTTATAGGTCCGCTTGGCTTCAGCATGCTGAAAATTGCTTTGGACCAGCTATCTGCCACATGGATCGCTCCCGCTCGTCATAGTTGGTGTGCGTTACGCGGAGACCCAAGGCTTCTTGCATCTGAGAGGATCCATTAAAACGTACCACGCGATTGGGGGTGGCAGTAGTCCATAGTTCCTGCGAGCCTTGTTCCGTCACGGCGATGAATCTCCTAGAAGCAATACCGAAACTGCCTGGGAATCCTAATTGCCATGGCGCAGTTTGGGCATTAGCTTGATTTTGCCACATTTTATATTTCATTCTGAGTTGTGAGTAAGAATAGTACAAAGGGAAGTTTTCTTAGTGAGGAGTTCAGAGAAAATAGCAATTTTGGTTTCATGCGTTATGACATATATTTATCCTTGTTGCGCTTGTTTATCGAAGGCCTCTCGACAGATGCACATCGCGGTTCAAGTCAGAGATTAGCTTTTTACAAGCGCCTACAGGCTGCTTTTAGCTGTTCAATTTCTGCTGTTGGATGTATTTTTTTCATTCCTGTGTGCTATTTGAATCACGCAATTTACTATTGAATAGAATTTTCATAATTTTTCTCATCATTTAACTTTGACTTAGTAATGCTTTTGTCGGACTGTCATGCAGTTTAAATATTGTACCATGTAACTACATGGGGCGTTTTGAATTTAACGTCCCGGTTTAACACATGTGGCCATTTTAAACTGATTGTCCCATTGAACTCCAGGTTATTTTGGATTGATGAGCCTGGTGTAATATTTACTCACCCAGGACACTTTTTACTTGCATTTGGTTGTTTTTATGCAACGGTACCTACACAGTTAACAATTAAAGCCTTGTTATTGCTCAACTATTACTAGTATATATTTTATTTGACCAACCGATACCTGTTTGTTTTTTTAAGTATAAGTTAGTGTATGCCAGATGCCATATACGGTAAGTAAGTTTTATTTAGAGGGGTTTTGTTCTTACCGTGGACGACGACTGGCGCCTTTTTTGTAACTTTTTAAATTTTTATTCAATTTTTAACCTTAAGAACCATAGTCTACTCTTTACCCATGATAACATATCGCCAAGAGTTTTGAGCTAGTCCGGGTTGTGATCGCATGTTGTTGAAGGGCGGTACATTTTATGGGTTTATAACATCAACCAAGAAAAAAGCAGATAAGTACTTGAAATTAGTTTTTGACTTGGTGTTTGTTGAGCTGGTATTACGAAATCTAGGAACAGAAATATGTAGCAGGTGAAGGGGTATTAACAAATTAAGATATACGATAAAAAGATGTAAAAAAGAGGAACATGGTCGTTACATATTTCATAGTTTTTGTAAATGAAATCATGGGAATATATATAAATAGTAAACACCAATCTAAAGAAGAAACCAAAAAGGTGGAAAATATAGTTCAGAAATGACGTTGCACATATATATGAAAATTAAGGGTGACAAGCATAAGTAGGATAGGAATAAACGGTAAAGAAGTAGAAGAAGCAGAAGGATCGGAAATCCGTGTCATTAATTCAAATAGAAGAACGAAGCTGACTGCTCTTCTGCAGCATAAAAAGATACTAGAAAAACAAACATTTGCATATTTAAGCAGTATACACATAGGTAGTTATTAGTCACAACATCGTCTTCCCACTTTTCCCCATCAAGTACCTACGGCGCCTTAATGTTACTATCTTTTTTGTGCGTCTGTTGCCCCGTTTTTTTATCGTGTCCTGTTCTACCCTATTATCCCTGAAATATTTTATCGACAATATCTGAACTCTTTACTTATTATCTATTTCGTTATTTTTTTATGTTATCTCAATATACAAATTATGAAGCTGGACAATTGTAACAAATGCAAGTGTCGCATAACGATTGAGGGAAATTTGATATTTGGCATAAGCTTCCTGAAAAACTAGATGCAGAGGAATCGGCACTATACAAGATAGAAGCCTTCTTCTTCATCATGAGCCCTGGTTACCTCCCCAAAATTGATTATTTTGTCGTATGCGATTTGATGCCAATGATTTTCAGCAAGTACCATTATGTTATCAGTCTTTGCTGTGGCCTTTCGATGCTTCTGCATGCGATAGGTCCCCACTATAGTACTCGATTTGATCATTGTTCTGAATCTTTTATTGCAACATTATTTAACTTCATTTCAGTCTTGCTGTAGCACCCTTACACGAGGGGTAGCACAGCCCTAGCTAGCTCAAACCGTCGGCAGAATATGGCGTGAATAAGGACCAGGCAGTGGTTCTTACTGTCACAAAAAAACTTATTTATATACAACATAATCACAAATCTAGCTACAAGAGCAAATCATCACCTACCTTGTCAGTCTCTAACCTTACAGCCTGAATAAAAAAAGCGAACAGTTTCAAGAAGGGTATAAAGTATAGTTAAACAAGGGATATACCAGTAACAGTACGTAAAATGTTAATTTCATCACCAGTGTTATAAATAATAATCGTAATTGATTTACAAAAGGCTACAAGGCCCAAGAATAGTCATTAACAAAATAATTCAGGTAAAACCTGGCGCTCTACAACGGCAAATAATTAGCTATTTGTGCAACAAGTGCTAAAAGTGGATGTTTATGCACAAGTTTGCACACAATATTTTTTCTACGGTTTTAAATGTACTGTAATCCATAAATATCGATTTAACAAAGGTTTGCATTTATGACAGTTATAAATTATGTCATAGTAAAGAGATGGCAGTGACGGCCCAAGTGACTGTTTCTGCAGTCGGTAGCTGTCAAAGTTAGTTATCAAAGGTAATTATAATACTACACATTTTACTTTAATCATTGCATAATGCTTTAATTATTTAAAAGCACAACGTCATTTTTAGTGAAACAAGCTAGTGCTAAAAGGCCTACTTTTAGTAGTGGTCGTAAAAGGAAATTATGACTGGAGTCAATCGAAATCATAAGGTTACAATTGACAATATATAGTATGATCAAAAATTAAAATTTCATCTAGTACGGCTATGAAATACTTCCTAATTTATGAATGCAACTACGTTTAAATTTAATATCTAACTTGACATTTGATTTTTAAGTGAGTTATAGTTGCATTTATAAATTGGGAAGTATTCCATAGCCATGCTAGATGAAAATAATTTTTGATTATGCTATATATTGTTAAAGCTCTATGTTACGACTCCTATTTAAATATGCACTGGGTACTCTATTTTGAATTGAATTATATCTTTTTAGATTTTCAAAAGTTCCAAATTATAAAATGATAACCCTTGAAACTCTTTCAGGGCTTTGGGTTCGAATATCTAGTCACTTAGTTATGTAAATTTGATTTTCAAATATTTCTTAATTGTGTATTGAAATGAAATCTCACCTCTTATGTCAATTCAAACGTCAACAACCAATCCCACAACAAATATGACAAATGCTCAATTCTATTTTTCTACTCTTAACTTTATATGACACAGTAAGTAATTGTTTATAATTAATTGCACCTTTTAAAATTGTCTTTTACTTTTTTTAGCGTTGATAGAGCAAGATTACTACCCAACTTGGACAACTCTTATATCACCTCCAAGACAGCAATTTCCCGAAGTAAGTAGCTGTACCCCGTTCTAGTCCTGCTGTAATGCTTCGCTCACGAATACTTCCAGCAGACTTCCACTGACCAACAGCTGTCAACACTCCAACTTTTCATTTATTGTTACCCAACTATCATTATACAGGTAACCTGTGCCCCGCCTTGCGGCACTACACAACAACACTCCAACTCCCGGCAACTACTTGGACAGACCACGTCCTACTCTGCTCGCGTACCTGCTATCTTCCAGAATCACCTTCCTTCAAACAGCTCTCTGGCAAGTTAGCTGTCACAGATGAAGTCCAACTGTAACACCGCTTCTGTAGCTCCAAGATTCACCAACCTCTGTCGTCAGTAACCAACAGAACACCTCAGATGTTGTCCTGACTTCACTATCTTCCCTGAATGGATCCTCTCGTCTCCAGAATGCCTCCACGAATTCAGCAATCAGCAATACTCAAACTAATGTATTTCCTTGGTACTTGTATTATTATAAATAAAACTATTTCCATCCAAATCTATAATTCTTCTTGCTTAATTATTCTTCTTGTATCTCTATTTTATAACTTTTCCAACTCAAATATATTCAAAACTGGGTAGATTTCTATATTTTTAATTAGCCAACAATTTTCAAAATTATATGTTTTATAAGTTGTTTTTTTTAATAATCAGAACAAATTTTTCATAACTACCATATTAGATTCTTAATGCCTTCTATATTATAATATAATTTGACCCTTACCTACTTTAAATTATATTCTTTTTAGAATATGCATCTGTCATGATTGATACTACTGTCTATTAACTTTCTAAATTCAAAACACATGTAAAACGTTCAATAGTTGTCATTTCCTTAAGAAATTATTCCAAATTAGATTTATTTAACAAACTTATTTAAAACATCCTCTACCTTTTGAATTGGTCAAAATAGATTGTATTGATATTCTAAATTTCTTTTATAGATTCTAAATTTATCAAAAATTCACCTATAGTGTATCATAACAATGTATATTGCATTGACATCTAGAATACCATGCAAATATTCTAGCTATTTATACTGACAAAAGAAGTGCGCCGACCGCCGGCATGCAAACATAAAAATTGAAATAAATTTGCCATGGTGGAACCACACTGCATAGCATCTGTACACACTATATGCCGCACTGAATAACGCATTTGCTTCTGATAAATAGCTAATAAATTATTTGATTCGCGTGCATATTTAATACCAAAGGCCTTTGTTAGATTTACCCGTAACTTACTCTTGGCAGAGCTGCCTTTATCGACAATTCAAAACCACTTACTGCTAGGTTCTCGGAAGCTCCGCCATGGTGCCCTCAGGGGTGTATGCAACCAAACGGTGTTTCTCTAGCTCGACCCACGCCGGAATTGCACAGCCGAAAATGGTTGCGGGGAGCGGCCTTCAGCACAGAGCGAAAAGCGGCATTTTGCAGGTGCCGTGAGCTCAAAAAATTACCTCCGTTCAGTGCGAAGGAATCAAAAGCAAATGCCACAGGAAGAGAGGCCTAATTACCACGTCAATTACTACAAAAACTAAATAATTAAAGAAAAACGGGTTTTTAGAGACGCATGCAATGCTTCATTAAGCGTGCTCAAGCGATTGTTTGCATAAAACAAAAAGTATCGCTAAAATGCACAACCTACTCTGGGAATCATGAGTGACAAAATCCCTTTACAGGTCACGAGCAATTTTTAGCATTGGCTGCCTCAACCAAAAGCTGGCGTGAGAAGGAAGAAACTCAAATTCAAACAATTAAGATACGCTTTATGACCAAGGTTGCGCATTTGGAAAATAAAATTCCCTCATGGCGACGTTCGGACGAATCAGATGCTAGCGTGGCTATTTATTACACAGATGTGGAAGCAAAATTCAAAGTAACAGTTCAAAAGGAGCGCTGAAATAATACGGAGCGTTACATTGCAACTCGTTCTATAATGTCAGTTACCGTGGCTTAGACTAATCTTTACATTTGTGACTCTATCTTGTCATGTTTTCCACTTCGCCAGTCATTGCTTGTGAGGATTAAGCCTTGTTTCTCTCATCATAGTTTTTTGAACATATTCTCTATTGCTATTTAAACAATTTCGGGCATATGGGATCTCCTTTCGATGGGAACTTTCTGGGTGTTCATATTTTCATCTGGAAATAAGAATTAAAACTAAGAAGAAGCAGAAGCAGAAGATAAAAACCTTATTTAAAAGAAATAGTAGTTAGTGTGCTGATTAATACTTACTAAGTAACAAGCCATACAAATTTTAATTTGGACCAATAGTAGTCCACTTCGTGTCGGTGTTTACGTTCGTAATATTTTTCTATGCAACCGGTTTTTGGGTAATCTTTTAATTTAATCCACTCAATGAACTTATGGTATTATAATATGGTTATATCGGCATTTGCTCTAATTGTATATAATTGTTGTTATTGTTGATCATGATATAATCAATAATCACCAATAGTAATCTCTGGGTGTATGTACTAAATTGAAACTGAAATAGGCATATAAAGAACCAATTATGAAATTTTATTTGATTTATACTTTGGGATATCTCATATTTTATAAAATATTTCAACGTTTGTTATGTTTGATCAAGTGGAAGTTTTGAATAGTGAATATAATCAATATATTGTTAATATTCAATATCAGGAAAAAAATATTTTTCCTAAGCGAGAAAATTGTCTTTTAAATAAAGCATCACAGCCGAGTCTATATCCAATATAGAGCACACTTACTCAGGCAAAATTCCTCAATTTTCTAGCGAAGTGCAAAGTCGGCTATCAGCAAAGAGCAGCATGCGACGGAACCGGATGCTCTTATTCAACAAAAATGACAAAGGCCCCGTTCAAATAATGCTGTACAGTTAGGTTTATTGTTAAAATAGCACTTCATGACTGCACGTGGGTACGTAGATACGCACATACGAGTCTCTATTATTCATAGCAGAACCAGCATGCATCGCTAAGGACAGAAAACTTCAAAATATCACCTGGACCGTGAGAAAACGCAGCTCGCGTAATAGTGAAGCAAAAACGGTTCAAGGCTTTTGTCTTAACGAGTTATGCAATTAATTGCTGCTCGTGTTGTTATTACGCATGCTATTAATTTAATTTGTAATCGCAAAAGAATTTGCTTGGAAAGTGAAGTGCTATACAGGGCGGATCAAGTTGTTTAAGTTAATATCACTGTCTATTATTTTGTCCTCTTTGCAGTTACACCCATTTCTTCGTATAATTTTCTGTAGTTGGCGCTATAAGAGATCAATTGATTTTATGTTATGGTTTTTGTTACCATACGCTTATACCTTTTCATAAAACATTTTTTTTCTTGGATATTGATTTGTCCATATGGCAGTTTGATTTTTTCTCTAATATTGTTGGTCCATCATATCAGTGTCACTGCTGAGACCGTTCTATTCTCTTCTTCCATCACTATTCCATTAATTAATAGCGAACATCGTTGTTTTTGCATAACAGTGCTTATATTAGTGCTTCTTGTTTCAACAAAAATAAACTCTATAAATAAAAAAATTGCGACAAGGGAATAACGTACACCCTGTAGAGTCCGAAACTGATCTCTACAACTTCCTATCTGATGCAGTCCGATACCCTTTAATTAACCGGAGTAATCACCTGATCTAACTAGTGAGTGTGTTAATGAGTTAGCAGCGTGACTAATCGAAGCAATAATTCCAGCTTTGATCAACAGCGTTTCCAATTTCCCGTTCCAGGGAAATGTGATTAGTTAATCATGCTCGTCTGAAGTCGGCTATTAACCAAACATTACACCTTGGGCAAGTTTGCTAAACTACCTTGTGGAATATTAATGAGCCACACAGAAATAGGTAGTACATCTTGTTTGTTGCTAGTGAATTATTAACAAAACTTGCAAGCCTGTAATACGCTGATCCTCTGCAAGGACAGTGGCGTGAATAAACCCATAACCGTTTTTGCCGGCATTTAAATTTCAAATTAAAAAGAGCAGACGTCAAAATGGAACATTGTACATTTGATCACCTGCTCTGTCGGTCGCGAATTCATGACAAAGCAGCTTTGGTGGTTACGGTACGGAATATTAGGAAACTTTCGTCTTGTGATAATCGACTGACGCATCTATTTCTAAGACCTAATCTAAATATACTAGATTTTTGGAAATATGGTGAATTATTGACAATATAATTCAATTTATTACCAAAAAATCCTCTTCGATTCATCAATTCTGAGAAGTAGAATTATAAGATATCGCTATTCGCTTTTACTATTAATATTATCAGAGGAACTCATTCTTATATGTATCTAGTCGATTCTGTTACTCTCTTGACGTTAAAATTTTTTCAAATTTGATAGTCATTTCGAACCAATAATAGAAAAAATAATATACTTAAAGAATGTATGTAACAAATGTTTTGGGTATTTTTTTGAAACTAGAGAAATGTAACTAAACGGTATATTATCAGGTCGCCATTGGAATAAAACATCTATAGATATCAGAATTTATGATAATAGTACACAATTCGTAAACACATTGATCAAGATGTCTTACAAACTTGAAATCCGAATGAGTATTTATCAATTGGTTGTACTAATGCCTAAGCGCTGTATTGTGAACATCTTCAGAGACCAAAATGTGCTAGTTTCAATCATTTATCGAACTATAAGAGAATGCGACCAAGGAATACCTTGTGTAGATTTACCTAAAAGTGAATACCTCAAAAGTTGTCTGCGCGGATTGTTGACAGAATGGTAAGAAGAGCTAAAGACAGGGTAAAAACATTAGTTAGGAGGTTAGGTGGACGTTTTCACGTTTCACACATGACAGTGCATCGAAAATTGCGTGTTTTAAACTATTACAAAATATGTAAGTGCCCAAAATGCGGTCGCAATACGCCTAACGTCGGGGTTTTCAGTTCGACCCAGATTACGCGTTACAGTGATTAAAGGCTCTACTTATGAAATGAATGACTTCGGGAGCGATATATTCGCTACCGATGTCAGTTAAAATCTGCCATCACTAAATTTTCCGTTTTTAAAAGAAAGCTTGCAGGTGGCTATTTAGGTCATGTAACCCTGAAAATAGTATCGGTCCCACGCAAAGTGGCACGTAAAAGCAATCATTTTTACGCTTCATGTCTGGCCCTTTTACTGGAAGAAACCTGTCACAACGTTCGGCACGTATCTCCCAGGTCAGGTATTATGCTAAATTCGTTCTTACATAATTACATTTGAGTTAGACACTAAGCTAAGATTAAACAATATTAATTACTAATGTCCATTCTCAATATAGTCTAGTGTTTATTATGTTACAGTTAGGATTTCTAACAATACACATGCGGATAATGAAAAATTATTTTGGCCAGACTTAGCTTCTCGTTGCCATTACGGGAGAGCCACGAGAGATTGACTGACTCAGCACAATGTTCCATTTATAGCAAAACATGACAACGCAACCATTATTCCTCAGGTAAAACGTATCAAGGATTTTTAGGCTTTATTAAGCAGAAAGGTGTACGACAATGCTGGGATACACAAAATAAACAACAACTTCGTGGCAAAATATGTCAAAAGTTTATGAAATTGATGTAAATTCTGTCCAAGAGCTTATCCGACTTTATTTACGATCTCTCATTTCCCTTTACATTCTAACAGCTTGGTATTCTTCAAAACCAATCGTCGAATCCATCTATACACGTTTTCTCTGGGAGCATTGACCCAATCTCTGCATTGGAAAAACCATATGTTGAATTATGACTTTGAAGGGAGACTTTTGAGCTCCTCTAGGACACGAAGTGCGTATCCTTATGTGTACTACTTACCATTTTCTTCTGACTACAGAACTCTCTTTACTGTGAAGAACATCCACTTTTGCACTGACCGTGGTTTAAACTTTCCCGCCTTTGAACACCAACACCATGTTCTATGAATTCATTGTAGTAATAAAGCCACGTGTCATTATCTGTCTCGATGGTATTGCCGTTACGGGAAGTTTCATTTTCAAGTTTTTTAGTCATTTCACGATACCAAACAACACGGTGGTTCATTTGCTCTTCAGTCAAAGGGACACATCTTTTTCAGGCGCCTATGAAGAATTGCGTGTACTGTAGGTAGTTTATATCTGTCGGCATTTCAACCATTTCTTCTGTTCCAGCATTTTTACACGGCAATGTTTTGGTTAGTGACGGAGGAAGAACGCCGTATTGAGCCCAGGTCACCCTCAAGACTGAAGTGAGGGTAATCATATTTAGACGCCAGCCCTCAAGCAAAGTTCTTCTTCCTCTTAGTAGAGGATAAGAGCTTGTTATTAACACACTCAGTGGAGTTTTATAAGCCATCTTCCTCCGCAGGCTGGGCAGGTGGCTATCCTAACCCATTGATAGGAAGAATTTCCATCAGAAGGGGACACAATTACCAAAGGTATTGGTATGATAGTCGGAGAGCGTGAGTTGTACCGATGTCCGGGTGTCGGGCTCGAACCCACTACCTGGTGACTGCAAGCGCAAATACTTTATCAGCCGGCTACCCATGTACACGCCAGCCCTCAAGCAAAGTGGTATCGTAAAACTCAAAATGTTCGTTAAACATGGATTTGTTTTGGAATAATCTATTCTATAATTTATCAATGGTAAAAAGGCGATGTTAAAAATGTATTTTCGTTGTGATACGGTTGTATTGTTCTGGCTGGTTATTATTAGCTATTTTAATTACTTTTTACAAATGTAGTTCAGAGCCAAGATCTGTAGAGATCTGGAGTGATTAAATCGAGACAGTGGGGCAAACAACGTTCATTCTTAAATCTAATATACAAAATTAACCGAGTAGTATATTATGTAAACGTATATACAAATAACTAAAGAAAGGTGCTATTTTATTAGGCCTGGAACTGCAGCACATCTCTACAGTTAAAAAGGCCGGCTGGGGGTGCAACCCAACGTGCATCTTAAGAGGTTTCTCGAGTGGCCGCGAAACGAGCACTGATCTCACTCGAACTTAAACAACGGCAGACTGCAATTGAATTAATGGCTGCTGAATTTTTACCTTAAAATGCTCGAAATGGGGAGGGGTGTTTTGAGGGTGTAGGAACCAGAAATCTAGAGAAAACGTCTTCACACTAATATAGGTGTGGATACAGGCGTCTACCCCGTGCCTACGAACTTCTGTTACGGCTCGCAGCTTGCGACCGCTGAGTGCTGGAATCAAACGGCCTCCGGTACTTTTTTGAGCCTGACAGTGCGGTATTGGGTCCCGGATGAAAAGCTTTTGATAGGTAAGATTGAAACGAACCTGGGACGCACTCTAGGCAGATAGTTTGCAAATGTGATGTTTGTTTCGGGCCTGATTATGCTTCCGTTTAGAGCGCCGCCACGGGCGCTGCTTGTTTCGCATCGGTGTCTGTGGCAGACGGGATGCTAGCACCTGGGCGAGTATTATAATTGTGAGCGCCGGTTTCTGGCGGCGGGTGGCTCTTAAAATACTCGGTTTGGTAGCCTGACGTTATTATAGATCTAGATCGATACGAATTCGGAAAGCGGACTAGGAAATGTTTAGTTATCAGGGATTTTTATAAGCCTGCCAACATGCCTTTTCAAGTGCTCTGCGACTTAAAGATTGAGGTATTAATTACTAATGGGGTAGTTCCAAGCCTGTAAACACAATTTCCATGCGCTCTGTGACTTAAAGATTGGGGCGTTAGTTATTGGAGGTACACTTTGAAGCCTGTTAACATGATTGTGAAGGTCAACGTGATATATGGACTGGGATTTGCCGTGGACAGTTTGTCTAACCCAGACAATGTCGGGATTCTCGGGCAGTTTGACTTCTCAGAAAGAAACTCAGATCAGGAATTACCTCACGTGAGTCAGTTTCGCGGCATGAAACAACTTACATTACTGCTCCAAGTGCTATCTACGCTGAAGGCGGTTGCTCACTTAGCAGGATTAAGCAGGGCTGGCTGTTGTTTGTAGGGCCTTACGCTTAAGACTTGAGTCTGAAAGAGAGGAGAAAAAAAGTCTGAAACTGCCCGGGCGTCGGTTTCTTATAATGGTTCGAGGCCTTTCCACTTCGCTCAGCTATGGGAACTGGGGCTAACAGAAGGGTTGCGTTGATGGCCCTCACCTAGATCACTTGGTGCAATCAGATAAATCTTGTTTTGACCAGATGGCTTCATGTAACCTGTTGTTAGTACCAGATGTAATTTGTGGCGGAGATAGCACCGTGGAAATTAAAACATGTGTTTCACACACTTCTAATACAATTTACAGGGAAGCGAAACGTCACAAGGTCAAGGTAAATTATATATAAGTAACAACAAAATATTCGCTAATGATATTATTCTAATAGCTGACTCTGTAAAAAAGCTAAGATAAATGTTCCGAAAACTTAAATCTACAAAGAAAACATCGTATTAAACTTTAAAAAGACAAATTCATGACTAACAGACAAATTCAGAAAAATATAGAAAATTGTTCCATTGAAAATGTTTCTGGATACATTATGCTATGTTAGTACATTATTAAACTAAGCACCAAGAGTTAAACTGCTGAGCTAAATAGAAGAATGAAATTTACTTGGGTGGCTTTTAAAAAAAATCTAGGTATAGGGATTGATAAACGTAAGGTATACGATACTAGCGTACTATCAGCAAGTATATACTTTATAGAACTAAGGGCGTTAACCAGAAACTTAGCAAATTGTCTAACCAACAGAGGGAGTAATGGAAAGGACAATACTGGTGTCTCTTTGAGGAACAAAGTAATAAACGATGAAATGCGAAGACGAACCAAAGTAACAGACCTAATAAAACGCATAGTACTGTAGTGGTTTACATACATGTAACCTTATGGGTAGCGGGTGGACACCCTTGTGCGACCCCGGCACAAGGTAGGTCCATTTCAGGGACGCGACCCGGCCCATGCGCGAGCCACGACTCTCTTGTACTCCAAATACCGGCAGAGAAGCGTGTCTTAACCCCAATTCTTCATCAAACTTGTATTATCCCTATATCTGCTCCTTTGAGAAAGGTAACGGGAACCTACCTCAAATATCCCACTATTTCCCAAGAGAGTCACATGATTTTACTTACAGTTATACCGGAAGTAAATTACATTCCCCAATCGAATCTCCGGAGGGGATGACTTTGAGGGGAGTCAATGGTAAATCTAACATTATTGGGACATGGAATGTCCGCGGCCTTCTGCAAGTGGAAAAACTGCATTTATTAGAAAAAGAACTTGAACGCTACAGCATTGCCATTACGGGAATATCTGAAACGCACTGGAAGAAAAGTTGACACTTTAGGGCAATGGATGGCAACACGGTCCTCTTCTCGGGCAATGATACACAACGCAAAAATGGGCTGGCTATAATACTAATAACAGTTTTGAGCAAATATCTGCTATCGTACAACACCGTAAACGATAGAATTATAACAGCCAAATTACACTCTGGAGGAAACCCTGCAACGTTAGCCAAATAGAGAGATAACACTAGTGTTGGGTGATTTTAATGTCAAGGTTGGATGATCATATTAGAAACGTACTAGGAAAATATAGCTTTGGAGTGAGAAATGTACGAAGAGAAAAGCTGATACATTTCTGCATAGAGAACAGCTTGACCATGGTAAATACGATCTTTCAGCAGCATTCTCGCAGATTATACACCTGGGTATCTCTAGATGGAAGGTACAGGAACCAAATAGACTATATCCTGATTAATACCCGCTGGAGAACTTCAGTAAATATTTGTAAAAGTTATCCAGCGGCTGAATGTGGAAGCGATCATCGACTTCTGGCAGTTCAGCTAAAACTTAAATTAAGGAAAACGACCACATAAAAAATATATTACAGACGAGCAACAACTGCAACAAACACTACACACGAAACTTTTCGGCGCTTCTAGCCAGTAGCAGCAAAAGCTCTGAGCAAACCAAGTATGTGACGAAACTAAATTCATTCTGTCAAAGGCAATGAGGCTACAATCGAAGCGCGCAACTGTTAGCCCAAGAGAACACTGGATGACAGGACCGTGGGCATAAAACCATCTTAGCATATTGTGATCGTTATACGTATTGTGAATCTGAATTTGTGGAAATTATACTGTGATATTTGCATTCTGGCTTTATTTGATACTGCGACCTATACTTGAGTTGAGCTTCTTTTTCTGATTTATTGTGCTACCTGAGTTTACGTATTCTCGTTTGAATGCCTGGATTCACTTGCCGTTATTTGATAAAAAACCGTTGGCGCCCTTTTTGAGTATTTAAAGAACTGTACACACCGTATCCGAAACTAGCTGGACGGCCGGCAGTTGTATCCAAGTAGTCACGTTATGTATTGATTGTGAGAGATTATCCAACGGAAACCTTTTTATGATAACACTGTTAGTAGGATTGTGTCTTGCCTCCTTACATCGCTAGGTGTAACGCAGTCCGACACCGCAGAGAAACCTGTTAGTGCGATTGTGTGAGCACTAACATTTTGGTTTCTTTACTTCATTAGGTGTAACACAATCCGACATCGCAGTAAGCTGCACCAGACTGGCAGTCAGCCTTTCTTCTTGCTAGACGAACCACCGACAATCGTCTGACGGCGTTATAGCCTTTGAAACACGGCAGGGCTTGTAACAGTAAGTAATGCATATACATTTGGTCATAATAGAAAATATTAGATCGCCATGACGTTGTTTTCTTTCGATCTATGAATTTTTCTTTAGTCTGGAGAATTTTATGTGAACAGCAACTATATCCGTTCCATATTCAGCGCGTGTAAGCTTTTATAGTCCCCAATTATGATACCACACTAGCGTTGTGTAGATTCGTACTAAGAACTCTGTTGCTAATATTTTATTTACCGATGAAGCTATGTTTACAAACAATGGGATTATTAATTTTCACAACAATCATGTTTGGGGTGATGAAAATCCTCGAGTTGAGACATCAGCATAGGTTTTCTTTGTATGTTTGGCTTGGTGTTTTGGGAGATCTCGTTAATTAGGGTTATGTCGATATTTTTATGAGTAGCTAGCTTAATTATACATTCGTCTTTCAGCTTCTACATTTATGTGCAAGATTCCGATTTATGGGCCGATATCTTCATATTTACACTATGCTTTATACATACAAAATTTTCTGTTATATCATAACATACACAGCAAATTAAAAATAATATATAAGTGTCTAACGCCTATATAACTAAAATATCTGGTCCACCTGTAATAATTGTTTAACTTTCTACAGATTGACAACACATTTTTGGAATCGATCTACAGTTTTCTAAAGGTGAAATTTTATTTATCTTCGTTATAAATTATAAAAACGATATATTTAAAAATTTCTTAATGAACCAACTAAATCAAAAATATGTAGGCCGCAAGTGGAACTTATAAATTACAGATTTTTGGAACAAAGATTAAATCTTAATTTATTATGAAATTAAATATATACCACACAAGTAGTATTTATCAAAGATAAGAACGATCTCCTGGCAGCCGGCAGCTTTTTATTAATTATCGAGATTGGAACAGTTAGATTGGTTTTTGTAAAAAGTAGCAGCTCGTTACTGAAGTAAAATAAAGAAGCATTCATTTCAAAACTTTAATAAAGAAATACATGTATGCTAGAAGAGGACAGAGAAAACAGTCTTCGTGATTTATTTTAATTCTGGAATAACAAATATTCAAATATTTACAAACAGTACGGATTTTAGTAAATACAGCGAATTTGAAGTGCTAGAAAAATGTTAGCAAATCTCGGTTCCATACTTAAAGTATGATTATACCGTAGCTATTTTTTGCTTTTGTTATCAATACTTCTGTGCGAGCCGTTGCATTTATACGACTATAGTGTTGTAATCGATGGGGTTTACTTTTGCCCATTTTAAAGGTTAATTGAAACAATATGGCAGTATAATGTCTACTAAGCATCGTTATTTAAAAAAATTATAATAAAAGGGTTGCAATTCTCTAGCTCTCTTAACTTTTTAAATAAAAAATATAAATGAAGCATTTAACATGAATAGTCAAATGAAATCATAACCATACAAATACATACAAACAATCTTATCTCGTCACGTTGTATATTTTAGGAAATCTGACAAGCCTTCCCTTAAATATAATAATTTTAGGATACCTGTTCTAACTATAGAATAGTTACATTGAGTAAGGTGTGACACAAGAATTTGTAATAAAGTGCCAATCTGTTCACACAATAGTACCGTTTCAGCGCCTGTTTTATGCCAAGAGGATACGTGAAAAATAGCAATTTGAGTTTTGTTGACACCGTATTAAATATAAATTGGGTAACATAGAGTGACTCTGACTAACTGTGAGAATAATAGATACAGCAATTGTTTTCAGTTGGATCTAATGTGTTTAGTTATATCTGCCAAATATTCGACGTTAACGAAACGTGAATTTTAATAGATACCCTGAAATACAATATTATTTGGAGGCCTTCTTGGGAGGCGCACGTTATTCACAATCGCGAAATTTGTCTAATCGTGAAAGTTTGCGAAATTGTTATAAAGTAAAAGGTCTATAAATTAATTTGAGCTTAGCGTATTAGATAGCAAAAAGGTATCTTAATTGGTTTATTTAAGAATTTGTACAGGATGTTCATATTTTGTTAAATGGATTAAAAAATAGCAGTCTTAAGATTTGAATTATTATGGCAAATTGAGATAAATTCTTTATTTATATTTACTATATTTTAAAAATAATTCTGGGGAAATTCAGTTATCATAAATTCGATCTTTTAATAGCTTACGTGACTTATTTTCCAAATAATGTCAAAATTGAAATTGTATATCAAAATATACTGCTCAACAAATGAACTAGCCACTAGACCATTTGCATATATTGGTGCAATTTAAAAAAGTATTTTCCAAAAGGACAGACATTTTTCAGGAATTTGTCACTATAAAAAGCATTTCTTTTCATAATTTGGTTTGAATAAAATCACGTGCATTAATAGAATATTTACATTTGAAAATTTTGAATTTTACCCAAATGTTGATAGCACATTGTATAAAAAGTGTGCCAAATCGTTGCCAAAAATTTTTAAACGTTCCGAGAAGACTCAAAATAGCTATTTATGCAACAAATGCTAAAAGTCGACGTTTATGCACGCGACATGAAAATTATGAAACGAAGCCGAAGGCTGAGTTTCATAACATGTCTCGTGCATAAACGACTGTTAGCACGCGTTGCATACAATATTTTATATACGACCTTAATTTTACCGTTATTAATCCATAAATATCGATTTAACAAAGGTTTGCATCTGCGACACTTTTAATTTATGCCATAATAAACAGTAGGCCTCGCGCGGACGAATGTTTGCGAAGTCAGTGCTGTCAAGGTCAATTACGAAATGTAATTATTAATACTCCACATCTGAGTGTATTCATTACATAACGCTTTAATTATTTCAAAAACACTTTACCTGTAACGCAGGAAGCAACTAGAATAACTTTACAACTTCACTTTCAGTTCGAAATTGTAGTTTTATAACCTCACTTCACTTTTAACACTAGAGCTAAAAGTAAACAGCTGATTTCTTTAACCACGGTAAACTATCAAACGTCACTTTTAGTGAAACAAGCTAGCGCTAAAAGGTCTACTTTTAGTAGTGGTCGTAGATAAAAACTATTAATTTCCTTTTTTCTTCTTCCGCTTATTTTTGTGAAATATAGTTTTTCTATAATTTTATTTTTTTAAATTTTATTCATATGATTTTCATTAATGCTTCAGTTGACATTTGAGGACAACGCAATTAAATATGCTTAATATGAGTATACTATAAACAAAAACTTTTATATATATACATATATACCGGGTGACAATGAAACTACTACCCACGGCGGCATTTCGAAACGGCTTGAGATAAAAATATGCAATTCGGTATGTCGATATTAATTTTAGACATGGGGTATGTTAGACAAAAGTTATTTAGAATTGTTCAGAGAGTCATAAAAAAAAATATATAGGGTGTCCCATTTAAAATAACAAAGTCAATTGTTTTTATGTTACAATTGTTCATAACTTTCAACCCTACCGGCATACCGAATAGCATATTTCTATCTCAAGCCGTTTCCAAATGCCGCCGTGGGTAGTAGTTTCATTGTCACCAGGTATATATATATATTATAACATAATGTCATAAATACAATTTTTATGGGTGGTCCAGTTCATTTGTTGAGCAGTATATATTGCTTGTATAAGTGGTCTGTAGTTGAGCTTGTTTGTTGTAAATATACTGTTTTGACAGTTATTGGTCCACGAGTGTCGATAATGACACTCTGAGTATTTCGAAATGATAGCACTTTACGGAAAATTGCAACGATTTATTTATTTAAACAAAATTAATTAGCGATTACACATAGATATAGCAAGATACACAAATATAGTACATATAGAGTGCGCGATTAAAACCGCTTTAAGCGCTAGAAGACAGACTATGCTAATGGACGGGAACTTGCAGTAACAAGTTCGACACGAGCCAGACGATAGGTTACCACTTTGTGCCGGAGGTTATA
Source organism: Agriotes lineatus (assembly GCA_940337035.1). NCBI lineage: Eukaryota > Metazoa > Arthropoda > Insecta > Coleoptera > Elateridae > Agriotes > Agriotes lineatus. The sequence continues at coordinate 100,905,934 of OW679196.1, read as the reverse complement.
AACCAAACGCTGGGGATAGAACTAAATGAGGATAAACCGAATGCTGAAGGAAAATTGGCGTGAATAGAAAGACCAAATGATTCAGTGTGTGATTTATATAGTTGATCTAGTTGCGTAAGTGAAGGATTGTTTATGTCTTGCGGTCTCTCCGTTTTCTTGAAAGCAATAGTCAGCGATCACGCTCCGTTTCCAAACCAGGGCACCAGAATTGGGCTTATTTCTCCTCTTCTGTAACATGGTGCCTCTTTATTTGCGGGCGGTCAAGCGGCTACCTAATATAGTTCCGGATTCGCTCTGCAGTTGCCGAGGTCTGAATTTTAAGTTGCGTGCCTTTTACACTAAAGTTGCGTATGTAATTTATCACTCGCTAAGCTAATTGCTCAGTTTACAACAATAGATACTTAGTTGCGCGTAGCGTAACTTTCAAAATTAGTTTCCTGCTGTGGTAGGCTGCACAGATTTTTGTTCTGAAATGTTCACTTTTATGCGTTGCATTTGAAGTGCTTTTCTGGAGTGATTTATGGACGCCACATAATGTATATGCTTTTAATCGCAAATTAATAAAAATATTTTATATTAGCTTATATATGTTACTATAAAATAGCTATTAAAGGTGATAAAACATCACATTATCTGAAATGCCTCGATTAACTGAGAGATACCTAGACCGTTAGAGAATAGAACCGAAACCGTTGCGACAGAAAAGGCGGCGGAATAGTTATTTATTTAGCAGACAATATAATTTCAATACAACTGCGCTCTTTATTAATAATAATATATTTTAGTGGTTGTTTATTAATAACACCGTTTGGGGTTGGCTATGATTTACTAAACGTGTATCTACTTCCAGTTGCTATGTTATAGTAGTACCTACCATTTTCGAACTTCTGGTTGAAAGAAGACATATTGTTTTCAAGTCATGGTCAACCTCATATGGTTTTATGAATGAAAACCTGTTATGTTGAAGTGTTGTGCTTGTTACTAAACAAAAATAAGTTCTATCTAACATTCTGAATCGCATATTGACCACCAGGTGATCATCTAGAAAAATTTCGTTACTTAATAAATGCCATCAGATTGTCAATCAATATAGAAACAATAATCACAGAGATTTTAATTTCCTTTCTACCAATTGTCCGAGTTATTCGCCCAAATTGCATATGAGGATTCACAGAAACTAAGAGATTCATATTACTAAACCACCACCTTTCAGAGCTGACTAACGACCATATCTATCAGATGTAATAATTACTGCTTGTTCCACCCTAGCTAGTAATTCCTCCCATCGATAAGACAAGCAGATCATGGCATATGTTTTGACATACCGGCTACTTATCATTACTAAAGATGGGAAGTTTAGGAAAAATGCCTGATAATGCTTATTTTGGTAGATTTTCAACATAAATGTTATTTTTAGGTATAAACGCTTGTTTGGTTTTATTTCAATAAGTCTAAACAAGAAAGAAAAGCCTCAGAATTATTGGTTACCTTAGCTTTCGTACGATATATCAAGCCAAACCCCAACAACGTTTTGTATACAGTGCTAGATATTTTTTTTAATTGAGCCTTAAAATATTCTTGCTTGATTTTTATTCGGACACGATGTATCTGTTACTATAACATCTAATGCTGTCTTTGCAAAAATATATTTAATTACCACCACAGGATCAAACGTTTTATTTTAATCTGCGTCGATGGTGCTGACACAGATTTGTAATCTGCGGAAACCAAACCCATTTCTTTGTAAATTTTCTCAAATGGAGATTATCTTTTAAATCCTCAGGAAATTAAGGCTTTTCTGAGCGATTTGTACGTGCCGTTAAGTCTAGTCGGAAAACAAAAACTTAATTAGTGCCAGAAGAGGAAGCAAATGGGCAGAAGCACCCTGGTTCCATTAATCTTACCAGAACCGGAGTCGCCGACATGTACATTGTACAAGCTACATAAATCGCAATTTGTCCTAGTTCGGCACTTCTAATTTTGCTGCAGCAAATTTGCTGCAACTTTCTTAAACTGCAATTACTCGGCTTAACGATGCGCAATTTTAATTTCTACTTTGACACATTGTTGCAGCTCCGGATTGTGTTAATGGCTTAACACGGCTCCATGCATATTCTGGGCTTCGAGCAGGACTCGACCTTGATTTACGGCAGTGCGACGGCGGTTATGTCCTGGTTTAATGGGAATCTTTTAATTAGCCGCTATCTGGGAATCTTCAGATACAACTATTAAACGCGGGCAAGGTCATGGCAAAAAATTGCAAAGTAAGCAAAACCAAGACGATTAAAATCGCTTCAAATTTAATAATATGAAAAGAATTTCTTGGGAATAGGTTACCACTGCAAAAACACAGGATAAAAAATCATCAACATCGAAAAAACCGTTTCTGGTTCGACGCTTGATGCTACTGGTAAAGTGGTATGACACAATTTTTGAAGTGTTTCATTTATAAACGCTTTTTGTCCGCGAAGCGACGTAAGCAGATGGAAGAGCAGGCATTAGTCATTTTGTAAAATGTAGGCTAAGTTGCCGATAATAAATGTGTGCGGTTTATTTGAATTATTGAACAGTCAGTAGTGCAATTACCTCCATTTCAACAGCTTGTTGGTAGCGTACCTTATACGTAATTGAGAAAATTTCAGTAATTATTCAGATTGCTGTAAACGAGTCTTTACCAAAGCCAATAAGAAATTTTTAAACGACACAATTATTTTTGGAAGGGTACTTATACATCGTAATTTAGAATTAGATTCTGTTTGCATTTGAAATTAATTTTTAAATAAGCAGTGATAGTAATAATAGTAGCATCCTAAATACAATAGTATTTTAAGTTAGCAATTGTTTAATGTAAAAGTGATCTATTGTTTCCACAAAATTGATGAGTATAATTATATACTTTAACATCGGAGAAGAAAAGAAAATACACTGGTTAACTAAAGTTACTGATAAAAAAGACGCTTTAGTTACACATAATTAAGTTCAACGCGTTACGCCAACTATATATATTAAAAGAAACACAAAGGGGAGTATTCCTTATAAGTTACTTTATAAATTTATTTTAAACAAACTCCATGTGGAGTTGTCTGTCCCCCATCAAACGCGTCCCCAGGTGGCGGATAGGGAAATGGCCTAAAACAGACTAGGCTCTCAACAAGGCTAGCAACTTACTGAGAACGACTTTCTAAAACTGTTCACAGAACCGATAAGAAGCCTTGGAACAGGACGGATGCAAAGATGTCGAACAAGGTAAAAAAAGGATAAGAAAATGATTAGTGTATGGAACAGAAAAGATTAGGAAATCATACAAAAATTGGAATCTCACAAAATCGAAATATGCGTTCTGAGCGAAACAAAAAGAAAGGAAGTATTAATGCAGACACATTTATACTACTTCAGAGTGAAGTAGAGAAGAACAAATAAGCTCAGGGTGGTATACGCCTGCTGATACACAAAAAATACGAAAATAATATATCAAACATAAAATATATTGACGAACACATGATACTTGTCACACTGAAGCTAGAAAATACTACACTAAATATTATTCCTGTCTGTGCACCAGACATCACTAAAAGAGAAAACACGTTCTATGAGAGCCTACAAGACCTGTTAGACACCACAACATCCAGCAGCAAAATAATTATTCTTGGAGACCTCGACGCTTAGATAACGTACCCATTATGGAGTGAAACAAAGGTTCAATGAAGAAACGGTTAACGAAAACGGAGAAATCCTCATAGAAATCTGCCTACTGAACGGCTTTAGAATTAATAACACATACTTGGAGCACTCTATTCAACACTAAATCACATGGTCAGATATAAGAGGTCGCAGCTGCATGACTGACTATATTATAATAAACAGAGAAATACACCCTATAAGCCGTTCACGACCTTTTTGGGACAGAGTTGGCTATGATTTTTTCTTTTCATGTTGGACTAACTGATTTGATAATGTAGCGGACGCAAATTTTTTATTTCTGTCAGTGTCTGTTCGACATTTTCTTGTCACCACATTGCCAGATTTATTATTTTAATATTCGTAAGAAAATAAATGATTTATCAAATGTGTAAAAATAATTTTAATTTCCATCAAAGGAAAAGTCAAAATGCCCAAAATAATTTTGTTACAACAAAAAATTTCCATTAAACGATGCTACTTCCAATTTAAAAAGAACAGACCAAATTTAAAAGAACGCGAGTCGATGTGGAAACTAGAGAATATCCGGCAACAATGGACCTATTCAGAAAATATAACCTTAAACTGAAAACAACATAACCTAACACAAAAAGTGTCAATTTCCATGAGGGAGTTTAGTTGCAACAGAGGTTCTGCCAACAAAATTACTAGATGGTCATAGCCTCACCTGACCCAAAAAGATCGTGAACGGCTTATACAAATACATATAATAGACGTACGCACCCTATCCTTAGCAAACATAAGATCAGGACATGGACTTATACTTGGGCAAATAAATATAACAATAAAACCTGTACAATCAGCAAATACAAAAACTGAGGAACGATTAAATATATAAAGCATAGAAAACAAAGGGACTGAAAACCTATACTGCAACAGATTAACAGAGAAACTAAACACACACAACTTAGAAACACTAACAGATATAGAAGAAATTTGAAAAATCATTAAAGAAAGTGTTCAACAAGCAGCAGTAGAGGCATTGGGCAAAAGAAAAATAAACACCAACAAACGAGAATATGGTATGACGAAAGGGGTAAAATATTAGCAAAAGAAAAGAAACAAGCGTTTTTAAGCTAGAAAAGAAGGAAAACGCACGATATTAGAAAGGATTAAGTGAGAACAAGGAATAGAATCAATCAAGAAATATATAATATCAAGAAAGAACACTGAGGGAAATTCAGCAAAGACATGATAGATCTCAAAGAAATGTGTGGAAAATGATAAAAAGACAAAAGAAAAGACATGAACGAATTCTTACGAGATAAATGATATCACAGAAGAACACTGGATTGAACACTTTACAAAACTAGATGAAGAAACAGAAGAAGAAGACAGAGTAATAAATAACAAGGAAAACAGTGATGCAGTGATATACGATCAAAACAATTGAAGAACAGAAAGGCGCCAGGCCCAGACGGAATACATAGTAAACTCCAAAAATGTGGAAAAATTATTCAACACCAATAAACACCAGAAAAGAATGGAAGGAAAGTATCTTAATACCAGTACTCAAGAAAGAAGACAGAAAAAACCAGAAAACGAGCGGGACATCAGCTTAATGAATAGTACGCTCAAACTATTAACGGCAATAATAACGGATAAGATAGAAGCAAGGATAGAAATGGTGGAAGAACAACAAGGTTTTAGAAAGACCGCAACACTATTGACGCTACTTTTATTATCCGACAAATAGTAGAAAAGTCCATCGAATACAACAAGCTTGCATATATGTGCATCCTGGACCTAAAAGGCGCTTTCGATAGAGTGAAATGGATCGATATTAACCTATAAAATACAGAAACTAGAATAGAAGATACAAAAATTAATTAAAGAAATAAACGTGAATAGTAAATCAAAAATCAGAATGACAAGAGGAGAAACAGAATACATAGACCTATAAGGCGGAATACAACAAGGGGACTTACTTAGCCCGGTACTGTTCAACATGATAATGGATCAAATAAGTAAAAAAAAACGAGAAGGATACTGAATGGGAACTCATAATATCACTGTAGTATGCTGCGCTGATGCCGCGGTGCTAACAGCCGACAATGATAACGACTTGTAAAGACAGCTCAATAGCTTTAATGTAATAGCGCAGAGAATATAACATTAAAATGTCAGCGGAAATAGAGGAAAAAATCATAGACTGGTAATGACATTCAACTAGGAATCACCAGTGCAAGGAACATGATGGCAAAGGTAAAGACACAAACAATCAAAGCGACGAGAGTCAATAGCTGCCTAAGGGAAACCATTTGGAACAAGGCAGCTGTGAGACCAATCTTAACATACGCAGCGAAGACAAGGGCAGAAACGAATAAAACAAAACAGAACTTTAATGACGGAGAAATGAAAGCACTAGATCGATAAAAGGCATAACGTTGAGAGATAGACAAAGAAACAGCAGCATACGAGAGCAATGCAATGTCCAAAACGTAAACAAGTGGATAAAAACGAGCAAGAAGAAAATGGGTGAACATGTACACAGGATGGGACCGGACCGAATGGCAAATATTATAATGGTATGTCTAATTAGTGTTGTAATATGTTATTAATTTAATTTTTAAATAAGGGTACCACGCAAATATTTTTCGTATTCGTGTTATCAAATCATAGGTTGATTAAAAGTTACTTGTAAATTGATAGATAAAAATAAATAGTTGTATGCCCTTTATAATATATTATTTATCTGCAATTAATCCAATAATACGCTAGCTCAAATCGATAAAGCACAGACTCATCTCGGTTGGGTCCACCCTGAATGCATAATTTATTAAAATTATTAAATACGGATCTGTTTCCGCATAAGCTCAACCGCGCACAATCGAAACTGAAATTGAGTCAAATATAGGCCAAGATGGACGCCGTTTGCAAGATCGCGTCAAATTAAATAAACAAAACAAGTGAAATCGATCGCAGTTCTATTGGTAACTATTTAAATTAGTTGGTTTTAGCGGCATTAATCCTCATTGGTTTCTAGCATTTTTTTATGGGGCCCGCTTCTATCTCCCAATTGTTTATTTTGGCGTCGGTCTAAATCTCACCAACGGATAACCTCAAATAATAGAGTTTGGGCTTTTTGGCATACTGGAATCACTCGTACGGCGATGGACTTGGCCTGGATTGCATTGAGTATTGCTCTTCTTATGCATGCATGAATTTCCCTGCGCTCACTTAATTAGTTTTAGAATGAACAGTAGCTGCACTAGTCGTTCTCATTTCGGAGGGTTCGTAGCTACTCTGACCTTGTTGCGGGACTGCTATGGTTCGGATCCTGCTGTTGGGGCACAGGCACGTACCCCACGGGCTGCTGAGTGGCACCGATGTCTTTCCCAATGTGCTGGCTGGACTGGTCGAACTCCTCGTAGCTGTCGGAACTAAGGCTGCTTCGAATCGAGGTTATGTCACACAACATCGGAGACCTCAACAATTTTTGGTGGCGGATTTTGATAAAAATAATACCACATGGACACAAAAATTTGCTCAACACACTGGTAAAGTTTCAGATATCTATTTTTATTTTTAATATCAAAAATTTTAATTTTAATACAGAGCACAATTTCACACGTCAAGCCATTAATTTATTCATTTGTCTTCCTTTTTTTTGTTATAAACAAAAGCTAGTTAGTTTTAAATTAATTACGGATGTTAACATGGTTCGAAATACTGACTCTTAACAATAAATTCTACTTAAAGCTAGGATTTTGTACACTAATATTACATCTAAAATAATTGTTTACATTTATATTAATTTTGCGTGTCTATTTGTCACTGCACGTCTTTTTAATTTGCGTTTAAATATTCACATGTCAGTGCACTGATTAGAGTATTTAATTCGCGCATTTCCTGCACTGGCTGTCTTTGAATTCACTGTTTTATTTTCCACACATTTTTAAGTTCATATGCTGTCTCTTTTTCTGCACTTTATATAACCCTTGCCTTTTGATTCTTACGGTTTCCTTCAAATGCTTTAATGCCTTCATTCTTATCTGCTCGTTGCATGTTTATAAGCTTATCTATCTCTCAATTACCTTTCTTATAAAACCCTGACTGGATTTCACTATTAAACTGTACCTGAATTCTACGCTTCATTCCCTTGCGTTTGTGATCCATCTTGTAATTATTAAATTTCATTCGGCTTGGCATTTACTTTAGCACAAACCTAATCAATTAACTGAACTTACATTCAACTTAGATCCCTGTTCAAATTGAGCTTTGCTGATTGAGTTCATTAATTAATTATTCTACAATTACTGGCATCTCATTACAAATGTATTCATTCTGGCAAATTCAAGTTTTAGTTTTGCAGTTATATAAAATATCTCACTCTGAGCTTTCATGAAATGTTTATTAATTTGGAAGTGCTAACAGAGTTGATTGGTAGGGCTTAAAACCATAGGAATATATGTAATAATAACAAATCATATAGCAGAACACCCGTTGGACGACTATCAAAAAGCTGGGAAAATAATATACAAGCAACCACAACAGAAACGGAATAAGAAGCTGGCATCGACAGTCAGGAGCATCCCTAGTCACCCGACGAAGAAGAAGACTTTAAATAAGAAGCTCAAAGCAGTGGTAGTAGAACTCAAACCCATAAGAGAGAAGCTGTGTGGCTTAAGGTTGGAAGAAATATTACAGAAAGTTATTATAGTATTTGTACATGCACCAAATGAAAGTGTTGATATTAAAGTGAAAGAAGAATTCGATAACACGGCCGACAGGAAATATAAAAAGATGCCGTAATACAACTTTAAAATGGTTGTAAGAGACACATGTGAATATTGGGCGAAAAGCAATATTTAGACCTAGGTAAACATAGTAAACATAGTAAAAAACAAATAATAAAGACCACCTATATCCAGATGAAAGGTATATACAAAGGTACTCGGAGGTCACTAAACAAATCGTGCGTAAATCAAATTGATCATGCAGAGAAATACAAAAACAAGGAAATAAGAAACCTTTATCACTGCTTAGAAAGAAAAAGGAAAGCATACCAACAAGAACCAATATTTTATAGGAACAAAAATGAAGATCTAATTGGAGAAAAGAAAGAAATTTTTGTGAAAAGGCCATTTTACAGAAAGAAAGAAGCTGAAGAAGATATAGAAAGAACAAAAAATTAAAATCAAGATAGGGAGAATCCACCAAGTGTAAAAGTAATAAAAGCAATAGTAAATAATCTTTAAAACTATGTAAATATGGCGGAGATGGATTCAGAAGATATTAGAGAAATTGTGGACACAAGAAAACTACCAAAAAACTGGACTGAAGCAGTTCTACTCCCATTTACAAAAAGGAAGATTGGATGGAATATGAAAATTTTAGAAATATATATTGTAAGTAAAGATAAAGATAGAAGAGAAAATAAGCAAATACCAGCGTGGCTTTAGGAGAGGGAGATTGGTAGTGGGTCAGATATTTGCCTTGAGAGAATTACAAGCAGAAAACCGCGAATACATCAAAAGAACCTTTGTGATATTAATATCAGGCAGGCGAGAAGAATAACGAGAAGAGAATTTTTAAAAGCATTAATACAACTAGCAGTGAGCGAAAAACTAATAAACTAAATATAATAAAATTATTCCGAAAAGAAGCTGATAGTGGAATAAAAGGATTGAGACAAGGTGACCTCTGTCACCAATAATTTTTAATTGTGCATTAGAATACGCAATGAAAAAAGTAACTAGAATAGGACAGGATTGCTATAAATCACAACAACCATGAGTGTTTACCACTCCTGGACAATGTAGTAATAATGACAAGGAGCAACAAAGAATTATAAGAACTCTTATTAAAACACAAGAATCAACATAAAATATAAAGGAGAACAAAATACAATTTATGACATAGACTGCAAAGAAGAACAAACACAGAAAATATACAAGTAATTTTGAACAAATAACTTTGGTACTGATTTTTATAGAAACCCGGATATAAAAAAAGAAATACAAAGAAGGTTGATGATAGAAAATCGCAGTGTCCCATCGATTCATTTAAGAGGCTACTCCATAATAAAAATACATCAAGAAAACTCAAATAAGAAATGTACAGAACTATTATTAGGCCGATAGTCATATTCGCTAGTGAAAGTTGGAGGTTAGACAAAAGGAAATATAAAATCCTAAGAATATGGGAAAGCAAAATACTTAAGAAAATTTATGGCTGCAGAAGACTACACGATAAATGGGAAAAGGCGCAAACAAAAAACCACAACAACTGGACATTGGACTAGATGTAGTAGGAATTGCGAAAGCTCAAAGAGTGAAATGGCTAAGCAATATAATGGGGACGAATAAAGATAACATACCAAAGAGACTATATAGACAGGAGATAGGAGAAATGAAAAAACGAGAAAGACCTAAAGAAAAATAGAAAGAAGAAGTAATAAGAGATATAGAACAGTGTAACATCAATAATTGGAAAGAAAAAACTGCAGACAAAAAACTTGATGGAAGATACTCGTACTAGGATGCCTTGGTCAATTTGACGTATTTATCCTTTCTAGCGTACAAACAGATCGTTGCCCGCTCTCATTCTAAAGCACTTTAGAATGAGAGGGCACAACGATTTGTCCGTGCCCTGACCATTGTCCCCTCTCACTATAAAGTGCTTTAGAGCGAGAAGGGTCAACGATCTGTCCGTACCCTGGAACGGAAAAATACTTCAAATTGGCATCAAGGCACTCTAACTCGTACTAAATCAAGGCACGAACATTTTAGGCTTGGAGTGCTAAACTAAATATCAAGAGATCCAAAAAAAAACTGTTCCTCAGTGGGCTGTGGAAATTCAACGTATGAATAATATGTTGGTGACACTGTACGCCAATGTCAAATTCGAGGTTAGCAGGTTAGGATTTGCGTCATAACTGACGGAAAACCTAACCTGATAACCTCGAATTTGACATTGACGTACAGTGTCACCAACATATTATTCCTACGTTGAATTTCCACAGCCCACTGAGGAACAGTTTTTTTGGATCTCTCGATATATGTTTAATTCATTCACAATGTTTCCTTCTCCGAGTGGGCTATGTTAGGGTGACATTTTTGTTGGTACTCATGCGAAATAATTAAACGTGACCAAATTGGGTTCTGTTGTTTTCAATTATTTGTGGCTATGATTTTTGAAGGGGTGCGCTGTTGCTAGGTAAATGGTTGCCTAATTCTGTATAATTTTCAGCATTCTAACATTAAAGCAGCAACAATTTCAGTTTGAATTTTATCAGGATTCATGCATGCAATCTAATAAATTGTAACAGCCAATACGAAAAGATTTTAGCGTCGTCCATTGAAACTATACAAAAGATGTATCTTTTATTTTTTTGATAGAATAAACCTTTTTCGAGAAAAACGGAAACATCTGTAACAGAAATTTCGTTCATTGGACGTTAATGGGACCTAAACGGTTTCGTCTTCAAAATACAGTTTAAAGAAGTTTTTAAATATAGCCACGAAACTTTTGGCTAAAAAACAGTGGCGTACTATATTTTTCTAAAATAAGTTAACTGAGGTGGCCCCGATGCACGCCACTGGTGGAAATAAATTAAATTTATTTTGAACGAACAATGCCACTTTATGAAATACTAACCTACACCAAGTTTCATTAGAATACCTTTAGGCGTTTTCCAAATTTTTGAAAAAAATATTGTTTAAACTTTAACACCCTGCTTTTCGAAAACGAAGCTGTTTAGGTATCGTATTTGTATGAACTTTTTATCTTAGGATTGACCAAGGAAGCACCCCTTAAAGTTTGTTTACGTACTTAATTAACACCCTGTATATAGTCTTGTCACGGGATGAGACGAGACGAGATTTTACGTATTCTCGATCTCGAACATTTGCGAACGTCAATTCTTGATCTCCATTATAGAATTTTATACATCTTCGTACCGAACTGAGATAGCTGCCAATGCGTAATCCTCAAAATAACTATATGCTTCATGTATTAACGTTCTGCGATTCTCCTGATGATATTTATGGCACAAAAAAGAGCAAACCAGTGGAGCTGGCTCAGAGGCACAACTTCTGGTCCTAGATCAGAATCTGTGGGTTAGATTTTTACGAACTCCAACGGCCATACAATCTATCCCCAAGCCCCTGCGATTATCTAATCCGGCTTTGGCAAACGGCGGGTCTTAATTTATTTCTAGATTTACTCATGCACAAATTCTGCTTTGTTTTATACTGCTTTTAAAAATACTATTGAATAATTGCCGAAATCGGGAATCTCTAAACAAGCGACAACTTGTTTAATCGATGTTGAATTTCAAGACGAGAAGAGACGAGATTGTGAATTATATTGTAGGCATCTCTTTTTTTTTTTTTTTTTTTTTTTATTAAGGTTACCAGATCAACATTTTACAATGTTATACATGGTTTTGATAAAATAGTAAGGGTACTTTATTCACATAAATTTATTGACACGGAGGAGATTGGTTCCTCGAACTTTTAAGTTTTATGCACTATCTTCGTTGTTGTCGTCTGAGCTTAGTGGGAGATCTTGGGGAAGTTGTCTTTTGAGGCGAATATGTATGTTCTTATGGCCCAACTGCTGGAGTACGACACTTTCGGTATTATGGAGATTGGAAAGAAATGTTTTTGTTGTTTTCTTGATAAACTGCTCAATAGAATCGATTCCAAGTTCTCTGTGTATTTGTTGGTTGCGCACGAACCATTGCGCGTTAACAGCCATTCGAAGCACCTTGTTTTGGAAGACTTGAATTTTTTTAATATTAGTTTTAGAAGTTGTACTCCACACTGGGCAAGCGTATGTTAGGACTGGTCGAAGGAGTGATGTGTAGAGTAGCAGTGTGCAATCGCGGCGTAGTGGTGTGTTCCTGTTGATTAGCGGGTAGAGCTGCTTCAATCTTGCATAGCCCAGGTTGAGTTTATCATTGATATGTGAACTCCAACTTAATCGTGTGTCCAACTGAACTCCTAGATATTTCACTGATTCTGTGCGTGACTTCCACATAATTTCTGTCCCTAGAATTATTATGTTTCTGTGATTCGTAATACGTTTTAATGTAAATATTTTCGTTGCACATTTGGTAGGATTTAGAGTTATACACCATTTGTTGAGCCATGCACTTAGCGTATCGGTTGCTGATTGAAGTCGATTGATTGAGGTGTGGAGATCTTCATGCCGAGTGATTATGACCGTGTCATCGGCGAAGAGAGCAATCTCACTCATGTGTGGAATAGGAATATCATGGATGAATATGTTGAACAGTGTTGGTCCAAGAACGCTGCCTTGTGGGACTCCTGCGTAGATATTTTTTGTTGGAGATACGGTGGCGTTGATGCGAACTGCAAAGGTTCTATTTTCCAGAAACGAAAATAATATCGCTACCAGATAGTGCGGTAGAGAACTGTACAATAATTTGTATTTTAACCCTTCCACCCAAACCTTATCGAAAGCTTGAGTGAAGTCCAAAAAAGCAGCTACAGTAAATTGTTTGTTTTCATATCCCTGTTCGACTATTTCTACGACCCTTTGCAATTGTTGTACGGTCGAGTGGCCTTTTCTGAAACCGAACTGCACTGCAGGGATCATTTTAAGGTCCTCTAAAGATGTATTCAGCTGGTGTGAAATTATTCGTTCAAATAGTTTTGATAGGGTCGGCAACAGGCTTATAGGACGGTAGCTGCTACAGTCATTTTTGTTTGTTCCGCGTTTGTGAAACATAAGAATATGAGCGAATTTCCATTTCACAGGAAAGTATCCAGTTCTCATGCAAGCATTATAAAGCGAGGCTAAGTATGCAAGTGCTTTTTTAGTAAGATGTTTAAGAATCACATTCGATATTTGGTCGTGACCAGGTGCCTTTTTTAAAGGTAAAACTTTAATGTAGCTTTCAAGTTCTTTTGGTGTCGTGGGCTTGTCAAAATCCTCTGTAGTCGGTAAGTGAGTTTCATTGTAATAGTTTACTATTCTAGAAAATGGTCTATTATTGTCAGAAATTGCTGGAGTGAAGGTTTTTTGAAGGTGTTCTGCGAAGAGGTTGCATTTTTCCTCATCTGAGCTATAGGTGGAGTTTACTGTTACTAATGTCGGAATAATTTCTGTTTGCCGAGTTATATTCTTTGTGGCTTTCCATAGTTCTAAACTGGTTGGTTCTATGTTTTCGACGTGTTTCCTATAGTTGTAAATCCTGTACCTATCTATCTCTCTTCTTATTTGGTGTGTTAAATTATTTAATTGGTTTTTTAGAGGTGGTGCTTTTGTTCTTTGCCATTCTCTCCGAATTCTGCTTTTTTGTTTAATCAGTTGAAGGATATATGCCGGGGGAATGTTAGGATTGTATTTCTTTTGGGAGTGGCAGGGTTTAGTTCCGAATTCTACTGCTTCTGTGATGGTTTTAGTGAGGGTTTCGATGCTTGTGTCGATATCCTGTTGATTTGCCAGATGGTATGGGTTAACAAGTCGAGCATCCAGGTGTTTTTGGAACGTCTCCCAGTTGACATATCCTTTGATTAGCCTCTGAGGGAGGGGTACATATGCAGGGGCTGCGGTGAATGTTATAAGCACTGGAAGATGATCGGAGTCTAGTTCGGGTATTACTTTTTGTTGTATGGGTGGATTAAAGTTTTTAGTGATCATGAGGTCCAGGATGTCTGGTTGGTGATCGGATCTGTACGGATAGTAGGTAAATTCGTTGGGTGCTATGACCTGTAGCTGATGTTTCACGACAATATTGTTTAATTTAGTTCCATTGGGATTTGTTGCACGGCATCCCCAGTAGGTGTTTTTACAGTTCAAATCTCCTATTATTAATGATGGTATCGATGTGTTACACAAATTGATAATGTCGGCTTCCCTTAGCATTTTATTGGGCTGTTTGTAGGCGGTAGTAATTTGTATTTGGTGATGGCTTGTAGTGTTGATAATAACTGAGACTGTTTCAAGATCTAAAGTATGTATGTGAATAGGTGTATTAACTTGGATTTGTCGTTTTATTATTATTGCTACACCTCCCCATGCTGCTGGTGCTGGTCTGTCGTTGCGGAAGACGTAATATCCGTTGATCTTAAACGTTTCTCCGTCAGCTAAATGCGTTTCACTTACACATGCTATGTCAACCTTGTATCTGGCAAGGAAAGATATGAATACTGATCTCTGGGATTTGATCCCGTTGGCATTCCAGTTAAGGAGTGTGAGGTTATGGAGACTTTTGGGTGAATTATCCATTGAATAGATTTGGAAGGATATGTTGAGTTATAAAAGATTTTATTTGAGATAAATGAGGTATAATTAACTGTTGAATAAATTGTAGAATGGTATCAAGAAGTGAGGAGTGGGGTGGTTGCGTGTCTGTATTTGGTTTTTGGTTATGTTGCTGTTGGTTTACTTTCAGGATTTGACTATATTGGATGCTGTTGGGTGTATTTGAGAAGGAGCTGGCTTGTCTTGGATTTCTGATCGGGGCACGTTGCTTTAGGAGTTCCTGGTGGTGTGGACAACCTCGGTAGCTTGCTGGATGGGCCCCGCCACAGTTAACACAATGAGGAGGGTCTTCTTTTGTTTTAGTGCAGGCCTTAGGTACATGTTCGTTGTTGCATTTCACACAACGAGGTTTTGCAGCGCAGTAATTTTTTGTGTGCCCGAACCGCTGACATCTGTGACACTGAGGAATGTTTATTGACTTTCTGCGTGGTTCTACAGTGATTACTGTATGAAAGAGTGTTTTGACGTTGTAAATCTCTTTGGCCGTTTCGTTTGCAGAGAGTATTACAGCACATATCGGGATAGGTCTTTTATCTTTGTTTTGCAGGCGTGTTACGCTTGTTACGGGAAGTTTCTTTGCCAATAATTCTTCCTTGATTTCGTTTTCGGTAATCGAGACTGGTAAGTTTTTAATAACAATTGATAAGTGTTTTTCATTAGGGTTTTGGTATGTGTGAAATTCTACCATGTTATTCATATAGAATTTAGTTAATTTGCGATAATCATCAATATTAGTAAGATTAACTTTGAGGTACTTACTATTGTATGCCGTTGTGAATTCTCTATCCTCGGTGATTTTTTTGATGTCCGCAATGATTTCTTGGTGATTATTAACTTTATGTATGAATATTGGTGGAATTTTCACTTTATTTATTATTTGACTGCTATCATTAGTCGTTGTTTGGGTGTCGCTAACAGATGTTTCTGGTTTTGATAAAGGATAGTAGCGATTGTTCTTAATCAAATCATCGGGGTTCCATGTATATCTTTTGACCACCTCGCTAACAGGTGGTGACAGGTGATCAGAACTTCTTTTATTGTTGGTGCTATCACTGGGTTTCATTTTTGTTTAGTTATTAATTATTTAATCAGCTTACTCGGCCCTAATGGGCCGAGCTGTTGAGTTTAGTTTTTATAATTATTATTTAGTTTAATTGCTGGCATTCGATTTGAAAACTGAAAATTTTAACTATTCGCAAGTCGCGTAGATAAGGCACAATGTGGGTTAATGCACTCAGAGATATAAAACGACCTCTCTGCTTGACCGCACAGAGCGAACTCTTCTACGATTGTCGTAGGCATCTCTAAAAGTAGATATAATATTACTCTTCTTCTTCTAACCGCCCTATTGTCCAACTTTGAAAAAAGGTCTTTCTTAATGCTTGTGATTTTTTTCAAAAACATTTTTGTAAAATGTCAACTGTTGTATGAAAATTTTCAAAAGCACAATTCTTGGGTCAAGCATCCTCATGAATAGGAGGTTTACTCCATACTAAGGGAGGTGTGACCCACTAATGGACATACAAGCAATAACAAAATAAAAACAGATTAATGTTGCTAAATTGGTAGTAAACTATTTTATTAATAACAAGCTAAAAAGTACAAATATAAAAAAGTATAGTAACATATTTTATCACACATGCATTGTTCCAAATTTGACAGGCAACTTTATTTTAGGGGCAAGATGTTGTGATCCTCCTGCTAGGATTGCGTTGGGTAATTTTCTTACATCTTGTAAGATAACTGCACTAATGTCATTACCATCAGGAGATAAGATATAATAAGATTTTCTTAATCTCCGTAAAAATTTGACCTTGATGTTGTTCTTTTGAAAATCTATCATTTTTCCAATATAGAAACAGTAGTTATATGTCTTCGTAACAAATCTCACTGAAAGATGTAGAATATGTTTCTATAGTACGTATGATCAAAAATTAATCTCATCTAGTATGGCTGTGGAAGTGCAAACCAACGCCTTATTACAATATTATATTGAAATAAATTAATTTGCACGTAAAATTAATGTAATTGTTCAACAAAAAAGCTTGCGCCGGTCGAATAGACACTACATCTTAAATCTAACCTAAAAATAAAATATATTGGAGCCAGTTTTAAAGGCAGTAATTTGTTCTTTCATAGCCATACTAGATGAGATTAATTTTTGATCATACTTTAGTTTGAATGGTTCTGTTTGTGGCTCATCAGTAAACAATGGAAAATCTTCGAAATGTTCTTTACTGGAGTATTCATCTTCAGAAAAAATATAGAGTATTCGTTTGACAGACTCAACAGTTTTTTTCGTTTTTTGGTGTTCAGTTTGTTCTTCAATAGCATCTTTTATAGGTGTGTCAGTGAGGAGTCTACTGACAAATCGCTTCCTACCGTCCTTGAAATGTTTCCTAGGTCCTGCTTTAGGGAATGGACTAACTAATTCCGGAGATAAATATGAAACTGCTATAATTGGGGTGGTACAAGTAGAGACTTGAGGTTTTCACCAGATTGTTAGAAAATTCTTGCATTTTTAGAAGTGGATGTCAATGCTCATTTAGAAGAGGATGCCACCTCAGCTTCCTGTGCAGAAGTAGATGCCACTGCAGCCCCCTCTTCAAAAGTGGATGCCTCTGTAACTCCTATAGACGTGGAATTTATTTTAGGAAATTTTCGGTCTGTGGCATACGAGCTTAAAAAATCCTGTTCATGAAAAGCTGTTGAGTTAAATGGCCACATGCCAGTACAAGCAAAACCCTTTTGGATGTTCATCAGATTAAATGCACAAGGAAATGCATTCCCAACAAGGCCAGGGATTTTATAAATCGAAATAGTTTCTCCGGGATGAGTTCGCATAAAATCATCGGCAGCTTTGTTATAGAACGCCTTGAAAGGACCAAAACACTCCTATCGAGAGGTTGCAGTTGATGACTGGTATGAGGTGGTAAGGTCAGTAACGTTATTCCATTTTCCTTAGCAATCTGCAGTCGTTTTGGGTTGATATGCGACTCATGGTTATAAAGGATGATTAGAGATGGATGGTCAGAGGAACACTGTATATTTGATGAAGTGAGCAAAAAAACGCTCAAAATTCTCTCCAGTTATCCACCCACTCTCGTGTGCGCATATTTCTGAACTTGGAGGAGCATCAACTCTCATTAAATCACTTACCTTCTTTCCGGGGAAGATGACCAAAGGACACAAAGCTGTTCCAATGGCACTTACAGCACAGCAAAGTGTAACTAGCAATTAGCACCCCTCTCGTCCACATTGTAAATATTCTCCGGGCCATAGGCAATGTCTTTCAAATACCTTTGACAAATTTTCATGGAATTCATTTACAGTGTTTTCATTAAAAGTGGTTGCCCTACTAGTGGCTTGTGGGGTTCTAAAAGATAATTGTGTATGACGCAGCATAAAACCGAGGAGCTAATCAATTTTTTTTCAATTTACAACGTATTTGAAATTTTGATTCGTTTGCTGAAGGCCAACAGCAAATTCATACACAAACTTCCTAGTTTGACTTCGTGTTAACCCATAGTTCAGTTTGCTTTTCTTGGTCCATTAAAAAATGTGATTTAACATATGATTACCTTTAGAAGTTGTCTGCCCACCAGATCTTCTTAAGGTATTTTTGTCTTTTGCTGCTTTTTTTACTTTTTCGCCTTTTTTGTTTTACTGCAGCTTTAATTCTTTCGGGAGAAACTTTTTGTCTTGAATTTTTGTCAGGTTTCCATTTAAGCGGCATTCTGAAAGGTATAGCACAAAAATATTGAGAAATACAGATTTCTCTAGGAGACCCATCAACACGTGGGAGCACACTAAGCCTTCTAGGTCGCAGTGCATGGGACACAGGTCCAGAATAACAAGAACAATAACAAAAAAGGGAGGTGATCCATCACGTTAATAGTGGAGGTGTCTTGATACGAAGCAAAAAAAAACTCAGTAGTCTTCTCCACGTACATTTATTTAAATTGACGACATGTTTCAAAACCAGACTGATTTCATCTTCGGGCCAAAATGATCATTGGCAATAAAAACCACGTGTTACATTTGTAGGTAGCAATAAAATTCACAAAACACACCACATTGGAGAAGAAAAATTAATTAACCAGCAAACTACGTTATAAAGATCGTTATACTGGTTAATATATCGCAATATAAAAATTTAAATTAAAGCAAGTAAAATAGATACTAACGTTGAGGACGCTAGCACTAAGAAAAAGAAAGTGAAATTCTACCAGTGTTCAGTGTGTTCAAGGAACACAAACAAGCCCGCTGCAATCTATATTACGCTTGGTTGATACCATAAAAATCTGCAAAGGCTTTTATCCAGAACTTCCCTCACAAGGAAAATATAAAATTTGAAGATATTAAAGAGAAAAACGTGTTATTCCCTATGAAAATGTACTACAAATAGTGTTTCTCTTATCATTCTACTCACTCATTGTGAAACAAGAAAAATTGGAATCTAAATTGGCTTCAAACATTGAAAAACCTTAATAAGTGATTACATTTGTAAAACATTGGTAAAAGTTTAAGTTATATGCAAAATATCATTTTTTTTCTAAGAAATTGCAGATATGCCAAACTTAGACGATTTTATTATTTTAAGATGTTTACCCTGTATCTGTTGTAACTCTCTATCTATTGGATCTAAAATGTACTAGCTTTTGTAGGAGTATAAATGATACCTATGTAAAATGATGTTAGAGACCGAGTTTTGTAGAGTAGTGGTTAGCACGTCTGCTTAGAATTCGGAAGGTCACGGGTTCGATTCTCCTGGCCGTCTGCTCTGATTCAGGTTTTTAGGTGGTTTTCCTGAGTCAAATGAGTACCTTCTCTGAGGCGAATGCCCGGACAGTGCTTCTCCACTTTTCCTGGCCTCTCTTCCATTCTCCACCCCTCCTTTCCCTCACCCATCCTATAATTCCCGTTCTTGGCTGAAGAGGGACGCAAGGTCCCTATAGCAGCTCAACCCCCAATTGAGGGGAATTCAAATGACCCTGAACCTTTTTACCTTTTTTTGATGTTAGATAGCTGTGAAAATTGGGGAAAAATACCAAGGTCAACATAACATCCTTGTACTTTTGTACACTTGCACCCTGTAGGGCCAGTAAGAAAACTTTTACTCGAGGAAACACAAATTCCCATTTTTTATGACCATACGAATTTAGCTTAACTTGTGATGAGAAGATTAGTGTATTAGATTGATCCCTTAACTGATATTGGAATCTTGCATTTTTTGACCATGTTGAAAATGTAATTACACCTATAAGTTCCATGCTGTTGCTTTACACGGCTGTTAAAATTTTTGGCAAAGAAGTTTGTCTTACATGGTCACTTCACAATTGCCACCCTTTAGTTAATACAATTCGCGATATCTAAGAGGAAGCTGGAGAGCTCACTTTAATATATGGCTGTTTTTGATTAGTCTCGTTTCCAAATATAAGTTTAATGCATTTTATTTCATTTTAGGTAGAAAAATTTAGGTGGATCTGCTCAATTATTGGGTTTAATGATGATAAAGTTCGCATCGTAAAGGGCATAGGGAGCCTGGTGGGACACAAGAATCTTTATGGAAACAATCTTTGACAAACATTTGTGTCAGAATGACTTCTGCTACTGTTTCATTTACATTAAAAAGATAGGTCGTCACTTATATCTTGCTTAAAGTCGTTTAATGTGATATTAATCTTTATCCCAGCACTAGCTACGAGTTTAGGCTGTTGGAGATGACATCTAATATATTATTTAATCTTGAACTGATATTTCGTTTGGTAAAGGCGAGAACGCGTTAGTTAGATTGTAAGCAAATGTATTGGCTGTTCTTAGATAGCAATTAAGCCAGCTTAGTGGTTTGAATAGGCGGATTATTTTTTCATGTAAATTTATTCTTCATTGAAACTGTCCATAATGGACAGTTTTTCAAGAAATTTTTGGTTTGTAGTCTAGTAAACATTTCTACATATACATTCTATTTGACAGAACGATATAGTGGTGGTATGTTGACCAGAATAAATGAACATCTGCGTCACCTTGAAATAAAATATGATCCACGGTATTGTGTCTTTATCAAAGTACTTAACCATCTTATAGCAAAGATTGATATATTAAAACTACATAAATTCAAACAGTAAACAAATAGATGTGTTATTAAACGAAGTGTCTAGATCAAGTGGTTGTTTGCTATTTTAGGATAGACATTGAAAATCCTCTTGACAAAAATAGACCGTAGGTTAAAATTTGGCCTTTCTCTAAAATTGTCTGTTGGATATTAGAGTTTTATTATTACTTCACTTTCCTTTAATAATTTTGAAAAAATCAAATATTTTAATTAACAATGTGTCCAAATGAGAGTATAGTATGGAACATTTTGTATTAGCTAAACGTGTTTTTAAAATAGTGGTTAGAGTATGGCGGAATATCATTGCAGAGTTTATTAACTAAACTTTGGGAGTGAAGCAAAGAAAGAAAGCAAGTGAAAATGAAATCACAAACCAGGAATGGCATTCAAAACAAGAAGAAATATTGCGCACCACTGGATAGTTCGTAGTTCCACCTATTTGACTAGTATTTTTAGACGTTGCGTATAAGCGCCTCTATTAAATTTGTGATACATTCCATGACACATTTTTGAAGTTTTTGGGGGTGTTAAGTTGGTAAATGGGCAAAAATGCGAAATGAGTAAAATTTTTATTTAGACGATTGCCTGCTG
The DNA here is from genome assembly GCA_940337035.1 of Agriotes lineatus. Taxonomy (NCBI): domain Eukaryota; kingdom Metazoa; phylum Arthropoda; class Insecta; order Coleoptera; family Elateridae; genus Agriotes; species Agriotes lineatus. The sequence goes on along the minus strand of OW679196.1, from coordinate 100,884,288 downwards.
TGTATGACACGTTTTCGATGCGCCTCTCCAAATCCGAAATCGGATTTGGTAGCGGTCGTTTGTTGGCTTGGAAATAGTATCACCGTTCGTTAATGACCTTCGTGTTTTAAATAACCTGCGCGAATCTGAACGACCCGGCCGTTCCCATCGGGCGCCAATAATAATCGCACAAGTTGAAAATTACCCGTCCATTAAGTTTTTAGAAAAGGCGATACCTGGTAGTTTTGCAATTTCAATTGCTAGTGGTAGTTATGAAGTACATCTATTTATGCAATTCTGTGAAATGCAAAGCGTGTTTTTATGATACAAAGGTGTTTCATAAATATGATGTAATTATATCTTCGTTCCAATAATAGCAAGGTTATGGAATAGAAAAAAATTATGTAGTGACATTAACTTTGTTTGTAAGCTTTGTATTCAGCGTAAGTTCTACATACTAATAATATATTATGCATATAATTACTCATACGAGGATGATTGGTATTAAAAGAACTAATCTGGTCAGCTTAAATGGTCGAAGCATTGCAGATGTATAAGATCAGTAATGAACATTTGGTTTTTGTTTAAAATACACATGCTCTTGAAGAATTAAACATGACAGAAAAATTTAGCAATGTTGTGGTATCAACATGTTTAATATGTTAAATATATAATTTAGAAAATGTCAAAACTGATGTTAAGGCAAACGATGTAAAAACAGTAGTGAAATATTATGAAATACTATAACGAATAAAAATATACTGCAAGAGCTGTATGCTTATAAATACGAAATTTTTTATTGTTGGAATGAGCTATCAGGGAATCGATTAGTTTGTCTACAAAAATGTTGTTACTTTCTTTCATATTCTATGAACTGAGTGATAATCGCCATAAATTCAATATAGAAAGTGTTGCAAATGATGGACAGCATCCGCAGACGTAGTAGAAGTAGACTTAATATGCTGAGACAGCGGTAGTGCCGAGAAACCAGAGCAGGGAACCCTGAGAAGCAGACAGGCAACTACTTTTAGAGAGTCGAGGTAGTAAAATCCTTTTAGATGCAATAGCCGTTGGCCAGTCGAAGACCAGGATACTCTTGAACCAACCGGGCAGATAAGTGGACCCATCATAGAATTCTGACACTCAAGCAAAACCTTGGGGTAACGGCAGTTAGCATCCAACCAAGAGGATCCAATAAATCAATCCACTGACGCAAACGGACAGAGCCAATATAAATACGACCAGGATATTCTATCTGGAGCATTCATTCGACGGCAGTCATTGCATTTCGGTTATTCGATTCACGTTCACGTTCACGTTCAGTGAGTTTTGTCTAAATATAAGAGTGATGGTAACTATTTACCATGCTAGTTGCTAATCGCGCACTGTATGTAATTGTGAATATTGTTGAATTTTGTTAAAGAGTTGTTATCCACACCATATTTAGCATTTCCAAATGCTCTGGATATTACCATCAACGCCATTGGTAACCCAGCAAATAAAACTTTCTCAAACAGGAAAGGCCAATGTCCCATGAGTGGGGGTGTTTATAATAAGACGGACAATGATGATCTTTTATTTCTTGTACCGCTTCTTTTCCATTGTCATTTATTTTAATTGGGCATCATAATATACAATCAACTACCGATAAAACCACATTATGGGGTATGTATTTGAGTTATATTATGAGTATTGTGGGTTCAGTACTAGACAAGAGGAACTATTTCATCATATGCAAAAACGAAAAGGAAAGTTTCGAAACAAAGTTATTGCAATGTAATGTTCAGAAAATGTAAAAGGTTGTGATTGTGCAATTTAAGAAAATGAGCTTCAATAATATCGACGCATTTTTACAGTTAATGGGCTGCACAATGACACTTCCGGGCAGAAATTAGTACTGCACATGCTTATCGTATACATCAATTAAAAGAACAAGTTTATTATGATAAAGCTAAATATGCGTATCAAACACAATCATAACGCTGATGAAAATGACTAGCGAAAACTGAAACCGAAATGATGTTCAGAGAGAATGGAATACGTACATAGGGAATGATTTTCAACTACAAACATGGACACTTGGCCTATGCGGACGATGTAATTTTTATGGCAAGAACAAGAAAAGAACTAGTCAGAATAGTTGATTAAGTAGTAGAAAGGAAAGTGGAAGAATGTGGGCTACATATGAACAACAAAAGAACAAATTACCTGGAGATGAACGAGCGGGAAACGGAAGCCAACAGTAAAAATGATAATAGAAGGGATTAAGGAATATAGTTTCGAGAAAACAGTTATAATACTTGGGAGTTATCTTGACGAGTAAAGGAGATAAAGATAAGAAACGTGACCAACAGACTAGCGAAGGGGTGGGGGGAGGGGGTCCAGCGTATCTAGAACTAAGGTAAATGCTGAAATAAAATGTCTTACGAACAGCTAAACTACGAAAAATACATAGAACGGTAACTAAATCCATAGTGCTGTATGGCTATAATGAATACAAAAAGAGAATAAGCTGAGTATCTTGGAGTGAAGGGTTCCAATGAAAATATTGAGGGTAATATCAAAAAGAAGAAGAGGACTACCTCAAAAAAGTGGTTAGATGCGGTAAAAGAGGAACTGAAAGAATAAGCTTGGAAGACTGGAAATAAATAACAAATGACAGAGAGAAATGGAGCAAAACGGTAGGGAATTGAAGGTTAATTGACGTGGGTCAATTTTCCGAAGAGCGAATGTTATGGATGTTGATTTATTTTCGTGGATTTTGATTCACCAAGTTGTTATCCATCTTTTGAGAGCCTCTAGCGTATTTTGTAAATGTGTTGTTGCAAATATCTTGGCATGCATCTTGATAGCAAACTGACTTGGAAAACACATATAAAAACCAAAAGGAAAGAATTAGATATCCGCGTGAAGAAAATGTACTGGCTCCTCCGATGGAAATCTCAACTAAGTTTGACAAACAGAATGTTGCTATATAAGATCATGATAGTGCTGATATGGACATGAGGGATCCAGTTTTGGGGGTGTGCTAAGTTATCGAACATAGAAATTCTCCAACGCTTTCAAAGTAAAACATTTCGTGCAATTTTAAAAAGTGACAAATCAAGCCGTTTTAATATACAGTAAAAGGAAAGGCAATTTTCTAAAGTGCTAGAGGTAGACACACGATGACAAAATTATTACAATTTCTAATATTCGGAAAACCGAAAAAGTTGTAATTGTCCAATTCAAGACAATGAGCGTGAATAATATCTATGCATTTTTTGAACAGCAATTAATAAATTGGGATTGATCAGAATAATAATCAACATCTAGTGCACACGGTAGCACGAGAAGAATTATATTTGATTAAAATCATGAAAACACTGTATTCACATTCCACTAAGAACCATAATTGAAAAGAAGGGTATACTAGCACTGTGATAACGTATGGAAGAGGAACATTAGTGTTGTTGCTAGCCTCAGTCAATACAATAGATACAAAGATAATGGTATTTTTCTGTACTAACTCCAGTAACTGCAAAGCTTGTTCAAGTTTTAAAAAAATGCCAAATTCCATTAACGTATGCAGCAAAACTGAAGCAGTACACTAGTTCAAGTAGTGCAGTTGCTGTGTCTTCATAAGAAAGTCACACCCTTATCCTTGGGATACGAGTCTGGCGGTCGAATAAAGGAAATCGAGATTTATTTAAATAAATGTCATCTCCAACTGGCCATCTAGGTTTACACAAGAACTCTCTGTTATTATGTGCATGAAGGTAATTTTTCTCTAGAGTTACTTGTTCAATTATTGTCGAAGTCATTTTTTCTACGCCGATTACCGCATCTACCCATCTAGATTACACCTGTTTCGAAAAATAACCTGACGCGGTCACTGACATTTTTTTTGTTTAAATCATAAAAGATATAAAAAATTATGAAGACACAAAAAAGTAACCAGTGGATGTCTCTTGCTGGATTTTTAAAAAGTTATCAGCGTTGCCATTAGAATGTTACTTTCTGATTTGTGTCTGAACACCCAAATCTATCCAAGTGTTCTATTGCTATAAAAAAAATTTGAACGTGACTTGAACACGTTGTCTTTAGGAACTAGAGATCTGAGGCAAAAACTCAAATGCGTTTTCTATTTCATGTTAGGGTCGACTTAAGAAGTACTCTGTAAATGGTAAGTTCGTTCGTCGGTCCGCTATGAAATGACAGGTATAGTTCAATAAAAACCTCTTATGTGTGGTATGTTTTCATAGATAATCATGGAAATCAAACACATTTATTTATTTACCTTATTTTTACAGTCACGAACAATCAACAGACGTGAATTCAGTTACAGATTGTCCTCAAAACTGTAGTGACCTTAGTGGCATTTAACAGACTTATTTGGCGCCTACTATTGTTTTTTGTTTACTATGATATGAGGATATTTTGAGATGCAAAGTTATGAGTAATTAGATGTTGCATAATATTTAGTGAATCAATCGAATAAAATTGTAAATTTCTAAAACTTTTGTAATGTGAGACCATGTGATATTGTACTTTAAACATTTTTTGCAACATTGTTTAGCAACCCTGTACATACAGTGCGGTAGAAATTTTAGATTCTCGGAAATTAAAACAGTTACAGTCGGTTAAGTGGGGCACAGTTGATGATTGCTTCGGTTTTAAAAAAGTCGTGGCGTATTTTTTTATAACCTATATATCTGTATCTATCTCGTGTACCACGATCTCTTTGGAAACCAAAAGCATTATTAAATGCCCCTCCTTTAGGCGTACATTGCGGTCTATTAACGTTTGAATCTGTTAGCTATTTGTACTCAATATTACCTTGTTGACTACTATATATTTTATTATTGAATGTGTGTTTTAGTTAAACTTATTTTTGATCCGGCCGTTTCGTAAGTTTATTGCAGATTATTCTGATTGCCTATAGGCTTTTATGTTTATGAGTTCTCGTTTTGCTGCATTAAAAACTCATTGGCACCCCTTTGCAACGATTACTGAATTTATAATTTTGTAAAGAATGTTACAGTATCAAACTGTTTTAACGACACTCACGAGTGACTAAGTGCCAAATATTCGAATATGTCCGGGAAACGTCCACACTTACCCTGGAAATGGCACAAAACAGGCTAAAGGCCACGGCTCGAATACGCTCAGGGAGATGGGCGTCGTTCAAGAAACGGTACACCACAGGGCAAGCGTGATGGTATGTATAGGATGTTACAAAATAAATGGGCGCCACAAGTTTCAATAACCCACGCTTAACCAAACATTGAAAGCCAAATGGGGTAGAAATACTCAAGTACTAACTCTGGGAAACAACAGTGTAGCGACAGTGCGTCGAACTACCTGCAACACTCATGAACCGCTCCCCAGGGCTCACCTTACATCGATCTGGACATAGCGACGGAATCACCCTGTAAATAGTAGTGTATAGTAAACAAATCTATTAGGCCAAAACTCAGGCCGACAGTTACAATAGGGCCGAGGTGGTCGGCGTACACAATAATATACTCACTAGAAAGACTAAATATAGGCTCAGTTGGAAGCACCTTATCTAACATCAGCACTTACATATGTACAAGTAAATTCAGGAATGAGCGCCTAATGCTTTGGTTAAATGCTGTTAGTAAATATATTTAATTAAGTACGCAAAAGTGAAATGCAACAATGAACGCACTGTGCCTTGGTTAAATGTTATTAGTAAATATCTTAATTAGTTACACAAGAGTGAAATGCAACAATGAACGCACAATGATTTAATTAAATGTTATTAGCGGGCGTGTTTAATTAGTTACACACGCGTGAAAGGCAACAATAAACGAACAGTGCTTCGATTAAATGTTATTAGCAAATATCTTTAATTAGTTACACAAACTGAACACGAAATACCTTGTTTTTGACCGGCTCAGCCTCGATGCGAGAATGTTGAATGCGGCAACCTGGTGACGACTCTTACAGCTATGATTTGACTTGGGGTGGGTGAAACTCGAAGACGTCCAGAAAATCCCCTTAATTTATTCGGGAATGGTTGCGTAACGCCCTTTTGGCGACCACAAACCTGAGGAGCCGTTAATTAGCCTGATCGAAAGGAAGATCCCGTACCAAATAACGGAAATATCAGCTAAACAAGCTTTCGTAAATACTGAACGAGCAGCATCGGCGGATTAGGGCATCAACACAGAGCACCCAGAGCACACTTCCACAACTTGCCGAGAACCGTCTCACAATTAAGAAAGTCACAAAATTCCCTGTAACAGCACAAAGGAAACACCGGACGCATCCACGTCGAAGCGCGAAGGCGTCCACCAAACACGCTATTCGACTGTCCTCTCTTGCGGGCCGAGCCTGACTCTCCTTTAGCAAACGCTACGCCTAGCTTCGCGCGAGACGCGCTTGCCCGATACAGCCAATGAGAACGCAGTATCCTCGCATATCAACAGCGAAACAAGTCGCGAGTGAAAGAAAGCGACTAACGCTTAAATTATTCGAGACAGCTGTAAACCAGCTCTCTTAAATGCGACGGGACCAAAACAGCTGCAAATACGACTGCATAGAGGTTAGAGCGGTGCCGCTACACGTTTTAGCAAACCAAAATCTACTTGCGTGTCAACTTTAGAATTTTAGATCTAAATAGCGGAAGTGTTATGCGGTAAAATATGACTGAAACAGAACCTACAGGAGAAATCGTAAACTTTGTACTGAAACTAGTCCAACAGGTAGCATATCGGTAAAACATAAAATGGGCTAGACAAGAACTCATGCCGTCTTCATTGTAGCTGATCGGCCCTCGAATGTGTCCATGTAGTCACGACAGTTTGGTAAATTATTTTGGCAAATTTTGGTATCAACCGACTCTCTAACTTTTTTAGTTTCCGAAATCCTAATAGCAGCATGTCCAATTTGCAACACACTTCGCATATTCTTCATTTTTTCTTCAAGTTTTACATATGGAGGTTGTATAACTTTAATGTTATTGCATCACATTAAAATTATTTTAAAAATGCCACCATAAATTCTCTGTCCAAACAATATCGGCTAGCTGGAATTTAATTTTTAATTGCAAAATGATTTAAATGCCAGGAAATCTATGTGAAAATGCTTTCTGTTTATGGAAAATCTTGTTATTTATAGAAAGGCACTAATTAAAGGATAAACTACTGATCAATGGCGTGTTCTTTTTGCAAGATAACGCACGTCCTCAAATAGTTACCCAGTTCAAGCTTTAGTAATTAAAACATTAATTGAATAACACAGTAACAGTTTCCATACAGTCTGGACTTATGACCTGGCGAATTTCACATGTTTAGTCTCTTCCAGTAGGTATATTTAGTTGACATAATTAAAATTAGCATCAAGCCTACTAAAATATGTTTTTTCTCTCTTTCTCACTCAAGCGTAGTCCGTTTTGTTTTTCGTGCCATCTCATTGTTGTTATATTCAATTATGGGCCTAGGCTCAAGGCTTTATCCACATTTTTTATTTTTAAAAGACTCACCGCGATGGGAGATCGAACTCACGACCCTTGGATTAATAGGCAGGATGCTTAACCACTAAGCCACCGAGCCCGGCCTGTCAAATGTTAGTAAATACTCCTAGTTATTCTTACATAGCAACCACATAACCTTGAAACATGATGGCTACGATGCTGGCGATAACATTTAAAATAATCACAATATTAATGATAATCTAAACAACCGGCGAAAATGTTTAACGGTTTAGCACGGTAGAATTCAGATAACTAACTACCTTTGCTTCACCTCAACTACGAAACACCAGCAGGGGATACTTTTCTACTATTTAAGTAAATAATATTAGCAGATGCTATTATTGTCTAAATATAATATGTATGTAACCAATCCAAAAAATTTCTTACTGCCAAAAGATGAGCACATGCTCGTAAGCTACTCCAGTGTGTGTCTGAATAAACAAGTGACGGTTGTGAATGCGTCGGAAATTCATGTCGTCTGGCCAATAACGTTGGGACTTGTGACCGCTATTTGGTAGAGGATAATCTACGTCTTCATATAAAAAGCTTTTGAAGATATTGTTGGTCGTTAACAGCTACCTTTCCGTTGGGCGTGTTTATATGACGTTATCCTTGAGAACATCGTCAATTGTATTGTAATGGTGTCTTTCTATTTTAATTTTTCATACTTGAAGACTTATAATATTAGATTTTATATAGTTTCTGGCCTGGTATTGTTGCCTGATTATAAGTAGCAATGAGAAATTGGAAGATAATGAAAGACAGCTATGAATTTTTAAAATTGTTATATTCTCTTGGTCAATGATAAAAATTATTTATATACTGATGGACTATACTAAAAACAGTATTGAATGTTACAGTACTCCACAAGCAGCAGTAGTTTGTTCTTTAACTGAGGCGAGTCAAGGTAATGTAGTTGATCTTTGGTTACTTAACATCCAAACAAAAACTAAGCAAACTTTAATAGATTCCACTAACAAAAGAACGGCCAATTTCTCGCTTGGCTGGATCCTTAGGTGAACGCGAGCATTTGTATTTGGTCAAAACTGATGTTTTGTAACCAGCCATAACCGCCGGTTAATTAATCACATCGCCGACGAGGACCGCGTCCGCCATATTTAGCATGGTTGATTTAAATTTAGCAGGTTCAGTTCACTAAACTCTAAGTGCATTCGCGGCATCGCAGAAGTGTCAAACCTGGAATTCATCTGCGAATGCGACGTTACGGTCGAAACTGTGCCGCCTTCACGTTCCGGCGTTCCTGGAGAGGGTCGATGCGAGATAATCGCACTGTCTGTATTTATATCGCGCCCGATGGTAACGTTTGGATGTTTGTAGCAGCACGCGGGATAAACATCAGAAATAAGAAAAGCTCTCAAAATAAGTTCTACGTTCCCAGAGTCATTATTGACGCACTTTTGGTCAGGCAGTGATCTCGTGCGACTATTTTGAATTCGGCTGTCAACAACAGAAGGAAATGCACTGGAAAGCGTGAAAGCTTAGCGGACATTATTCGCTCAATGTAATGGTTCTATTTATAGTTTAATTGTTGAACGGATGAGCTTGAAAACGCTGTAATAAATGTAAAACTGTACCAGTTTGACCTACAATTCCCATAAATTATATTTACTTCAATTATGCATTAGAACTAGAATTGAGAAGTGTTTTAAAACATGTAGAAGAGATAAAAGTACTTCAATTATGTAGTACGTCAATTACCCCAATGGCATTACGGTTTCAAATGTGGTCGCATTTGAATTGCAATGTTTACGTCAATCTTCTTTTCAGGTAATACCGGAGGTACCTAAAGCAGCATGTTACATGAAGATTTAATCTCAAGCTCAGTACGAGCACTGTCTATCCATTCAGCCTATTCTACATATTCCAGTTTTAGACCTAGCCCTCTATTTATTTTATCGCCGTCCTGGTGCGCTTTTTATCTTCTTTTGCTTCCTTTTTCATCCCATGTTTTTCATTTGCTTATGACAATGTTTCAGCAATAGGCATTACTTCTCATTATATACTGTCCATTTTAAAATTGCCATCGCCTAAAACAGATAGCCTTAGCTATGCAACAGCTAGAAGAATGTTATTGCATGCTGAGGTTACAAAGAAGACTAACTCAAGTTGGCGGATACGATCCAGCCAATGCCGTTTTTGAGTTAAACAGGTTGAACTTATAAGTTGATTGCACTCACAGCTTCAAACTAATTTGTTCCAGAATAGTGGTGCACACAAAATCGAGACAACTTACCGGTCGAAGGCTTTCACAACTATGATATTAATTAGAGGTAAAATACTTGGCAAACAAAGAAAATGTAGGCACTTTTAAGTGCGATTTCTTTAATAAATAATCAACCCTGTAAAATTGGTAAGTCCTAAATATCAGACACAAATGTAGAAATATACATACAATTGAAATTGATAGAAATTATAGACAAAATACAGACTGGTCCAGAATTCGCTGAAGTTCAATGCTACCAACATAATTTAGAAATTTTAAATAAATACAAAAAATCTATAACTTGACCATGGATATGGAGAAGCCCCAATAACAAAACTAAGAACGAAATAGACTACATTATTTTAAATAACAAATATATAGTAGCAGACGTCACCGTTCTAAATAAATTCGACGTTGGGAGCCATCATAGACTGATCAGGTCAAAAATTGCTATAAATATAAAATTTGAAAGAAATAAATTAGTAAGCAGACCTCAAAAATATCCAATCCTAAAGGAACTGAAACAAAACAAAAAAAAGTAGGGTAGGGTGGGGTTAACTGGGCCGATTTTTCTTTGACAATTTTTTTCTTGGAATTTTTATAAAGAAACTGAAATGTTAAAGTACGGACTCATGAATAATATGTTTAAGAACACTGATGGTTTTTATCAACATTATATCATCACTATTGTGGAGGTTACTTTTAGTTTTATACAAAGAAAACTTTTGGGCCAGTTAACCCCATAGAATGGGTTAAGTGGACCATCTAGTAGGGTTAAGTGGACCTATGTTAAAAAAGGGTTGTAAATTACATATAAAGTGTAAAGTAATATTTGCATTGAAAAAATAAATTTATTTTGTTCTGTAACAGTAAAATAGACTACAAACATAAATGATATTTATTTCATACTGCATCGTAAAACCCATGTTTAAGTTAATGATTTTAGTCCGGAAAATGAGGCTTTACGGGATCAGGTCCGGTAAAACATTTTACTGGACTCAAATGAAATAAACAGGTCCGGTAAAACATTTTACCGGACTCAAATGAAATAAACAGGTCCGGTAAAATATTTTACCGGACTCATATGAAATAAATCAATAATCAAACTATTTATTATTTTCAACTGAAAAAAAAAATTTTTGTAGTTTTAAGTAAAAATCTAATAATTGCAGTATGAAATAAAACGCATTACGACATACGTCCGGTAAACTTTTACAGTAGCTCGTCTCAACATTCCAGACTCGGCTCCTACGTCGCCTCGTCCCGAAACGTTTGGACTCGCTACTGTAAACTTGCGTTTACCGGACTTATAACGTAAATTACTATTCCATGAATATAAAAAACATAAATGATATTTCTATGAATACAAAAAACAAATGATATTTCTATGAATACAAAATAACACAATAGTTTAAATTATGCTATATCGTTCAATGACCTCTGACCAGTTGACCCCACCTTACGACGGTCCACTTAACCCCACTTAACAATTTTGTAAAAAGTTGGTTGGGCAAGGTTAGGTTCTAGGGATAAACAAACTGTTTTTATGGATTTGGTAGAACACTAAAACATGTTGCAGATGACGTATTCAAAACTTACCGAAATATTACGTGTTCCGATACAGAGCAAGCACAACATACACAAAATTTTTACACGAACATGTGCAATTTCAACTTTTTCCTCTAATCTCAAACGCCTGCTCTAAAAATCTTCAAATGTCAACTGACAATAAATAGTGATGCCAACTGCATTCTACTACGTCACAATTAGTTTAATATCTCGTCGCAAGATGTAGCAATGCATGGTGGACCGGTTGACCCTCCTGTCCAGTTAACCCCACGCTACCCTATCAACAAAAACTCGAGACGAAACCTTCATCAATACAAAAAATTGAAAGAATGGAAATAGATTAGTTGTAAAAAAAGATAAAAGACCATATCAAGACTCATACCAAACGAATATGCTCAACCTCGAAACCAAAGACAAGTAAAATAAAGCAAGAAACATATGGAGAAAAGAAGAAATATGGACAAAACTTCAAAATAATACGCGGAACTAAATAAAGTAGTCCACAATAAAATAATAACCGACATAAGAACACATGACGCGGAGAAGATCCAAAAGGTAATAGAAAACAGGAAGTACTGAGATCCATAAACAACTAGACAACCAAAAATCTGGTGTGATACACGCACACAACTTCCTTTTACAGTGATCTTATAATTAGCCAAAAATTTAATTTTTAATTTTTAAGCATTTGTCAAAAATTTCAAATTCTACAGAAACCGTACAAAATAGAGCGTTAGTTCAAGAGACAAATTTTCTCTAAAATTTTAAGCCGAATTCAAAAATGTAATAATATACCGGGTGTTCTATTTAAAATAGTAGTTAATAAAAAAAAAAGAAAAAAGCAAAAGAAACCCATGTTAGAGGTATTCAACTGGAAAATCACCTATCTCACATTAATACACATTAAAAATGTAATAAAAATGGAAAGTTTGAAACAAATCGTTAGAGCCGCTTTTGAAAAAATCGAAAAAAACTGAAAAATCACAAAAGTAAACACATACTTTCGGTTATGCAATTTTCTTCAAAAGCTTGCTAACGCATCTAGATAGTACACAGTTTTAACGCCATACCTCTTTTCGATTTTGAGATATTCTGTTCACAGACGCACACACAGAAACACACACAGACAGACCAATAAACAAAAACATGTTTTTTTGGTTCAGGGGACTTTAAAACGTAAAGATCTGTTGAAAACTCAATTTATCGTAAAATGAAGTAAAAACAAAAAATGTGAAATTGAACAAGGGAAAGATCAAATAACTAAGACTATAGAAGACGTTTACAAAGATCTATACTTTCCAAACAGCAGAGATGTGCATCTTACTTTATAGTTTGACATATCTTCTATAAAGCATGTTGTTAAGATCCAGATACAAAACGCTTTAAAAATTTAAAAAATATATATTTCCTTTAAATAACAACCACTTACAGATACATAATCTTACATTCAACATAGTCATAGCCATTTTCTAAAAAACTTATCAAATGTGTAAATCAGCTTCTGTATACCCTTTTTCCCTTTCAAATCTTTATTTAAGTAAAGAAACACATAAACAGGTAACTTGTTTGTGAATTTCCGCGGAGCACTCACTGTAACGGCCCTTTTTAATTTCGACGTTAGAATCCTAATTTATCATTGTGAGGCATATAAGCCTGTCCTCTTTCTTTGATTAATTCTTTTAACTCTACAGTTTGGTGGGAGTAGAGCTAACTTCACGAGTTTCCGCCCACAATAATTTCAAGGACTTCCAGGTAGAAGCAGGTCCAGCTTTTTAAAAAAGCAATGGGAACAGTATCTACGCTCTCCGAACTAAAAAAAAATAAAATTCAAGCTGTACTTGTTCCTTGGGCCGTTATCTAACATGGAGTGAGCACATGTTGCTGCTTAGGGTTTTTGTATTAATTAATTGTTAAATTAGGCCCGCTCTGCATCTATTGCTACAAATGCTCTCCACGCTTTTCATTCCCGGGGTGCACCATACCCTAGTCCGCCGCAGGCAACTATGCTTGGTGTCCGTTTTCTCTGAGATAAATTTTATTCGCCGAATTTGAGCGCAGAACGTTCGGTGTTAGACGTATTTTATTTCCGTAAGTTGCCGCATTTGCAATTCAACTGCCCGTGGCAGGAATCCGAAATCCTCCGGCGATAGCTCCAAGAGCATCCCATTTAAGCAACGTGCTGCGCTGGATTAGACTAATTAATTAAATAAACTGTGAGTGCTAGCGCATGCCTCGTTCTAGATTGCATAGCAACGGAATTTTTATATTTGTATTAATACTATTTTTTTCTATAGTACATGTTAAAGTGTGCTTTTATCAACTCAAAACAAAAGGTCAAGTTTTACTTTAACAGCAAGGGTAGATAAAGTAGCACTTTAACATCAAGGATAGATAAAGTAATTTAATTTTCTAACATTTGTTTAAATTAAATATGACAGCTTCGTATTATCGTAGCAACCCAATCTAGCTACTGACATTTTGAAATGTGATTGACTGTCCTTATTTTCTTTTAAAATTGTTAAAGTTCTTGCTATAGAAAAAAATATTGTATTATACACGACGATAAAGTTATTTCTATCCACTCTTGAATCATTAACGTCTCGACTTCGTCTCGACGTTAAACGATTCACTGGTGGATAAAATTTAACTTTATCGTCTTGTATAATAAATTACTATTGCCTGCGTTGTAATGCGACTTTTAAGTACAAAAACCATTAGGATTTATCGCGCTCGGTATAAAATATAAGTTGAACTTTTGTTTGTAGCTGCCTTTAATAAGGATTTCTATTGGTAATTAGCTTACCACGTGTGCTATTATCTGCAAGCGGATAATCCGTGCATCTGGGTTGATCACGTTTTTAACATTTTAAAATCGGTTATTTAATTGTGTATTTTTTTCTATAGCACATGTTAAAGTGTGCTTTTATCAACTCAAAACAAAAGGTCAAGTTTTACTTTAACAGCAAGGGTAGATAAAGTAGCACTTTAACATCAAGGATAGATAAAGTAATTTAATTTTCTAACTTTTGTCTAAATTAAATATGACAGCTTCGTATTATCGTAGCAACCCAATCTAGCTACTGACATTTTAAAATGTCATTATTTTCTTTTGAAATTGTGAAATTTCTTGCTATAGAAAAAAATATTGTATTATACACGACGATAAAGTTATTTCTATTCACTCTTGAATCATTAACGTCTCGACTTCGTCTCGACGTTAAACGATTCACTAGTGAATAAAATTTAACTTTATCGTCTTGTATAATAAATTACTATTTTTCAAATTCAGTTTGCAATATGGTCATATCCAACGTAGTTATTTGCTTAATTAGTAAATCTTGCTAGGCGTTTGCATTGCATCCCAGTTGTTATATATTTTTTGGGTGAGCACAATATAACCTTTTAATATTTTTGCTCTCGCTTCGTAAATTCGAGTCTGTTTTATTTCTTGCGTGTTCGTAGCGCCAGGTTTAACTGTGTAATTGTTCTAGAATGAATTGTTTTTATGTTTGACGATAATTAAAACCTTTCATTCCTACTGTTGATATTTTATGCTTTATTCACCCCCAACACACCTGCTCGTTTCTTTTGAGTTTAGGATTGTTAAGCGAGAAGCCACAAAATGTAGTGCGTTTTGGACTATTAGCTAGACCCTTTTTTGTCGTGGTGAACGACTTTTGCCCGTTTGTGTTTCCAAATTTATTATATGCATGTTTTAACCTCAAGAACCGCCGCCTAGTCCTTATCCATGCGATTCATTTCCGGGGGTTTGAGCTAGCTAGTATGGTGGTTATCTTTCGTATAAGGGTGCCACATCATCTTTTGCTTGTAGAAAAAGTATCACGGAACGAACTGCGCATTTGTGAACCTTTGGATCGGCTTCGCCACTATTAAACAGTGTCACTCACATTACTCTAATAAAACATATCGTCTTGCTGACAGACCAACGAGAAATGATCAAGGTCATAGCCAGTGTAAGTACAACCATCATAAACAAATTCCTACTGACCTAGATGCGATGTATCTTTATTTCACGAATACATCTTGTACTTTTTAAGCACGACTTTCAAAATAACTCAATCTATCTATTGATTATTTCCACCTTTTGCATTCCGTTTACTATGATTCATTACAAGTATGGTTTATTAGAAACGTATTCTAACGAAAAGGTGGTATGAATTTGGCAGGAAGGTTGTTTTCCAAGATAGTAGCGATTATGGCTGATAAATAAATACGAAATCTCAGAATATCACGTTTTCTTAAAATGGTCACAGTTCGTTAATTTTGTTAAGTAAGAATAAAACTGCACTATAAGTGAAAACGAATTATAAATTATACTATAACCAAAACTGAGTAATGTACGTCGATAAATAACTTGAGCGGAACTATGTAAATGAAAGCATTTTATGAACTCGAAATGACAGATTCGACAAATTCAATGCTGCAAGCCGAATGGAAAAGTAAAATTTACCATTGGATTTTCTTTGGCATGCCTTCAGACACACTGCATAAAAAAATCAACTACGCTGCTTGCGTGCATCCGTCAAACTGGATCGCTTCCTCCATTTCATAATACAACAATAAGCCTGTGTGTTACGTAGTGTTTCTAGCCGAGTAGTTAAGGTGTTTGCCTAGAAATTAGATTCCCTTTAGGAGTGAGGTTCGAATCTTGCCGACTGCAATATCTTTGGCGAATTAACATTAATTCACATTATTTCGTTTGATTATTTCAGTCTCATTAGAAACATTAAACTATTTGTACCTGTTGCGTGCACAGCGGAGACTGGAAACTAACTCAAAACCTAGGTGCACTATCAGTTTAGATAAAAAGCTTAAAGGGGTAGAAAAAATATTAAACATTAAGCTAGTCTTAATCTAAATATGGAAATGCAGATCCATAATACATTTTTGACCCGCATTTAATTATTTTTCGTAAAAAAGTAAAGAAGTAAATAAACAGCAGATGTTAAAATAGTTACTTTATTGTTTTTCATGAGCAGAAGTGAAAATCAGTTTTAATATCAACGCATAAATGAGGTACATTTTGAAAACTATATACTATGACTATTTACACTTTTTACCGAAAGTAAGTATAGTGGCAATGGTAATTGCTACATTTTTTCTAGATGGTTGTTGAATTTTTGATATTATTTAAAAAAAATTAAACTTACCACACATTCGAATAATTTAGCAACAATTAGACTTTTTATCAGAAAAAAAACCATGGGTGGAATGAAATGTATTATACCGCTGAACAAGGTTGCGAATCAAGGAATTTCATTCCTTCTATGCATTTTTTATCGTAAGACTACCAGTTTCTGAGTTATTATGCGAGCACATTTCGTGGGATGTTACTTCATGCGAGTTGTATATAAGTAATGCCCTAATTTATTGAAGGTATCACTTGAATTTTGTAGATAGTTTAATAACTTGTTTTATATTTTGCTATGATGCGTCACCTTAACAACCAACTAGGTGACGTAATCGTAGCATGATTTCCATGCAGGTATAGCAGCAGAGTCACCGAAAAAAAATGGGGATGCTTGTGTGTCGATGGACACACGTATACTGCATGCGGCTGAAACAGAAATTGCGCCAAATTGGGGCGGCTGTGCATAATCGCATGAGAACGTAGGTGCAGATTCAAGAACAGACCCGCTAGAACAATGCGGCTATGTCTGAGAATGTGAACTAAATGGTTTGCATGCGGGTATGACAGCAGGGTCACAAAAAAACAAACATGCTAGTAGAAGGCGGTGCAGGTGTACATGCACACCGACGGATTATACATGCAAGAACTTGCAGTTTTGAAACAGTATTTTGGTGATTTTGAATTTGTGAAAATTAACCTTTGTTTGAGATTAAACGATACGAGTTGTACTGTTAGTTAATAATAGTGTTTTTATATATTTTTAAACTTGAGTGATGCAAGTGAGTGCTTCGGGAGGACCGAAAGGCCGATTAACGATGTTTGAAAAGAATATGGTTTGGTATAATATGGATCGCATTATGTCCGAGATGTGCGTACAAATGATGTTCTCTTGAAGTCGATGCAGTATTACGAAATTTCAGCGGTGTGGTTCTTTCGCTTTCTGAAAAACTATTAGTTAAATATCGTGGAGTTATTTGCAGAGAATTTTTTTGAGTTAAGATAGAAGCGCTTTGCAGAAGGTTTCGTGGAAGTTCTAGAACTGACCTATCGATGGTTATTATACTGTAATTTTGGTAAGATGACATGCAAGCTTTTGTAGTGACATGTAGAGGTTTGTAAATGAGAACTGTTATTGCAGTTATCTTTTTAGTTTTCTGCAATAGATTGGTTGGTATTGTTCACTGCGGCAGAAGGCATCCGATGAGTGTGTCCAGCCGCCTTCTGCTAGTTGTGCATGACATTCCAGCTGGACAAATCGCAGCAGGTTCAGGTGGTGTCTCCGGCGGTTGCTTACTCTCGCTGGACGAGGTTGTCTGACGAGCTCAGTTGTCCAGAGTGCAGTAGATGGGCCAGTTTCACGTTCGGTGTCACCATATATTAACGAATATTACTTCATACGAGTTGTATGTAACTAACCCCAAACTTATTGAAGCACTAAATGAAAATGCGTGTGTGCGTTTGAAGATATTTTAACAACTTATTTTATATTTTGTTATGATGCGCCACCTTAACAACCAACTAGGTGACGTGGTCATAACAGTACCTCCCATATTTAACATTTTATTTTGATATCTACATGAAAGCGACTTGGTTTTTGATGCATACGTTACTTATATTGAAAGATACTTTGGAGCTACATAAAGGCAGATACATATTTAAAAAAAAACGAACCATTGTGTTATATTTACAATTTGTCTGCATGTTGTTGATATTTATGCTGCCATTTAGATTTAATTTGAATTCCAGTGCATTTTCGTTGAACCCTTGCCTTGCATGCTATGATAGAGTATCGGAAATGATCAGTTAACATGGCAGGTACTGGACTTAAACCCAATACCCTTGATTTATTAAGCAAATGTTATACACCTGACTATCTGGGTCAAATGGATTTGTTTACATCAGTCTAAATATAGTTAATACACCATGAAACATAAAAAATACGGTAGTATAGTGCTTACCATTGTAAAAAGCGTTTAAGACATTTCAGCAAAGTTACTGGTATTCAAACTTAAGGCATTGATCTTTAACAAGGTAAATTATAGGTGTTTCTCTGGTTTTATTTGTATTGTAGTATTAATAGCTTATAACCATCCGTGCATTACACAGAACATTATTTTTAACCGTTTAAATCACGCCACATGTACAGTAATTTTTTTGTATGTTTGCCAGGCATTGTCTTGCATTAGAAGAAAATTTATCCGAACATGTCGGATTGTTGAAAACTGGTTCCTATATTAGTCAAAATTATATTTCTGGATATGTTTATTAGGGTTAGTATAGTGACTATTTCCTTCGAGAGTTCGTATAAGATTGTATTTTTAAAATAGTAACTAATTATTTATGATAATGCCAACTATCCTGTTACAGATTTATTGGTAATCAACGGTTTTTTTGCAGAAAAAGAAAATTAGTTGTATAATGCAATTTCTTCGAGCACTAGTGTTTTTGTATCTATTGATATGCGTATGTATATAAGGCAAAATGTTTAAATAGATAATATGAAAGGCCTAAATTCAAGTAATCTAACGTTCGAATTACCTAAAAATCAAACTATTAAATTAGGATCAGATCTTTAATGCAAATATATTTGTATCAGCTTTTAAAAAAACGCACGTAACTCATAATATCTTGAAGAATGTCGACATCCGGAACTCTAGGGCCTTACAAACACTTCAATCTCTAGAAGAGTGTCGACACCAGTGACTGCTCATTGCCTAGGAAACCAAGCAGTTAAAAGTTCCGATGGAATAGACAATGGGCAGAACTGCATCAAAGGGTTTGCGGAGTTGGGCTGTCTCTCAATACATGGACAGCTTTGTTAGCGTTACTCCGGTTATTTCTACCTTTAGTACTTGCATGCATTTGGAATATTAAATTAATATTTACGTGTAAGTGAAAGAACAAAATAATGAAATATCATGATTAATGATCTACAGTGAAATAATTATTCTACTTAAAAAAATATAGTTTATTAGAAATTATAGGCACACGGTTACTTGGATTTTATAATTCACTTGCAGTTATTATGTTTTCCTCATTTCTTTAAATACATTACAACGCATACCTGTCATTATTTATATTTTTTTATTTTGTCTTTTTATTGGCATACAAGTTCATCATCATTCATCATTAGATCGTCACTATCCAACTTTAAGGTTTTGGCTACAGGCTTCCCCCAATTGGCGCTATCTGTTCCTGTCCCTGGAAGCCCTTCTCCACGTAAGTCTTGCTTGTCTTTTAATATTATCCGCCGATCTCATTTCATAATATTCGTAAAAGAAGATGCTCAATGAAACAAAGGAATTGAATGTAATTAATCATCGTTATAGTTCATTTGTTCGAAACTATGTTTTTAGTTTTCAATACTGGCCTAACATAAAAGGACGAAGAAGAAAAAGATGTCAATGTATTACATATTGAAATTCAAACACACGTAGAGCAATTTTAAAACGTTATTGATGTTATGGCTTCTCTTAGATTCAAACTATCTGTTTTTAATTACTGTGGTGAGTTCAATGTTGAACAAGGAGCATACATTATTTCGATATATTTTTAAATTTGTTTTATTGTCAATGGAACGATAATTAGAAGAAAGTGTCGAAACACGTAGTAAATTTCTTTCACTATGTTTAAAAAGGTCGTTCTGTTGAAAACTATTTTTAAATGCTTGAAGCGTCTATATTGGAATTGTAATAAACTGCAGGTTTCTATTTTTATAAGCGTAGTTGCAGCCAGATTCTCACGAGTAAGAATTTTGAAAACGAGGAAAATAGTCGACCAACGTGGAGAAACAGGTCTAGCCGAGATCTGAGATGTTACGGTTGGGGGTCAAATATGTTACTTAAAATAATCACGCAAAAAGAGCAAAATTGTAGTGTCACTGAACTTCATGCTTTCGTGAGGAGTATCCGTGCAATTTCTTTGATAGAAACGCAGAAGAACAATAGCGCACACCTATCGCAGATTGAAAAAAGCGATCAATTTCCTCAGGTGTGTATGCGGAAACGGAAAAGACGCTTCAGTCACCTGCAGGCTTGACTGATTTTCCTGCTACATCTCTCGTTTTGTTTAGAATGCTTTGAAATAATTATTCAAAATCAAGTGCTGACAGGTGAGATTTGTTATTGTGTCGGAGTCGGGTCAATGGAAGGCGAAAAATGCATTTTCCGGAACTCGGGATCGAACTAATCCATAAAGTTACATAATGAGTTGTGTTTAGACATTTTATATCACCCAAAAGGCCGGTGGATGCTATAATTGGCAAGACGGGCTAAATTTGGGTTGGCTCCTAGCCAAACACTTCACTTCGCGTCGGAAAAACGCCTGCCAACTGATTTCAGAAAGATATTCTATAGTATTTTGTATAATTCTCGAATTGGCACTGTCGAGGAACAGGACTATAATTTAAAACTCGTTAAAAGCCCTGTTGTTGGTATTTGTCGAACAGGAATAGTATCAGTGATACCGAAGTCAAAAATTCAGTGACTGCAATCGTCGATTCAGAAACGGAAGATCACATGGGACGCTTTCGCAATGACAGTTACTAAAGTGATAAGCTTGGAAATAAATTAGACAATATGTTTGCCATATATTATTTTAAAAAGATTAATAAATACTATAATTTAGAGCCAATTCTTCTTATTTTTTTTAATCCCAGAAAGGGCGGAATAAAGCAATAAATATAGTATAATAACTAAAAACATCATGGAAAAAGATATGATAAATTATTAGTGCATTAAGAATAAAATAATAAAAACACAACCATTTTAGTGAATCAAAACTCCAGGATTCATTAGAATAGGGGATGCACTAACTACACGTGAAATAGGAAAGGCACGTAAAAATGTACCAATTAGACATGTTGTTATACTATTTAGAGTTAATCCAAACAATAAATGAAAATGCTTAATATTTACGTCTTAACTTGCTAATACAATAACTATCTCATATTAAATCGTCGGAGGGAAGGAGGCAGCCAAAAGGAATATAGTAAATGCACAATCATAAGATCATAACTACTTCAGAAGAACCGTCTGAAATAGATGAATTATTACGCAGAAATTGGCTAGATGGGAAAGAAGTAATGTGAAGGAAAAATTAGCAAATGTCAATAAATAGTAGGCTTGTATTTAATAGTAGATGTCCATCCGACATAACAATATGAATGCACCTCGTATGCGTACGACCGTTTGTTTTAGAAGGACAAGTTAGTTGCAGTGAGAAAAATACAGTAAAGCAACATTGAAGAATAATAAAAGAATAGCAACCATACTTAATTCAAAAGGCAAGAAAAGATCTGGTCTGTAATGTATTTACAAGTGACTGTATTTAAAAGGCTGGCCATAATAAAAAGTTGGCCGTTTCTGACGATATTTGCAGACATCAGGAGTTTTTGATATTTGGATTATTAGCAAAATAAATCAAGACATCTTCCGCGTAATTACCAACACCAGTCAGTAATATACAGTAAATCGGAATAGTAAGCAAAAGTAATTAAGTTAAAGTATTGTTTTGAGATACAATTACACAGACTAATGTATACTAATAACTTGATATAAGTTAAAGAACATAGCAATTAAGTATAAATTTCGTAGAATGCACAGATAGAAGCGAGAACTCATAAACTCGAAGCTTATCCAGAATCACAGTAACCTCAGATGCAATAAAAATAATAACAAAAACACACATGTTAGTAATAAAATGTATAATAACCAACAATATGTCATTAAAATTCAGTTAGCTTTAACAAAATTAAAACGTCCATAAAGAGGGTGCACCCGTAAGTAAAACTAACTATTACAGATTCCCCAGCTTAAAGCGCCCAGCAAAATTACAAACACATAAAACATGTGGATGTATAAATACGAACGCAATTAAATAGAATGGACATACTAGACTGTTTAAAATTCAAAGTAAATACTAATATCAGAGCAAATAAAGCTTCGATGAGACCTGAAGGGAGCTAATCAAAAGCGTTGTCTCATAGGTGCAATGGCACAACGCAGAAAGCAAACGTAAGATAGCAGTACAAATTACAAAAGCACAACAGCAAGAGTGAAGCTCGAGGGAGTCCCAGTCGACAACGTTGGTACTTGGCCTATTAGGACAGTCTCAATGCAAACACCAGTCAACCTCAAAACGCTTTGAAGAATCCCACTCAAGAAAAGATAGTACATTCTTCCAATTACTAAATTAGAGCTACGTACAAGACCAAATAGCTGCCCGTTCGTGGAGCCATAATGGATCCTTAGGCATCGGTTCATAACAAACGGCCTCAGTATATCGCTGCAGGAATAACGAGGACCGCTCTCGACAAAGAAGCAAGAGCGTTTCCGAGATTTGAGGTTATAATTCACAAAGAACCAAAGAAAGCACAGGTTAGTAAATTGCCCAGCAATACAGTTAACGGGGGCGGCTGTAAGGGACTAGAATAGCTGGAAATACCCCGCATGTTAGACCAATTCGGCGAAAATTAAAAAGAAATGTTAAATAACCACGTGCCCTTACGTTGAAGGTCAAATTTGGGCTAATAAAAACAGGCATCTTTGCAATAATAGCTATCGGTAGGGCCACAAATATTTAAGCTTAACAACTTTACTTGTATTACTTAATCGTTGATCTTTTCTATCTGAGTTCTAAGGGTGTGGTAAATATGTCTTCTCTTTGTTGGGTCTTTTGCTATTAGTCTTCCCTGACAACTCTCCAGACCTCTTGCGTTTATACTGTTTTTTTTTAACTAATACCATGTAATTGATGACATACCTAGCCATTTGCCTTTCATCTGCACTTTCTACCCTTTATTGGCAATCTATTGAGTTCAAGAAGTGCTTCTATATGGTTGATCTCAATATGCCTCTGACTGTGTTGTTGTGTACAGGTTTCTTTCTTATTTTATAGCCTTTTTGTTAGTCTTGGATTTATTGGATCTTTCATTTTCCATCCACTCGTAGTTTTTGTAAAAGCTTTCAACTGCTGAGTAGTGCCGACCATATTTTCTAACCTTACTTTGAATTCCCCTTTTCACTATTATTTTCGGTTTTGTTTCTACGTCTTTTTGTTTTCTACTATCCCGAAACTTCATTGCTAGTATTATACGGCTGTCTATTTCACTTCCTATTTACTTTGAAATCCTGAACTCATCTTCTTTTATAGTGTTGTACTATTCAGTAATCTGCGATGTGCATGTTAGTAACTATCATATTTAAGCTAACAATATGTAATTTATGCTACCCTTGTTGTTTCAAAAATAGCATCCAAATATTTCAAGCTCCAACCCCTTTCTCTTCGAATTACAACTCCAACCCCAACTCTATCTAATTCTACCATAACGCTGAACAATAACATTGCGTCTTCAATTTTCTTCTTTAATTTGCTTTTGTAAAAATATTATCATATGCAGTTTTTCAATTTCTTTGGCACCAATCCTACTAGCTTCTTACTCAGTTTGACTCTCTACGTACTACGCTTTCATTTTTATACACATTTTCTGGTATAGTTTCCGTAATTAGTTTTTTAAAATTATTTTGCAGTTACTGGTTTGCGTTTCCCCAAGCTCTGTTGGTATGGTACTGTTTATTGCATTCAAAGGCAAGTTCTTCGCTTAGTCGCCGGAAAGCGCGCATATAACAACAAAACCGCTTTTCTAATATTGGTGACAAGTAAAAATACAGCATAAATTCAGAAAATACACAAAGCAATGGAAATTGGTAAACAACCGCTGGTTGTTTATGGGTGTTCCAAAACGTTTGTTATCGAGCAGGCACTAAAATAAGGAAAAACCTGCATAATTCTCCATCTTCTACTGTACCTCCGCACCGTAGAAGGGAAATGATTATCCACGTGTTCTGTTTCAGTGTCTGCTCGATATCGAAAGTTTTGGAACACCCGTTAGTTACAACGTTACAGTAATTTAAAATCTACAATATTTAGCTTCCATAACGAAAGTTGATTGGCAAGCTATAAGCTTCGATCATCGTGCGAAGCTTAAGGTTGCGACACCGGGTACGAAGAAAAGGTTGACTAAAATACCCCTGACGTGCGTTGTTACCGAATTTGTGTTACCAGGTGGTATAGTTTTTCCAGTGTGTGATTTGCAGCTCAACAGACCAGGAACACCAACGGACGGCTTCTTTAACATTCGAAGATTTGCAGTGAGAGATATTTTGGGTTACTCGAAAAAAGGCTTAATAATAAATCCGACAAAACGTCAGACAGCGTGAAGATAGGGCGATAACGGTGCCAAGAGTTGGTTTTACTTCCAAAATATGAAATCCTAATTCGATTAGATGGGCGCAACAATTCACAAAATTATTATACTAAATCTGCACCTTGACGCTTTCTGGGATAAATACGTTTAGTAAACGTCATCTCACAAATCCCAAAAAAGAAAATTAGTAAAATACTTATAGGTGCCATATGGGCCAACCATAACCCTATTAGGATGTTAAATTTCATTAATAGTAATTCAAACTTCATAATAAGTTAGATTTTATATCAACAGTAGTCAATTCATGGACACTGTTTCTGCATCGATGTGGACTTATACTTTAAACCTGCTTTTAATTGTCAGTTTTGAAATTTTGTTATCTTTTTCTACATTTCGTAATCTTATAAATACAACTGAACTGCGTGAAAATCCGGCATCAAATTGTATAGAGTGGGTATATCTAGTGTGAATTGATTAATTTTATTGCTTTATTTCAAACATACTGATATTTATAAAATTTACATTAAAGTGCTTTAGAAATAGAAGTTGTATAATTAAACGATGACACTCTGATAATAAAGATCTTGAGCTTTTATTAGATTGTAGTACAGGGAGATCAAAAATAAACTTAATCGCGGGAGCCATTAAAAACACTAAAACTTGCCTAATCTGTAGCATGTTTTATGTCAAAAAAAAATTGTCAGTTTTTTTTAGTTTAAAATTTATTTTGAATATATTTTTTAACTCATCCACATGTTATTTTTTGTTAGCTATCAATTTAATGCATACATTTGGTTTAAATGACATATTTGTGTACTTTATTGGACTCTGTTAGTCACATGAACTAATAATACAGTTCATAGTAGTTCAAATGTAGTTTTATAAAGTGCGGTGTAGACGGTCGTCATATATTTCAAGAGCTTTCGTGATCAAATTTATTTTTGATCTTTCTGTATATCAATATAGTAATTTGAAAATGAGATCTTGTACTGTAACCATAGAAAATAAATACTTTGCGATTCATGTGCAAACTTCTTTAGAAAACACCAGGACAGGTAGATGATTTGTATTTATGCTATTATTACAAACTAAGTAGTTACAGAATCATCTTCTGTGCACTGCTAGAAGTCTATATACAATACAATACCCAACCATATGTTTTGTAAAGCTGAAAAAGCTTATTAGTGATACAATGTAGCACATCCGAGACGAAACCAAAAGCGACAAAAGTGGATTGACAGCCCGACGCAACAAAAGCTCTAATTTAATGTGGCATTTTGAGTGCATGATAAATTGAAAACCATATGGTGCGTGTAAACCTTGCGTTAGTGGTTATTCACATCATAAACTTCATTCAGGCGCAATGACCCAAAAGACGCTGCCGAGCAGCGTTACAAACACAGACGTTCAAGGAGGAAATGAAAATAGGGAAAATCGATCCTAAAATACAATTTCCCGCAGCGTGAAGTTCCTGCAAGAAAGCTGTCTTCCCGAGCTATTGACTTTTCGTGGCTTAAATTTTTCTTTTTGGACTTCCAAGAACTGAACATCAACAACCTTATTACTTTCCGTAATATTTTCTCGCGCTGTTCAGGGAACCAGAAATATATGTGTGGTCTGATTCTGCTTGAGTGGCTTATTTTTAAGCTCGTTCTTCATGCGAGTACTGTAAATAAATTGTTTCGGGGCAGGTGTATTTACCCAGACTATAAAATTCAAAACGCGTAATTATTCAGGAATCCAGGTTTTGGGGTAACACACATAGAAAGCACCAATAAATTCTGATCAATGCTGAATTGCTATTTTTATGTAAACGGCATTACGAGTTCGTTACATATTTTTATTTTAAGAGGGACCTGCTGAAGTAATCTATGAATAGCCAGCACTCTAGCTAGAATTATCTTAGAAACTTGTAAGCACGTGATAATGAAAAAGATAATTTATGAAGCAGTTCAACAGAAGCGTCTAGATCTTAAAATTAAATAAAGTGCGAATTAGAATTTTTGGCATCGAAAGTTTTGTATGATATTGTAGAAGCTCCTTCTCTTGTTCTACATTATTTAAAGTTTATTTAATTATACTGGGTATCCGTTAATACAGTAGTAAGCTAGAATAGTTTTACTATCAATTTAAGAAAATATTTCTAATGAAAGGTAGGTATATAATCAACAGGAGGAAGTTGAGAAAGTTTACAATCTAAGATTATTTTCAGTCAAAGGTTTGGCAAATTTTTGATACCACTAAATTTATAGGATATGTTTTATCGGACTTTTTCCACTGTCTAGGGTGTATATCACACAACGTTTCGGCAGTTTGGCTCTATCCCCGTCTTCAGGTGTTCCTGGTTAGTCCTGAGAAGGACTGATGTTGTACGTTTTTCTACGTAAACTCGTGCCTCCCCCGGGGTTTGAACCCGGGACCGCTGATCGCTGTGATTACTAGTCTGCCACTTTTACTACTAGGCCACCAGCGCGCTGGTGAAACGTTGTGTGATCTACACCCTAGACAGTGGAAAAAGTCCGATAAAACATATAATAGACCACTGCCAAAAAATGACATTCAGAGAATAAATTTATAGGGTTTATACAATGCTGTTGTGACGTGTACGTCGAAAAGTTAACTTTGAGGATTAAAGGTCAGCTTTAAAATATTATCATAAACAATAAATGCATTAATGAAACCGAGATCGAACTAATTGACTCCTCCTGATATTGAAGTATGGAAAAGTACTGAAATAATACAATGCGCGCAATAGTATTGTAAACAGGTTTCTTACATTTTGAGCTCTTTTTTGTTATCCCAATTTTAAAACACAATTTTAGAAGTTATATTGAATTAAAATAAGCCATACGAAGTGCTGCGATCTTAAACTAAATTATTCTTCTTCTCTTATAGTAGTCATCAAGGATGATGGCGATCACTCTGACCAATTTTATCTTATTTACCGTTAGTCTGAACAGGTCGATGAACATCATTTTAGACCATTGCCTAAAAATTGGCAATTATGAGATGCATATTTTTCCTGACCCTCGTCTCCATTCTTCATTTACTTTGATGATTAGCTGCAGTTTCTACATTTTTTGCTCATTACATGGCCTTGAATTATTTTACAATATTTATCACTTTGTTTTCTTATCTTATTTGCTGTAGTATTTAAACATTTATAATGTGCTGTACAAACAAGGTATTTAATATTCTTCTATAACACCAATATTCAAATGATTTAAGTTTATTACACGCTGCTTCTGTAAGCGTTCAAGCCTCCACGCCGTATAATAAAACGAAAGACATGGCAATTCTGAACTCTGATCAGCGGACATAAGATAAATTTAGTGCTATATAGGACATTTCCAAGTTAATTGAATGCAAGTTTTGCTCTTTCTGTAAGTACTTTTATTTTATGCGAGCGATACCACTTTTCTTTAATCATACTGTTAAGTGAATTTTTCGTGCTACGACAACCAAGTGTAAAAATCCAAATACAGTAATGTGTAGCCGCAGTAGCGTAGATTTGGGATTTTCCGTGCGATGTAAGCTCGTCAGGTCGCTTAGGAAGCAATAAATGTCACCACATATCTTAATTATGAACCATAAACATACACATACGTGCAGAACGCCGGGGTCAGACTTTTTTTTCTACTCCGAAACTTCATCATGTAGATTCCGCCAATCAAGCGTTGTCGACCAGATAGCGTGTTTTGTTCAACCAATCGGGTGCGATCACCTGATTGTCCCTACTACCGCTTGGCGATTCGAATGGACCGGAGCGTCAGTATTTTCTTGAAGTGTAAAACGCCTTCAAGGAGTTGGTTGGTGTAGTTCAGTGTCGAGTGGTTTACCGGAAGTTAATGTGTTAAGGCCGCGACAGGTTCAATTATTATCGGAGGAGAAATTTTCATATCGCTTTATGCGGAATTAAGTAAAGAACCAGGTCAGCAAAGGTCATATAGGCAGTGTGGTTGCCGGCATTCTCGTCTCATTACGCCCGCACCCAGATTCCATTTCGAGGATCAGTCACGTTCTTCCCAGCTGTCGTCTCGACACCGCAAAAGCTCGTTCAGTTCCGCAGCTATCTACCTTCTTGGCAGCCATTAACAGCGGCAGAGGTCCTGCGCGTTTATGACAGACAGCAAATAATTCCTAGCAGTCAGGATCTTAAGGTGCTGTGAAATTTATATTATAGTAATCTGTTCCGATTTCGCTGAGTGAGAAATGCTGCGGAAATAATTAAAGTGACGCGCTCGTGAAAAACATCGCATAGCGTCAATAGTGAGGCAAAACGTTCATTCTTGTTCCGTGAATTAGTAATCCCGTTAGATATAATTAACAATAATAGTCTTTAACAGTTTGTGAAAAACCCCAAGACGCCATAAAGAGAATAGGTTTAATCAATTAAGTACGTTATTGTGAATGCTTAATTTTGGTGTTTTTAACTTCAATAGAGTAAAATTAAATTAACCCGTTTTTATTTTGAACTTGTGGTATTTGCATGCGACACCCTTTGTAGTTTGTGTGTAAAACAAACGGCCACAAACTAACAAGGTTAGTTTATCTGGAGCGCCTTGAACGACGCATGCAACAGCTGTTAGTAAACCTGAGGATTGTTTCTATTTCCGCCTTTAAGTAACACTCCTGTATTACCAATCTCAAAGGCGGTAGCGTCTAAGGCATTATACATCTTTTTAGTTTGATCAAGTCCTCGCCTGGTGTAACGAATATCGAAGTGAACCTACGACCTTCTCGACAAGTTAGCTGGCAAACCATTGTTACACCAATTCCGTCACACATCGGGCGAGCGGCACTTGTAGTTACCAAATTATTGTCGATCCTAAGCACAGACCTGTTTCCTATTATTTGTCGTAAATCGTATTTCAGGTGTAACAATACATCCCAAGTATGTAATTATCGAAACTGTTTCCAATGGTATTTCGTTTTCATAAATACTCCTGTACAAAATCTGTGATTTGCTGCTAATCATTACTTTTGTTTTCGAAGAACCTAGCTTCAAAGAAGATAATGTCCGGGAGCATGCTGCAGTTATAACTCACTGAGTTACAGTAAATGTACTTTCCTAGCCAGTTAAATCGTCAAATTTAATATGTCCTATAGAACATGTGTCGCATATGGTAGATAGAACACTGAGTCATAGTCATAGCAGCCCTACCAGTATATTTGAAACAACCAGGCGAGGAGGTATAAATATTTTAAGACGTTTTGTTCCAAATGATATTAACCATCTCATGTGAAGTATGCATTGAAGAGTAAATAGCGCATAATATTAAGTAGGGCACCAACTTATTAGTTTTCTTAGGTTGGATATATATGCTTACATACTAACTAGGGAAGAAGAAATAATTAGAAGCTGCAGAAAATACTTTAAAGAGTGCTTAGACGAAGAAGAGAAATGGGGAAGTACAGTATGAAACAATGTGAGTACAAGAATCTACAGTGGAGCTGTCGGCCAATTAAGCAAAAATAAGTGAAAAGGAATGTTCACCTAAACTTATAACTGCAGAAAGGCATGTAATGTACGATTTGGGAAAATTAAGGTGGTAGAAATTACGGAAGTATGTTATGCTATGTCAAAAGTGAAGTGATTTAAGCTATGTACATGTTTTTGACAAATTTCTACACTGCTATGAAAACGCTAATAATTCCGGCCTACTCTGAATCACATAGAAAATCGTTTGGGCCATTCTCTGCACCACATCCCTTTCCGATTCTTCCCATAGAGTATAAAATAATGTCCCCACAGTTGCTTCATTTGGTTTGTTTTGTATCCAATCGAGTAGTATTTGGTACACACCCTAAACAAGTTTTAAACTTTGCAAATTTGTATTTTACAAGAAATCAAATTTAGACAATTTATTCTTAAAGTGCCAAATCTTTATTAAGATACAGGAGGTTCATCTGTGGTGTATATATTAAGAAATTTTATTTTCCAACATACACACCACCATAGCAAACGTTCTTAGGAAAATAATCGGCAGCACTAGAGTGCTTTCGTATTACCGTCCACAGCTTGGAGCCCAAAAAACGGTGGTATATCATTAGAACAAGCAGCGAGAATCGAAGCCACTTCCCCCTCCCCCCGATATGAAATGGATAAGAGAACGAAATGTTACAATTAAGTGCCTTGCTTAATTAATTTACATTTTTTTTCATATTGTTTAGCTTTTTACCTCTTTAATTCCATGAAGACTATTTCGAATAACTTAATGTATGGCTTGACGAGGGGGGGGGGGGGTGCAATGCAGTATAGAAAAACTTTAAGAACTACTACATAAGTAAAGCTATTGTTGCGATACGTTTAACGTTAGGGTTTTCAGCTCGATCCTGATTACGCTGTTACACTTATTAAAGGCTCTACTGAGAAATTAATGACTTCAGTAGCTTAAAATATGTTTATTTACAAATTATTCGGAAGCGATCTACCCGCTCCTCGGTAGCGGAGTTAAGAAATGACTTCACCAAAATTCCCGCTTTTACAGGCACACTTGCAAAAGCTATTTAGACCATGGAAACCTAAGAATTTTATGGGCCCCATGCAAGTGGCAAGTAAAAGCAATAATATTTACGATTCATGTCCGGCCCTTTTTCTGGAAGAACCTGTGACACTGTTCGGCACGTTCCCAGTGCAAGTATTATGCTAACTTCGTCCTTATACATAATTACATTTGAGTTAGACACTAAACTAAGATTCAATAATATTAATTACTAACGTCGATTCTCAATATAGTCTAGAGTTTATTATGTTACAGTTAGAATTCCTAACACTATGTATGAACATAAATAGAGAGAAATAAAAACAATGGTTATAAGAAGGAAGAGCAAAAAATGCGACATTGTAATAGATGCATTTAGACTAGAAGAAGTGAAATTATAGAACTACCTAGAAGTGATAATAGATAGCGTGATATGCCGCAATGATAAAGTAGAAAATAGAATAGCAAAAGCCAGAAGCTTATTCAATGCCATTAAGAATGAAATACTGAGGATAAAACCAATTCCGGAAAATATCATAGCTAAAGTAGTTTGGAAACTGGCCAAACCAATATTCATCTGTAAACCAGAAAAAGAAACCGACAAGTACGGAGATAAGGTGTTTAAGAAAAATTAAAGAAAAAATAAGAAGAGAGAAAATAAAAACAATATCTACGGAAAAGACTTGAATATAATATCGATATAGACGAATATGCTACAAAATGAGGTGAGGTAGTTGGGCCTCGGACAGAGGATGGAGGAAGAACGCTAAGTTAAGAAAGTGTACATGGCTAGAGAATTGAGAAAAAAAGAAGAGGAGGGCAGAGAAAAACATGGAAAAAAAGGGGAAGAAAAACAGCAGCAGGAGGTGGGGCATATAAACACAACCTCACAAAATCCATACACCGAAAGGTAGAAAGGTTTCCGGATTAAGTAAAGTAATTAAGGTTATATATACGTTATGTGAATGCAATTGATAGTTTCAGGTCGTACTTTCAGTTACCCGCATTTCAATAATGTTTTACTTTTGCTAAGAATGCATTACAAAGAAAGTGATTAGCAAAAAATATTATTTTATTTATAACATGATATGGCAGTAACACGACAGATGGTTTTCGTATGTTCGCGCATTTACGGTTTTCCTTGACTCTTATCTGCGCGGCGAAGCAACTCGAATGTTGGCTGTTGTTTGAATGCGTCTTTTTCCTGGAACGCCGTGATGGTGACTTGGTTGTAGCGCTTTTGTAATTGCCAATCGGCTTTACGGGATTACAGAAAATGGTTTTTATGGTTCGTGGCCCTCGCAGAAGTAGCGAATTATTACAGCTGGGCAGTTCTGTGAAGAATTTCGTTCTCGCGCCTAGTTGGCGGATTTGTATGCGCTGCACCTATCATTCAGCTACACGTTGCCCAACTTCATCTGGGTTAAGTTATTTCAAAACTGTTTGCGCCAATTCTTATCGAAAGCATCCATGAGTCTATTTTGGGTTTTCCCTTTTCTTGAGCAATCAGTCCGGGGCCCCTGAATCTCACAGGTTCAGCATTTGCTGTGAAACGCTATCACCGCAACTGAGCGCGTCGACTTTGACCTGGTTCGAGTTGTTGTCACCTGTATTCCATCCGAAGATGTGTGGACCTTCGCTTAACTGGATCATCACATAGCGTGCAGAAGGGGTTCGAAAGAAGCTAGGATCAGGTTTGGTCTTCCTTTCTTTTAAGTGAAGTTTGTACTACTGATTAATGATACTTTGGAAGTTGGCTGCTATTGTACAGTTAGCTTCACGAACTGCGTACCTGATTAAATGATTTCCTGACCACGGCGTTTAGGTTAATTGCGACCGCGTTTAATTTCAAACTGTGTTTGTATCTTTGTTAGGACTGTTGTGTAAGTCTTTTATTTGAAATACGTACTATAATTACTCGCAATTTGTACTATTGTGTTGCTTTGCTCCAGCCGCTCGAGCTCGCGAAAGATCAATCTCACCCAGTCTTCGAAAGGCTGAAGTAAAGACCTGATGATTTGAGATTCTTCCGTTAGGTAATCTTTGGTGGTATTCCCTAACGGCTGCTAAAGCGCTACTGTTGCAAAAACCATACACGAAAACGATGTCTGCTATTTCGTTTGAAATAAAATCACCCATTTCGAAAGAAAATAGTTATTTAAAAATACAACAGATTTTTCATACAATTAATGGCTGTTTATGACAGCCGCTGTCTTGATATTGTTTCAAAATTAAAATTGACTATCAAAATCATGCTACTTAATTTTATAAATTCAAATGTTTATTTTCCAAATTTAGAAATAATTTTGTTTCATTAATACCCAGTATATTTGCATTTGCATTTTGGTACTAAGGTATATTAGGTTAATTGCTTTGTTTTGGCGTAAACAGAATTTGGTTAAAGTTTTTACACCCAATTATGACTCAGCGTATACAATAGTTCTAAACATAATTTTGGTACGTAAAGGTTCAGTTTTTAGTTAGTTGCGATTTAAGAATTGATGTTAGTCTTATGAAGTCTTAAATTTCAACACAAATATAATATGTATACAGGATCAACATGAGCTATTGTTTTGAAAATAAAATATTGTATGCTAAAGCTTTTTTGTTTAATATACACAAATAGTGATATTAATTGTGACAATAGATTAATTAAGTAACTTTCACTAAATTACCTTGAAATAGATTTCATGACAAACAGCAAACCTTGAATCAGAAATAAAATTACAAGAGAAAATTTTCGTTATGTTTCGTCTTTATTAATAAAAGGCCATTTAGGATTTGAGTGTTTTCCTCTCTATGCAAAATTTTCACATATAATCTCATAAGAGCATTAATTCTTTCCGGAAATTGTTTTGAGTGCGCTGCAACAACGTCGTATTAATTTGCCCGAGCGGGACGCAGATTCGGTAAGAAAATCGGAACGACACAAACCCTCACAGTTAGGTTGGTTTACCTACAAAAAATTTCCAAGAAATTTTGTTGTTGTCTCGGTTACGGCTCGTGAACTTATTTTTCTATTGGTCATTAATGAGTGTCGTAAGATTTTCGATAAAAATCATTATCCTAACCAACAAATTTCTAAACCTATGTTGGTAAATGTTTTAGACTTTTCTGAAAACACATACATTTTTGAACACGCTATAGTATAATACTTACTAGTGCGTTTATCATAAAGGTACTTATTATAAAATTGTTGTTTTTTAAGTTAGAAAAAATGCATAACAAATTGCTGAATCTCCAATTATATTAGTTACGCACATTTTTTTGCCCTGTAGCGAATCTTCAATTTTATAAACGTGCTTGGAAAACGGAGCTGGAAATAAATCATATTAGGTCAATTACAACAAAAAGCTATCGCCTAAAGATAAATCCAGTCTGAATCCAAGCAATTAAGTAGCGATACTTAATAATTATTTGATAAAAAGTCTCTACACCATCAATAAATTATTTACAATTTATAACTAGCATAAATTAACATTTTGCTTTCTGTTGGTCGAACGCGTTGCTTTTGTTTTTGTTTTTGCTTTTCCTGGATGTATAAAGCAGGTCGCAAAAAAAACTAATTGTAATTAGATATGCTTAAACTGTTATATTCTTTGAATATCTCAAATTTCAGGCTTTCACGGCCGAAATTTTCAAAATCTACACAAACAGGTCAGTCATTAATATTAATGTTCATGATTGAGCACATATGAATACTGTAAATAGAAAGTGCAAGAGTTATTGTGCAGCCAAAGATAAATTACTGGATTCGCAGGACAGCACTGTAATTAAATTACCATGTAAATTTGATGTTAATATTCAAATTATTACCCGCTGCCGCGTTAAACAGTTGCCGACTTTCTTCTTCGGCTAATTCTTGCAGTCATAAACCTTCTACAAAGGCATATTGTTTTATTGTACTTCGTGAATGCGATTTAACGTTGGCCCTAGCATTGTGTCGATTTAAACGTATGTAGCGTTATGGTAATAAGTCTGTAACCAAAATTTATGGTTGATTTATACAGCGTGAATAGACAAAAGCTTGTCTGATTGTAATTAGACCGAAGAGATAAACTATTATAAAAATCTAAACCTGTATATTTATTAACATTGTCTGTTACGTTATATACTTACGATTATGATAATTTATTATTCTCGAATAAAATATACCTCTAAAATCTAGGCAATCGGACAAATAATTTAAACTAGCTTTACTGATACATATTTAAGGATTGACATTTTTGTTTAAAAATGAACCAATTATATAAAATATAGAAAAAGTCCACTGAAACAAAAAATATCTTGAAGATTTTTTAATAATCACAAAAACTGTGAAAACAAGTTATAATTTAAAGATATTTGTAATAACAATTTGTGGAATGGCAACATTTTTATTTTAACGCAAGCTTCAAATTAAAAACAGGCTACCAATTATTTTTCACATGGTTTATTAATTTTGAATATGCAGTACTCGTGTGTCCACAATGAGTACCATTTAAAAAACCTGTTTAGGTGTTTTGTATGACTTTTGAGCATGGTTACATGCTCATACATTTGTATTAAAAAAAGAGAACATGATATAACCATAAATAAGTTACAGATACAATTATACAAAGGACATATTTTATTCAACAAAAAACCCCAGTAAACATATCAACCCCAGTACTTGAAACACAAAAAAAACGTTAAGGAAAACTAGGCGAGCTTGTAAAACTAGAAGAGCTACGTAGGAAAACATAGTGGGGTAAGCAACGTTAGATAGAGAGAGAGATAGAGAGATAGAGATAGATAGAGAGAGAGAGAAAGAGAGAGAGACCACGAGAGCGAGAGACAGCAAGAAAGAGAAACAGTGAGAGAGAGATACAGAGAGAGAGAGACAACATACAAGTAATTTAGAAATGCCCTATAATTTTGGAGAGAAACTAGCTGGAAACATACAACTTATAAATAAACTTCAAAAAATTCAAAAATTGTTATGCAGTGAATTTATTTTAATGTCCAATGTGGTCTTGCCGTTTCTATGGGGATTTGATTGTTACTTATTATACAGGGTGTTTGATTTTTACAGTAGGATCGCCAACTTTTTTATTTTAAATGAAACAACCTGTATATTATTATATATTTGGATGCACAATTTGATTCCTTATATAATGGTATAAAGTATTCCTATACGTCAAATGCACGTCTGATTCGAAATTAGCGAATTTATCAATTCCAGCAGCAGACTGTCTGTAGCGCGAATGCATGTCTCTCTTCCGTACATATCAAATCCGTAGTGCTGTCTTTCTCGGTTATCGTTCAAGGGTTTCCACCCTTGCGAGGATTTATATCGATTCTGTTAAATACCAAAAAGAAATGTTAATGTTAACAAATTTTTGGTATCTTAAACTCTAGGGAGGTGCACACGGCCTCTTATGTATAGCTATATCAGCGGGCAAACCTTGCATTTCTCCCCCTCTGATATGTGGCCGATGTGTCCACGGTGGCCGTTGTGTCCACGTCCGCTATGTGGCCGTTGTGTCCACGTCCGCTATGTGGCCGTTGTGTCCACGGTGGCCGATGTGTCCAGGTCTGCTATGTGGGCGACGTGTCTAGTGTGGCCGACATTGGCATACAAAAATTCTGTGTGACCGTTGTGTCCAGTGGCCGTTGTGTCCAGTGTGGCCGTTGTGTCCACGTCTGATAAGTGGCCGACGTGTCCAGTGTGGCCGACATGGACATACAAAAATTCTGTGTGGGCGTTGTGTCCAGTGGTCGACGTGTCCAATGTGGCCGTTGTGTCCACGTCTGAAATGTGGCCGTATTGTCCAGAGTCGCCGTTGTGTCCAACAAAACCTTGCATTTATCCCCCTCTGATATGTGGCCGATGTGGCCACGGTGGCCGTTGTGTCCACGGTGGCCGATGTGTCCAGGTCTGCTATGTGGGCGACGTGTCTAGTGTGGCCGACATGGTCATACAAAAATTCTGTGTGACCGTTGTGTCCAGTGGCCGTTGTGTCCACGTCTGATAAATGGCAGACGTGTCCAGTGTGGTCGACATGGACATACAAAAATTATGTGTGGGCGTTGTGTCCAGTGGCCGACGTGTCCAATGTGGCCGTGTGTCCACGTCTGAAATGTGGCCGTATTGTCCAGAGTCGCCGTTGTGCCCAACTAACCCTGTGTCCGTTACGTCCAGAGTGGCCGTTGTGTCCACATATCGTTTTTGGCCGTTGTGTCCAGTGTGGCCGATATGGCCATGCAAAATTACGTGTAGCCGTTATGTCCAGTGGCCGTTGTGGTCTAGACACCTTGCGACCCAGGTCTATTTAACGTAAGGCACTTATTCGTTGTTTCTTCATTTTTGGCAATGATAAAGCCAGCGCTATGTACAAATTACGATTTTTATGTATTCCTCAGTTCAAGCAAAAATAAACAAAATCTTAGTTTTTTAAGATACCCACCCTTGTGTATATTTGTATAAAATTGTACCGGTTTCATGGGAGTTAGATATATAATATGTATGCAAAATATCGTTTTGCTCCGAAAAATAGTTTTTGAGCTATACTGCGAACAGACAGACAGACAGACAGACAAACAGACGGACAGACAGGTGGAATTGAGAAAACCTGTTTTTCGTCATCTAGGGACCCTGAAACGTGAAAATCTGTAGAAATCTCGGAAGGTGATTTTTTCGCGATTACAATACTTCCTTCGTCTTTCAGACGAGGGAAGTAAAAACTAATACTGACCTATAATGTACAAAACCAAAATAATTTTAAAATTCCAGAATATATTAGCAATTTGTACTAATATAAAAAATGCTACATTATGGATGTCATTCGCAAGCGATTGGCTGAAACTTTTAAGTTCTAGCTCCTGTCTGTTGGTTATACTTCAGCTATTGTAAAAGCTTTAACTGTTAATTTTTAATATATTACTTGTTATTTCTTTGAAAACAGGAATATACTTTTCTCCAAAAGTCGGTACCCTTAATTTAATATTGTTAATTGCAATGCGGTAAAGTAACCAAAGTAACAGCTGGAAGGGTAATGTTATGAGTATATTTCCCGTTTCACTTGGATCTGCCGTTTTAATAACAAATATTTAATAAATTACATTAAAAACTATCTACACTACTTTATTTAAATCATTATAAATTTCATAACTGCACAATTGACATTTATGATTTACAAACAAACTGCCTTTACTGAGAATGCAACACGTTTTCTACAGTAATTAGTTTCCAGTTTCTTTACCTGTCACAATAAGTAAAAATAAGCGACTTTCAAATTAATATGAATTGCCGCAAGTACCTGTCCACTCAACAAGTAGAAGTAACGGTTGACAGACGTGCCTGGCGTCGATTCTCTATATTTTTAGCGATGTCCTTAATTATATCGTTCTCAATGAGCCAGTCAATCGACGCGATTTGGGAACCACTTAAAATAGCCGATGAATTCAAGAATGAAATTGCGTACACAGCTGGCAGCATTCGATTGCTTTTTTTTATAAATGGACGTAAAACGTAGATATTTCTGTTATGTGGACCACCTGTAGGTGTAAGATTTTTTGTCATTTTTATTTGTACATATGCTTCATGTGTATGTTTAGAGTAAAACATTCTAGTAACATTCTTTGTTTTCTTTTTCTATAGAATGCGAAATTAGATTGAAGATTATGATAGCAGTAATATACACCTTTTAACATTTTTTAAATCCAGAAATAGAAAAAAAGAAGTTCGTCAACTGACAAAGCTGACATGTAAATGTAAATAATACTCCAATACTAGAACATGCCAGTGTAGAAAGGATTAGTGTATAATAACTATAACTAACTTCCTTCGAATTTATGCAACTCATTCGGTGTGACTTACTTTTACAGGAAATTCAGACCTTTAGCTTGTTGAACTGTTCTTTTCCATGTTGTTCGGTCTCTTATAATTTATTTCCATCTTCGTATCTGTGACTCGTGCAAACCTCTTCCACTCTATCCATCCACCTGACTTTGCACCGTCTTCTTGTGGTTGTTAGTATTTTACTTACTCGTTTCTTTTATACTTCTGCCTCTTATAATCCAATAAACATATAGTTGGTTTATTCATGTAGTACTACCGGTCTTATAAATGTAATCTAAATTTGCAATTTACCTCTTACAGATAACACTGCTTTTGTGTGGCTATTATATTGTAATGACCTACCCGTCTTGTTTGCTGTTATTTTGGTACAAAATTAATAAGTTAAATTAAGTCAAATCACCACACAATTCTCAGTTTGATTTTTATACTATGCTATATTTCGCCTGTCAGTAATTGAGGGCTAGTTAAAATGAAATGTATTAGCTGCTGTTCAAAATAAAATGGTTGAATGCCCCTTTCTTACTATTTTATTGAACTGCAATATTATTTAAGCTAGCTCTTGGCAAACACAAAACTGCTTATCTCAGGTTGGGTTCAGAATTTTACTATATTCACAAATTAGTAGTTCATTTTAGATTACTCGTCCTTGACTAGTGCTAGTGCAACAGCGATCACTTGAATATTTTTAAAAAAATCGTGAAGTTAAGAAGGCATCGTCAGGTAATTTGATTCAATTATTGCTTGGCAACAAAAACTCCAGTTTATTATTACAGGAATGACGTAGATAGGACGCCATCCATTCACTTGTTTCTACTGCTTGGAAATCCACCAATTTTACAAAATTTGATGACACTATGCAAGTTTTAGATTATTACGGCGTAGCTGGACTCTTGGATATGCGATAGGCCTTTAATCTCGTATTTTACTAAGTTTCCCGAACCCTGACGCTCAAATGTACAGATAGTTCCTACCTCGTACACATGTCCAAACTTGGCACGAAGATGATCGGAGATGACTCTGCTGGAAACGCTCTCCTGGCTGCAACTTTCACTCAGGCTGCTCCTGTAGACCCCGCTGATGTAATGCAGTGCAGACCTTTGGCTTCAGCTGCTTAATTGTGCCGGAATCGAAATTCTCACATTTCAGTTGTCGTATCATAAACTGCAACACTTTTAAAACTGGTAAACACTTTTATTCTCGTAAAAACATTAATTTTAAGGGAGTACAATTTCGCTCAAACTGTCTTAATTTATCATTTCAATTTTTCTCCTAATTTTACAAAAACCCATCGCTGTGATGGCAAAATACAAAAATGCAGTAAAGTTTGATTACATAAATCTTAAATTAACATTTTCTTAAATTTAAAAAAATGTATTTTGCTTATAACTATCATTGTTCCTTCCGTTACGATTATAAATGTTTTAAAATCACTGCTCTGTTTTTTCACTTTGTCTTATTAATGCACTGGAAACTGAGTTCAAATTTACACACGTTGCTCGCTTTCTGTCTTTTCCGTTGTCTAATTTTGGGATTGTTCTTTGCAATTTTCTACTATCCTCTATTCCGATTTCATTTACCTTTCAGATTGCTTGCCATTCACTTACCTGTACTTTTATTAATAATTACTCTCATTTTGTCTGCACATAACAAACCTTTTGTGTCAATTAATTTTGTTTAGTCTCGCCTTAAATATACACAAACCTATTTTATTTAATTAAAATACTATCTCCATATATGTAGCTATGTCTTCATTTATCTCTAATTTTACTCTTCCTGCTATATTTATAATCTGCCACTTATATCGTGCAGTTTCCTTTGCTTACATATTATTAGTCTGACATCATCTGTGTGCTATAGGCGGTGATCCATCTTGATAAATATTGTTTCTTTGGTATTCATATGAATGTCCCATATAATTTTTTCGACCACTATATTGAATAAAAGCTGAAAGTGGATTACCTTGTTTCCTCAGTCGTCAATTTGCTGTAAGATTTGTCGATAGACTACGATATATTTTCACACAAATGTCAGCGGCATTCAGTGTTAAATGCATCATCTTAATTAGCTTGTTTTATATTCCTAATTCTGAATTTAATATATAGTAAGTTTGCTTGAATTTGGTAAACATTAGGTGACTAATTATTTTATAGAGGTGCCCAACTTAAATGTACGCAGCTTTAAGCAGGTGAATATGCAACACACATTGGATTCAATGGCGAATGGTGTATTTATAACATTTCTTTTAATTGTGTCAGTGCAAAAATCTGATCTGTTACTGATCTATTTCTCCTGAATCCGTATCGGTACTCTTCGAGTGTATCTTCCAGACATCTACTCAGTTTTTGTAAATTACTTTGAGTAGTGGTTTTTCTTGTAGCTGGTGCACTACATTTTATCTCCTATTTTATATATGGAACATAAAGAGTAAGCGATTTTCCACTTATTCTTGGAATAACATAATATCACATAGTAGTATTTGTATTTTTCAGTCTTTTCTATATGTGACCATAGTTTCTTTTGGTTGATGGTTCTATGTTTAGCTGGCCAAGTTTAAATTTCGTGGGAGAACTATTTTATAGCCTGAAAGTAATCGCGGGCTGCTGCCGAATTTACCCCCAGAATGTTTCCACTCCATCAAAGGGCGGGCATCGTCATCGTGATGTAATATTTACGTTTAAAGAGGGGGTGAGAGGGATGCAATGAATATCAGCATTCAAAAACAAAAGCATGATTCGATGAGGAGTGCTCGGAAAGAATAAAATTAAGAGTGGGTACTGAAAGAACGTAAAAACGCTACGAAGAACTGGAGAACAAATTGTTTAAAATTATTTGTACACTGTTGATGTAATTTCAAATTTTTAGAATTGCCGCATGAATTTCACGCCC
Organism: Agriotes lineatus; assembly: GCA_940337035.1. Taxonomy (NCBI): domain Eukaryota; kingdom Metazoa; phylum Arthropoda; class Insecta; order Coleoptera; family Elateridae; genus Agriotes; species Agriotes lineatus. The sequence continues at coordinate 100,842,482 of OW679196.1, read as the reverse complement.
TGATCGATGCCAGGGACGATATTTCAGTTCTGGTGGCGGTTGCGACATGCAAATGTGCGACACCGTCAGTTTCGTCCCGCAGTCCCACATGAGACCTAGAGGAGACTTGTTGCTTTCCAAAGCGGGCTCCAACCATGGGCTCATTATGTTCATACGCTTGCGATAGCAATTATATTTAGTGTATAATCAGTTCTCTTTTTCTTCTTCTAGTGCCTCCTTTGGCGAAGATTAACGATCTATTTCCTCTTCGTCAGCTCTTAATCGTCCACTGCTGAACGTAAGCCTCTCTTACTTCTTTTCCCATTTTTCTGTCCTTTGCTTTCTGTAGCCAATGCGTAGCTGCTGTTTTTCTAAAGACATCTACCCACCTCTTATTTGGCCTTTCTACGCTTCTCCTTGCTTGTCTTGGCTTCCATCTTAGCATTATTGAAGTCCACCTATTTGTATCTTGCGGAGCTTTAAGTCGTCAAGTCGCCACTTAGGTCGTCCATGATTTTAGTTCTTTGTCGCAGCTTCTCATTTGCACATGGTCTGTTAAACTAATATCTAGCATGATCCTCTCAATTGCCCCTTGTGATACTTTCAGTTTGTTAGCACTTGCTTGCGTCATGGTCATAATTTCCATGCCATATGTTGTCATTGGCGATCATCAATGCTATATTAATTTGGAAACGGTTGCTCTGAATAAAACCTTCGTATTCATGCCATACCATACGAACATTTATGAGCAATGAGGTCTTCTTGCTCTATATTTTACCTTTCTTTATTAGCTGGCACAATCGGCATTTTTTGGTAACGTGAGCGAAATCTATACTTAGAAGTAAATCGGATATTATTAGTATATACCCACAGGGCCATAATTATACAGTAAATTGATTTCAATGCGCAATGTGGTTTTGCGGTTTCCAGAGGGATTTGATTGCTATCTATTGGTTTATAAGGATACGCCACGCCCACACAATGTGTAAATGCGTTTATTTTAAAATGCAAGGTATTAAAAAAATAAGCATAACAAATAACAACATGTAATAATTCACATAAACGTAACATAAAAAAACCATTTATCAGAATTTCCAACCTTAGCAAGGGCTTTACATCCTTCCGAATGATGGCATCCTGCAGAGATTTTCATCCGCACTTCTTATTTTTTGTAAAAACTCACCGTGATCGGGGATCGAACTCTCGACCCTTAGATCAGCAGCCAGAATGCTTAACCACTGAGCTATGGAGCCCGGCATCTATTTTTTTTAATAGTTGTAAATTTAAAAGGAGCGTAATTTTCAATAAAGCCAAGCATAGTGAAAATTGTGAGAAATCTGAAAGGTGAATTAAGCAAGATGAAAGACAACAGAACATTGCAAAGAGCAATTCGACAAGCAGGCAACAGGAAAGGAAGTAAACGAAGGAAAATGGTGGAACTCTAATATGCCAGTGCTTCAATAATTAATAAAAATCGTGCAAAGCAGTGCAGTGACCAAATAATAAAAAACGTTGTGTGTGCGACGCAATGGAACAATTTTAGTTGTAAGAGAAAGACAATAATTTAGATTTAAGAAAAATGTTAATTCTAATTTATGTACTCAAATTTATTTCTTTTTATGTCCATTAATGATCAAACCTAATTTCCATTAACATAAGCATAACACCATATTCTAGAAACTAGATGCTATATTGTTTAAAACAAAAAAGAATAACTGAATTAAAATTATTACAAGTTTTTCAGTTTTGTTCTCCACTTTGAAATACATTTTATGGTAATAAACAAGCATATTACCAGTTAAAAAGTATTGACTTTTATTGTGCCCATGTCAGTGCTTCTGTGGTAGCGTTGGTGGAAGACTCCGCAACATTAAAAATTAAAATTCTCAGAGCCCATCTGCGGGGACATCGGGAGCCACTTCAAAATTTCGAGGCCCATCTACGAGAAAATAAGGCAGTGGAAACCAGAGGACAGCAGCCCAGGGCATAGTACGAGTTTGCAAGAACGTCTCAACCACCTTCTATAGCCAGAAGAGCATCTCCAGCAGGAAATCCAAGCAGCATTGCCGCAAGTAGCTCCGAAGCCAGCAAACGAGGTAGGGTTACGCCTGCGATTTAAGGGTTAAAGTTTGGGGAAAAACAGCAAAATAAGAGTTCAAAGCTTGCCGAGGAGGATTGGCTTGTTTCTATGGTTCCAGCTACGCCGTAGTTTGCGTAATAAGCAAGGCGTCATCAAATTTTGCAAATTTAGCGAGAATCCCAAGCGACCAGAACAATTGAGCAGACGGCGTCTGTCCTACGTCATTACTAAAACAAAACAGTGTTAATTGTTGCCTAGCGCGAAAATTTAAATATCTACCTGATGTTTTCTCATATTTGCACGAGTTTAAACGTTTAAAGAATCGTTGTTGCACTGGGCGGACATTTTGTGGTTTGACAGATTATGAATATTTGAATTAACGTTGCGAAATTAAACTACTGATTTAGAATTGCTGGCTATAGTAGAATTCAGATCAAAAATATAGTCAACTTCGGAACCTAACCTGAGAAAGAGCTTATGTTTTCCCATTGAGCTAGCGTAATAAATAACCGCAATTGAATAAATTAGAAAGAGGGGCATGCAACCATTTATTTGAGTAATTGAGTGTTACATTTCAATTTTAACCAGCCTAAATTTACTCACAGATAAAAAACTTTGAGCAGGGCAAAAAATTTTAACTTATTAAATATTACATTTATACTGTCCCATCTAAAATAACAAAAGGTCAGTCAGGGGAGTCATTACAATATATACCTGGAATGAAACCGGGAAAAATTCAGACAAATATATACAGGGTGGGCACCTTAAAAAATAAAATTTTGTCTATGTTTGCGTTAATTTTGAAATAGAAGGTAGTAATCATTTTCACGTAGGTCAGGCTTTACACTTGCCGAAAATAGGACTCAACAGATATAGGATAATGTCACAAAAGAGTCGAAATGTTTCAACAATAAGACCGTTCCCTTCAATAGAGGCGGGCGCCTCACTCATTTCAATTGGGCTCGATGGCGCAGTTCGCCTTATCGATGAAGTTACCTTCGCTACGCAGGTGCGGTTACGATCGCTATGCAGATGCGGTGGGTTTAAACCCCAGCGGGATAATTTTTTTTTAAATTTGCAAATTGATCTAATTCGTGCGAGAGAAGTTCGGTGTAAACCCATTTTTTGCTTTTAAGTTGAGTTGCTGTCTTTTAGCTTTTATGTGGGCTTTACATGTTAGTTTTTGGTTTAGATGGAGTCCTAGTTAGTTTTCATTCGTATATGCGTGTTGTTGATGGCAACTTCTGGACCGATGCTTCCTGGATTTTCCACCGTTTACTTTTATTCTACATTGATCTAGCCAACTTTAGATGCAGATTTAGCTTTTCACATGGTCTATTAAGATTAATATTCGATGACATTATTGGTGTGTCATTAACGAAAGTAGTAATTAATGTGTTGTCTGTGGTTGGAATATCTGCAGTATAGAGAAGGTATAGGGAAGGCCCAAGGTCGCTGCCTTGTGGAACATCGGAGTTAAGAGAGCGAGTTTTGATTTTCGAGTTTGATGTGGAAGTGCCTTTCATCTAGATTTTAATATGAAGTAGATTTGGTGAGGTAGGTAGCTTTCATTTTATTTTATACAGTAGTCCGCGGAGCCATACCTTATGAAAGGCTTGCTGCACATCTAAAAATATTGAAGCATACATTCATTTTTCTTTCAGATTGTCTTTAATGCAGTTTAAAATCCTATGGCATTGCTCAATGGTAGAATGACTTGGTCGGAAGCTAAATTGATGTTTCGCTTCTGAGTGAATACATCTTTCGTCTTTTACTAAAGAAAATTGAATAATAAACGTAATCTGAAATATTAACAACAGATACAGAGCGGAAATAATAGTGTATTCAAAGAAAGTATATTTGAAATTTAGTTTTGAACAATTTGTTGTGTCCTTGTTCCTAAGAACAATGCAGAAAGTAAAACAGAAACAACGGAAAGAACAATCGTGTTTTTTTATTATACAGTTTTTGGGAAAGCTATATTTTTGTACAAGATTAGGAACGTTGAATTTCTAGATTGAACTCCAGTATGATATATTTTCTTAAATGGAAATAAATATCATTATCATAATGTTAACTATGCTAAAACGAGGTTATGTGATGTTATTATTACATTCATTACATTAGCTGGCATTTAAAAATCATTAAAGAGTTACAGTTCATTGGGCATATAAAATGCAGAAAAGTATAAAATGCGCTTGCATTTTTACTACGCTGTTTATGTCGGCTTTTAACATTTCACGTTTCCATATTAAGCAATAACTGAGAACGTTGATGTATTTTAGATATTTAGAGAAACGTGTTTTGAAAATAATTGTTTCATGTCATCTCATTTGCCTACGTCTGGCAATCGTAAGATAAAAGCCTATTTTAAAATGTATATTGGCTTGCACAGCAACCACAATGGATGCCTCTTGAAAACCCATATAATTAACCACAGTGAGAAAAGATGAGGGACTATGGCATTTATGTCAGTGAAAACAGGAAGCAGCTTTTCAGAACTATTTAGGGCCGTATCATTCCGGTAAATAACCGTGTTATCTTACAGAGGGAGGAAAGAATAATGGCCCATTCGCAGCCTCCGAATTATTGGAACAGGAGGTCGCGCTCCCCAGGGAAATCACGGTCCTCCTGTTTAAAAATCCATAACGCACGTCTATATAATTTAGGGACGGCTGGTTCGCATCGGCGATCTACCTGAAGTCAGAGGACAGGTCTTTTTATCATGACAGCTCCGAAATGGATGAACGGACGAATCAATATGTCATTTATTGCACATCCGACGCATCTGGCAACAGATTTTGATTAATGGCTGAGGGCAAAGGTTTTAGCCGGGCACCTGCCTGATGGAAGGAAGAATTATTGTACTTGTTAAATGAATGTAGTATACCGTACGTGGAGGGAATGGTTTAAACCTGCCATTTAAGGATAAATGCCCATATAAATTTCTAGTTACTCCGCGTGTGGGATATCTGCAGTCGGATAAAATATAAACAGCAGAAAAATGTAGGTTATTACTCTCGTAGGTCTGTATCAGAAGTCCTCAAACTACAAGTATTTAAAATCTATTAAGAGCCTAGGATTACCTAAACTAATTTATATATTTAAATCCTGCTAACGATTTTATGTTTTTACTTTATTACATTATATGTTTAAAGGCATCCGAAGTTATTAGTCTCATTTTTATAACATACAGGCAAACACCTTAAATTCAAAGCTTGCTGCAAAAGCTCATATCTCGACAAAAATGATATGCAGGCCAAATGTTTATAGCAACTTTTAAAATAGTTTGGATCTTTTATTTTATTTATGGTCTATATTTTAGTACCATCTAATATAAGCTATACTTATATACTAACTATAAAGCCCCAGGGATTTTTTTTTGAAGTAGTGTCATAACTTCCTGCGGATTGCAGTCCATATGTATGTGTGTGCCGTTTTACACAAAACCAGCCTATATATGAAAGCAGATAGTATGTTTTGTTAAAGGCATACTACTTCAAGGAGAAGACTTTTCGTCTTCTTTATTTAGCCCTTAGACATCCAGTGTTGGGTACTGAATATAGCCCCCTCCTAGATGTTGCTGTTGCTTGGCCGGCTCATCTCCATTTATGAATGTCTTCCATTCATATTCTATCTGTTAATCGAACGTTTAACATTTTTAACCGCGCTGGTGGTCTAGTGGTAAGAGTGGGTTCAAACCAAGGGGTACATACTAGTATACGTGATAAAAAACGTACAAAAAAATCAGTCCTCAGGACTAACCAGGAGTTCATTCACCTGAGGACGGGAGTAGATCAGAAACTCCCGAAACGCTGTGTGATGAACACTCGAGACAGTGGAAAAAGTCCGATAAACAAATCATAATAGACCACTGTCAAAAAATGACATACTTCAAAGAACATTTTTCTTTCCATCTTTCTTTGTCTGTTAGATAGAATTCAACGTTTCTCCCACTTTCGTAAGAAGAAGAGTTTTGGAGCTTTTGAGGAGTTTCGCCTGTGGCGTGATTGACAGGTTGAGCTACCGTGGTCTTTTGTTTTACTCTTGTTAAAGTTCCTTAATGAAGTGGACGAAACTTTCAGTTTTTATATTTCGACAATGAAACGGTCCAATCCCTGAGGTTGTCCGTTATAAAGTATAATAACGTTGACAAAATACATTGCTTATCAACGTGCCTTTGCAATATTAAAAGGTTGCTGATAATCTTTTGTACCCTACTGTGCTGGCAAATTGCTGATCAAGTTAAAAGTTATATAGTTTAAAACGTATTTTATAGTATTGTCGTTATTCTAGTTTTTTTCATTAACGTTTGTATTCGTTTAATTCCATTTTTAAACATCTTTTCTATTCTTAATCGCCTCGTCGCACACTTGGTTGAATTAGGATGGCCGATGGTCTACGTATTTTTGTGCAGCTGCACAATTGCTGTTGCTTTTGTATAAATCAAATTCTTCTCTTCTATAGTTTGTATTATGTTCGATTGCCCTGTTTACGAAACTGTTTAGAGTCTATAAAGTGACACTTTATTGTACTAGTATAATAATTCTGAAGTAAATTGGACTGAACCGTCACTGTCAAGTAAATGTTACTATAAATGTACACAAGACATAAAATATAGTATGAGCAAAAAGAAAGTTCATTAAAGATGCCTCTGGAATTTTAAAGTCGTGTGTATTATAACACCAGGAAATTATAGCAAATCCTTATCACTGACATTTTATAGACAGTGGCCCACAATGACTAATATCTCAACGTGATCATAACTGTGATTATGACTTCCCGTAATAAACGCAACGGAATTATTTCCAAATCCTGCAGAAGAATAAGAAAAAGATCATAACCTCACAGCTTCATATTTTCTGGTGTTATAATACACTTGACTTCAAAATTTCAAAGGCTACCCTTGATAAACTTCTTTTTTGCTCATACGATATTTGAACAAATTTGAACATTATCAGGAAACAGTGTTTATAAATGAAGAATCAGAAATTAATTATTATGATTATTCAACACTATAATGAACGAACCAATGAAAATTGTTCAATTTGTCAGAAACGGCCAATCAAAATTGACTGTCATTGAAAACACCTAATGTCACAGTGTTTTCACGCGAGCCCGATTGGTTTCAATGATTTCAATTTAGTGAGTAGCCTTTGACTGACATTTCACCAAAACTTCAAAGTCAAAGTTTGCAAATCAGCGTCGTTCGAAACACTCATAATAATCGTGTTGGAAGCTCCAGTATTGAATTAATAGTGGAAAACGTTATAAATATGTGCTGTCGAACACGGTAAAAGTCATTTACCCATATTGTTGAATAATCTTTCCAAATACCACTCAAGGCAAAATTTTTTAAGAGAATTTTTTTCGTCAACATGCAAATTATTGCAAATTTCTCTCAACAAAAACTGCTCAAATTCCACTCGACCTGCGGTCTCGCGGAATTTTTCACGCAGTTTTGGTTTCGATAAATTTAAACGCAATAATTTGCATGTGAACAAAAAAAAATTCTCAAAAAATTTTCACCTTTTGTGGTATTACCCTTGATAATAAATATTCTCGTCATCTATATATACCGATGGGGGCAAAATTAAATATATCACCAATGAGATAAAATGAAGAGTAAGAAAAAGATAAACATATAAGCAAATATTCGAGTAGGCTTGACGTTCATTTTAATTATGACATATGTCAAGTAAATCTGCCTATTAAGGAATAGCAGTTAAAACCTTTGCTTGGCAGTGCTGAAATACCAAGTTCAGTCTTCGGTGGCATTACGGGAACAGTGATGCAACCCACTACGCAATTTACAATATGGCTTTGGCAACCGTGGTAACCATAATCGTAGAGGCCGATATTCTATCAGTGATGGTGTGTCATAAGGCCGAGGAAAATTAATTAATTGAAATGCCATTATCAACGCCGAATGTAAAGTAAAATGTAGTAAAAACTGACATTCCATCTTCCTAGTAAAGGACAGAACTTTAATTTGCAAAGAACCAAAGTGCTTACACTCGCTGTCGCGTTTTTCGTTTTTGGATCACCATATCAGATTTAGCCTTCATTTATAGTATTCACACATTTTGTGAATTTCTACTACCTGCTTTATACGAGTACATACAAGTCCAGCAGCAGGATTGCATGGTTTTTGATAGGTTGCTTTGGAGAAATTATTGATGCATGTCAAAAAGTGATGAATTAAGCAAGTAAAGTCGTATTCTTTTAGATGCTTAACCCCATAAGGACGTAGTGACACTACTTAGTAATTATATTCTATTCTATGCTATGTGAATAGTTTCTTGCACCCTTAAGCTTGTCAGAGGTCCCTTCTGGTCGATCCAACAGTTGGGAGATTTTCTCGGTCGGCTCCTATTGACTTTTCTTTCAACAAATGGTTTTTGCATGGCGTTTATTTGTTTCGCTATATGTCCAAAATATCTTAAGTAGAACTCTCTGATTCTCGAGGAAGGACTGATTGTATGTTGAGTTCTTCTAGGACGGAGTTGTGTCCATGGGATTCTTAGAATTCTCCGATATACCCACACCTCAAATGTCTATTATTTTTATATAATTTTTCTTTAACATCCATGTTTCAGAGCAATAATTTACAATACGAAATATCAATGTAATGGCCGATCTAAGTTTGATTTGCTTGGGTACCGAGGTGTCTTTCCATATCTTCGTTGGTTTTGACGTCGCGTTTCTTGCCATGACCAATCTGCGTTTTATTTTATTTTCACCGCTATGTATTCGTAACTAACGATCCTAGATAAGTGGACTTTTGTACTACATCAAAGCTAGCGACGGTATGGGCGAGGAGCAAATTTTTGTTAGGTCTGTCTATAATCATGACCTTAGTTTTATTTTTGTTAAGACCGGGACTATAGTTTGCACTTATTCGGGCCAATCTATCCATTACAGTTTCTAATTCTTCCTCATGTGCCATCATATAGTTGTATCATTGACGTATCTAAGATTATTCATCCTTCTGACACCGATTGCCTGTGTATCCATCCATTACCTCTTGTATTACATAATTTGCTGTACCTATATATTGAAAAATAACGGAGATATGATAGAACCTTGTCTTATTCCCGTTTCCGTATTCATATTCTTCGAAAGCGTGTTATCAATCATTAGATGTATTGTTCTCATATAGGTTTTTTATTTTAATTTCTACCAGTATTTGCCATAGCTTGTCCCACCGTATTTTATCGAAAACCTTCATAGAGACAATGAAACAAAGATATGCCTTTGTATTAAATTCTTTGGCTTTCTTAATTATTTATTGCATATTCAATATTTGTGCCCGTGTTCCTTTTCCCGACATTAACCCCATCTGCTCATCTGATATCTTAGTTAAAAGGTAGGGTTTTAGTCTCTCATTTAGAACTGTTAGTAGGATTTTACTAGGATGTGATCATTGTGATGTTAGCGCGATTTTCCTATAATTTGTGCAATCTCTTGGGGACCCTTTTTTGTAGAGAGAAACAAATACTAACTTGCACCATTCCAGTGGCCACTTTTTAGTTTCCCAAATTGTTTGACATTGCAGATTTGTTGTTCAGCTTACTTATCGCTCTCTCTATTTCTTTTCTTAGAATGTCTGGTTCTTTTACCTCCTTCGTCTAAAAGACAAAACTAACAATACAGAAATAAAGAGGCGGTAGTGGATAAAGGTACAAAAATAGGCTATAACAAACCAGTAGAAGAAGTGTGGCATGAATGTAAAGAAGTTTTCTTAGATACATGCAAAAGAACGCTGGGAACACGAAAAGTAGAAAACAGAAAACACTGGATGACTAACTATATATAGGGCAGGATTAGTGAAAGAAGCAAAGTCAAATAAGGACGCTAGCCGAAATTAGAATAGAAAAGCAGGAAAAATTATAAGAACAATACAAGAGCCTCTGCAAGATCATTAAGAGAGCAGTTAGAAATGATAAATGGAAGTACGTAGAAGACATAGCTGATGGAGCACAAGAGGCGGCGAATAAAGAAGACATCAAAGAAATATTTTCAAATATAAAGAAATTAAGTAGCTCTAGAACCGTAACCTCGACTGTAAAGGGTAAAGAGGGAAAACTACTGTGCATAGATGAACAGCAATTGGAGCGATGGTTAGCGTATTTCAAAGAAACGCTAAACCTGGAGCTTGTACCGTACCGACCTGACCTAAACATATGTGTCGACCCATCAACTAACGAAGAAGTTCTGAATGCAATACAACATGCAAAGGAGGATAAAGCGCCAGGCATAGATCAGATAACAGCGGAAATACTGAAACTAGACACAGCCACTTCTGTAAAATTACTGAAACCACTGTTGAAGAAAATTTGGAAAGAGGAAACATTTCCTAAGGACTGGAAGGAAGAGGTAATCATTAAACTGATAAAAAAAGAGATCTCAAGAAATGCGATAATTGGAGAGGCATTATCTTGCTCAGTGTTGTAAGTAATATCTTTTATAGAATTATACTGAATAGAATATTGCCAGTGATAGAAGAACAGCTGCATGAAGAGCAATGCGCGTTTAGAGCCTGTAGGTCATGCGTGGATCACATAATAACACTACGAACAATAATAGAGCAATCGAATACAACGCACCACTGTACTTAACCTTTATCGATTATAAAAAAGCTTTCGATGGCCTGAATAGGAAATGCATATGGGCCACTCTGAGAAATAGAGGCATACCCATGAAAATAGTTAAACTAATTAAGGCAGGTTATAGCAATTGCGAGTGCAGAGTAGCAGATAAGGGTTATTTATCAACAGCATTTTGATCAACTAGGTACTGGAGTACGGCAGGGTTGTATCCTATCTGAATGAATTTCTCAGAAAAGTGTCGATGGTGAAAAAAGATGAATAAGATGAAAACTGAATGGGACGCTAGAAGAACTGACTTTGCCGATGATTTATGCTTGCTGTCACACAATGGACGTCACATGCAGGAAAAACTAGTCAAATTAGTGATGGAGTCAAAGAAAGTGGGACTGCAAATAAACAGAAAGAAGATCATATTATGGTGTATAAATGTGGATGTTCCCCAGAGCATCAGGGTGGAAGGTGAACAAATAGAGCGTGTAGATGACATTACGTACTTGGGAAGCGAGAAACTTAAATATAAAGACTAAAGTGAGAGTGTTTAATTCTATAGTGAAACCTGAGCTGCTATATGGAGCTGAATCTTGGTTGATGATGAATGTGATAAAGCAGAAGTTACAAGTCTTTATAAATAGGTGTTTACGTAATATCCTGAACATTTGGTGGCCAAATGTCTTCAGTAACGAGAAACTATTGAGACCAACTGACTAAGTGGGTATAAATACCGATATAAAATGGAGGAAGTATGGATGGCTTGGGCACACGCTAAGGAAGGACATGAAGGTGATTAGTCGAAGTGTTTTGTACTGGAATCCGCAAGGCTACAGGAAAAGAGGCCAGCCAAGAGCTACACGGCGAAGAACAGTTGGAAAAGAGACTAATAGGTCAATTCTACTACGTAAACAAATGGATTGGGTGAAGAAGGACTGGAAAAACTATATCAACACCTTATGCCCCTTAAGGGGATAATGGGTTCTACTACTACTACTACTACTACTACTACTACTAAATGGTAGATATACTTAGATTTTTATGAATACCACCTTTCTGTAGTTTTCCTCTCGCTCACATGGATCCTTAGAGTAAGCCCATGTGGCACCTGGCGATGCCTGTCCAGCTGGAATGGGGTTCGATGGTTGTTCTCGTTGAAGGGGCACTTTCTTCAGGCTCAACTCAGACCGATAACTTCGTAGATGCACTTGTGCCCAGGGACCGCCTTTAGGTGACCTTTGACTTTTATTTAGTTGCCGCCCTTCTGCCACACATGCATTCTTTCAATAAAACGATAAATTAACTTTACTGGCAAAATTGTATTTAGTTTTTCCCAATTTGGGAAGTACAAGCGTTTTTATACCGTCGTGGGACAACTCAATTATTTCTTATAAAAACAATCACCTAATTTACATACTTGATCAATATTATACATACAATTCATTTTACTTTTAAGACTTAAATGATTGAATTATCTAATTCACATTAAATAACAATCAATATGTACTGAGCTGATTATCATAAATTTCCAATTAATACATTTTGTAGGTCATAACTTAGTATCGTTACAATACATTATTTGTTTCGTCACAGCAAGCTGTCAAAAATAGTTCAATTCGGTTGCTGGACTTGTAGCTACACTTTTATCTATCTTTGTTCAAACAAAAATTCATCTTGAGAAACACTTTAATATCCAATCCGCTAACAAAAGTTTTGATTCTTTTCATATAAAAGTTCCGTTTCTTACTTCATGTAATTTATGTTTCTTCTTCTTACCTGTAAGACTAATGTAAAACAATTATTTCACTGTAAGAGATCGTGATCGATGATTATTGATAGTTAATAATCCAATTCCAAAGTGAGTTAGTACAGTATCGGGTGTTAAATTTTCTATCTCTTGGACCTCAGGTTAAATCGTGTTAACTTCTCTTGAGATTACTAATTTTGAAGAGCTCTTAGACCGCAGATGTGTTCGTTGTTTAACTATATCATGCGAAGGACAAGATTCATCTACCGAATTTTGGACATCTTAATGAAGCTCTTCCGTAAATTAGCGAAGAGGTCAGGGAAGGACCATATAAATGCTTCCTCATTAGAAACAAATAGGTTCTGTAAGGAGCGCCTCTCAAAACGTTTGAAAACCCCTGGGCACTAAACGAAGCGAACGCGCTCATGTCTAACTATCTGATGAACTATAACCTGCCTCAATTAATTCCCTTCAGGCAGTTGTCATGTCATAATTCCATGCAGGTTAGCAAAATCTAAGTGTAATTTTTGAGACCCAAAGTGGATTTCCTGGTCTTCGTTTATAATCGCGCAATTTCACGCCAGGTTCGCAATAGTTTTTCAAAGGTGCCGACAGTTGTTATTAGGTGCGATTTCTTCGGCAAACTGTAAGTGTAACGGTGAGTCGCAGACTGCCTTGCAAAAGTTCTCAAATAAAAATACAAGCTTCGGCGAACTGCGAGTCAATAAATTAACGGCGGCATGTCCATCCGTATTTTTTTATATCGAGTCTGTGCGGTGCCAAAATTAAGGAGAACATCTATTTTGGTCCTTATATGAAAACAAACAGTAAAGACATGTAAACTTATGCACACGCTTGCCCGATATTTTGACCTTTTCGCTATGGTGTGGTGGGCATACAAATATATGTGTTTTAAATATAACAAAGAAAGATCGAATAACGACTTGTTAAAAAGGTAAACTTGGTTTTTAAATGATATCTTAAACTGCTTGAAAATAAATGCTTGGAACATTTCAAGATGATTTAATTGAAAGTAAATGGAAGGTATCTTAATCCGTTTTTGAGGTAGGTCAGCTTTAGTTGTTTCTTCTTTCGCAGTCTTTTTGTTTAATTTGGCGTCATCTGAATTTCCTTGTCTTTGCATTTGATTTTCCAGTCATTAATGTTTAGTGCTTCTATATTTTGTCTTGTATCACCGCATTCCAAAATCTTGTATTTGGTGGCACTGTACCTCGATTTCCTAATGGTCTCCAGTATGTAATTTTCTGCAATATTTTGTTGCTTTCGCTTCTGATGATATGCCTTAGCCAAGTTAATATTTGTAACATTTGTATGTCGCTCTTCTTTTATTTCTCATTCTGGTTCAAAGTTCATAAGTCTTCTGTTTCATTCTCATGTTTTGATCCGCTTCTGTTTTGACATGGCCCTGTATAGCTCTCAAAACTTCGTAGCTTTGTCTATTCATTGTTTCCTAGCGTTGACATTTTTGCATGTTTCGACTTGTTACCAGAACTTTGTTTTGATTCCAGGCGCCTCAATATATTTTATTGAACTTTTGAGTGTTATAGTCTATTTGTGCTCGTCAGCTTATCCTCAGGTATAGATTTTTTTTCAGAAATTCAAAGTTACGGTTTTCTATTTTCTGTCTTGCCATATTTCAACTACTTGATTCTGTTCGCATTGATTTGAAGCACAACTCATTTCTTAATTCAGCGATGGCGTTACATCATCTGCGTATGCCATAACATTCCTTAGGCGGCGTCAGCTGGGACGTGAATAATGAATCCTAAAACGTGAGGGAGAACGAGAGAGCAGCTGGATGTCGTTGAAGAGCTAAGAAACTTATGCAGAAAACTGGGAAAAAGAAGAAAGGTAAAACGAAAAAATGGAAAAAGGCAATAAACAAGTCAACTGGCTATTAGCCCATGTAGAACTAAGCATGAGCGCGATTTAGCTCAGATTTAGGCCGGCCAATGGACATTTTTCTTCGAAGGGAGGCCGCCATATCACAAAATAATCGGCGGTTGCAAAAATCTACGAAGCCCATTTCCGAAAACGGAAACGTGGCAACCGAGAAAGATATCTTTCACCTCGAATTTGCGTCATTTTGGGGAGCAAAAGTGCTTCGATTTTAAATTCAAAGCCTACGTAGTTAGTTAGGTGGCCTAGAACGTACGTCGGTATTCGAAAACGTCGAATCCGTGACGAACGCAGGCGAGAATTTATCAAGCGGCGCATTCGGATCGTAGTAAAGTGTGGTTATATTAGTCATCTTTAAGTGCACTCTGTGCAGATGGCCATACTAATCGGTTATATTAAAGATATATGCTTATGAACAGCAATAAATAATAACGGCAGAGATTGAATTGGAAAATCAGTTACGAATGGATGGCTAAGAGCAATAAAATGACTAAATCGTTTAATATATTGGCAAAAGGACGCAAACTACATATCTACAACCTCTTAAAAGCATGCCACCATATAGAGCAAACGCTTGGATGATTACGGAAACCGGTACAAAATTATAATTGAGATAAACTCCCTGCGATCACCATTCAATGTTATAGAGAGATGCAAAGAGAGAGAGATACAGAGAGAGAGAGACAGAGACAGAGAGACAGGCAGAGACAGAGAG
Organism: Agriotes lineatus; assembly: GCA_940337035.1. Lineage (NCBI taxonomy): Eukaryota > Metazoa > Arthropoda > Insecta > Coleoptera > Elateridae > Agriotes > Agriotes lineatus. The sequence continues at coordinate 100,827,441 of OW679196.1, read as the reverse complement.
ATAGAGGCAGAGCGAATTGGAAAGCATAAAGAGATGAGCGATGACTAAAGGAAGCAACGTACGACTAAAGTATAAAGAAGAAAGAGTACGAAAATCGGCCATCGCCGTCAGAAGGTGTAAACGAAATAAATAGGCATGCATTATATTAAATTTTTTGATTACATTACATACCTTCTTAAAAATGTGTAAAAAGTAATTTTAATGAGGGTAATGCAATTATTCGGATAAATGTCGAAATCGTTCTGTGGATTAATTTCCATAGTGTTACGGTACTTTTGAAGCGTCCCCGGTATTAGTAAACATTTGCTCTTTGAATTTTTATCCTTAAGTATTAATAGGTGGCTTTTTGGTAATTTGCATGCTTTAGATTAGATCTGGTGCGCTGTATCATAGTTTTAAATACTTTCCTATAATTATTAAGCAGTTTCGTAAGCAATTCCCGTAGTAATTACCCTTATTTTACTAATTAAATGTATTCTGGTTTAATTTCTACAGATATTTAAGCCTGGTGGTTAGGCAATTTTACATGCATTCATTATAAACTATTTTCTGGCCTGAGTTGTTGCTAGAACAAAATTGTTATCTCTTTTTGCAGTCATATCTTTCAGAATGTTTTCTTGGTCCACTTGCCCAAAAATTTTGTTATCTTGTGACCTGTAAGCTGGTGTCGAATTCTGCCTTCTTTCCAAGCAAAACTGCTGTGCTAGTTGGTTTTCCCTGCAGCTTAAGGGCTTTAAAAAGCCCTTTCCCTGGGCTCACCCCTCCGAATAGTTTTCATGGGGGATCTAAAAGTACTATTGCTTTATTTCGCACGTTCGTAATTGTTATATAGTTGCTTACCTACGTCCTGTCGCTTTTTCGGATTTCTGGGACCAACTTTAGCGCGTTCCCATGGCTTCATAACATCGTTAGGTAAGATAAGGCCCTGTCTTCTTATTCGCGGGCTCATTTGGGCATTGTACGTTCTAGCCATTTCCTGTTGGGATTAAGCATTCCCCGTTCAGTTGCACTTTGCTGGAATCCAGTCCGTCGATTTGGGCTCCTGAAACTGTCAAATTGCCTGTGGGTTTTGCAACGCCTGAGGGCTACGTTAGGGAATAAGTGACTGCGTTACACCCACCTGCAGCCACCCGCAGCCTTCATAGCTTGCACCGTTGTCAGTAGCTGCTGCCGTGACCTTCGCTTCTCTGCCGCTTCCAGCTGCGCCAGACTACGTGGAAGTCAACGGAAAGGTTAGATTCCAACGTACCTTCCTGCAGGCAAAACGCTAGCATATTTATTACACATTGCGCCTGGTTTATTTTATAATAGAATAGTAGTGCTTCGTCTAGATAGAAATTAGTGCACGCTTGACGAATCGTACCCCTCGTGTAATTTGCTTTTTGTAAGTGTTTTTGTTTAAGATATGAATGTTAGGGCTGCCGCAAAATTCGTGCGGTCACCTTTTGCAGTTTATTGATTAAAGTCAATTAGGCTTACCAAAGTTCCGTCGGCCTTGACTCCGCTGCTTCACAGTGGGGCCTCCTACAAATTACAGATTAGATATCATAGGACTCCGAGCTTTGATAGCATCCTATTTGAATGTTGCTTTTTTCAGTTACTTGGTAGCACGGGACAGCTGTGATTAACAGATTAGCGCTTTAAACCCTTGGCCCAGGTATATATATATATAAATTTAGATTTGTATTTACACTTTTCTATTTTGCTCGCACTCCGCCATTTGCGGTTCAAAATTTTACAGCGTGAAGATAGCCGCTAGACGACGGTAGTGGCTGGAAGTCGCCTGTTCAAATTCAAGTCTCCGCGACCCGGTTATTTATTTTACGTCTGTATCAAATCTGTTAGAGCAGATACAGGTCTTTGCTACATTATTCATGAATACCCTGATGTTTTTCCATTAATAGGGACCTCGGCGTAAAGTGTGGCCATGCTAGACGTACGTTGCTTCCGACCGCTAGAAATTTTGGAGCGTAGTTTTAACGTCAATTAGAGCTAACATTCGGGGATAATCGTTAGCCAGACTAAGCTTGCACTGCTCTGTACCGGCGTATTAGTTGTTGTGCCCGTTCTGGGACCTATACCTTTTTTTATTTATTGCCTTTGCGGCGCCCGTGCCTGCTCGGCTATTTTGTTTTAATTATACTAGTAATTTTGTTGACGCTTATGCCGCGCCCACCACATATACATATAGATATATGATGTATTTCTCTTTTTGTTTATATTTGAGTGTTTGCACTATAGTACTCACCAACTATTAAATAAAGTTGTGATATCTTATTGGTCGTTACTTTGATTTCGTTCGTTCTGGTGAAATTATCTCTACCTTGTGACGGTCCGACGCAAGGATTAAAACAACGTCGAGGACCTGGCGCTCTCTCCTTTTTTTTATTCTCTTTCAGCGTAGCTGGAACCCCGACCCTTCTCGGTGAGTTAGCCCAATTAGGCCGATATTTACCAGCCGGAAAAATACCAAATAAAACTTTCGCCAACAGGTAAGGCCAAAACATTTATCCTTCTTCACGATAGTCTCAACAAACTGTAATTTATGTTTTTGTTTCTTTATTGCACGGTGGAGACAGTAATGGTTAAATCCAATGTTATATTATTATAAATTTATAGCGACTTAAATTTAACAATTCTTCTTAATTTCGTCGATCTTTCCGTCTGTCGGACAGTTTCTCTGCTTGTCTGTCTGTCTGTACGTATATTGACGCTACAACTCATAAACTATTTGTTGAAGGATGACGATATTTTGTATGCAGATTCTGTTAATTTTGCTTGTACTCAAAAACTATCAGTTAGATAAAAGTAATGTTTTCCACACCGTTTAGGTTTTTAACTCTTGACCTAAATATGCATATCTTGGATCTAATAGGTACAGGGTGAACATCTTGAAAACTTTAAATTTTGCCTTTTTCTGAACTATTCAAGCAACATTTAGGTTCTATTTTTTTTGTTTCACGCTGAGTGAGAAGACTCGTAGGAGAAACATTAACATTAATCTATAGTCCATTTTTATATAGAATATTTTTTTCCTTTGATACGAAATCTTTGTGAATTGTTAGCCTGTTTAAAATGAATTTGAATTGGCCAATTACATGCCGTAGTACAAAAAGACGCCATTACAATAATAATTATGTACAGTATGTTTTAGTGGTTCAAAGTTCACGTTTTGAAAGGTTTCGATAATGTGCACCATAATACCGGGTGACCATAAATGGTTGTGATTTTTTTCTTAGGTTGGCACTGTTTATGATGGTGGCACTGTAAGTCACAAACTGACGAAAAACCTAACCTGCTAACATCGAATTTCACATAGACTTACAGTGCCACCAACATAAATAGTAAAACCCAAAAAAAATCACAACCATTTATGGTCACCCGGTATAACATGTGAGCAAACGAAAGTAAAATCAAGCTTGGCTTTGAAAATTTAATCATATGTCGATTATTAATTCACATTATGTTAATGTTCTAGAATAAAATACAGAAAAATAACCTAAACTGCATAACTGTCACCGAGTCTCATGTCAGAATTTTATTTGAAAATGTACATAAAAACCTACACTTAAACAATGTTGCATCTGCTACATCAATAATTACGTACTAAGTTATAAGAACTTCATGTTTAATTTAAAATTTAATCAACGTGGCTGTCATATTTGGACTTAAAACATCAGAAGTAATAGAGCACATGACTTAATTTTTTCAAAGCCAAGTTTAATTTCGTTTTCATTTGCTCACATGCTATAAGGATGGGGCATTGCCATGCAGCAACACACAAGCATTTCGATTGCGAAACTCGTTTCTTTTAAAATTACGGGCTTCAAATGTTTACTGTACTAATTAGTGTTAGTTTTTGTCAAACCCAAAAAGTTACAAATATTAAATTTGCAGCTGTTTCATTAATTTTGATTTTATTACCGGCTGATATTCTTTGAGGCACCATCATATATCTAGGCGGTGAAAGGTATTTCTAAACCTATGAGAGGCACATAAATATTGTGAATATAAAAGTTGTAGATATGAAGGTGGTACACATTACTGAAATAGTTTTGATTATACAGGTAATTGAAAAAAGTGAAGCGAATTAAGCATACTTTTCTTTAATGGAATAGTAATAGTAATATGCACTACCTTCCTGCCTACAACATTTACATACAGAATATTTACGTGACTCTCATATGTTTAGAAACATCTCCCCCCCCCCCCAATTTTTGCCAGACCCTGTATATCAAAACAATTTGCTTTAATGTTTTAATTATTAAATATATGTTTACATTTGAAGAAGTGTATACAACATATAGATTTTTTTGGCTTTACTAAATTAATCACTTTTTGATAATTTGGGGGTGTATGTCGTCCATGGGCCTAAGAAGGCTGTTATGCATATGGGCATGGTAATATTCTGCTACAAAGATAAATTTATAATTCATGTTCACAGCAGTCTACTGTTCTGCGAAGATGTAAGAGATAAAAAATAATAACACAACCTATATATGTATTTCAGTAATTGAAATATTATTGAATTAAAATTTCAATTGTAAAAAGAAATGTGTCAAAATGTAACCAGTAACACTTGAATTAATGCTATTTTCAAGGTTGTTGATTTAAATGTGTAAATAGCCGATTAAATTATAGAATTCTCTAGCATAAGTTTGCTTGTGTGTAGTCTGAGTAAGTAATATAAAAGATTTCAATCTAGATTAAGGAGCAGTGAGTTATATTTTTACAAAACTATACACCTGTGTCTGCTACCTTTTAAAATGTTCTGCACAAATATTTTGTTGAAGTTGTCATTTATCAGTGGTATAAAAGCAATATTGAAAACCTTTAAGGCCATTTGTTTCCATCTGGCCATTATAGCAGAACTTTTTTCTGTAACATACCAACAAAAGCAATATTTTATAAGTTTTCATCTCGTGTAGGAACCAGAGAAAACTTTTAAACACTAATCAAATATTGGAAGGGATATTGGCGCCCTTTCTTTTCAATATGTTGCATCGATTTGTCTTCGCATATTATAATTCTGAGATTGTCACGGAGAGCTTGAAGGAGTTTCTTCTTTTCCATTTTACTATCACTCAGTGTTGTGCATTATATTCCCAATCATGGCATAATTTAAATGTACTAGTATTCTGCTAGCCCAATAAACAGTAAAGTGATAATACAATTTTGATTATGCAGATATTGAAGCCAGTGGATAGAGTTTGTAACGAGGCAAGTCTCAGATGTTCAAAGTGAAGTACAGCTGTGTATACTTGCTAGGTACTTGACTGGAAAATAAAATACTGAAATATATCGAAATTATAAATATACATAATTAAGAGTTTTATCGAAAACCACTGTCTTAATTTGTAGAATCCTGCTTGTTTCCTTATAATGCAATACATATTCGCCACCGTCGTCGTATTTCTTCCTAAATTAGGTGTTGTTACCTATATCTCGTTTGCTTTGTAATATTTTGCGAAGTATTCTATGTTATAGCGCTCGTTCTACAGTTTTTCATGCAGTTTAGTTTCCAATTATTTTATTTTATCTAGTAGACTACATAGCTATTTTAAGCTCTTTCCTTATGTATTCGTCTCGCAGATGATCTGTCCTTCTACATTCTTTATTGCCCATAACAATTTCACTTTGGCTACTGAATTTGTTGTATATCTATTATTCTTAATATTCGACTTTCTGAGACAAACCAGCATACCCAAAACTCATCTGTCTTAGCCTAAACGCACTTAATTAATATAATACGAAGGTAAATAGCATATGAACTGTGAGCTCTCCTTGTAGTGGTGACTTTTTGAAAGAAGCAAGTCGTTTTGAGGGTTTAATTGGGGGCTGGCTTGTCTGTTGACTTTGACGTTTGAAGGTTAGATATTTGACAGCTGATTCGTAGTCACTTTTAGTTTCGATACCCTACTCACTGCTTCCAAGATAGTCTGACAAACTAAAAAATATTGCATGCTGCTTACGAATATGCTAACACGATTAATATGCGGCAGGTAGTTTTAACGATATAATTATTTCAACTGGGATCTATTTTTATCACAGGAGATTCGCCTTACTACCCGTTCTGTTAGACGTCGTCCTACGTCAAAAACGGTCCGCGTCATTTTTGCTATCTTCTTTCAGTGCGTGTACAACAAATATTTTTAAATGATCTCTTTCTATTTTCAGATTTAGGTATAGCATTTTGTCACTAATATATATATCTTAGTATTTCTGATCAATTTCTTGTTTATAAACACAGCAACTTCGCAGCTTCCTCTTTGATTTTATTGACTCAGTTGTATTATCATCTATCTAGGTTTTGGTTTTCAGTGCATTTACAAATAAACATTTATAAAAAACACTAGTTTCTAATTGTTTTGCAGGATCTAATTGCCTACCTTAATGGAAATCCATTACATGTTCTAGCACGTGCTAGTAACTAGTCTGAAATGATTGATGAGGTAATAGATCAAAATGAAGAGATGGCTTCATTCGAATTATTATTTTAATTTGGTTAGAGAATCGTTCAGCAACGTTCACTATGAATTTAAACTCTGCAGTGGTCATATAAATCATAGCTTCTTTAAAACATTTATAGAAACTCTGTCAGCGCAGCCTACTCGATTTAATCAAGAGTCACGCTGGGGAAATGGATAACATCATCATCTTCATCATCGTAAATTATCCCGAAGTGGTTTCATAAGCGACCAGGTCTAAAATTGCTGGAATTCGTTCACGTTTCCGTGCTCGTGCCGCAAATCAATTTGCTGCATTGTCAAAGCGTTTTCCGTTTGTGCGTTTGCTTTCTAGCAAAACGGAGCAATATGTCACGAGAGGACGGAGCATTGGCGCCCAACCTGAAATAATGCAAGCGTGTCTATCGGTCAAAGAACAATGTACAGATAGGTATACGCACATGTCGCATTAACCTACATCGGCGCAAATAAGGAATACGGAAACATGCACTGCACCGTTTATTTGAACACACGATAGGTTATACCACTAAATGAGTCTCGTTACGCTCAACTGCCCCTGACATTTTCCGCATATTAATGAGGCATTTTTGAAACATTTCTAAAATAGAGCAGTCTAATGTGGACGATGACGGGCAATTTGGTTTACATTCTCATTGTTTGCACAGTTTACCAGCATGACCTGATCATTAGCTATATCGATTAGAACGCTGGATACATTAGGCAACCATGCAATTATACAACTTTTAGAAAGTTTTGGAGTAGAAGTTTATAATAGACTATAAAATTTTTAATTCAATTAGATTACGTAAATGTTTCCAATTAGACAATGTCATGCATAACAAAAGACAAAAATTATGTTGCAACTTGAACCATAACGTTCTGATAAACTTCTAAACGATCGAAAGCCACTCGGTAAAATGTTAAAATCTGATTGTTGTTTATTAAGTAGTATTAGAAAAGGCATATGATCAAATAATTGTATCGGTTAAAGTATATGTAATAAGTTCACACAATATATTATTGTTTCAGGAAAATCAATTACAGGGATATAATTACTTCACCTAAATGGCCTGGTTCTACTGGTTTAGCTATTTTCTAACGACTTTAGTGCGTCATTGTGATTATAAGTGTTGGTAATAACAACCATTATTTATAGCAATATTATTTTAATTTGGGTTAATTGTATTAGAATTATTTGTACTCCCCTCATCTAAAAGACGAGGCATTGCAATTTAAAAAAAAATCATTTTGGAGATTTCTTCAGATCTTCACGTTTTAGGGCCCCAAGATGATGAAAACACTTTTTCTCAATTCCGTCTGTCTGTCTGCCTGTCTATTCATCTGCCCATTTCATCATCTGTCTGTCTGCTTGCCTATTGGCTTATAGCTCAATAGCTATTTAAGTAACAAGAAATCTAAGGACCTATCAACATTTGAGGTAGGCAAGTACAAGCCAAGGCAAAGCCGCGGCTTGTTGCCTGCCGAAAATGTTAATAGGCCATACATTCCGAGTTATCTTATATTTTTCCCACTGCTTATTGAGATTTTCCTAGATATCTTAAAAAATCGTTTGTTTTCTCACCTGTCACCAGGATTAATTTTCGTGAGTCGTGTTACCTGTGAATGTCACATGTCACATAAACACTTGCAATTATAAACAAAACGTTTAAGTCTGCATCTTGCGTTGTTAATTTTATTATCCTAGGAACTTAATAATAATATTAAGTTCCGTTGTCAAGGGAAAGCAGCAAACAAATATAATCGCCGACTTACACGCTTTGTTACTAAGGCTGTATCACTGACTTACATGACTGACAGCGGGAAAAAACTATTTGTTGGAGGAAGACAATATTTTGCTTGCGGGTTATACGTCTACCTGCTTCAAATCCAAATATACTTTCCGTCACCATTATACGGGGCGAGCATTTTAAAAGAAATGAATGTTGTCTATTTTTGCTTTAACTGAGGAGTAGCTAAAAGTAGTATTTTACACATAATTTAGTTTTTTATTCTTGACGAAGATATGACCCAACAGATACAATGAATATCGTAAAATGGACAGAAATTTTGCAGCCATTAACGCGTTCTTTATAATACAATCAAAAGCAATTTCAACTGCTGTGCCGGCTTGGATTAGGGGCTAAAGCATCGGATTATCAATTTGTAATCGGATTGAGCCTGGGTTAACGCCCGGAAGCGCAAGTTCGAGTTCCAGCAACTGCAATGTTTTTTTGTATTTGTAAATTGATATAATTACCGCGAGAGCACTTCCGTGTAAACCCCTTTACTATTTTTTATTTTTTACTCCCCTCGGCTAAAAAACAATGAAAGTGCTATTAATTGTAATTGTGAAAAAACACCTTCCGAAATGTCTTCCGATCTTGTTTCTCCATTTTCCTGTCCGTCTGTCCGTTTTATGTTCGTCTGCCTGTACGTCTGTTGGCGGTATAGCTCAAAAACAATTTGTTGGAGGAAGACGATACTTTGCATGCGGATTAGATGTCTACCTGGCTTAAAATTGAATATACCTTCGCACAAATATATATTTGACCGACTCCTATTTTTCTTTGATTTTTAAAATTGTTTAGTTTCACAACGTCTATTTGCAAGGAAAGTTCTGAGTAAACCCCCTTTTTTTATTAATGCTATAGTCTTCTTTAGATATTTTAATTTATTCATTTATTTTTTCGAGTTTGTTCTCCAAAATACACATTTCTTTTGCAACAGAGCTATATACACAAACAAAAATTTGAAGTTCCAATCGGATTACCAATTTCGTATACAATTGCAAATGTAGTACTTATGGATATGGAAAAATTATTGTAGAAAAAGTAACCAAAACATTACTACACTACAATGTTTTAATATACAGGGTGATATGGAAATGAGTGCAAATATTTTAACCAATGATAGAGCTCACCAAAATGAACTTTTCTATTTATCGTTTTTCATTTAATGCATATTTTTTTAATCATTTATCTCCCTTAAATTTGACGAGCCGCTTAGTAAGCAAATCTAAGCTTAAGGTTAACGACACAAGTATATTAATTAAACTGCAAAGTTCTTGCACCAAAAACACACACGTTCAATAACTTACCTACCTCAATTGATAAAGTACGTTGGTGACCACATGTGTTATCAGGACCTGTGCAGTTTTCGTTTGTTTGCTAATCAAAGAAATGTTTGTTGTGTTTTGTGACATTAAATTAAAATATTATTCCATAGGCGGGTATGCATTTTTAGAGTAAAATTGTTTTGAATTTTAACTCAGTTTTGAGGGCGTTTTCGAAAAAATGGTAAATGGAGAAGTTGTTCAGTTTAGCGAGTTCTATTACGGGTTAAAATATTTGCACTCATTTCCATAACACCCTGTATAGTAATAATGTGCATCTTAGATTAAAGTTTACTTTAGAAACCGAAAACAATCAACAAAAGTTTTGAGAAAAAATAATGAAAAAGTCAATACCAACTGGTATCGCAAAGTTGTTAAAACAAGTATATATCTAAACTTCAATTCAAACACAAATATAAAATATAAAAAAAACTTAATTACGAATTTAGTAGAGAGAGCAGATCTTAACTAGCACACCATTCTACAAAAAAAAATTATTAAAAAAATGATTACTCCAAACAGTTTATTACTAGAAATATAAATCAAAAATTGTAAATATTAAAAAATAAAAATGAAAATGATAAATCAATTAACTTACAATCAATTTTTTGAACCACGAATTTAAAAATAAATAAATATAAATAATAGTCAAGAAAAAATCTAAAATTATAACTCTATTTCATATACCGGGTGACAATGAGACCACGGTCATGCCTCTATCTCTATTACTTATTTATGAATTTGAATGAAATTTGATACAAGGCTACTAGACATAATTTCGGATTGACATACAAGTATAATCAAAATGGCCGACTTCCTGTTTCACCGGAAATAACACATTTTTTAAATATATCATGCTATATATTTTATGTTTTTCGCAATCTACGACTCAAACTACATACAACAGTGCTACCGAATTTGCTTAGGTATTACACAGAAATAATAAAAAAATTAATTAATTATTCTTCAATTTTAGATAAAGATAAAGTAGTGCATGATGCATATCGTTAGATTGGTAATTAAATTTTGCTGTTTAATGGCCAGATGGTAGTTGCCATTTAAAAAGTGAATTTTTCCTAAAAAACGTGTTTAGCAAATCTTGTTCTTCTATTGAGAGTTTGTTATGAACTTGATTGATAAAATAGCTATTATTATTTTATTTTATTTTACTTTATTTTGATACTTAGCCAACAGCCGTTAGGACAATTATAGGCGTCGCTGTACAGTTTTTGGGACTTCCAACCCCACTAACGACTGTCATGATGTTATTATGATATCCGTTACCAACCATTTCCGTGACAGCCGTATCACGAGGCGCCGAGTTGAAAAAATATGTTTTGTTTGAAAAAATTAAAATTTGGCAATACTGGTTTATGTAATTTAACTTGTAGATTCCGAAAAACATAAAATATATAGGGTGATTTATTTAAAAAATCAAAGTTAGTATCATTTCCGGTGAAACCGGCAGTCGGCCATTTTGACTATATTTATCGGTCAATCAGAAATTATTTCTAGTATCTTCATATAAGTATTTTTATATAAAATCGATTCATAAATAAAGATATAAGCATGGCCCTGTTCTCATTGTCACCCGGTATACCTAATCTCTCTAAAAACAGAATAAGAACTAAAAGTTAATAGTATTAAAACTGATTATGAAAGTCAAACTATTTAAAAAAGTAAAAAACATTTTTATGTATACCTTAAGGATAAAACTGAAGAAAATGTAACATTTAATATAGTTAAATGTAATTGTAATTGCTGTAATACACATTATATCGATAAAAAAAAACAGTATTAAAAAATCTGGTGTGATACACGCACACTACTTCCTTTTACAGTGATCTTATAATTAGTGAAAAAAAATTTTGTTTTTAATTTTTAAGCATTTGTAATTTTTTTTAAATTACAAATTCTACAAAAACCGTACAAAATAGAGAGTTAGTTAAAGTTAAAAAATACTATTTTAGTGGTATTCAACTGGAAAATCACCTATCTCACATCAATACACATTAAAAATGTCATAAAAATGTAACGTTTGAAAAAAAAATCGTTAGAACCGTTTTTAAAAAAAATCGAAAAAACAGAAAAGTTACAAGAGTAAACACCATACTTCCGGTTATGCAATTTTCTTGAAAACCTTGCTGTCGCATCTACATAGTACACAAAACTTATATATGAAGTTTCAAGTCCCGTTTTCATTTTCGAGATATTCTGTTCACACACATATACACACGCAGGCACACACACAGACACATACACAGACACACAGACAAACACACAGAAGGACTAACCGACAGATAGACCAATAAACAAATACATGTGTTTTGGGTTCAATTTATCATTCTGAAACATTTTTCTTGGTAAAATTTTTCTGCATCATAAACAGAAAGGGCAGTTTACCTGAAAAGAAAATAGTTTTTGCTTCACTGTCAAGGCCGACTTGTTTCTTCAAAAACTGAAAATATTCTTAAAATTCTCTTCAGACTAAGCAGGACCTAATCCCTCAATCTTAAAATAAAAATCAAATTTTTTAGACCATTTCACCTCTTGTAACATCAATCCTGGGACACGCTGTATGTATAATTAAAAAGGAAATGTTTACCAAGATTTGATTTAAGTGATGATTTAAAAATTCAAGAATCTTCACACAACCTCGAAGAATCACGAGGTAAGTAACCTATAATCGAGAAAAGTTTATATATCCATAAATCTATCACTTTCAAAATTGTAATAGAATTATTTATATTTAAACTGTAAAAATCAACCTCAAAACTACAAACAAACAAAAATTCCAAGAAACATTTTAAATATAATTTAATTATTATAAAAAATATACTTCTGGAGAAGCTAAGAAATAAGTTAACGTAAAAATGAGAAAATTATTTGTTTTTATTTTTAAAGTATGCAATAAATTTTACCTTTGTTTTTCACCAGAAAGAAAATGGTTTTTTCCTGCAATAAACCAAAAAAAATTAACCAGCTGTAAACAAAACTAATTATATATGATAGTTGAGTTAGGTTAACGATACAATATTCAGATACTTCAGGTTCAGATCTATCAGCAAGTAAAGCACATGACGAAAAAATAGAAGAAGTAAAGAGACATAATGAACGCAAAAGAAACAAAATATATAAACGACACCGTAGTTATCCGACCTTCCAACGTGAAAATTGGCGACGTACAGGTGCAGGTCCGAAATTTGTTGGCCCCTTTGAAATGAGTGTTATGAATGATAGAAGACATAATATGCTTTTGCAAAACAGTAGAAGAGTACTGCTTGAAAATAGCAAAATATGCCTTACTTACTTTAATGTACCATTAGCTAGGCAACTAATGTGAATGCTAATTTAATCAAGTTATGTAAATAACAGACAGTTTCTGCAATTGCCCCAAAGCAAAGTAGATCTCAGCAAACATTGTTGTCATGTTTAGTAAAATCATAATTGCTGTCTGGCATGCTTTGATCTGGGGTTAATAACTGGATTTCATACATATGATTTAAGGGAGTTCATCAGGTAGCTAGCGGTACAATTTAAGAGGTCTTGCCAAAGCTACGTTGTTCATTGCTATTCCACGTTTGCTATATGGTATTTCGAGTAAGTAATGCTGTAATAAATTATTTTTCTTCAAAGTCTCTTCTTGTTATTGCACCTAACGTTGTGCAGGTATTTTAGCTCAAACCAGAAGCTAGGATCCCCATGAAAAACCAACTAGAAATAACATGTATATTTACTTGAATAATTCAAGAAATGTTCAGTTAAATGAAAAAAAAAACATTTATCAAATTAATGGAGAATATACAAATGACACATATGATTATAAGCCATGTTACGAAAGAAGAAATATAGCACCTAGGACTAACAGTAAGTAAAGCAAAAAGGAGACAAGAATATATTTTTCTCTATCTAGGTAATCAAATACAAAAATTAACGGCAAATATTTTTTCATGCCAACATGTTATTCAAGGGAATAGAACCCATTGCGTTTGGTTTCTTACACCAGCGTCTAGATCACTGAACATGTACGGCCAATCTTCAAATTAAAGTGCCTGGTTGTTACTAGATTATATTCATGAAGCAGTTTTGTGGATTTTCCCTAGATTTTTACACTTATAAAAATCTACAAAGTTGTACACAGGCGAACAATGTCGGAAACAGTTTAAATTTTGCATATATCATACAGTGCTTTTGCAAAGTAGTGGATAAATTCGTTAAAACTTCAAGAAATAACTTTCGGAAAAACCGCTGAGACCCGTCGATTTTTATTTTTCTTTGCGCATGTTTCAAATAAAATGCATATATACAGGGTGTCAAACAGACAATGGTGTACAATTTGAAGATTTAGTTTAGTTGTTCTGAAGTTATCATTGCAATTAAATTTAGTATTTTGCAGTTTAACTTTTTTTCTTAATGTTTGGTCATGTGACTTATTCTCAAAAATCCGCTTAGCTTAAGTAAAAAAGTGAGTCCTTAAACAACATCGATGACGTCATACCACCTTCGCGGGTCACCCTGTATGTATAGATTTTAATTTAAAAAAATGCGCAAATAAAAATAAAAATCGAGGGGTCTCAACGTGTTTTCGAAAAAGTTACTCCTTGAATTTTAAAATAATTCATCCACTACTTTACGAAAGCACTGTAAAGTTGCACTATTCAAGTGCAGTGGAACATATTATGTTACCCAAACTGAAGCAAAGTGATATATAGAATCACAACGTGACAGTAATTACAATTAGTTTCATCAAATTGTACATGTTTTTAACGTAAGCTTTAAGACGTTTAGTAAATGTGATTATAACGTGTTATATTATATTTGGTCTTTCCAGAAATGTCAATTTACCATAAAATACTTTGATCTGGCCTAAATCATTTCCAGTAGAATTTAATTAGATCTTACGATAATATTTCATGATATAACTACACCTACGCACATTATCCTTTCGCATCAAGTATTATTTATTTAAAACTCCTTACTCAAACTTTCGTCAGTATTTCAAGAGATCCTTAATACATCAAAGTTTCTAAATTTTGATTGCAAAAAAGTCTACTCTGAATTTCACCGAGAAGAAAGTTAAAACATTGTAACGCATTCTTAACGACCCGACAGCTATGAAAAACCAGCACGCATCTCCATTGTATAAAATATAAATATTTACTCTGGCCAAATATGACCATGCAGCCTAGAGGCTGTAGTCGAAAGTGCAACAGCGGTGGAACGTGTACTATGCAAATACAAAATAATGTATGAGTGATGAATGGAAATTTTCGACGATTTTGACAAGACGATGTTTCTGAAATAAAAAATATTATATATAATTTGCTGTACTTCGATTGTTGAACACAGAAGACTCCTCATCAATTTATAAAACGTATAAAAATCAAATAATATATATATAACATTTGTGGTTTGTGGTTGTGGCAAGATTTTATTAAATCATATACGCACTTAAGAGGACATGATTAGTAATTAAAATAAAATATATTATCGTGAATTATATAGCTATAATCGAATCTTTTATTAATGTTCATTATTAAGATATTTATCAATAATCTATAGAGCAATTTTGGTTTTCATGTCTTAGTTTTTCTAATTCTGATTCATAAACCGGATTCAATTTATAAATATTTAATGTCGTGATCATGAGGTGAAAATAAGTCTAAATATTTACTTCAAATCAAAAATGACAGAGATATTCAGAATTCAGTTTCATAATATATATAACATGGATAAAAAACGGGTAAAGAATAGTGCTGAGACTATTTTTGGTTTTTTTTTCTATTCGAATAGTTATTAAACATAAACAATAGTTGAATAATTCGAATACGTGAATAGTATATAATAATTCGAATTATTCGAATATTCGAATTATTTAAATATTCGAATAACATACTATTCGAATGTTCAACTAGTTATCTGACTAATTCAGATTCAATAAAAATATAAAGTGGTGCAAATTAATGACAAAATCCCATTTAATACTGAAACGTTAACAACTTCTTAGCCCAAACAATGATAACGAAGCATATACAAAAGCCTCAAATTACACTAGTTTGCAGTTTTTCCCGTCAAAAATTTATTGAATATTCGAATAAATCGAATATTCAAATAAATCAAATATTCAAATAGTTGAAATATTCCAATAATTTAATGTATTCACATTATTAAATTTCTACGTATTCGAATTTTACATGGTCGAATATTCAAATAATTCGAATATGATTCTCAGCCTTAATCAAGAATACTCTGACAGAAATGTTGTTTACG
>OW679196.1:100646715-100811492 GCA_940337035.1 Agriotes lineatus | reverse complement strand
CAAACATGTTAAAATGCAAACTAGAGAACAGTATACATTTTAGAAACAAGTAGCATTCGAGTATAGAGAAAAAACAGAGGTTTTATTTTACATTTTTGCATTGTAGGCGTGTTAACAAGATATTGGGAGGTGAAAAATTCGGTTCAGTCACTTGTATGGCCTGTCTGACAGCATTAAAGATCATTATATAGCAAAATAAGACTGTGGTGCATATTTGGACACTTCAGCTACAACACAAGACTGAAAAATAAATCTACCAACGCCTACTTCATCCCAGCAAGGCGCTTCAATTATACGGACGTTCTCGACTTAATTAATGGCGAGGGAAAGTTCTAATTGTCTTCCTAACTTTTGGAAAACTCATCAAGTTCAAGAAACTTTGATAAATTATTACTGTTCATTAACCGGTGGGGGAGAACTCCCAGCATGGACACTTCGCATATTTCATTCTGAAGAGAATCGCTACTTTATGCCCGTCCTTATTAGCAAACCTATAAAATTTATTTATAGACTACCAGTTATTAGAACTGGGAATTTAGGTTTCTAACAAATAATTTATGGGCGTTTTACGGCGCTGATTTATTTGAGCGTTTTCGCAGGTAGGTTTTACTACTGGAAATTACTTTAAAATGTGCAGCTTTTCATTTTATAATGGACTTACATTTTGCTATATTTACGAATTTGACTTTATTTATTATTATAACTTGGCCCACCGTGTTAACTGCTTGTCCAAATATACGGTCCAATAATTTATTGGTGAAAGTAATATTCAGTAGCCATGTAGTAGCATATTTATATACACTGACAAATAGTAACATTCGTAAATATAAAATGGCGATATAGTCAACTACTGTTGAAATAAAAAAATATAAAATAATATTAGCAATTAAATGAGTTGTTTATATAAATTAAGACAACTGTGGAACGAAGTGACAATTGGAATGCCTTAATATAAAATATAATAATTACTTTTATTCAATTTTGACAGTTTAAAGTGACATTATTAACTCCGTAATAACCTCCATAAGCAGTAAATTATTCACAAGCGAAATTTTAATGATTTAATTCACTAGTGAATTAAAAGTGCCAATGAAGACCAACATATTTTTATTATTCCTACAAATATTTACATTCAATTATTCCTTCTATTTGTAGTGTGTGCTAAATGTAATTACTAAAATTTAGATCAAATCGACGATGAATCCTGGGCAAATTTATATCTTGATTTGAATATTTTTAAATTTCTTATTCAAGATTTTGTCAAAATTGAATAAAAACATATATACGCCACGTGAATTAAACATTTATTCACTTACTGTATAATATTTATAAAAACAGTGTAGCAACGTGCACGTTCCAAGATTCTTTTTCGTATAGAGCTGGCATTAACTGTAATTTTTACCTAAGTAGGTTTATCATTAACTGCTAAATACTCCTAGTTTGTCTTGTTAAATTATGCCATTTATATAACTATTTTAGAAATTTTCGATATAAATGCACGCATTCGAGTTATTAGCTCGTATTTCTAACGAAGCAGCAATAAGATGATTATCGTAAAATATAGGAGTATTTATCGAAAGTTTAGAACCATTGATAAGATCTTATGACCATAAGAGCTCTTCCTTTAAGTGATGTAGAATTTCTAACTTTACATTTCAAATTAGAATTGAATGTTAGTAGAAAGTTAATAACTCACAAGAAAACTGTTGAAATTCTTAACGGAAAAAGTATAAAATTAACTGTCGCTTTTGTTGGATATCGCTATTTTTGAAATATAAGAAACTAATAACATTTATAGATTTGGATTAACAGATTTTATTAGGTTTTATAAGCAAAAAAAAAGGCCTAATGTAGGATAAAATTATTAATATGAACTATTTGTGTGTATCGTACTGATATTTAAAAGCTTTTATTTGTAATTTACATTATTTCCATAATTGCGTAATGTTTCCACACAAACTATTAAATAATATCCTGTCGGAATCACTTGTAGAAAGTAACTGGTATCTGCTCTGCAGCGATGCTTTGTCGAATCTGCTTTCTTGTGCACATAAAAATTCATCATTATGTGCAAGTTATATATTCACGTAGATTACTCATACTCAGTTTTGGTTTCTAACAGAAATCAACTTTTCTCAGGTGCGTACGTAGTCAGGCCCAAAATCGAATTCTGATTGACCATAAACATTATTTGTCTATATATTGCAGTGTTCTTCTGAAACAATAAAGAAGCCGACCTGCGATTAATTAATAAAATTGATCGATTGTAGTAAAAATCGCAGATCAACCCCCCTACAGTCTATACACCACGGCAGCTCTGAAAACTCTTTACTCACCGCGATGGCCCTAGCTAACTCAAATTTCGGCGGCCTTGGGTCGTAGGTTCAAATCATCAGCTGTGTACCCTGGAATGTCTTCAAAAAAGGAAAGGAAATGGGCGCCAGAAATCAAAAGATTTCAAATAATAAGAGAAAATAAACTACAAGTGACTAGCGTTTAATTAATAATCAATAAAATAGTCTTGCAGTGTTAGTAGTAAATTATCAGAACGATTAGAATGCAAATAATGTTATAACAAAATTGTGTACGTAAACTGAAGGTTGCGACACGCATAAAATTAAAAACCCCTTTCGGGTTATTTTAATAACTGTAAATTCAAATCAATCGTGGGATATGCATACCCCAGTCATTTAATAATTCCTTCTGTTTAGGCAACTGAAATAAAAAAAGCGTGACTGTACTTTTACAGAGGGTCAATACACATCAAAATAGCAACTTTTAAATACTGAGCATAATTAACTATAAGCATAAAAATTCCAATGTAAAAAACAAGAGCATGTATGAAATTGAACATTACATGTTAATAATGGCAAAACGTATGAATTTAAATTCCAAATAATTACGGGTTTAAAATGTATAAATGTAAAATCCAGGTATTGAAGATAAGTTGATATTTAATCCGGAATAACACAAACTAACCTCGCTTCTCCAACGCTCATAAACGGCTAACAGGCAAACGCCGGCCGGGGTAGCTACACCCTTCGGTTCAAAATAAGCTGGTCGTGAACTGCTACCATAATGGACGAAATCGCCATGGATGCAAATTATAGCAAAGGCACCCTCGAACGGCAGCAACTAAGCAGAGCGCCAGCAGGTGTCGAAAATGCGATAAGGCTAGCGGCTTGGCCTCCGAAAAAAACTCGTGGTTGAAACTGGTAATAAAGCGCTAAGAAAAACTGTAATTACTATGGAGAAAATAAAACAGAAGAACGCTATCGTACCTGATCGTAATCAGCCCTAGGAAACACACTGCTCATTGAAATTGTTTGAGCGCATGTAATTTGACTTGAACAAACATTATTTAACCACGCCGGTGACGGCGGGCCAAAAATAGTTAGTGCGAGGTACGAACAATTCGATCCCAAAGGAAGACTCGCACTCTGATAAGAGATAGCGCGGGTCAAGAGTTCATCGCGCGAAAGAAAGAACTCGAACCAGGTACAAAATGCACTGGTTTGGAAAATTTAAGAATTTGGAATGCAAAGGATTTATAATCCAACTAAAAATATACAGGTTAAGCCTGAAATAATTGGATAACTGGCGAAACAATTAGGCGAAGCCAAAAATTGTTTCACTTCTTTGCGGATATATGAAGCAAATATTCTTGATGTTATAGTTATTTGATATTCTTTTATTCCTTGAAAAGCCAGATCGACTTAACCTAAGATAGCTATGGTTATGTACTTTCTCATATTAATCATTTACCCGGTATACCAATTATTAAGTTCTGTTAACTAAACCTCAAAACTAGCTTATTTAAGATTAAATAATATTGTTGCTCATGTTAAACATGAAACCCTTTACTCAAGTTGAGACATCCATTTTTAATTATTTTTAATTTAATATATTTACGTTAAAACTCTGTATAGATTATGTAGGTTTCTTTTATCTAAAGGGTGCGTTGACAGCTCATACCACCTTTTAATTCAACAGTTTTTATGCATATCATTTCTCAGTTTATTTCAAGTAACTATGTCAGGCATTAAATGGTTTACTTTATTTATAATAAATATTTTCCTTCAGATACGTCTTGTTCCAATCTTCGACATAACACTAGTCTAGCCGTATTAAAAACCTCTTTGGTACTATTTCACAGCAAGTAGGTAAATCTCTGTTCAAACCAGCCCATAGTAATGTTCTCCATTAGCCTTACATCCCACAATGCTGATATTCAAATTGTACTATAATTGGAAATTATTCAATCATCTTTGATTTAATACTGTTACTTCCCTCGTCTAAAAACCGAAGGAAGTATTGTACTCGCCAAAAAATTACCTTCCAATATTTCTCCCGATCTTCACGTTTCAGGGTCCTTAGATGACGAAAAACAGGTTTTCTCAATTTCGTCTGTCTGTCTGTCTGTCTGTCGGCGGTATAACTCAAAAACTATTTGTTGGGGGAAGACTATATTTTGGATGCATATTATACAGTGTGCCCAAGATAAGGAGGGCTAGTATGGGGATCTCAGTAATTGTAAGAGATGCAAATTTGGTTAAATGGGAAGAAAGTTGCGCTATTAAAGGAGTAACAAAATGTCGTTTTCGAATTATCTCAAAAAACCGAATTTTTTGATTTTCTATTTAATTTTTTTCTGACGTTAATATTAAAGTTCGAGAGAAACTAATTAAACTTCTTTATAGCAACTTTTAGTGGAATTAATGATTACGTATTCAAATTTTTGAACATAAAAATAAACCAAGAAAAAAATAGAGCAAGTGGAGGCCTTTAAATACTTAGGTGTGTCAATACAAAGGGATGGTAACATAGAATGTGAAGTGAATGAAAGGATCAATAATGCTGCAAAACTATATCATAGTTTAAATAACTCATTCATAGGAAAAAAGAAAATAAGCAGAAAAACCAAAATGATAATATGCAAAACAGTATTCAGACCTATTTTAACCTATGGCAGCGAAAGTTGGATATTGACAAACACACTGAAGAGTAAAATACAAGCTATAGACATGAAGTATCTCAGAAAAGTTAAAGGAATAACAAGAAGAGACAGCATAAGAAACGATACAGTACGGGAAGAACTAGAAATAGAGCCAATTATAAACGTAATAGAAAAACAACAGTTGAAATGGTTTGGACATATGTGCAGAATGGGAAAAGGTAGACAAGTAAAGAATATATGGGAAGCAGGCGTACAAAGAAGTAGGAAGAGAGGACGGCCAAAGAAAACCTGGAACGATGAAGTGGCAGAGATATTAAAAAGAAGAAACAAAACATGGACAGAAGCGAAACAAATAGCACTTAACAAGAAAGAATGGAGAAAATTTGTACATATGTAAAGGACCCAAAATTAAATTTTAATAGCTTACACCTTAGGGTAGAAAGGTCTAATGATTATATATATCAAATTTTTAATCTCACGTTTCGTCTTCGAGAAACCATCATCAACTTAATTTTTTTAAATACGGTTCTGATTTTTTTATGCCAAATTTGTGAAGCCCTTTTTATTCTGAATTCAACAATGTACCACATATTATGGTTTAATTACGTTTCAAGCTTTTTTTGATCATCATCAGAACATTTTTAAGATACGGACCTGCATTTCTCATAATTTTATAGAAATAAGTTTATACAGTAAGTTAGGCGTTTTTAGATGCCGTTAAAATATTGAAATGCACATCATAATGTCATAATTCTGATACATTAATTTATTAACCAACCAATAACTATTAACACTACACAACAAATAAATGAACAAAAGACAGACAGAAAGAATAACAGCATCTAAAAACGCCTAACTTACTGTATAAACTTTTACGTTTATAAATTTTTACAAAATTATGAGAAATGCAGGTCCGTATCTTAACAATTTTCTGATGATGATAAAAAAAACTCGAAACGTAATTAAAGCATAATATTTGGTACATAGTTGAATTTAAAATAAAAAGGGCTTCACAAATTTGGCATAAAAAACCAGGACCGTATTTAAAAAAAATGAAGTTGATGATGGTTTCTCGAAGACGAAACGTCGGATAAAAAATTTGATAACGTAATCATTAAGTCCACTAAAAGTTGCTATAAAGAAGTTTAATTAGTTTCTCTCTAACTTTAATATTAACGTCAGAAAAAAATAAAATAGAAAATCCAGAAATTCCTTTTTTTAGATAATTTATAAACGAAAAATCATATCAAGGGTTTCTAGGTGCCATTTTGTTAGTCCTTTAATTGCGCAACTTTCTTCTCATTTAACCAAATTTTTATCTCTTACAGTTACCGAGATACCCATACTGGCCCTCCTTATCTTGGACACACTGTATATCTACCTGGCATAAAACTGAAAAAAATTCGGACAAATATAGACAGACTGAGCACTTTAAAAAAATAAAATTTATATATTATGTTTGTCTTAACTGAGAAATAGATAAAAGTAGCAATTTGCACATACCTCAGGCTTTACCTTTGTCGAAAATGGGAACCAACAGATTCACAATAAATGTTTTTTACAAATAAAACATTGGTTAACAATAAGTAGCGAACACGTGCTTTACTTCGGGCTACGTCCAGATGATTGAAATTGCGTTCGCTGGCTCGTTCGCACTGACTGAAGTTCGAATTTCATCGCCGGTAATGTTTTTTTATTCGAAAATTTATATAATTTGCATTACGAAGTGTTTTCTTTTATTGTTTCAGTATTATTATGAACGTGAAAATGTTTGTACTCTTATTTTACAATATTTAAAATTGTTTAGTGTCACAACGTCCACTTGCAAGGGAAGTTCTGAGTAATTTTTTATTTTAGTTGTAGATGTTAGAAAATGTGTGTGTTTTATTTTAAGGTAAATCATACACTGTTTGTTATTTTTAATACTACTACTTTTCTAATACTTAGCCTAGTTACAATATTTCACAGTTATTGTTACAAATTTGACTTATTAATTAAATTTAACATTATTATATTTATTAAAAATTACCTTTCTAATATACCAAAATACAATAAAACACTGCTGGAGCTTGTGGTTTGAATCTGACACAATTCGTTAAAAATCCACATTTTATCACCATTTTTTGCTCATCCAAAAGTTCATATGCCAGAACTGCATTATTTCTCATTTCCGCTGCATCCCTATTCAACTAAATTTCGTTCTAACATTTTCTTGTTCCTTGTACATGTTCTTTAAAGGCCATAATCTGTTCGTACGAGGCTTTACTGCTTTATTATTATACCTACCGTTATGAGAATGAACATAAAGTAAAGTAACTTATTATAATTTTCCAGTGAAAAGGAACTATAACTTTACTTCTATATGAATTAAGATTTCCATTGTTAATTTTACAATCCAAATAATACCATGTTAATGAAATTGTATTATTATCTAGCTAGTAGTCTTAAATAAATATTTAAGTCTATTTTTTATATAATTCTGTATTTAATATTACATGCTGAAGCATAGAACCATTAAAATATTACTACCTACTTAATATTATTTTCTGATTCAGATGAATAACCTAGACTGTGAATGGTAGTTAATGGAGGTTCTAAATCTGAGGACCGTACGGTTCGACATTCTAGAAGTACTCTGTGATCTCAAGACCGGAAATCTTGCCGAACTTCAAATGTAATGAACGAATAAACCAGTATACAGGGTGATTCAAATTAAGTGCGCACCATTGCTATCTTTGTTATTATTGATTTTACAAAGTAGGTTAAATTAGCAACTAGTAGTGTTTTCGGTGCTGATTAATATGCAATTAATAAAAAAACAATCGAATAACTTGTTGGCGACAAAATTTAAAAAAATAGTGTATTAAGACTTTTATAACACAAATTCATTTTTATTTTAAGTTATTGAAAAATATACAGGGTGTATCATTTAAAAAAACTAAAAGTTTTTAATTTTGTCCCAAACTCGTTATTCGATTGTTTTTTTATTAATTATTGTGTATTACTGGTTTGCTAATTTAATATACTTTGTAAAATTAATAATAACAAAGATAGCAATCATGCGCACTTAATTTGAATCACCCTGTATAACTATTACAAATATAATTAATTTATATTAGCTGTATGTGGTTATTAATTGCGTGTTCTTCTGCATATCTCTCCATAGTTTTATAATCTCAATGTACGACTATTTTTATTTTTAAAAGTGAAGTTGTTGAAGCTGTGTTAGAGAGAGATAGATTTTAGCATCGGGTTGCCTATATAGTTTTTGGTAATTTTTGGATATACAATTGGTTTTCCTTTATTTGAAAACTTTCTTTATACAACTTCAGAGTAGAGCTATTTTGATATTATGAATTAGTGGGCTGCTATATATATATCTGATTAGATCAGTATTTTTATGTTATTTTGGAAGTAAAACTGCCTGTTTGCTCTCCAAACTATCTTCGTGTCTATGATGCAGGTAGTAGCTGTGCAGATCGGGCTTTTTCCAAACTTTCGTATATACTTGACGTTACCGCCACCTTCTGTGAGCTTCCAGCTGCGATTGGAGAGCATAACTTGTCGAATCACTTTCAATACGGAGGCTACTTATTGTAAGTTAGTGAATCACTCGAGCTACGCTTCGCTTCGCTAATTACAAGATTTAATTAAATTAAATATAATTTAATTTTACTTTTTCGTATTTTTTGAAAATAAAAAGCGGCCTAGGATCTAAGTCTAAAAATTAGCAAAATTTTAAGCTATCATACAGTTTAATCGGTTCAGAACCTTCGGAGGAGATAACGAACAAAGATACATTTATACATACAAAGAAAGAGATCACCGATTTTATGGTATAGATTTTAAATACATTTTATAACTATTAAATAACCGTCAGTTGTTTCAGCACTAGTTTTCTCCACTGCAGAATACTGCCCACCAGTATGGTACAGAAATGCCCACGTAAACAAGATTGACGTACACCTTAACGACACCCTGAGAATCGTGTTAGGAACCCTAAAATCCACTCCTATTCCCTGGCTCCAGGCTTTAACCAATATTACCCCACCATATCTTAGAAGAAAACAAGCTACTGTCAACCAAATAAATAAAATAAACGATACTGACCTCCCTAGAACGCTCCCAATTCAAAAAACACTGTGTAATCCTCTTCGTTCCCGCCTAAAGTCCCGAAATCCAATATGGACTGACGAAATATCTCTACAATGGAAAGAATACCACCTAAAAAGAGCATGGAAATCAAAATGGACGTTAAATAATAACTTCAACCAAAATGGTCTTCAAGATCCAACTACCACTCTACCAGGAATGCAGTCACAAAGAAAACTATGGTGCTGGCTAAACCGCATTAGCACCGGCCACGGTAGATAAGCTCGATCCTCCACAAATGGCAAATATCCGACTCACCCTACTGCGACTGTGGAGCGCCAGAACAATCACGGTAGCCTACATAGTACAAGACTGCCCCTTCCGTAACTACCAAGGGAACTGGAGCGAAATTATAAAGGCAACCCCTGAGACTATCATATGGTTGGCCGACATGGACTAAT
This sequence comes from Agriotes lineatus, assembly GCA_940337035.1. Lineage (NCBI taxonomy): Eukaryota > Metazoa > Arthropoda > Insecta > Coleoptera > Elateridae > Agriotes > Agriotes lineatus. The sequence goes on along the minus strand of OW679196.1, from coordinate 100,801,982 downwards.
ATTTTAATCTTATATAATAAGTTATTAAGCGCTATTTAGATCGTATACGATAAATATAAATATAAAAACTGTCAGTTGTTTACTAATTTCACTTGCTTGATAATTTTTATTTAGTACGGAATAATTAGGTTTTTAGCACCTTCAGTTACTTTGTGTATTTTTAGAATTTAAGATGTTGCTTTATTTGTAAAGAATAGTAGATAGGTGGTTTCGCTAATATATGCGCGCTATCTGACGTTTGTGCGTATACCTTATTTTATAGACGATATATATAATAGTACAATACCTATATCTAATTGCTTCTGTTTCGTGAGGTGCCTTGTCTACGATAGAACCTGAAAATAATTCCATTGTGATAGATAATGCCTCTTTAATTAGGGCCTCTTGCTACGTCGCTGAATCGATTTCGGGCGCTTTCATTTAGTCAAATGTATTTGTGTTTACACAATGCCTGTACACTGTTTGTTTATTAATCTTTTGCGATAATTTATATATCAATAATTTGAACTCTCAATCAAAGGCAATGCATCACATAACGATAGTTATATTTTTTTAAATGTCGGCCATCGTGTATGGTTATGTTAACAGTTGAGGATCCAATCTTGACTTGATGCTCTATTATAAGCGTATAAGCGTCTTTATCATTCCCTTCAATTATTGTTCTAACAGCAGCAATGTTTTTTTTGTTACTTCTTTTTGATGGTGAACAGAACTTATTTCGAATTTAAATTCATTATACCATGGTAAATCGTAGACAAAGGAGGTGCTTCTTTACTAAAAGCTGAATCTAAACCCTCTTTGCACTAAGCGCTTAAACTATTTTAAAAATCATAATAAATCATGAATTGAAAATGCTCTTTGGTTAATTCTATTTTTTACTTCTGTCACTTTAGAAAAGTAACAACTCAAGTTCTAACTAACGTAATTTTGACAGCTAAACCTCAAATGGCAAATAAAGAGGTGCTCTAAATAATACTGTATGTTTTGGCCTTGACGGCGTAGTAGATTCTTATATTCGCAAGAGTTATATATTGACTCTTGTATTATTCACCATCTTAAATTTAGTCAGTTGAACCACCTATGTATGGCACCTTTGCTGGCGTTAAGATAATTAAAGTTGATTATTCAATTCATTTGTCATCTGTCAAAAACTGATCAATAAACATACAAGATTTGACGTCTTTGAGCTAACAAAAATGAACTATATTGACAATTTTCACTAGTGGTTTTAATCAACAATTTTTCAAGTAATTAAAAGTTACAACATATACTAACAAGAACACTTATTTATTAAAAGAAAAGTACAACTCAATCTCAGGATAAACACATTTTTAAAAATAATTTCAGTTCGATGAATAATCCCTCGAATATCATTCTTAGTCAAAGTTAAGTAGATTATTTTTGCGGTGGTATCACTACCCATGTACATTGCGCTTAGATTCGATTAGGACGAGTGCTAGGGCCTCGCCATTATTATTATTATTATTATTACAGCAAAAATAGTCGACATAACTTTGACTACTCATGGTATTATAAGTGATTATTTAAAGTGTGGTAAAAGGTAAAAGTCTTAATTAAATCTGGTGCTGTCGCTGTACGACAACTGGTGCTTATATGCTTTGTAGTTAGTAAGAATGGTTCTTGCTCGTAAAATCTAACTTCCGACCCAAAATCGCAGAGAAGGTTCAAATCTAAAAATTGCAAAAGCCGGCACAAATCAATATTGCAAATTTACTACTTCAATGTAGATATTTTTGTTTCTTAAAAATCTGTACGTGGTTTTTTAGAGAAGATCACAATAACGGTACCCAATTTTTAGGAGAATGTTATTGGAGATCGCTCTTTACTCTTTAAATTATTTTTCCATTGTTTAGACCAGGGTTTCTCAACCAAGGGGTCGCAACCCCCAGGTGGGTCGCGAAGGGTACGTTAAGGGGTTACGAAGAGCGTCGCGAATATACTACTTAATAACAACATTAAACATGAATCAGAAAAAAACTAAATAATGCACCTATTTCGTATTTGACATGACATATTTTAGCAGGCACAGGTTTGCAAAAGAAAATGTATTTTCGGCGGATAGGCGGATATCGCAGGTTCGTATTTAATAAAACACAAAAGTTGTGCACAGTTTGCAGATTGATATAAATTTATAAGGTTGAATAGAAACAAACTCATTGTTTTTTTTTAAATTTTGTAACCACGTTTTCACGAACATTTTCAGCTGTATTAGATATTTATACATCTTGCAATTGTGTCGTTTGAAAAAGGTACTCTTTTGAATTTCTGAGCTTCTTCGGGGCTAATAATCGTGCAAGCCATATTAACTACTCAGAGAATAATCAGTTCTTTAGCGATGTACTACGCTAATCTTACTAATGTTCTTCTGTTAATGTATTTACAACAGAGCATATTTGTTGAAAAAAATCAAACAGTTTACCTTTTATTGTTGGATGTTTGGGTTCGATGCTTTCAGCAGACAATTCTTTCTTAAACCGTGCTTAGACATAGGGGTCGCCAAGCTAAAAAAATTGGGGTCGTCCGCACAAAAAAGCTGAGAAACGCTGGTTTAAACAATATTCCCTCAATGGAAGACATTTTTGTGTTCAACTGAACGGCGTTCTGCTACACGATGCCTAGATAGTAAGAACTGTCGTTTATTAATGCTTCTCAACTAGATTGCTATCGGGTCAGGCTTGTTGCTTTTGGATTTTGAAAGCAGTTACTGTACAAATTTGAATTTATTAAAATGGCTCAATGAATAGGTAGCAAATGACCAATACTACTGCAATATTACGGCAAGTTTTAGAAGTTAATTATTATTGATTTTATTTATAGCTTTGTTTAAAATTTTCGTACATGAATAGACGTTGTTAGTTTACATTTCCTACGGTATAATGAATTATTTCAAAAAAAAATGGAAAGGCTCCCGGGGAAGATGGAATCACCTGTGAAATGCTGAAAATGGGAGGCGCTGTGACATTAAAAGCAATACAAATTCTGCTGAACAAATGTGTTGTTGAAGGCAAAATCCCAGAGACATGGCAAAATGCTCAAGTGATTCTTTTACATAAAAAGGAAGACATGTTAAAATTAGACAATTATCGACCAATAAGCCTCCTCCCACATCCCTATAAATTGTTAACGAAAATTATAACGAATAGATTACTAAACAAATTTGATAACTACCAACTCCCTGAGCAGGCTGGTTTTCGCAAGGGCTATGGCACCACTGAACATCTTCAAACAATACGTTTGTTAATGGAGAAGTGCACGGAATATAGTGTACCACTCCACTTAGCCTTTGTAGATTATAACAAGGCCTTTGACTCTATAAGTCTATAGAGATGTGGTCAATACTCAACGCAATGGACAACGCTAGAATCGATTCGAGGTATAGAGACATGATGAAATTCATATATGACAAAGCAACTCTCCAAATTAAACTGGATGAGGACCTAAAGACCAACAAAATACAAATTATTCACTCTTGCGATGGGGATGTCTTCAAAAAGTTGGAGTGGGACAATAAAGGCATAAATATTGACAGTCGATACTTAAATCATCTTAGATTTGCGGATGATGTAATGGTAATTAGTAACAACCTAGAGGAGCTAGAGGAAATGCTCCTACAGTTAAAAACAAGGTCAGAAGAGGTTGGATTGACGATGAACCTGGGAAAGACCAAGCTTATGACCCCAGAACAAGTCCCACTAAACATAGCAGGAACCGAGATAGAGAACGTCGACGAATATGTGTACCTGGGTCACAAGCTGAAATATAGCAAGGAAAATCAAAGTGTCGAAATACCTGGTAGAGTACGCATGACTTGGGCAGCAGTGGGAAAGCTCGGATACATTTTAAAGAACGCCAGTGTTTCCATAAACCTTAAAACAAAAATCTTCAATACATGTATACTTCCAGTAATGGTTTACGGAATGGAAACAACAACACTTACCGTTAAGTCAGCAAATAGATTAAGGACAACGCAAAGAGCGATAGAAAGATTAATGTTGGGTATAAACCTTAGAGACCATATCCGAAATGAGGAAATAAGAAAAGGAACAAAAGTAACGAATGTCTTAGAAAAAATTGCTCAATCTAAGTGGAGTTGGGCGGGCCATGTAGCCAGACAGGATAGGATAACACAAGATGGACTAAATGGGTCATGCAATGGAGGCCAAGATTACATAAGAGGAGCGTGGGAAGACCACAGACTCGTTGGATAAACGACATCAAATTGAAAATTAGGAGAAATTGGCACCAAGTGGCACAGAACAAAGTACACTGGAATAAAAAAGGGGAGGCCTATGTCCAGGAGTGGATGAAAAGGGGCTTCTAAAGAAGAATGAATTATAAAAAATCGTAATTCATTTAAAAATGTCTCATCAGACTACTTGTAACAAATTAATTTAATTTATAAACGTCAGTATAATGCACCTAACTGGACCAAAACACGAACTATCCTCTCCAATGAATGCGTGAATATGGAGTTTATAAAGAAAATTAACTGGATAATGACTCGCAATAGTTTGCAACGTTGGATGTGTTTTAAGCATCTTATGAAATTAAGCAAAAAGGTTGCTTTAAGACATTTTTTACAGAATTTAAACAAGTCAGCTAAGATCTAAAACCTACAACTTTGTCTCGGTTTAATTGATATTTTATTGTTTAAGGCATACGAGCTGTTCATTGTTTAATTCCAAAAATTGGACTTTGTATATTTAAACGCTTAGTCAGCTATTTCATACATACTTATTCGAAATTATAGTTTATTAGGGACGCTTATGATAACTACTGTTACTTAAAACTTAAAACAGCCCGTGTATGTACATATGTCCTCAATATGCGCTAATGTTAATAATTTAACTGATTAAGTGGCTTTTTATATGTATAAAAATCTAGCAATCCAATACGCACAATTGGAAATAGTATGTTCACAATTAAATCTGAATATAGTTCACATGAACTATATTCAGATTTAATTTATTCGTCTTTAACCTCTTTTAAATTTCTATAGCGGGTATAGTGCTAAAAAACTTAAATTACTGCTGAACCAGAGCTTTGAAATCTAATTTATGCTACAATTTCTCCAATTTCACCAAGATCGGTTACAGTTTTATGTGGTAATAAATTTACAGGTAAGACAGGCTCTTAATAAGGTACCTCTTTTATTATACAGATTCGTGCATTAAAAAACGCAAACATAAATTCTAACCCGTTATCCGTTATACGACATTGTTTTCTTCGAAATAATAAGAATTTCAATAATATGTAAGCTGAAGCTTTCTTGTAGTTTTAATGCACCCATGATGTTTTTTGTTGGTATTAAACAATTATATAATACGAAAAAAGGAAAAGTTGTGGCAAAAAATATATGCATGTTGTCAGGGCAAACAATTAACTTGATAAAGTACAATTGAAAGATCAACATGTATATTGTATGGTAACGTTTAAACGTTCGTTTATTTAATAGTTTTAGTTCCGTTATGCGCCTAAATAATTAATATAAAATGAATCTTTACCACTGTTAGAAACATGTTAGACGTCTCCTGGACTTTTTTCAAGTACGCCAAGTTTACAAGCCGCTTTAAAATTCTACACACATCACAGCAGATTACTCAATTATCTTAATTACTGTTCTATTTTGTTTTTCAAATATGTAAAAGTAGTGATTGTTAGCAAGTACTCGAGGAAAATGGAAAAACTAAAGCACAACGATTGCTTTTCCGCAAAATTTTATGAGCATATCATTGTTTGCGTTTATGTCGATAGTTCTTTATGTATAGAATTTCTCAAGTTCGTTTAAAAATGTTCACCGTTTTAAATGCACGCGGCAGATAGAACTACGTAATTCGTAGCGCCGAACTTCTTCTCGCGGCATTTCAACCAAGAGGGACACATATCTAGTTGGCCAGAAATAATCAAGCAAGGAGGTTGTTTGTGGGCTGTTCCGTATATATTGCCGCTTGGAAACCCCTCTCTGTGCCAATTTCTCAAATTTAGGACGATTGTCGGATATATCCAGCTTCCCCAAAGCTCCGGTTACTAATCGAAACTCCGCAACCTGTCTCGTTTTTAAGTTTTGCGGAATTTTCTGTATCGTCCCTCTACGCCCAGTATAACGGCAATGTTACGCCATGTACGCTAATCAATGGCTCCGCAACTCTCCTGCATCCCAACGAAGCTCTGGAAAAGCTCCTCTATATCGTATATAAAATTTACGCTAGTGTCGCCCGTAGGGCTGCATATTTTGCTTTCGTTTACAAGCCACGAGCCGCAGTTCCAAGCTCGCAAATCTCGCTTAACTTTAGCGGCCAAAGATCCAATAGTCCGGGCCAAAATTGTATTTAATGCTCGACGTCTGTGACTTCTGTACATTAAACATAATGTTTTACGTAGAACATTTCTAGTAGAGTAGATATAAAAGTGATATATACGATTATCCGAAACTTGTATGCTACTTTCTGTTAAGGTAGGAAATGCTATATTGGTAAACATTTAGACTTTGAGGTTTTAAAGAACTCCAGACAGCGTTAAAATATACAAATTCTAAATTGCAGTACATGACTGGTATAACTGTCACTAGATCAACACACTAAAGTGCAAGGTACCGCCATTAGCGATTTTTTTATATCTATCCTTGTCTAACAATAATTTGACTTTACAGCAGTGCCATTACACCAAAAATAAAATCCCTAAAAACTAGTGTCTTCCCTATTGCACTTGGGAATTTTGTATTTGTTATCTTTATCTCACAATTTTCTTGCATTCCCACGCGAGGAATGGAATGACGGTACCTTACACTTAGTGTCTTAATCTAGTGACCTTAGGTATAACAATCACATTTCATTTCAACTAGACGAAAAAAAAACAGCTAATAATTTAATAAATACAAATTAATATCTACCCTTTTCAGTTCCAATTTTAAGTGTAAGAAATTTTCATTTTAATGGTTGGTATTATGTGGCTGTTTCAATCTAGAAAAATACAACACCCATCCACTTTGATAAACATTTTCTCAAGTACTAAAGTATTATATTTGATACTGTGGGTCCTGTATACTACAGAGATACTGAAACGAGTACAATTTACTTATTGAGGAAACTCTAGAAGACAATCTCTTTGACCGCTACAATATAAATAAATTTCAAAGAAATTCCACCTAGAGAGCGATAATTTGGTGACATCTAGAAAATTTACAGTTTAGCCGTGAGTATCACTTGGATGGGGATTTTGCCTTATGGCTTGCATAATTTGTTAGGAAACGATTGAATGCTTTTCCCATTACTTTCAAATTCTTCATTATCGTCTTCTAACTCATTGATTTCCACAGCATCATATTTGTTCTTTTCAGTTTTCAATCTCAGCGCATTCGAAAGAAATAGGTTGAAATAAAGTCTGAGTAAACAATAGATTTTGAATTTGCTATTGTTAGAGCCATCCAGTAGCTACAGTAAAATCGTTAAAATGATAAGTTGCGCCATATCAATCTGCTCTGTATTGATTCTCTTCTCCAGTCTCCTTTTGATGCTGCACCATAATTCAAACAAGATAACTGTACATACTTGTTATCAAACCATTTGTCCAAGGTTCTTCTACCATCTTTCCTCATGAGGTGGTCATAAAATCCATCTGTGAAAGGAATTACACTCTGATAGCTGAAATTGCATGCGATAAATAATTAAAATATATCGTGTGTTTAAAAAAACTCATTTGCATCATGCTATGATGAAATTGAAATTTGCCATAACTTGATACATACCTATTGAAGCAAATGAACTACCATAAGTCAGAGAGAACTAACTTACATCTTGGTTTTGAACTATTTTGCCTAAAAATATACAAACGCTTAACAAAAACAATTTTTATTGACTGTTACGATTAATACACTCGTTGTTGTTCAGTAAATGGAATCTTAATCTCGTTTTTGTTTGATACAAGTAAACCTAATGCAGTGTAAACTTTTGCCTGTCACAGCGACAAATGTTTTCATAAATAAAATGACTAGATTTTTTATCTTTCTTTCTAAGGACTACCCTAAATGAGTTTTTTTTGTAACACACAATAGATACTCCTATAGAGACAGTTTCTCAAAATTTTAGAACTATTCTTGCTATGACATCCAGTTTGCAACTGATGACTCTCCACCTTCATATATGTAAAAAACGAGAGATATTCCAGTTAAACTACTCATTGCATTTATGGCCTACTGGATAGGGTTAACCACAAAAAAAATGTGTGATTAAAAGTTTATTTCTGAAAGGTATCACTCATTTATCAATTGAAATCGCATTGGTGCTTTTCTACCTTTCTATCAAGAAGAAGTCTTACCTTCCAGTATGTATCTAAAAATTTTATTTCTATTGAAAATTGATTGCTATTAACAACTTCCACAAGGGATGGAAAATTAAAGAAACAATTTTTTGCAATGCTGTTTGAAATGATGAATACTTTTATATAGTAACTACAATGTATTTGCAAAGGTGGAAGTCCGTAGACGGCGATCAACCTTGCACAGAGGAAAACGTTTCTCGTACCTGTAAAAGATGTGTTTAATACATGCCCTATTATACTTGTTTGATCTTATTATCATAGTTTACAGAGGCTAGATTTAAATACAGTCCACACTTTTTAAATGATCATGAAACCAAGCTGGCCAATGATTTGTATTTTGAAAAATCTAGATCATCTTGGAGTGGAACATATCACATGTTGTTCATTTTTTTCTAGAATAACATTTTCTGGAATATCATCTTGATCAATTGCATTAACGGCAATTCGACTTGCAACAGGTTAGAATCATGGAGTATCATGATAAGCTTGCAATCGAATTGGTTTTGATTCTTGAAATTCATAAAATAAACTCAAGTACTTTCCTACTATTTATCAGCCGCTGATACTTTAAAGGTACCAATGAACAGATAGTTCTGAAATGTTCGCTTCATGAATATTATTCTATTATTTATGTTGCAAAATACGCATAAGAATACCATGGAGAATTTTAGTAATATTTCATGTTGGGTCAAAAACCAGAAGTGCAGCTCGGCCAAAAATGACCTACTTCAGCGAATCTAATGTGTAGTCACGGATTGCAATTTGTGTGGCACGACCTGCGTTCTGCAGCGTGCAACTGATGCAGAGCTTCCGGGAGCGCCGTGGTGGTCTTTCCCTACTTTATGAATTTTGCCAGCATATTATCTCCGGTGACCATCAGACATTAATCGCGAGCCTCCACCGCAGCCACGACGCCAAAGAGCGGTTATGAGGAATCTGAAAATTCCTCGTAAATTTAGTTTAACTTCCTCCATGCAGGTCCGGATTAATATCTGGATGGGCGAGGAATTTGTGAATTAATCAGTCGTATTGTGTGTGGTCCTGTGCTCCTTTTAATGAATCTCCTTATGTTGATCAGCCTAAGAAGGATTATTGTAATTGTACTGAGTATCATGTAATACAATTTGAAATCACTATCACCAATAATAAAGAATAATTAGTACATTTTGAAGGTTTTCACGACGTGTAATTATGTAACGATGACATCAAGGATTGCACCGTCTTACTCTTAAAATAGAAGAACTTGACGTTCTCCCACTGCAGCTGATAAAGCTCCTTATAAAAGTGGCTGAAACGGTGAGTTCTTCTGTATCAACAATAACACGTTGAACAACTTCTACGCGCGGTCAAAGAATTAAACATGCAAAAGAGAAAGCGCATGAGAAACATTGAAGGCAATGAAAGTATGACAAGAGACAATCAAAAAATGGCACACAATCTAAAACTAGGTAAAGAACCTCAAAAAGTCGAAATAGATCAAAAAGTTAAACTAGCGTGAACAGCTCTCCTAAAAATTATCTTTTCTTTCTCTAAAAACGGGGGTCGATCTTTTTCCTATATTTTTAATTTTTAGGTGTGGTGGAATACTGAAAGAGTATAAATAATAGAACGTACAAAGACGTTTTAGCGATTATATAGCAATTGTCCAAAAAGCTAGGGAAGAACAAATGGTAAAGGTAAATCTTCTTTACAAAAAAAGAAAGAATGGAGAAAGAGCACAACGGGTATGAAGGATGTGACAAAACGAGTACGTACAACATTTAAAATGTAGCTAGGCTAGACACATAGTATGATACAGTGGAAAGCAGTTATACAATGATACAAAAAAGATGCACCAATATCTCAGTAAAGTAGGGGAGGGTATTTTTGTAGATTTGCTTACTCGTCGCACATCAAACTAGGGTCTACCATAAAGACACTTAACAAATTCGGGACAAATTGTTAGACGCCACCTCTTTTCCCTCGGCTACTGGAAAGTTGGTCAAACTCAAATAATCTAATCTGAAAATTCGCAAGTCTGTAGTCCGCTTTACAATAAAAGTATAACGCAACCAAATTGGTTGCTAACGGTTCACATTACGTTAAAAACCAGCATATAGTAGCTTAGCTTGAATGCAGGAGATGACTGCTGACGGCAGCATCGGGTTTGCAGGCGAATGATCTGCCCTTGACCAATTCGCAGAAAACGTTTTGTTACTGGCAGTGCGAGCGAGAAAGAGAAACCCCCAGAACACGACAAATGCCAGAAAGCTCTTTGTAGTCTATCTACGGGGGGGCGACTAAAATGGCCGATGATAGATTAACAGCCCAATTATCCGACGGTAAATCAAAGAATAAAGTCCATTTAGTGATAGAAAATGTTAAGACTCTTAAAATTGCTTGTTGTAAGTCCTGGTCACATCCGACGAATGTCGAAATGGCAAAAAATCGTTTACGCTAACGATATATCATTTTTTTACATGTGGAATGATTCTTAGAGAAATCATATTTATTTTAAATTACATTGTGTAGATGATGGTAATATAATTCCGACTCTTGTTGGAGAGGTAGTAAATTATGGAAACCTGTTAGATCTATATATACGTTCCAAATTTTTTAATGAAATATGGTTGAGATTGATGAATTTTATAGAAGATTTACAGAACTGTAACGTTAGCACCATATCAAATTTACCTAGGGCATAAATAGTGTGCTAGACATTTGAATATCGCTAATTCCAGTTAAAATCTTCACTCACATCTCCATAGCGTTTAGATTTTCGATAAGGCGATCTTAGCCGCTATGCGCGAATGTAGCGTAAACCGGTACGCTACGCAGTTCCTTCTCCAGCCCCCTCTAGAAATGGCCCGGTAACGAGGTGGCCGAAGAGTATAAAAGGAAAATCGGAAGCTAGTTAACGACAATAATTGAGACTTGAACCTGAGCCTGATCCTGACCACCAGCTCTAGGTCCTAGCTCCGGGGCCTAGAGCTCCTTTCCCGACCTGGCTAGCACCGGTTGATTTGGCCCCATCTTGCTAGACAATTTTCTGGTTTAGTCAGCACCGGTGAATTCGGCCTCATTTTGCTAGAAATATCATTTAATTTCCACATTAGCTGATTCTCTCAGGCCATTATTATCATAACCTTTTAATAAATATAACCTAAAACACGACTTACCTACGTACTAGGAGAGATCTCCAGGCCTCCGGAATAATCCAGGGCCCTCGAGGCAGTCAAATTAGTTCACCTGCCGTGAGTCCGGGCCGACCGAAGACCTCCAGCGCTCACCGGCGATTCGAGCTGTCAAAGACGGACTTTTGCGAAAGGTAAAAATGTCCAGTTTATATTATTCCGAGTGGTCCAAACTTATTCACAAGTGACGTACCACGTCCATCCAGGCTGTATGCACTTGCCGTAAACATCACCGATATCGTAAAACACCTTTTCCCATTGAATTTGTTCGACCGTGAAGTATAAATAACAAACGCCATCCTTTCCGGCGCAAATATAGTCTGTTTTAGATCTGTTGGTCTCAGCACATCAAAGCTACAGATCACCCGCACCTACCGTCTTCAAACTTCCTTTGAGAGGATTCAGGTACAACAACCGAGCCGAGCCAGCCGGCAGTGTGGGTTACCCAAAGTCCCAAAAATAGCCCAACGCCAAACTAATACGCCGAAGGAATTTGGTTTTATAATATTTATTTACATAATATTTTCATTAACTTAGAAATATGTTGTATATACTTAAACACATTATACAATTTATTTCTACACTGCGTTACTCCTGTATTTTATACATTTGAGTAGAACGGAACCTGGGCATGTGAGCTTTACCTGAGGCAACGTGCTTGAAACGAAATTTAGCGAATTATGGTCAAGTTTAAATAAGCATCCTTCCCATGGACTTGAAATTAAATTTGAAAGCTCCGGAACAAGCAAGGTCGATTATATGACTGTTATGTTTATTTTGGGTTGTGGATAATTATAGTGGTGGTAGTATATTAGAAAAGTACAAGCAGTGGCGAGGTATTTTTAATATATCTCCGATTAAATAGAAATAAAAATGCAACTAACGAGAATTTTTGGATTGTAAATATTTCAATTTACTGTATGTAGGTGTTTAGGAAACCGTAACAGGCTTAACAAACACTTTTGTAACTTCTAATGCGTGGAAGAATGTCGGCATACATAACTGTCTATTGTCTGTGAAACAGTTAAAAGTTTACCAAATTCCGCAGACAATGGTGTTGGAATCGTTTTAAAATTTGAGGATTCGCTTTCAAAAAAGAGAATGCATTTTAGTTTTTTGTTTCTTTGTTTTCGTCGCTCCAATTTTAACGCGTGGGGGGTAATTCTAGTTTTGTACTGGTCCTCGAGCACAGAGGTTGCTCGTGAAGTGAGCATTATTACGCTCATTTCACGCTGCTGGCGTGAGATGGGCTGGTTAGTTTCAAAGTTGACCAGGGGCTATCAAGCAATGTTTGCATGTCATGTGTAACTTGTTCCTGAAGTTTGTTTCCTCCAGTTTGTTGAAGCTTTGCCGTGCTGCTTAGGTAAATTATGTAACATTGCCGAATCTAATCGGCTTTACAAAACGCAAGCTATTACTTTTGATAATTTCCGATAATTTGTAGTCGTATTTAAGGAATTGTCGATGCCCTGCAATAATCATTAGTAAACTGACCGAAACCATGGTAGTTACGCAATGTAAGGGAAATCCTAATGCAGCCCTGAAGGGCCCAGCCCAGTGAGATTTTTTGTTATTGCTATTATATCGTATGGGTTATTTATCATTCGTTTTGTACTGTGTTTTGTACTTAGCATATAATTTGGGGTATGAAACTTGCAACTCATTTAGCAAGCAGGTGATACTTGCGAAATATGTTTTGGGGTATATCTCCGAAGTAGCACAGTAATTTCTTCAGTGCTGGTAAGTATATCAATATTGTTTTCTCTTACGGAATATTTGGTGCACATAGCAGCTAATGCGTTTGGCGTGATATCACTGCGACCAGGTATAAAACCCTTTTAGGAAGTTATAGTAGGAGAGTATACTCAATGTCTTACTGCGGTCTTTGCATTCAGCTGGTGCCGATCGTATGTACTGTTTACGAATGTTATTTGAGTAGAGATTTTAAATTGATATTTGATTTTAACTTATAAAGCACAGTACAGCGCACGCATTTTGAAGTTAAAATAGTTCAGGGGCACAAAAATAAGGTAAGGTCCAGATCTTGAAACCGAGCAGAGCATTTACTTCTCATCGCTGACGAGGTTGTCCCTCGTAAAATCCCTAGAACATTTCTTGCAGTTAACCAACAGGATGGCGCCTAACCCATAATAAACACCTATATGTCTTTAACAATTCGACTTTTACATGTAACCACTTACGCTTTCACAGTTAAAATCCCGCCTATATCTAACTGGAGCGAACCATGTCCATCTTAGGTGTAAATATGTCGGCAGTAGCGTTAGGTCGCTATAATTACTTCTATATAGTTTTGTTAATTTATTTCGTGTTTTATTTATTTGAATATAAGCAAAACAACAAGCTTAAAAAGCCTACATCACCTGCATTATAAAAATTGTAACTATAGCCATAAACATGAAAATGTAGTGGAATAAACTTAAATCGAATCAAATGGAAAATTAATAATGGAATATGTGGGATTACAGTTTAAGCCACAAAAACTAATTCAAACTAATTATACAAGAAATAACCTCAGATCGGAGCATCAGAAGTAAACTAAACTCGACTACATTAAACAAATGAATGGACTTCATAAGCCATTAAAATAGGAAGACACTAGTAACTAACAGAAAACAATGAATGAAATTATGTATTTTGTTTCTGATTCGTTTAATTTTGATCTCAATATGTATTCATTTTGTTTTATGTTATGTGGGTGGTTTTCCTCACAGCTAAGAGGGGATCCATTAAAGGTTACGGCAGTAAGACAACGGATGCGAGAGGGACAATACTTACTCACACATTTCATGGATGTCCTATAAAATAAAGTTAAATGAAACGTTACCACTGATCGTTTTGTTAAATCGAGAGCAGTGAAATTCATAGAAATACTACCACTACAGAAATAAGATTAAAAAAATATTGTTTTAGAAATTGTAATGTAGGTATCTAAAAAGTTAAAAGCATATAAATAAAGAAATTAAATTTGGTTATCATAGAAAATATATATTTAATCTATAGGAATATTTTCATATGCAATGTACAATGGAAAATTACTAATATTTACATTAAAGGAATAAATAAAAATTCTTAAGATGAAGGGATATAAAAAAATATTAATGACAATAATCAACACATATGCTTTAGCACGAAGTCATTGGCGGATCTTACAAAGACAGCTTTAAAGTAAAACCGAATTAGTAGAGAGTTAAGTACCTAAAAGAGCCTGAAAAAAATCAGAAAATGATGTACTAAGGAATCATCATAATTAAAAGAGATGAAAATATTTATCTTAATAATTTATATAAAAAATAATTATATAAACGCGAGTGAAGCTGGTTACGTGTGTTACACTGCATCATCATCGATCGGATCTTGCTCCGGCTAAGATCGGGCTTGCTTACCTACGTCGTCACTCTTCCTTTGATAATGCAATGATAAGCCTGTGTATTGCGTAGTCGTTCTAACCGTTCGAATTTTTACATTATTAAGTGTTGTGTTTGATAGTTTCAGTGTTATTAAAAATATTAATATGATTTTGCCAATTTTGTACATAATTCTGAACACTGCTTCTCCGATCGGGACAAACGTTATTGCTATACTGTTGCAGGATGCTGTATTAGTAGAAAAACTGTTTGTTTATTTTATACAAGAACGAATCCAAATATTCAATAAACATCGACTAAAGAATTTGTCTAGCTTGGGTGGTGCAGAGCGAAGACTGGAAGAAAACCCGAAAAGTAGGTGTAGTAATATTTCGTTTACCGGATCGTAGTCTTAATCTAAGGTCATAAAGAACCCGCCTTTCTTGCTGAGCGTTTTAGCCGGGCAACCTTTGTTACAGCCCATGGTAACGGGGTCAGGGCAACGAATTTGCGCAACTTTCCCGATTTGGTGGTGATGTAGTTTTTATTTGGTAACAACTGACGGTTTTGTTTTAAAGAGTATTGACGTTGTAACAAATTGTGTCGTTAATACCGGTTTAGGCTGTAACACGTTATAACGGTATGTGGTATCTTTCAAGTTGTGTGACATATGATAAGCGTTTTAATAGAATACATTTTTCGTACAAACTGAATTTTGAAATACATAAATATGTTCATTAATGACGAAATTGGAAAGAAACAATGAATTTGGTTCGGGCACGCAAAAAGAATGGATAGGGAGGGATGGCCAAGAAAAAGATTAGAGTGGATTCCCCAAGAGTAAAGAAAGAGAGGAAGGCCTTGAAGAAGCTGGAGAGATGATGTGGAGGAAGCATAGAAAGCAAGAGATCTGGAAGAAAACATCTGCTACGAGAGAAAAGATTGGAAACTGGGGACGGAGAGGCGGCGTCATTAAATTATTTTTTTACTAGAATCTATTTTACGCTAAGGTATTACAATAAAGGAAATTTATAATATGATGAACGGAAATTCTATTTTGTATAGTAACATGAATTACATATGTAGACAAACTGAAAACGTGTTGTTGATCGATTTTCTAAAGAAGTTGATTTCCCAAAATAAAATTATTCAACTTACAGTCTTTGAGTGTCCACTGTACATGTTCATATGTCAATGTTTTGTACAATGAGAACCTGGTTTTCTTTAAATGGGGCGAATACAGTGTAACCTTATCCGGCTTTACACCTAGTTTATTACATTTCTATCTATACAGTTTTAGCTCTTGGTCAATGTAATATAGTGTAGGGGTGTGTAATATTTTTGTACAATAATAGACATTGTTCCACTTGATGTTTGGTGCCATCAAGCACATTTATGATTTTACCTTTTATTTATTTTTGCCATTTGATTTTGCATAACATTAATTACTTTTGTACTAATTCCTAATATGATCTGTGATAAGATCTGTCAATAATAAACGAAGCTATCTATTGCCGTTTCTATTATCTGTTGACGAAATATATTGTTTATCGTCTGAGATCGTTACGGAAAAACATTAGCTACTTGTGCAATTGACTATACTTCTGCTTTAACAACGGCTTTGGCAAAAGCTACTATGTAAAATTAGAGATTATTGCAAGACGTAGGTGACATTTTTATTCGTTATGTTCTAACATGTTTTTGAAATTTCTAGCCTATTAGCATGCCCGTGTCTAAAGTTGCGTGTTTGCCCTGCTTTTCCCAATTCTAATGTGAATGTCAACAATAAAATTTGAAATGCGATACGAAGATTATATCTCCAGATGGCTTCTGAATTTTTTAGCTATACTGTCGTCAGCACGCGTGAGTTATTTAGAAAATTAACCTAGAAACTTATAAAGCGAGCCATGGAGCGATAAATATTCCTTCAAGGAAACGCTAACTCGAAACGGAACCTCATATTTGACTCGCAGATACGGCTTTGAAATGCCTTATCACAGCAGCACGTCGGCAGCGGCCTAACAAGGATTTAACACATAAGATAAAATCGCCGCTGTCAGCGGTGAGACGTTGAAAGCACTTCCCATGCTAAATTTTAATATGGACGGGCCTGCATAAATATCTTCAGCTGGGACGGAAAAAGTTTTATTTTTTCGCCAGCTCCATTTGATAGCCGACAAAAACAACTTCCTACAAGTTCTAGTTTGCACCACTGTTCATAAAAGTAGCTGTATGTTAACCTTGGAAATAAACCAAATGTTTAGATGCTCCACACTGCGATTTTCCTCCGGTCCAGATTAGGATTTACTGGCGAAACAGTTATAAGATCTCATACAATTTAATCTAAAAAAAAAAAAAATAAGCCTTATATAAAATGCCGTAAAAACTAGTACCATTCTTTCTTTGAAGGTGTTAAATATTGTGTTAAATCACCAAGAGTGACTCATCGAATACTTACATTTTAGAGCTTTGATTTTATATTTTACAAATTCATACTAAGAAGGTAAATTACGCAAAATTAATAACATTATTAATAAACTGTCCTTCCTGAGGTGCACACTTAGTCTGTCGAACAGAATTAATTTTAAAATGATTATACATAATTGCACCAACTGTTACCCTATACATCTGAAGTCTATCTGAATGCAAACTACGTTAAAAATACTTACATACAGTTAGCCCAATCATACAACACACTTTTTGGTCTAGGAGAAATATATCTAGGTTGTAACGTAGAATCCATACTAAAGCAATTATCATTATTGTAGTCGTGTTATCCAGTTTAAGAAATTGCATTACAGAATTATGTTTATTCCCAACCATATATGTAATGTTAACATTCCTGACCTCATTTGAGTGGGGAAAGTCGTACATTTCAGCCCGCTACTTCCCTCACTCACTTCCCGCACTTGAGCGGAAGTACATTCCCGACCGCTGTGTAGGTAGGGACACTGGGAATCTCGTTGATCCATTCATGCGCGTCACAACCTGTCGTATCATAATATAATAATTTTTCCAATTATTATTTAGAATAAAGTGGTTGCGAATAAAATAGTATACAAACCTCGACAGGAAGTTTCCTTAGTCTCGAGATAATAGCTGATTTCGACGCTTCGCGTCTCAATCAGCTAACTAATATCTCGACAGTAATGAAACACTTCCCATCTCGGACTGTAATATACTATTTCTAAATTTTATTGGTTTCTTAAAGAGATTGCTCGATTTAGCTCACGGTACTGCGGTACTAAATGTTCATTATTAGATTAAATTTAACTAGGAACCAAAACAAAATATATATTTAGGTTCTGAAATAGAAACTATAATAACTAAACAGCAATCATGGTGTAAAACCAGTTTCAGCTACGAAAATTCAACGAAAACTGTTTTAGTTTTTACGTAGAATTATATTGTAAAATCCCAAAAATGTTAAAACATAAACCAAAAATCAATCGTACTTGTATAGCAGCACTACGAGGCTTCCAGGCGAATATCTTGCTGAACAATTGATGTCCATTTAAGTCTGTTTGGCCTTTTTTCCATCCTCATATTTTAGTGGTTTAGGTCATTTTGCTACTTCTTTTCTTCATTGGGATTTCAGTCTTCCATTACGTTGTTTTCTTATTACCTCTGAGGTTTATACTTTGTGTGACATTTTTTAGCTGCCCTAACCATGTAATGGGTTGTTCTTTTACATTCGCACGCTGAATGCGCACAATTTTACGGTTCTTTTCTTCCAGAGCAGTCCAGTCTAGCCCAGTTAAAGAGTCAGGTAAGGACAGGTTTTTTAATAATATTAGGTCATTGGCATCAATACGATTCGTCGGCTAAATCAATGACTATGTGGATACAATTGCCGAACCGCGGCTAAATCATGGATGGCAACAGCGTGCAGTTCTTAATTACTCAAAATTAGTTAAAAGCCAAAAGGGGCGCCAACGAATCTTTTAACTATCGACAAATTTATCCAGTCATGACTCAAGGTAGCACAATTATCTGAAAGTAAGCAACAAGACAAAATACTCATATCATAGTATATATTCCCATAATATAGCATTTAATACAAGATTACAGGTGCCAACTTAAGGTGCACCTTAACAAACTCGGTTTACACGGATAATAGCTTATAAAACCATTAAAAAAAGTACAAATATACATTACAACAGTTTAAAACAAATTTAATGGCGACTGACATCGGTTCCATGGTTGGAAAATCATTGAGCGACGTCAAGTACTCAGCTCGTGAAGTAAACTGTACATAGAGGCCAAAGTTTCAAATACAAAAACAATCGGGTGAAGGCTTCAGCACCAATTTACTGTTCGCATCATTGTATAACTTCACTTAAAAAGAAAA
Source organism: Agriotes lineatus (assembly GCA_940337035.1). Classification (NCBI taxonomy): domain Eukaryota; kingdom Metazoa; phylum Arthropoda; class Insecta; order Coleoptera; family Elateridae; genus Agriotes; species Agriotes lineatus. Next base: position 100,782,756 of record OW679196.1, on the reverse strand, counting down.
ACAAAACATCTTCTTAGTTTCCTCTGGTTGAGACCTTTTTGCACGCTAAGGGAGATTATGTGATGACCCAGATAAACGAGAGCGGTATGTCGTCCAAACATCCGAAGATCGGAATTGCAGGTGTTAAATTCATACCGGGTCAAGTCCGACGTGCTCAATTGCTGGGAGTGCAATTTTCGGGAAACTGCAAACCAACAATTTTCAGGGGTTCCGGACTGGCTGCTAAAGACAGAGAAGAACCTAAAATAGAATGATGGATGCTTTCGCCAAAACACGGCGCGAACAGCTTCGAAAGACTTGCCCTAGATTTTGGGCAAAGCGTAGCTAATGATTGGTGAAGCGCTTTTGATTAGCCAACTCGGCGCGGCATGAGAAAATATCTCCCAATACAACTGCCAGGGCTGCATCGTCCGCACATTCAGCGAGGGTCAAAAACGAAAAACCATAAATTGCATGTCCACTGGACAATTTTAATAGACGCTAAACCAAAGTCGTCGTTACGGCGTCACAAAAGGAAACCGCTGAGAATAAAAGCCACATTTTGAGAGTAGCTGTCCGGCTGGAATCGAGGAAGGCGGGAAGCGCGCGCAAATACAAAACCTGCACCACAAAACTATGAAATAATAGAGGAGCAATCGAAACGTAATAAGGTGCTCACCAAACCGTTTTTTTCCCGAAGTTCAAACCAACACTCTAAGAAATTATCTCATTGAGCCAATGCATACTGTTCAGAGAGCCCACGAAACTCGTATTAAGCACTGTAGGCTTTGTGCGTTCACAAAACTTGGTCGGCAACCGCATTAATATCTGTACAGGTCCGGATCTTGTGTGCTCTATATTTTGGTTACGATACTTTTTTGTTGTTTCTTCTTCGACCGAACCGTGTCGTGCACTGAATACCATTATTGTGTTGAGAATCGCACCTATTACCCGCCGCCTGTGTCCGCTTTACTTATTCATAGGCACTGAATTTTATATATAGTGTGATCAAAAATTGCTTTCATCTATTGTGCCTATGGAATATTTCCTAATTTATGAATGCAACTATAAGTCACTTAAAAATCAGACGTCAAGTTTGACATTTTATTATACATGTAGTAGCATACTAAACGAAAATATTTTTGTCACTACCTTCCTTGGAAGTGGTCCTTACACTGTCAGATTTGAGGGATGTAGGAAACATTTACAAAAATTGTTACGGTTTCCATGCCAATGTACTTACTTCCCTAGAAAAGTGAATTATTTACATCCCGCTTTTATTATAACTGTCGAGATGCTATATCTGCCATTTGGTTAACATGAAGAAAACCATTATCGCTCGTACTGGTATCCATTTTTAACCAGAATATAATCCCAAAGCTCAAGAAATAGCACTCACAATCGTATTCACACATTTTTCACAGTGAGTTGACAACTGTCAAACAAAACGTCATAGCACTGTAACAACGCTAGAAACTCTCGAAGTAGGAAAATTTACACTACCTCGTACCTTGCAACCCTCGTTCGCTTCGCTCACTCAGGCATCAAACGGTCCTCGGTAGTGTAAATCGTATCTACATCCCTTGTAAAGTAATATACTATTGAACACACTTTATTTTGTAATTATTTATATGACGCTTGTTCATGGCTGACAAAACCCCCTACATAATAATAATAATAATAATAATAATAATAATAATAATATAATAAAATTCTTGAATACATAATGAAACACAAAAACAATACGATAATACAGACAGATCAATAAAAAAACAAATTAGGGCAGGCTGTGATATGTGTTATATGTTTGGAAGTACTGAAGTGTATTGTCAGTCTATGTCAAATTTGAGATTAGTAGGTTAGGTTTTGTTTGTTGTTGGACACAGACTGACGTAAAACTTAACCTGCAAATCTCGAATTTGACATAGACTGACAATACACTTCAGTACTGCCAAACGTATAATACATATCACAGCCTGCCCTAATTGGTTTTTTATTGATTTGTCTTTATTACTTACATTTACCTTGGCATCACGCCCGTGAGGTAATTACATCCGTATGTATAGTACGAGAGAAAACAAACATACAATAATAATAATAATAATAATAATAATAATACTTTGATTAGTGCACTAGCATTACTTTAATTAAATAACTTAAGCCTGGGTTGGATTTTTATTGTTTTCACGAGTGGTATAACCCTGTTTTGGTTGTTAAACAACATAATAGCCACTGTCAATATCTCTTGAATCTATTCAACATACTTACGCCTCCGTCAGCAATGAGACAACTGCAGAGTGTAAGGGAATAGACAGATTGCGTCGCAAAATTTATAAAAATTTAAAAGAACTAACTTCAGAGTAGCGCCTAAATGAAAGATATTTAAAAATTTATAGGACAGAATTTTGTTTTCCAAATTTTACTTGTTTCATGAAGGAAGTGCTATCTTTAATGTATGTACATGCAATAGTTGTTTGTTACTATAGGTAGTATTAAAATATTCTGTTTGCTCGAAGGGGCACGGCTCAGTGAATTAATTAAGTAGTTTACGGAATAGCATGCAGTGTTGTTAATTGACAGAATTTTAATATGTCCGATACAGTGCTTGTTTCCATGATAATGCTTTTGTAATATTGTTTAATGAAAGTTATAATTTTTATACCAAAATACATCTCCTGCTGAAGGTGACATGGGTATAACCTCATACCATTTCATCGCAAACTCTAATACTTTTCACAATTTCAGACGGTAACACTAATTATTAGTTGTAGTACCGGTGCTAACATCGGTGTCAATCTAAGTCCATCAAAGCGCAATAAAGACAAGTGACTGCTTCCGGATTAAATGGAATCGCAAAACATCTCACGCTTTGATTTGAATGTTAAGGTTAAGATTAAACCAGATAACCTAATGTCGGCGAGGCCGACACAGTCGTTTTTATCAAAGCCTGGTCAATAGCTTGTTCTGGCAGATGGTAATTGCCAGAGGTCGTTTTACGCGCATTTCGTTCAATGAACAAAGGAGACATGTACCAGTTATTTAATTAAATAATTTGGCATAGCCTGACACAGCAACAACAAATCGTCGAAATTGTCGTTTGAGTCACAGACAGAGGGCTTTGTTTTGATTATTAATTTCCCCTCGATCAAGTGCAAAATTGTTAAATTGTTAAATAGTTCCATTGCACAGGAAATTTTTAGAAAGCCGCTTATTTTTCATAATTCTAGTTTAACATTTCTATCTTCTGCAGGACCTGTTCACACGTTGCAAAAAAAGCAATCTGGGAAGTAGGTTATCTTATTATATTATTTTGACATTGGAATTTTCCAAGTTATCGGCTTGTAAAAACTGCAACCATATCATCAAACGTCGTTGTTCAATCTGAAATAAAAAAGTGATTTCCAATACCGGTTGTAGTGGACCACAGTTTTACATATCGCGAAAATAGCTTTGTTTTAATTGCTATTCCAATATGTGTGTATTGGTGTACGGTTTCAACAATTTGTATAATTTTTTTAATATTGCATGTATCTACTTATAAATGTATCTGATTTAGCTTCATATATTTATCTAAATCCTCGTTTATTTTTATATTTGGTTTTGCTTCTATAATTGCGTCTTATTGGGCAAATAAATATTATTATTATTATTACTAAATTACATGAAGAATATTAAAATTGAATATTCAACATAAAACCTACAACCAGCCCTTCCTGATGCAATTCCAGAGTATAACTATTGATGGCGTCGTCTGTTAAATAGCGAATATTTTTTGTAAAATAATTGAATTTTTATTGTAATCGACGGACTTAACGAACATAATGGTTTAGATACTTTTTCAAAAATAAAATTAATTAATATAATTATCCAATTAAAGTATTTAGGGTGTTTCAGGAGAAGCAGTAAATATTTAGGTAGATTGCAATATCAATTATTTGTAGCAAATTAGTTCATATAAATAGATTTCCGATTATCAATACATCAATAGCATATTAAAAGAACTTGAAACTACAAGAGTGGCAAAGTGCATCGATGTTGACGTTCAAACATTTATTATGAACTGTAAATTATTTGTCAATTATTGATGCATTGTATTATATGTATTAACAAACAGTCAATAAATACAAGCAATAGGTGATTTATCGTTATTTAATACCTCGTGATAGATCTGCATGCTCCAGTTTCAAATAGCACATACAGGGTGTAGAAATGCTTTACGCACCATAGGGATTTCAATGGAAATTTTTTCATATGAAAATATTTGCTTCCCTAATTATTTTAGAGCAAACTTGTATTGAAGTTTTTTGTAGAAAGAAAAATTCTGTCATTTTACATTTTGGAAAACCGAAAATTTAAAGAAATAAAGTTGCCATTTTTAGACAAATCAGTGGTCCCTTGAAATTAGTAAATCATCTCAAAGCATCAACAAATTAGTTTGCTGTTTATTTGTTTGCATCTGTCAAATGTAACGACAAGTATCTCAACATGTATTATATATTGTAACAAGTGTTCGCGAAAGTAAAATTAATATTGTTTCGGCATGTGCTTACATGAATTAAATTACTTAGAATAATCGAAACTACAATCTACCAAAATATTTACTATTTTTCCTAAAACACTGCGCATACTTTAGAAAATGAAGAATAACAAAAATTTAATATGATGAGGATAGCTCTTGGATATTTTCCTTTAAGCTCCATCCTTGAGAGTCCGTAGTTATGCTTGCACTTAACGGCTATTACTGGTGGTATCATGAATACAAATCGATAAACGCACAAGGAAAAACAATCAATCTCGCGTGAAATTCTTAAGTTGTATTAAAATTCCATATAAACTGGGCCATTGACCATCCTGATAAGTTGTGTCTCTCTCAAGATAGCATGTTTACATCCAACCGGCGGGAGACCTTTACTAAGCTGAATTTTCTGATTTCCCTTTAATGCCAATACGGTTGCTGTTCCCACAAAAATTATGTAGTTTTATGAGACCTCTCATATAGTTTTGGTTTGGTCGCGATAGATTGAGCGGTTGTAGCAAAAATTTCAAATTAGTAACAATGGTCGAACCAGAAAGTAATACTTCGGCAGATTCAAGCAAACCAATGAAGCAGTTTGTATCTAATAGCCGCAAAAAATTCAAAATTAATTTATTCATTCTGAAATTATGTAAATTAATATGTTGGCACAAATTGCAACCATAAATGAAGAGTTTCACAACTTTATTACAATAACTTTTTTATAGTTTCCTACTATACACTTTATTTTTCAATAATTTAAAAATTAGTTTAGTAAGTGGTACTATTAGAACACATTTAATTTAGAATTATTACTTATACTCAATACGAGTGAATCTAAATATTAAGGTATGAACGTCCAATGCTTCCTAGTATATTTATTTAATAATAGCATTAATAACAGCATTACTACATTTTTCCCCAAATAAGTGGGTAACTCTTATTGGGTCTAGGTTCGATTCGAGTTTACTTTAACTGATTTTAAGAATACCAAATAACAGAAATTACATTTATTCAACACTATGTACATATCAAACATTAATTGTAAAAACAGATCAATATATAAACTATTTGAAATCGTAGGCATAAAATAAAATTCAATTCGGTTCCGGTTGTGGTCAGGCCACCCAAATGGCAGGGGCGGTTTCGGCTCTCAACTGTTTGACAGTTGCTGGAACTTCCCAGGATGATTGGCAGAGGTTGACAGTATTGGGAATGTAAACAAATGTTAGTGCGAGTACATGGTTTGTGTGAGGTTATCGGTTTCTTTAGTTAATGAAAGCACGATTTTATCAGTTACTTTATTTAATGAAAGCAAATAAATCTTCAAATACCACCTGGATGGACTTTCCCTTATTTCCCACGTGCGCCACCGCGGAATGTGACTTGGTGATAATAGTGGGCGATGAAAGGCTATCTGGGTTGATAACGGATAGATCACGCTTGTCGATGTCATGTAACCACGCAGCTTGAGGTATGTGAATTTTAACCTGGGGGAATTGATTATTATGCTGGAAGCTTTACTATGACGCCGTATTCCGGCAGCGACGCTATGGTGGAGTTTTGAGACTTCGAATTATTTACAATAATGCAGCCCGATCTTAGGTTCGTTTTGTCTCGGATTAATACATTAGGGAAGCTTCGGGAATGTGAATCATTTAAAGCAGCACATCCCAATCTCAGGTTTGCGCTATTTGAAATGAGTAAATTGGGAACACTTCGGGACTTTGAATTATTTCCAAGTAACGCAACCCGATCTCAGGTTTGCGCTATTTGAATTGAATAAGCTACGGGACTTTGAATTATTTTCAAGCAGCGCAGCCCGATCTCAGGTATGCGCCATTTTAAATTAATAAATTATTAGAGTTTCGTGAATATGAACGGGCTATTATTGACGCTCCCCGAATCCCAAGTATGCTTTGTTTTAAATTAATAAATTATGAACTTATGAAGCGGATCGGGAATGTCGTTCGGGGAGCTGAATCTAAATTTTCTAGAAAAATTCTGGTATAATTCTAGTGGCCCATTTGAGGTACAGTAAAGCCCTTCCTCAACTGGGACCGCGGGATCGCCCTGGAAATCTCGAGTTCGTGGAATAATTTCCTTTTATATCTAACTGCCGCGTCCCCTCTCTGGACAAACAAAAAAGTGGAAAAGGCGCACTGGACGATTTGTCGTTTCATCCGCGCATAACGATGAACTTGCAATCTCGAGCGGACTTGAACTTTTATAAAGTTGAGTATGCGAAATTTTAAATGTCCATAATATTTTATTATAATTAATTCGCATTTAAAATCGGAGCGAAACGTTACAAACAGATTTCGTTTTAACACTCATGAGCTGAATTTTCTTCTACATACATACAAAGTATTTAACGTTTAGTAACAGTTTTAGAGTTAAAAAAATCTATAAATTGGAAGAAAATTGTTTGTTTCATATTATTAATAACTGAGTCAAAGTTGGATTTTTTATCAAGGTGTTTAATGCATGGTAATCTGATTTGTAGTAGTCTCTTATTGGTAAAATATGTTTTGAACGTTTAAGTAAGCTGATTTCGGCTTTTTTGTGATAATAATGTGATCACTGTTACCAAGTGGCTGCCCGTAATTAATTATAGTTATAAAATTTGACAATTATGTAACGTTTTATATGTAATAAGCGTTGCACACTAAAAATAAATTTATTATTATCCAACATTTACATGCACCTTTCAATAAACCTTATCGCAACCTTATGATGCAAGTTCGCAATCACACGTTTCAATATCCCTCGCCTATTTCAAACCATTGAAAATCGTCCTCCTCCATATTTATAAAATAATTAAGCAATAGGCAAAATATATAATATATTAACAAGATACGAATATTAAAACGTTGCGTTTGTTATTGAAATACACACCCACTCCCATGAAAACCATTACACTCTCAATATGAATTAATAATTTCATTAATTTAATTGTACTTCCTGTAATTAACGATATCCAAGCATATATATCTACTGGTAATATTAATTGATAGGCTGTATTTAAATAATCAACAGCGTTGCAACATAGCAGCACACAATTCGTAAACATAAACATAAAATCTTCAACCGTGGGAATTTTCCCTACATAGTTATCTTAATTATGAGGAGTTATAAATCTGACTCGTTAAATATCTTGTCAGCAATTAAAATCTAATAATGCGATTAACAGCAACAGTGAGTGACGGCGATTAAGTTGACGAAACTACAACTTAATAAACACCTTAATTTAGCATTGTTTTCTTCTAGTAAGAATTGCAGGTTCGGTTAGAATCGTACTGAACAATGACATAAAATTCAGACTAGTTACAGGTTTAAACAGGTAAACTCAAACCATCATAAATTTTCTACGCGTTTAACCCCCTAACTGCACAGTAAAAAAGCTTTTAATTAAATTAAAATTCAGGTAAAGACAATTCGCTGAAAGCAACATATACATATGCAATTAAAAATAGGTTTTTACTCTCGAGTGTAATTTAAATAGTTAATGTTTAATGGAATTTTCATAGAATGACGACCAGTATAATTCGTTTACATTTTCTTTAATCTCTGGTTGACCATAATAGTTTTCCAGTTTTGCATTGTAAATCTGGCTTTTCAAACGTATACTGTTCATACTGTGAGGTTATGTAATTTGGCAGTTATGACGCAATTTCTCCATATTTGCTTTGCATTGTTGCCAGACCGTATAAAACACAACACTTTCATCACCTAATAATTAATTTCAGTTTATCTTACTTCCTATTGTAAATAACAGTTATTTACACAGTACTTTTTTGGGGAATAACGGAAGTTTTTAAAAATATGCCACATATCAAGTTAAAGAAATGTTGTAAGGGTGACAGAATGAAAGTAAATCTGGCATCATCTGTATAATAAGAACGTAACTTAACAGTTACCATGCCCGACCACAGGGGCGGATGGGGTGGGGTAAACCGACCCGGGAAACCATTAACACCGGCCCGGTCCATTTTTATAAAAAAAAATTGTTAGGCACTATTTACTAAGGGAGCTACAAAAAATAAGTACTTATTCGTATTTTTCAAACGCTTTTAATATTTCTCTAAGTAAAAATACATAATATGTACATGTTAGGATAAATAAAAATTAATGGCAACTAGTTCCTGGTCCTGGTCATTGGTATTGGACAGAAAAAAATTGTTAAACACATCATATTTTTTTAAAAAGCTTATATTTTTGTTTTCACAAACATAGATATTAATATGTGGGTGCTTAATATAAAAGCGAGCTTTTAAGCAAATCGCTTTGATTACTTTCTCATTATTTATTTTGTTTAAGACTGGAGCATCAATATTCATAAGCATGAATGTTATGCAACTAATATTATTTCGGATAATCCGTGATTCTTTTTGTGTGCTGAGTTTTTTATATTTTTTTTTGGGTCATAGCGATGGACCGGCCCCCGTTATGGCCGAAGCCAGCGGCCCTTCGGGAAATTTCCCAAAATCCAAACTGGCCCATCCGCCCCTGCCCGACCAGAGGTTAAATAAAATGTGAACAACATTATATAGGTTACAGGCAACTTGTATAAATCAGTAGTTTTATACAGGGTAAGTCGAAATTAGGTGTAAAAAATTAACCAAAGCATCTGTAGGCTAAAAACAAAGCAATTAATGTAATACACCTTAGTACCAAAATGCTGTCTTAAGAAAATGAGTGTTAACAAACAAATTTGGAAAGTAAAAATTTGAGTTTTTGAAATCCAGTAGCCTTATTTTGATAGTCAATTTTAATTTTGAAAGCGGCTGTCATAAACAGCCATTAGTTACAGAATGGTTAAATGACTATTCCAATGGTAGATGGATTGGCGGGTTCGGTCCTGTGAGATGGCCACTGAAGAGTCCCGACTTCAATCCATTGGATTTCATTTTATGGGGTTTTAACAGCTGGTTTACCGTGAGGTAGTTAATACGAGAGAAGAGTTGCATCAAAGTATTTTCGAGGCTGCTAATAAAACTCGTGAAACTATAATATTGAGCAAGTGTATGAATCTCTAGCACGACGGTGCCATGCTTGTATTGCGGCTGTAGGGGAGCATTTTGAACATATGCTATAGATTTATATTTTTAGTCATTGTTTTGTTAATTTTTGTTTTTATTATAATGTATGCTCAAATTAATCGGGCAAATCCTTTCCGAGTTATAGTCACAAATAGAAATAGAATTTTTTCCATTAACACCCTGTATCTTTTTAAGGAACCATTTTGGTACTACGGTGTCTTAGGTTAATTGCTTTTTCTCCATGCCCATCTAGTAAGTTACACTTACTTTGACATATCCATTGCAGGTAAGCTGATTTTACTGTTTGCTTACTGGTTGTCATGACATTGGGGAAGTAAGTACCAACTCCCCAAGGGAAGTAAGTGAATTGCGTGTTATTACAGTAATTTTAGTTCTATAAGTGATCTGAACGGGTTTGAACTTAACTGATCCTAACCTATTTGAAATTTAAAAACTCGTTAAGAGAGGGGCGGAGCCCCAAGGCCCCCCTTGGAGATGGTCGGAGCCCCGGGGGGCCCCCTGGAGAGGGGTGATGCCACGAGGGCCCCCTTGGAAAGGGGCGGAGCCTCGACGACCCCCTTGGAGAGGGGCGGAGCCACGAGGATTCCCTTGGAGAGGGGCGGAGCCCCGATGGCCCCCTTGGAGAGGGACGGAGCCCCGAGTGCCCCTTTGAGAAGAGGCGGAGGCCCGAGGGCCCCCTTGGAGAGGGCGGTGCCCCGTGGGCCCCCTTGGGGAGGGGTGGAGCCCCGATGCTCCCTCGGAGAGGGGTGAAGCCCCGATGGCCCCCTTGGAGAGGGGCGGAGCCCCGATGGCCCCATTGAAGAAAGGCGGAGCCCCCAGGGCCCCCTTGGAGAGGGGAGGAGCACCGAGGGACCCCTTCGAGAGGGGCGGAGCCCCGGGGCCCAGCTTAGAGAGGGGCGGAGCCCCGAGGGCCTCCTTCTTTGGTCAGGAGGCGGCAGGGGAAGGCAGGTGCGGGTTGTGTAACAGAACAGAATGGCCCAACGTAATAGGCCTAAAGATGGTGGTAAATTGAATAGGGTATTTTATTCAAATTTTTGTTGGGCATGGAGAAAAATGTTATAAGCATGCTCGGGAAGTAACTATCTATAACCAACCTCGAACTTTGCCAGCCCTCGCTCGCTCGGGCTGGCAAACTCGTTCTCGACTGGTAAAAGCTACTTACTTCCCTTGATGCTTAAATAACTATTTTTGGTCTATGGAAGCTTTGGTTAAATTTTTTACATCTAATTATGATTCACCCTGTATAATGGCTAGGCACTTTATGTAATTTTATAAATTGCCTAAAATACTATTCCGTTTGTTTAATGTTTGTCGATATTAAACATATTTCCATCAACCATGTTGAGGTACTGAGTCCCCCATCTGCGTTTCCCCATGTGGCGGATTGGGAAATGCCCTCCAAATATGGGGGTACCGAAAACATAAAATATTCGAGGTGGAATAAAACTGGAAATGAACTATCTCATTCAGAGTGGACGGCTTCAACGAGCTTCTGTTCTCCATCTTAGACGCAGCGTTTTGGCTTTTTGCTGTATTGTACCTAATATGTTCTACTATCTCAACGTATGAATGTAAGATACAGCTTATGCCTGGGAAGGAAACATGTGTTGCTAACAACTGGCGCAGTTCTACGTTCCCTCTTTTCAGTTGTTTTTTCTCGTAATCGAGGAGTCGTGATTTACAAAATATTATTCCTTATGCCAGTTAGCTTTTCTGATCGTTTCATTCTATTGCGTCCGATCTTTTGTATTTCTTATATTCTCTTTTAAAGTGGCTTTTGTCACTTCCACCATGTGATCGATTCATCGTCGTCGTTTTCCTTCCACCTTTCCTTGTACTATCGGCTTTTACATGTTGTTGTTGTCTTGTATGACATGGTCAAAGTTTGGTAGTATTCTTCTTTGGATAGTGGTGTCCAGTCTGCTTAGTATTTTTATTTCTGCTGAGATGCTTTTGTTAGTGAGTTTGCATTATTCTGATTTTTGTGGTGGTGGTGAAATTTTTATCTTTCCATGTCCTATCCAGCTTTGATGATGTAGATGTTGCTAGGTTTATCTTTTCTGTGCAATTTTTCGAGTTACTTCTAAGTGATCTCAGGTCGTTGAATTTTTCTATAATTTCGTTGTCTTGGAACGGTTGCACATTTTGTGGATTGTTCGTCCGTTGGATCCCTATTGTTATGTCTGCTTTGAGTTTGGTAAATGGGTTACTATGAAAGACAATTTCCAACTATATCAACGTCAAGTTGTCATTTGGAATGTTCACAAACGTGACCATCGAACTTCTACTATGTAAAATCGATATATGCGGCATGACAGGAACCTATCGGCAGGAAAATGGTTGTTATAAGTCATTTAACTATACAGTGCATTTTTTTCGAAACTCAGATAGTAGTACAGATGGTTTCGCATCCTAGTATTGAAAGCCCTCGACGATTCCGTACCTAATATGATATGGGTTTTAGTAACGAGCGTATAATGCGCATTAAACTCCTTTGTGCCGTCAATACTCTTCTGCTCCAACAACCATAGCCTTCAACATTGATGTAGAAGTGTTCTACCGAATCTTAAAAATCAACCTTCAAAAAACATCTAACATGGAGGTTTATATAGTATTGAATCGGCGATTTTATTGCCAAAGTTGAAAATACTGAGCATGGCACTCACATATAGTCTAAGCGACTTTATCATAACTTAATGTAATATTTTTAAATTTATAAAATTCTGTTCTGGTTATGTAACAAACGACTTCTTTGCAAAGTGTTTCGCCTCTGGCGTGGTTAACAAGTTGAGTTACCGTGCTCTTTTGCTTTTTCCTCCTGATCAAGCCCCTTACGAAAGTGGGCAAAACGTTGAGTTTTTCGATCTCAATTATGACACGGTCCAATCCCGGAAGTCGTTTGTTACATAATGACAATAGCCGTGAAAGCCTCAGAAATTATCTTCTGTTCTGGTTAGGTTAGATGTTGCAAAGTACTTTTTGTAATTACTTACCCCTTATGGGTAGCATCAGAAGCCACGAATTCGATCAATTATTTGAGTGAAGACAGAAATAGAACTGCATAAATAATTATCTATTGTCTGTATGCATATCTATAAGTTAAAATAAAATACAGCAGAATCACCGCAAGGAAACTTCGTAGCCCTGCGAGCGAGACGGATGCCACTGGAAAGAGGTTCTGTCGGGGCTGCCCCGTGATCCGAAGCAGTGTTTTGTGCTGTCTGCTGGAACTGAAAAAAATTGATACATTAATGATGGCTACCTGTTTTCACCAAATGTGTGTCAACCGGAGCTTTCCGGTGATTGTGAAGGTTATTAAGACCGTCAGAAGGTTTCACCCGTTATACGTGGCTGTGACAGTGATTGAGGTTCGTAGTTTACCAGTTTATCAGGCTTGCGGAGTCGGCGTATCCTTATAATATCCGGCCAGATGGGCGAATTAAATTAAACCTTCATGGCGTGTGTTGGAGCTCAAAGATGCTTTATGCACTCAAGCAGAGCTACAGATCCTACGGTTGATAGAGAGATCGTGAAAACTCCTCGCGGAGGTGCCAGGAAGCCTTTCTTACTGGTAAGTTTAACCCTATAGTTACTTTTCGTGTCGATGGCAAACCAATGTTTATCTTATATTTTGGGACAGGAATAGCTTATGCATAGAGTCGTATTTAACGATACAACTTTTCTCCAGGTGACTTTAAGTTTCCGGGTGAAGCTCGGAGTCCCCATTTATCAACGTTATAAACGATCCATAATGGGCTAAAGTGGAGTAAACCCTCAGGGATAACGTCTCTTCATGTTGAAGGAGGCGGTAAAGTCGCTGTAGAAGTGGGCCATGGAAGCGAATAGTTACTACACGCAAAATTTACAACCAATTCCGGCTTGGTGAACTTGAGGGAGCTGCAGGTGATCACACAACCGATGCCTTATTTGGTAACGGGTAGCGGGTAGATGCTTAAAAGTCTAAATCCACAACCGATGCCGATGCCGTTCGGACTCGTACTTCGAATTCAATTAGCTCTCGGACGGGCGGTTTCAGGCTAGAAGAGCTTTGGTATGCTCTGCATAAGATTGCAGGTGCTGGAGGCTAAACTCCACTTAGGGTTCTTAGGCCGGCGTGTCGGACTCAATTCTATCAGGGCCGAGGCAGCTCGCTTTTATGCTCTTTGTTGATGGATTATCTTCTGGAGCGACCTGAAAAACTGCGTTGTTTTGATAAGAACACGGGCCATAGAATGTTTACCTCAACTGGAGTTTCGCATTGACTTGAGAGGTCAAAGCGTCCAAATGTGCATAGCGAGGCGTACGTGAAATATTGAGCGTCCTTTGTAAATTCGTCATAACCTAAGGATTAAAATCTGCGCATTTTAAGAGCGTTTTTCAATTAATTTGCGCCACGCTAATGTCACAACTTAACGGGGATTCACATGATGGTGTAAATGAAAATCAAATTAAATAAAACACTACTGGAGCCTGTGGTTTGATAATATCACAAATTCGTTAAAACCCCTCACCACACAAATATTTAACAACTGCTAACTACGTATTTCGACAGCCAAGCTGTCATCATCAGTAGCTACGAAAAACTTACACAGTAGAATGGCAACGATATGTTGGTGACCAAATCAGAAACGGAACTTGGAGATAATAAACTTTTAAGCAAAGGTGGCCCACTTCCATTTGTGATTTGGTCACGAACATATCGTTGCCATTTTGCTGTGTAAGCTTTTCGTAGCTACTGATGATGACAGCTTGGCTGTCGAAATACGTAGTTAGCAGTTGTTAAATATTTGTGTGGTGAGGGGTTTTAACGAATTCGTGAAAAAATCAAATTGATTATATTCTTATTAACTCGCGTTGGAGTTCCTAAATACCGAACGTGAAAACCTTACTTTTCGCAGATTGTGGCAGCGACCACCAGCTAATAACTTCCGATCAAAATCAAGCTCAAGATGTGCAATAGAAAGAAACTAGACAAAACTATCTGTTACTACCTACCAAAGGATTGCACTTTCAGTATTAGCTTCTTTCAAACCTTGAAATCCAACACCTTGCAACATGAAGCTATATCATCTGAAAATATATGGAGTAAACTTAAGTTGGCGGTTCTAATAACAACTAACAAAGTAAGAGTTGTGCAAGCGAGTAACCGAGAGGTAAGTAGTAAGTTCCAACCTCACGTTCGTTTATTGGTTTCATCTCACGCTCTCCGGCTACCGTACAAATGCCTTTGGTGGTCATGACTCCTAAAATTCAATGGGTTATGCTAGCCACCTATCCAGGCCGCGGCTGAAGGAAGCTCGTAGAACTACCCATTATGTAGCTGGTAACAGGTAACCTATAAGAAGAGGAAGAAGAATAAAATAAGGGTTGTAAGAGGTAGTTGAAGGATGCTGCACTTCTTGTGGTGTACAGTTTGAAGAACTTGTAGGTGGTCTAAGGATTGGCCAACGTCGGTTACGAAATAGTTGCCGTCTTATTGCACTTATATTCTATGCCAGCAAGGTTATGTTGCACATTATTCGTTTTAAGCAATCCGATTGTATCCAACCCCAAGCGATTGCAGAACGACCAGCATTCAAACTTTTGTTTGCCCATGAAATAGACAATTGGGTGAAATTGCACTACTAAACTAGTTCACGATGTGTAACAATTACGTTAGACGTGTGCAACTCTCAGCATTAATATGGTATCGTTAGGTCAAGTTTCAATACACATGGTTTACAAGCAAGGAGTTCTTGCAAGCGTTGTGTTTTGCAATTATGCAAATAGTAGGTTATGAGATCGTATAGCAAAACACGACATAATTTAATTGTATATAAAGCTCTGTACTTTATTTAATTTTTTAATATACATTTGAACTCTGAAGTGTATTCATTTGTGAACAGACACAGGCTAAAAATGTCTTAAGGGGTAGTTAGGCCTGGCTACTCTATTCACAGCTTATCCTATAGCTTTTCAACCTTTTCCAAATGCAAACCCTTCAGTAAAATAACTTCGTCCTATAACAATACAATTTATGTTCTGAAGTGCGTCTTGAACGTCCACGGAACTACACAAATCGAAAGCTTGCATTAATTCAAGGAGCATCGCGGACAGTCAGCTTTGTCAACAACAGGTGTATTAAACAGTAAATATTGAATGTACGAGTACGCATCCTCCTTGCCAAATAACGATCACATTATGTACCTATGTACTTTTGTCCTTTTGACTAGGAGAAAGCGTTTGACAACGTTAAATGGCCGAAACTGTAGAAAGTGCTGCTTAATATAGATGTACCGAACCATATCGTTACGCTTATACGTCAAATTTCCAAAAACAGCACTGAGGTAATAAAAATCGACAATGTTCTGTCGAATGTCTGTAAAATCGACAAATGGATACGACAAGGTTGTGTTTTGTTCCCTCGACTTTTTAACTTCTATTCCGTGAATTTGATCAGAACAATCTTCGATGAATAGGAAGAGGGTAGGAACATTTATAATTAACGATACGCAGATGATATTCAATTAATAGCGAATTCGATTGAAGAACTAGGAAAACTTTTACACGAATTAAAGACTACAGGTAATCATAGTCTTAATGTAAATTATGGCAAATCATGAGAATCCCATGGACAGGTCGCGATAACAATATGAATTTTGACATCGACTAAAATTATAAAATTCTTTGACGTCTTAATACGCCACAATACTGTAGAAAGACTAATTGTGCAGGGAATTTCAGAAAAAAATAATATTATTACAGGATACTCATGAATATAATATCCCCTATTTTCTTTCTCAGCCTCTAGAAATTATCAGCGGAGGCGCCTCTTTCTATCCCCAAATTGGTGGATAACTGTTCGAAGGCCTCGACCTAGCAATTACATCAGTTATTACATCCGAGTATAGTGCGATCGCTTTTAATGCAAGGTTTAATAAAAGACTGGGCTGGTCATGATCTTCGGAATCAGCGATGCGGATAAGAATCTCACGCCTATCTCCAAGAGCTCGTAGTAATCTATTAGTTGCACTTCAGTAGATGGTACTTATATCGATAATGCGCGCAGCTGGATTTAAATTGTGGGAATGATACAGGCGGAGTCGATAATTATTGCTTATGAATAGAAAGCCCATTGAAATAAATGAATGGGCGAGAGCCGGTATATGAATATGGTCGTCAAAATGTATTCAGAACATTTTTTGCGGCCACATAAATTGATTTGGGAAAGAGTTATTAGGAGCATCACCTGGATTTATTTTGCAAAAAGTTAACTAGACGTCGACACCGCAAATCTGAGGATTATCTAGCACACAAGTTGTCTATATTTATATTGAAGCTTGTTATATGATTTCTTACCTGATGTAAATCTAGTAAATACGCCAATGACTCTGAGTAGAGAAATAATCGGAATTCGAGATAATTTTAAATATAATTTTTGAGAAATACTTGCAGAATGCAGTTGGTTCAAATAGGATGAAATAGAAATAACCAGCTGCGATGCTACATAAATACACAGGAAATGTCAATCGCTTACCAATATATTATTGCGCTTCGAAATGTGCACGCGATCAATGCCTGAAAGAGAGGAAAATATCAAGATACTTTCGTTAATGAGTGGTTTGGAATTACATATGCATAACATCTGTTAGTCAGGACATAATTATAAATGGCAGACACGTGGCAGATGATCCAAGAAAAAAAATCGAGCTAGTAATAACAACTGCAGAAGTAAGAGTCGAACTGAAGCAGACGTAAATTGTATCGTCAGACAAGCTCTGTTTCGAATATGACTGAAATAAGAAAGTGCATACCAGCAAAAATATGAAGGTTTTTTAGCAATGATTTGTAACTCACAGCGCATGCTAAATTAAACAAAAATAAATGTTTAACTATTTAACATTACAAACTGTTTATGAAAGAGCTGATATTAACGAGTTCAAGACAATATATGTAAAAAACTCACACAAATATTTCGAGGGACCAGTCAAACTGAGATTCATTATAAAAGAGCTGTATTCGAGTATATTCTTATTTTTCTTCTTCTTCATGGTAAATGGTTTTTCTCTTTTCGGGCGTCGGTTTGTGTTCGACATTTCCCGCTTCCTTTCCCACTTCTTTTATGTGACAGGATTTTTCTTTCATTTGTTGGTGTCTTTACTTGTACACACTTCTTCTATCCGTTTCATTCAGGCTTTCCTCGGTCTGTCGCTCTTTCCCTTCATCGGTCTATCACTTTCGTTACTATTCTTTCTAGATCCATTCTTAGTATTTGAATAGGTATACCTGTTCAATTTTCTTTTATTTAGTTTCGTTATGATCGATTCTTGTTTAATGTTTTACCTTAGTTGTGTGTTCCTTACCTTATCATATTTGTCTTTTTCCGCTATTTCCGAAGCTCTTTATTTTTATCGAGTTTATTTCTTCTTTATGGTGCATCTATGATTCGTTGAGTAAAGCAATTATATTTTTCTTCCTTATCCACCCACTTTATCATCTTACCGTCGGTGTTATCTGCTCCTCCTGCTTTTACTGATTTACTATATTTCAGTGCTTCTTGTCTTTATTCCATCAGTATTTCTTAATTTGTTTACTACTTTCATTTGATTCTATTTCTTCGATTCTTTACAGTTCGTTGTGTATCTGTTCAAATCTTCTTTCTCTTCTTCTACGACTGGGAACAATCCCTGTTTATCGTGTCTCATTCTTTGGACTAGGAGAACCAGCTCTGGGCCAACCTCTTTGTTGATATGATTAATCTTAATAAAGTTTGTGTTTGTAGTATTCTCCATATTCGTTTTTGAGCACCATAAAGGTCGAACTTAATATATTTTGTATATCGTTCCCAATAGTAATATTTTACCTTTTTTATTTCTTGATTGATTCTTCTTCAGATGGAACATTGTATACTATAGGAAGGACTCGTTTTTTTTCAAATAATTCAGTATGTTTTTTTTTTTAATTTCAAGAATTTCTTGCTTTCTATTCATTATATCGCATCTCTATCTTCATCTTATGTTTTTGTTCCTTTTTTCTCTCAAATTGTATGTTAAATCAGAATTTTCGATTATTATTTTTAAAGTCGCCCCTTAATTATGAACAACATTTCGGAATTTTTATTCTTTTAGCATCTCTTACTAATATTTGTTCCTCATTTTTTGATTTTGTATATCAGGTTTGTCTTATGTTTCTTTTGTTTTTATATATTTTTCCATTCATATTTCCCTTTTTAGTCTTTTTAGTTGCACAATATTTTCCTGTTTTCGCATATTATCTCTAGCGTTTTGGTACAAATAATGTTTTGGACTCCCATCTTTTGTCTATTTTTCATAACATTTTTTTTGTATTTTTAACTTTCTTTAGTGAATTGTCTGTCTCTATTCAAACTTTTTTAAATTGTAAATAATTTCTTTTTGGTATATTCCCTTTCCCCTTCTTTCCTTTTACGCTGTCTCTATATTAGCTACGGCGAGTTTATGATTTGATACTATTTCTGCTTCTGGAATGGTTTTAGCACGCTTTTCCTCCAGTGAAGTGCTATTACTATGTCTTTCTTCCTCTAGGAATGTATAACTACCATGTACTTTTTATTTCAAAAAGTGTTTCTACTTAGCTGTGTTTTCTCTGCAGGATTCTAACAGTTTTTCTATTTCTTGTCATTTATTAATCTGGAACTTTAATCCACCAAGTTATTGTTTTTCTCTCAGTACATTGTATTTTCCCCTTCTTCTACGAACGGATATATCTATATCAAGTTTATTACATCTTCTGTAAGCATGCTTTGTATTTATTCTGAAACGTATTGTTTTAAAATATATTATTAGGATGTTATTTCATTGTTCAGTATGATTTCCACTCCTTCTTTGGCTCTATTTCGTCTTTGTACTCCAGAATAATATGAAGTGCATTCGTTTCTTATTTTTATACTTTCCTGATCTATTTTCTGTACGTCATTTATTTCTAATAGCAGCAATTCGTGTTCCTTCATGTTTCCACTATCTTCACTTGCTCTTTAGTCAATGAGTTTATACATTCTGTGTGATTTTATTATATTTTTACTTCTGAATTCCAATTTCATATTAAGTTCTGTTTACTTTAAAACTAATTGCAAGCATATTTTCGATTATCGAGACAACCCGTTGAAGTTCGTCACAGATGATGTGATTTTCGCTTATAAAAATGAACATCATACCACATTTTGCAATAAATTACTACTACTGAAATATAATGTTTTAGTAGGGCTCCAGTTTGCAACGACATTTTCAATAGTAGTAATCATTGGAAGAGTTATTTTTAATTTCTAAATAATGTGTTAGCTTTTAATGTTTTTAAATCCGTTGTAGCGTTTTGGATTCTTCGATTAATTTCACATAAAAAGCCTTCCGTACAGATGGTTTTGCGTAAAGGCATGGCTTAGCAACCAAGTGGACATGAGTTGAAATCTGGTGGTGGCCGAGAATACAGCCCATCAACTTTGAGCAAAAGGATATTTTTTATGTTAAGTTACTTGAACAAGAGCAAGAAATAAACTTCTTCCTAGTAGTTTGTCCATCCCGGGTACCGTGCTACTAGTGTAAGTTATACAACGAATGCTCAAAGATACCGAAGTGAATCAGAACAGCAGCAAGGGATGCATCTGGGGCTGCACTTACGAAACACCGGACATATAGAGAAGAGAGGAAACAAACAAAGTGGCGGATTCAAGAAAAAAGTAGGAAGTAACAACGAAAAAGAAGTTGTGGACAAAATATCTACAGTTGTGAACGGAGACGGATTACTAAACCTGTAGGAAACAGTGTAGAATAGTTAAAATTTAAGTAAGAAATGCAGAAACAGAACATGAAAAGAATTTGGAAATAAAATGGAGAAGAACAGTAGTGATAACTTCAAATGATTCTTCAGAGTTTTAAAAAATCTAAGAAAAGAAAATTATGAAAAAGTTCGGAGAGCTTAGATTAGATATTAAAAATGGAATATCCTACTTGCAGACGAGGAAACCATAAAATGGCAAAAAAGACAACTTTTAAGAATGACTGGGATCGAATAAGTAAGAAAATGCAAAATAAGCCATATGATATAGAAACATGAAACAAACCAAAACAAGTGGCCAAAAGACTAAAGCTGACAATCTCTAAAACAATATTTATACCAACATATGGAAGTGAGACATGGATTTTATAAACGAAAGCCGGAAATCAAGAATGCAAGCGGAAGTATGGAAGTATGCCGAATCGATCATCATAGAGCCCTAATTTTTCCACTGCTGGACATAGGCTTCTCCAAGGCATTTCCATCTCTTCTTATTCTGAGCGGCTGCTATACAATTCGTGCTAATTCTTTTGATGTCGTCGGACCATCTAGTTGGCGGTCGGCCTCTTAGTCGCCATTCCAAAACTTTCCTAGTCCATCTGCAATTGTTGATTCTCGCGATGTCTCCTGCCCATCTCCACTTTGCCCTTGCTATTCGTTCCAAAACATCATTCACATCTGTTCTCCTTCGAATGTTCTCATTCCGCATTATCTCTGAGACTTATACCAAGCATCGAGCGTTCCATTTTACGTTGTGTTCTTTGTAGTTTACATGCCGACGTTTTGGTTAGGGTTAAGGTCTCTGCACCATAAGTGAGGACAGGTAGAACACATACGTTGAAAGCTTTCCTTTTCAAGGTGATTGGAACATCATTTTTGAAGACATCGCAAAGTGTGCTAAATGCTGCCCATCCCAATGTTATTCTTCTGAATATTTCCGCTTTTTAGTTGTCTCTACCAATCCTCACCTCTTGGCCCAAATATAAGTATATAGCTTTACACCATCTGTATATCAGTATTTTATACACGTAACAGCTGATTGGGAACTAGCTTGGTCATCATTTTTGTCTTTTCGAAATTGATCTTTAAGCCGCCCTTTTGTATGACATCTATCAGTTCTTGAATCAAGATCCCAGTTTCTCCCAGGCTGTTGGATATGAGTATAATATCATCTGCAAATCTGAGATGGTCGAGCTTTTCGCCATCGATGCTGATGCCTTTGTTCTCTCCCCCTAAGTTTTTAAAAGCATACTTTAAGACAGTGATAAATAATTTTGGTGACAGAGTGTGACCCTGCTTTACACCTCTTTCTACTTTGATCTTTTTTGTATGAGAATGAAGGTTAACCATTGTTGTTGCGTTCTTATAGCATTTGAGTATCGATGGTCGATTCGGCATTCGTTCAATGCTTTCATAATCGCAGTTAACTCAACAGAATCGAATGCCTTATGGAAGTCGACAAAGATCAGAACCAGAGGTCTATTGTATTTGAAAGACTTTTCAATCAGAGTTTTTACACATTGTGGTCTTTGGTGCCGTAGCGAGCTCGAAATCCGGTCTGTTCTCTTAGTTGATAAAGCTAGAATTTTGATTCTAGTCTGTTCGTTGGAATTTTAGTATATAATTTGTATAGGTGGTTAAACAAGCTAATTGGCCTATAGTTCCCTAGGCTTGTTTTGTCTTCTTTTTAATGGAGCAATATCGTAATTGAGTCATTCCACAAGGTTGGAATATTCTGATGTAGGCACAGATTGAAGGGTTCTTCCCAGTTTTATAGCCTCCGTTACTAGTTCTTTTTCTCCTGGAGCCCTATAATTTTTCATTTTTTAGATTGCGTGACATAATTCGTCACGGGAAATATCGGGTATGTCTTCAGAGCCCTGGTGTTGTATCTGTTGTAGTAGTGCTTCCCTTATTTCAGATGTCTGAGATGTAGGTGTATAGCGTCGAGAGGATATAGATAGACAAATAAGACATGTATGGAGGACAAGAGCAAACGGAAAGAGGAAAAGCGGAGGACCGTGAAAACAATGGAATAGCAATCACTGAAGCACTGTAGGTGAGAAAAAAGACCTGGGTACAGGCGAAAGAGATAACAGCAAACTGAAAACAATAGACTAATGTTTACAGTGCGTGAAAACATACCCTTCGGCACCCTATAAGGTAAACAGAGAAGAAAAGTAACGTAAACATTATCGTTAAATATTGAATAATTTTGTCAAGATAATATTAAATACTTCGATTTAGAACTTTGCATAGGATCTTCTATTACAATTTGATCTTTACTGATTTCATTAAAAATATTTTCTCCTTTTAAGAATTTACTTTAAAAATTTAAAATTGATTCACTCATTGCAACTACTTGTGTTGCTTTATTTAAAATTTTAAGAAAGGTGTCGCCACACATCGTTTTTTGATGAGAAGATGTAAGAGCGTTGACAATTAAAAAAATCTGTAAAAGGCTTTACTCAGAACTTCCCTCCAAAGTGGACACGAAATAATTTTTAAAATCAAAGGAAACTAGGTCTAATAGTATATTACAGCCCGAGATGGGAAGTGTTTCATTACTGTCGAGAGATTAGTTCGAAATCAGCTATTATCTCGAGACTAAGGAAACTTCTTGTCGAGGTTTGTATACTTTTTTTGTTCGCAACCACTTTATTCTAAACAATAATTGGAAAAATTATTATATTATGATACGACAGGTTGTGACGCGCGTGAATGGATCAACGAGATTCTCAGTGTCCCTACCTACTCGGCGGTCGGGAATGTACTTCCCGCACTCACTTCCCGCACTTGAGTGGGAAGTGAGTGCGGGAAGTAGCGGGCTGAAATATACGACTTCCCCCACTCAAATGAGATCAGGAATGTTAACACTACATGTATGGTTGCGAATAAATATGTTTTCACGTTCCAAATAATACGGAAACAATAAAAGAATACCCTTGAATGCAAATTATATCAATTTTCAAATAAAAAATTTGTTACCGGAGGGATTTAAACCGCAGCGCTTGCAACTGTGAACAAATCGTTGACCAATTTTCTCTCAACCCTACGGAGCCCTTTTCATATCGTTGCGTTTCAGCTGGCTTAACCTTCACGCCGGGCATATCTTAAGTTCGTGCCGAAACGAGATGCGTTTCAACCAAATCAGGCAATGGAAAATTAATTATATTTTTTACACCAATAAACCAATGCTGATAATTCTTTCACTAAAAATTTCTTCATTCCTTTTTAAACATATCCTAGGCAGGATGTATATCTTTATGTACAATAGTTTTACGATACGTCGATGCTGAAGTATACGCCGCACATTCCCTGTACGCTTTGATTAAATAATTTCTGTAGCATTTGTTAAAAATAATTTTAAGAATTATTGAGAAATATTTAAAACTAGGCCTGTATATGCGATGTACGCAAAAAATTAATTACTTTTTAGTACTAAAGAAATTTAGGAAAATATTTTTCTGGGTTTTTCCAATCACAAAAAGAATAGAGACCTGGTAATTCCAGATAGCGTACATTTTAAAAAAAGTATATCTTCGAATGCACATCCTACGATTGAATTTACGGCCTCTCCCAAATATGCGTTTCCCGTTTATTTGAAGGTTTGGGATTTTCGTATTTATAGGACTCGCGGCCTAAAAAGATCAACGTAACGCACTTATTCTTCGCACATTTTTGGCTTGTAGAACATTTATTCTGTATCTATTAGGTCTAATTTTGGCAAGGATAAAGCCTACGTTATGTACAAATTACTACGTTTATACATATATGTCAAGCAAAAATTATAAAATTTTATTTTTTAAGGTGCTCACCCTGTATACATTTGTCTGATATTTTCTCGGTTCCATGCCAGGTAGATACATAATATGTATGCAAAATATCGTCTTCCTCCAAGAAATAGGTGTTGAGTTATACCGCCAAAAGTCATACTGACAGACAGACAGACAAACGGAATTGAGACTACCAGTTTTTCGTCATCTAGGACCCCTGAAGCGTGGAGATCTGAAGAAATCTGGGAAGGTGATTTTTTCGTGATTACAATCAGACGAGGGAAGTAAAAATGTATCGTTATTCTCTGAATGATGTCATTTTTGGCAGTGGTCTAGTATTATATGTTTAACGGACTTTTTCCACTAACTCGGGTGTTTATCACACGACGTTTCGGGAGTTTTTGATGTACTCCGTCCTCAGGTGTTCCTGGTTAGCTCTGAGATGTTCTGCGATCTTGGATTTGATGGTTTCGCCCTTTTTAATATCTTTATCTTTTTCGATTGTAGCCATTTTGATAATCAATGGGTAGTTTTTAGAATTGACATCCATACAGTGACTTATGTGTAAAATTGAAAAGTATCCATCTACTGACAAATCAATTTCTCCATTTTCACAGCCTCTTACTGCATTACAAAAAAATGTTTGCTGTTGAAAAGACACCAGTTTCTCGTCCCTGTAATTTTTATATTTTAATGCTATTTTAATTAGGCTTATTTGTGGTCTATTTTAGGCGACAATTAAAAGATATTTACTCCAAAATAAAATAAAATTTGTTGAAAGAAAGGTGAAACGGTGACGAATGAACGAATTATAAAACTATAACCACGTAGAATTAAATAAAACGTTTCTAACTTAAATCATGCAAATCATGTTTTAATTCCACATTTTGGTCTTCAATATTTGAAATTAATTAATACTAATTACTAGTGAACTGATTAAATCACAAATAAGAAAAGTAGAAAGTTGAGTATACAAGCTTAATAATCAGCAACAAAAATAAGATGGAAATTATCTTAACAAGCTTAACATATTTACAAGTTGTTTGACAGAGGTTATTTAACAGTAAATTAAAGGCATGGAATAAGATGAATGTGCAGAGATACTCACCTGCATGGAGCACGTGCTCCTTTTAAAAATCGAGCCGATAGCCGCGATAAAACTTAATTACTCTTATACACTGTACGTTTTACAGCTCATGCCAAGTATATTTCCTTATAAGCATCTCGCAGGTGTGTTCCTATTTGTATCCGTTTTCACATGGGATCAAAGAAAGCACATGTCTATGGTTCAATTTCTTTGAGTGCCTCCTCGCGTCTGTTGGGTTGGTTGTGTTGCTCTTACTTCCTACAAGAACGGCAATCATCTTTCAAGGCGCGCCTCTTTAGGCAGCGCTGTCACGATATTAAGTTTCTAATTGACAAATAAGCCGACGAACAATGTCCGCTAGAAAAAATATGGGAAATTTGAATACAACCTGGCACTTATGGTTCCTTATATGCGTCTGCTGGTTCGAGTTACGATACTTTAGACAGGGACCAGGTGATTATAACCGTAAAAAGATATAAAGTTGGAAGAAAGCGGAAATTGACTCTGCGAAATTTGGTAAATGTTTGCCCAATTTATTCCAACAAGGAAATATTGAGTTAACTGGAATTGTTTGGATTCCTAAATTAGCTAATCTTCGCAATTTGGACATCATTTCCTGCCGTAACTGGATCAGCCCGTACCTAATAGTAGCAATTCTAGATTTGGCATTTCACGACAAATATGTAGAACATCGTTTAATGTTGTACTTAAATATAAAGTAAATAATTTATCAAGAATGAACGAAAAATGACACTGATTTAGAAATTGTTCTTCTGTTTATTATATTGGAATATACAGGATATTTCAACAAATGCCAAACTTAAATAGATTATATGGGGGATGGTAAAACATAAACATTTTGCAAATAACATTTTTCTTTTAAATTCCTCCCCACTGAGTTACCTAAAATTCGGTTTGTGTCAGTGATTTTACTAATAACTGAAAAAAGGGATTAATATTAAAGGGAAAATTGGCAGATATGCTTTACCTTCACTTTACTATATTCATATAATCACATAGTTACCGAGGGACTATGAATATGTATTCCATATTTATCCATATTTACCTTAATTCTGTGAAGTACCATTAAAAAAGAGCGTTTTTCTAAAACAATACTGAGACGTTTTATTCAACTAAAATCTTGCACATGTAGTAAGTAGATGTTCGGCAGCGAGCGTAACCACCAACTTCTGTTTACGTTTACGATTTATTTACATTTACGAAACGTAAAATATAAGCAATATATTATTACTGGTACACTTGTATTATATTACAAATAAGTCAAGTGAGAAAAGCTGTGCCCTCGAGCCTGTCAGTCCGAGTGGGGTAATTTCTCGAGTGAATTATTTCTAATGACATACGTGTGCCATACAAAATTGTATCCAACAACTCAATAAATACCAAAATAACAAATTTTACATTGAAACTTTATTTTATTTATTTAAATAACAATACTAAATGTAGTTTCATTTTTAAATTTTGATTTACACTCTTTCGTATCACCTTTTTTTATTTTAACAATGTTTTTTTTATTAGAGTTACCATTTTCCAGACTTCCTTTCGATTGAGCAAAAGAATCTCTCACAGAAAGCGGAATTTTAGAGAAAAAAATTTGAACTACGTTTTTAGTATTTACAAGTATAATTCTATTGCAAAGCCTTGTTTAGAGAGTTTCTTAATAAGTATTGTATTATTATTAATATTATTATTCCATATGATGAAGCAGTCAAAATAGAAAAATCAATTTCAAACACAAATCGTGTTTTTAAATTCAATAAGAAACAACATTACAACTGCGCGAGAAAAAAACTGGAGAAATATTTTTTTAAAACTTATGATTTGTTCAACCCTTATTTCTAATCTTTACAAATTACCACCGTTAACATATAAGTTTAGTATACAACCCAGCTATTTTTTCTAGCTGCATTGGCACAATGCAATAAACTTTGCCAAACACTTTTAAGAATGATTTGTTAGGTTGAATTTGTTCAAGAAGTACAAAATTTGTTTTTTATATATACAGATCAAATGTGATTGTTTCGTACAGTAGGTTATAGTGATGTAGGTCGGGTAAATACCCAGTGGGTAGGGTATTTATAAATGGAAATTTACCTGGGTATTTACCCCTGCCTCTGGTAAATCTTAAAAACTGGGTAAGTATCAAATTTGTAATATTTAGAAAGCTAAGCTAAATTTTACTCACATAAAAATGTTATCTTAATAAACAAACTACATAAATAAATGCACTGGAATATTTTATGTAAAATAACAATTTAAATGTATCACTGAATAAGCATTCGCCCTGGTAAATTAATAGATTATCGGGAAGAAACATTGGCTGCCGAAGTTTATGGAAATAAACAATAAGCAATAAATTGCACCTGTCAGAGTTTACAAAAAAAAATGTGATGGCTCTGACTTTGGAGATCGGAATGATTTATATTGTTTTGTATATTATTTTCGAAGTTGTTCCCATTTTTGAAAGATGAAAACATTAACGTAGAGAATATTAATAATAATAATACATACTTATACACATATTAAGAAACCATCTTAATAAGGCAAAGAAAATCACAAAATGATATAAACAACTTTGTATACCAATGGGGCCATAATTATGTATAACAGCAATGAGATAGCATTTGTTCTGGCAAATAGTATTTGAACCTTTTCCAACTCATGGAATTGCCATGTTCCGTACAATTTTAGGCAACCTGTGTAATTATAGCCCCGTCAATATTTTGGGTAGGAAACTGTTCTCAGTACAGCTATTTTTTTATTCTACATTTTTATAAAATTCAAATAGAGCACCTTCACTTACCAATCAAATATACTGGTTAGATTAGCTTTATAGTATTGGTAAATGAGGCCATAAATACCCGTTTAAAATACCCATTTTGGGTATTTTCCCGGGTAAATACCCTGGGTGTTTACCCCTAAAAATAAATACCCGGGTAATTTACATCACTAGTAGGGTATATACCTACAAAAACGTTACGAAAGTTATATAATGTGGTGCAATTAGAGGCCGAGCAATAGTGGGTTGTTAATTTTGTGATTAATTAATAAAACTTGAAACTTTGAACAAAATTAATATCAATCCTGTTGCACGCGAGCAATCGAATCATCAATATCAAGTGGTATAGCGGTGGACCGAAAATGAGTATCGTGGAATTTTACGTTACAACGTTGTACCAGGGCTGGTGTTGACCTATGTCTAAAGGACATTACGCCTGTGCAGAGGTCTGATTGTTCTCATCGCACTACTTTATTTAAAATTAGCTGGTATCGAGAATTCCAGAATTTTAGGGCAACTGACGCGTCGCTCAAGACAGCGTTCTTAATCCGTCAGCGACAAATTTTTTTTAACCTTGAGGAATAACTGCGACAAAAGAGACAATTGACTTATCAACAGATAGAGAAGATTGTGAGTATCCCTGCACCTGCAATGTACGCACCTGAATGTGTTACTTATTTAAGTATATTTTTAAACGTTTTACATTTTCCGCTTGATTTTTGCCCCCGCTTGATGGCAGAGGAGATATTTTACTTCCGCTTCTCGCTGCGACTTGTAAATGCTCGACAGCGTCGGTCCACACCTCTCAGTCAGGGAGAATAACATCTTGAGGAGACAGGCTGCTCGGCAGCCCGCTCGGCTCTCACCGTCAGCACAAGTTAGATCATTATTTCGTTGTTTCCGACTTTTTGGGAAGTTATGGAAAGGCAACGGCTGATCACAGAGGCGCACTTGCAACTGCGGCGCTGTTTCCTCACGTATTAATCGTGCTCTTAACTGGTCTTAACCGGCTACGTTGACTGACCTTGCCCTATAATTGCTCAAACGAACGAACGATTTGGATATTAGATTTATCGTACATGTGACACAATAAATTTTGAGGATCTTCAGAGGCCTCTGGTCAGAACACTCATATTTCTACCACGCCGGCGAACATGTTCGAGGGTCTTCGAGCCCCAGATCAAAATATTTCTATTGGCGCCGTTTCGACGAACATCTTCGAGGACTTCAGGTCTGGACCAACTCCTCCCATTCCATCAGTTATGCCCTGAAGCCATAAAGACTTTAATACTTTCAGCTGCAGACTTGCTGCATCTTCAAATCGCTATTGTTAATACCAAATTTCTCTTCCGGAGTGCTTTCACAGAACCCGCGGTTTCTGTATGTATGAACATTTCCTCATAGTCGATAGAGCTTTTTACATACATTTATAACTAGAAGTAAATCGAACAG
Organism: Agriotes lineatus; assembly: GCA_940337035.1. NCBI lineage: Eukaryota > Metazoa > Arthropoda > Insecta > Coleoptera > Elateridae > Agriotes > Agriotes lineatus. The sequence continues at coordinate 100,753,301 of OW679196.1, read as the reverse complement.
TATTAGCATATATTGTGTGTTAGTCAAGAGTGTACTTTACAAACACACCTTGAAATTCCCCCCTATAGGTAGAGCCTCGTGTGTTATCAATAGACAGGTTGGATTGTGACCAGTCTAATATTTGATAAAATATAGCTTATATACGTGACGTCTTTTAAGGCCCTTTTCACTCAAATAGCAATAAAATTCATAGCCAATACTGCCGGCTGCGGCTGCATCTTTTATCCTGTAGTTTTGTGTGAATACAATATCTACCATGTACTTCTGCATACAGGTAATTTTATGACTGATATTAACGTTAACAGGTTTCTGCATCACGACAACGCCCTTGTACATTGGGTTAATGCGAATGTCGTCTATTTGGCAACGACCAGATTGAATGCCCTCCCTATATCCTTGATTTTATCGACTAAAGAAAAGACGATTTCAAGTGATGATACGTTGCGGAAGGCATGTGTTGAAGAATGGAACAGGAAACGTGGATGGGTCGATTCGACGAATTGTTTTAAGAATACAAAAATGTATTTCATTTGAAGGGAAACGAAAGATCGTAAATACATAAAGTCGTTTTGCAAAGCTTTCCTGGTGTCCTTTGTATGATATAATCGAAGACACATATTTAGTAAGCACTACGCTGAAAGGAAAGTACATTTCTATGTAGTTCTTATATACTGCATTTTTTAGAAATTGAGCGGGAAAATGTTTAAAAAAGATAATATTCGGAATTTCCTCGCTTTTTACATATTTAATTTTTCCGATTTGTTTATGTTAGCGAGCTATGATTTGTTTACATTATACGGTAGTTAAGACAACGACAAGACTTTCTTGTTGTAAACTATAAACAGTAATTTAGCTGGGTATCTTTCCTAAACACTTTGCAGGCAGCGCATGAAAACGTTTAAAAACGAGTTCAGAATTGAAGAATCATATGATGCTATGTCGTATACAGAGTGGTCAAACATAAGTGTTTGACCGAATAAAATAAAAACTACTAAACATAGACAAAATTTAAATAATTTGATCACGAAAGCGTTTTCTAGAACATAACACGATGATTTTCATTTTATTAGTAATACAAAACAACTGACAACGACATACGTATATCTAGTAGTTGATGTGAAGCAATAGAAAATATTATATTGTTTACAGATGTTCAATTGTTTTTGACCTCTACATAACATTTTTTTCAACTTTTTCTTGATGCGAATACGTAAATGGCAGATTTTAAAATACAGATTTACTCAAAAAAATTGTTATGTAAAGGTCAAAAACAATTGAACATCGGTAAAGAGAACACAATTTTCTATTGATTGACATCAACTACTATACAGGGTGATGCAAAAATGTGCATTAACTTCATGTTACGCTATTAAGAGGCACTTCCTGATTAGGAAAAAATAATTAAAACAATATTTCTATTATATTTCTGAAGATATAGCGAAATTTTATTAACCTCAAAACTAGTTGCTTAAATAACAAAATTATTTATAAGTATTTATATTAGTATTATTAGCTTTAAGTGTATAACGTTTTCTATCCTAATACTGAATATTAAAGAAATTAATAATCAAACCTTGGACTTTCCTATCTTAGAAAATATAACATAAAGAATGCTATTATTATTTTTGTCTACTCAGGAAGTATTCCTTAATAGCTTAACATGGAGTTAATGCGTCATTTTTGAAACACCCTGTGTATAGTGTAATTTCATCGAATCATAGATGACGTTGTCAGTTGTTTTACATTAATGATATACTGAAAATCGTCTTGTTATGTTCTAGAGGACGCCTTCCTGATTAAATTACTTTAATAATTTTTTAAAACCTGTAGTAGTTTTCATTTTAAGCCACCCGTGATAAATGTTTGACCACCCTGTATAAACTGTTTCATATATGTGCAATACCTGAATTACCAAGTAGTAAGCCTGCAAAGCTTTCACCACACTAAAACATTAATAATCTTAATAAAGCAAATTTATCGGGAAAAATGCTAACGGATTAATACAAAAAAATAAATAAAGTATATAAATAAATATCTGAAATAAAAATTAAATCAATACAATTCTGCCAAATGAAAAATATTTTTATGTCGAGCACATGTGAATAAACATTTTATCTATAAAATCTCTTTATTTGCGTGTGGCATATAATTTTTTTCTAATGCCTCCATTTAATTACATAACTGGAGCAAAGGTTGATTTCCTCCCTTGTGTGTTTAATTCGCACGAGGGAGGAAATGAATACCGTTGCACCCTAGATATATAAATAGCTATTAAGTAACCAATCACGTTATCTGGTCGTGTACTCAATGAGTTTTAAAAATTACTAAATAATTTTAATTGACTAATCATATTATCTGGCCCTGCGCTAGTTACGGAGATACACGTAGGTATTTCGTTAGTTGCTATGGATTATGGAGTGTTTTATTCACTACTGCTTTATTCATCATTTTAATGGAAATGTTACTTTACCATGGATATATTAATAGATAAAACGCAACAAGTATTGGAAAAAAATATTTCTTAAAACATCAACAAACAATAATGGAGAGATTTGACAATATAATGCTAAAAATAGCTTACCAACATACAGCAGCTATAAATATTATCTAATTACCAGAAACTGTTAAATAATTGAAAAATAAATTAAGTTTAATAGTGCTTATGTAAAATACTTAATTAATTAATGTATTAATTTTATATTATAATGAGAGGCGTGGGAGACCTTACAGATCTTGTATAAATAGTATTAGATCATACTTATGAAATAATACGTATTTTTTTTAACTCTAAAATTATTAGTGGTAGCATCAACTATAAAATTTTTCTATTGTTGTCTTCCAACATGCGTATGTTAATGTAAAAAATTCGTTGGCCTGTATTTCACCATATCTAGAAATTGAAGTTTCAGTTTGCGAAATTATTTCTTGTTTTTTTTTTTATATGTATACTAAAGTAATATTTATATCAACGCATCTCCGTTACAAACAGATTATATTATAAAAAACAAAATTGTTTCGAACAAACTTAATACAATATAATATGGTTTACTTTTTATTCTATCTCCTTTTTTATAGCGTTTTCTATATTGCCTTACTTCAACTTAGTTTTCCCACCGATGCGATGCGCTTCTTATTCGTTCATCTCACACTATTTGAATGCATTTGTTTGTATATTTCCTTTCCTTCTACTATACATATTCATTTGATGTCCTTCTGTATTCTTCATCAATCTGTATTCCATAGACAACGTTTGAACGGTATCAATATATTCAGTAATATTATGAAAGACTTCATTAGTAGCTTTCTGGAAAATATCGAATCAAATATACTCCGTCACCATGAAAACAAAGTGCCTGTAATTGGTTCAAATTTTGGAGACGTATGACGTTCAATGGATAACGTAATAAAACTTCGGATTTTATGTACTATTTAACTTCATAGGTCTTCAAGCACTACTATAAGCTTTACAATGATTTTAATAGGTCAGTGTTTGATCTAGCTGTATAATATCTGAGACACTGACACAAGATATGCACATTTAATTTTAATTATTCTGGAGTTTAACTCCAGTATGGTATATTATTGTCACGAATTCCTCACATTTAAATCATTCGCCCTTCTCCATTGAGAATAATAATATGTATAGATATTTGCTCTTTCGAAAAACAATTTTTAGTAATAAATACTTAACTATTTCTCATTTTCTCCTTTGAACAGGAACTATTATCTTACAATTTATTAGAGTTTTCTATGTTTCGTTGTCTTTTTGTTTTATGCATATTTGCATACCGAGTTTATGTACTGATGCTGTTTGTAATTGTTTCAATTTTAGTCTTATTTACGTCGGTTTTGTCTTTCAAATTAATGTAATGCAGACTATATAGTGTTATTTAATTATTTTGTTTCAGCAATTTTTGTTTAGGTTACCTAATAGTGGTGAATTATTTTGAAAGTTTATACAAATAGAATCTTTGTGTTACATTTTCAAATCACAAATCAACTGTTAAACCGGAATATTTCCTCTTATTTAGTCAACTTCGTATTCACGTGTGTTGGCGAGATCTCTGTAATAATATTATCTAGATCGTCCGGTATATCTAACAAGACCACTTCGATCAACACAATCGGTTTTCTATCACTTGCGGTTTTCAGATAAGTGATAGTCTTAGTAATCTACTTAAGTGTTAGAAAATTGCTGCGGCTTGGGCAAACCATATAATTATCGATAATTTCCTTCGGAGGATCGCCCATAAAATGAAACTAGCGTGCAATGAAAAGTCGTAATGAACGAGCAACATGCCTGGATCTAAATACAGATCTCGGACATAATGTGTCCAACAAAACTACGTACACATTAATTTTAATGATTCCAACAAACACAGCGCCATAGTTGAGAAAACATTGTGTATCCATTTCCATTTGCAGATGGGTTTGTTTACACGTCGTTATCGTGGTCGTAATGTGAAGTAGTTGCTAGTTTTTGTTGAAGTATGATATAAAACGAAATACCAAGCACTGAACTCGGTAGCCTAACGTGATCACAGCAGGGTTTCATTATAATGACGACTAGCACCTAGAGTTTTTATATTTGTTAGTTAGAAATTTTCTAATTCTAATCTAACCAAAAATTAAAAAACAAAAATGAGGTGTGAAACATAGAAGACTATTAGATAATTCTTAGTGAATCTTGTGGTAAATTTGTTTTTAATAATAGCAATAAATGTGCAATATAGAAGAAGAAAAAGAAGCAGCAATGTTCCTACGAATCTGTAATAGTGTTGTCCCATCTATGTAATTAATCTATAATGCGACTATGTATTAATATTTTAAAAAATGAAATAAATCGACAGACAAGCACAAGCAAAGAGCAACAATAATTCCGACATAGTAGATCAACCTCTGACGCAATACTTCTAATTTGACATATAAGAAGGGAAAAATAGAATAACAAAACCTGTAACGCTAGAGTCTGCAGCAAATTATAAGTTATACATCAAACAATGCTTTTAATTGGTACATAGCTCATTTAGGCATAATCGGGCGTTACATCTAACCAACGCTTGGTTTTGCGACAACGCGATCCTAGCCGCTATATGCGAGTCGCGGAGATGCAAGCACGGTGCCGACCCCCACTTAATTGTACCTGGAGCGACTGTACCGATAACTTGAACAAAAGAGTATAAAGGAAGACTTCGCAACCATTTTAAATCACTTGAGTCTACCGATCCTGACCAGCAGCACTGGACCCAGTAACGCTCAGCCTCTAATCCTGACCGTACAACTTAAAGCAGATACTGCTGAACTCTCCTCCTCCTACAACCTCTTAACTGACGGGGTCTTCCGTCGTGGCAGCTGAACTGTCTCACGAAATCGACCTACAACCCTCTACATGACCGAGCTTTTGGTAGTGACAGCTGAACTGTCTCACCAAAGGCTAACCTTCCGCACTCAGCTTTATCGTGAAGCGAAGCCTCCCCGATTTAATTTCTGTCGTGGCAGCTGCACTGTCTCATAGGGTAAACAGCTTAAAGCGACCCGTATATCCTCCGTTCCTATAGACACATTCTTGTCCAATGAACAACTTCACCGATGTAGTTGTACACTAAAAGCATCCTAAATACTAACGTACTTGTATTCCGCCTGTTGGGGAACCTGAAGATACTTTCCGAAACAATCTCCAAATGCGTATTTTATTGCATCGGCCGAGGCCCGAAATAACCCGTCGCTCCCAGTGGATCAGCAGAGATTTCGCTGTAAATCGTCGGACTACTGTAGAAGGTAAAATCGCACGTTTCCGTTACTCCTGGAGTCCCGAATGTGTATACCATGTAACCATCGCGATCTGAACTGCTTAATACACCGCTCGTAACCACCAGATAGTTTATATCTTCCGGCTCACCGATAGTCTATCTCATACGTGACGTTCCGGACGCGTGGTATACAAATCAGTAGACATACATGGACTTCGGCCAAGGACGAAGAAAGTTCCACCACAGAAGAAGTTATAGTTTTACTAATGTACAAAGCAGTTTCGTAAAATTACGTTTTATTTTGTACCAATAGTTAACAATATTATACAGTTGATTTGTAAATGGTGTTTTCCTGACCATACAAATTTGAGATTGAATAAACATTTATCCGATTGAGTTTACCCGAGGTGGAAATTAACAAACTGTTTGGGCTTTTCTGAAATTAATGGAAGTCATAAATTTCCAGAATAACTTTATTTATGCATTTTTTTGGAATACACAATTTATATTACGTTAGTATGTCAATACATCATATTACAGCTAGGTACCGTGTTTCCATATTGCTCTTCCAAAGCTCTCGATCCATTGCTTAGTCTGCGTCTAAGTTTTGTTTTCCCAGAGCCCTTCTCATATCTTCATTCAAGAATCTACGGGATCTGCCCCTTCTATTCCATCCTGGTGGATGCTATTTGAAAATTTTTGGCCATCTATCGTCTGGCATCCTCATCATGTGGCCAAACCAGATCAATCCTTTTCTTTCTATTCTGTCGAGGGCTTCCTGTCTTGCTCCCATCCTGTTTCTTATTTCTTTGTTTGTAAGTCGATCCAATTTGGATACTCGGGCACTTATTTGCAGGTAATTCATCTCTACAGTGTTGCCAGTGTTCATAATAACTTACCAGGACTAAAATTAAATAGGAAAGGTTGAAACGTTACAAACCAAGCCCTCCTATGCTTTGCGACAAGACCTTTGATAGGGTATAGTTAACAGACATACTAACAATATTATAACAATTAAATATACCGAAAGCAATCATACATATCATACAAAAATCAAATATAACAATGACCTAGCCGAATACTTAAAATAAGTTGTGGGAATACATTAAAGCGATAATATAAGCTGTTTGTTTCTATTAATGTAGAGAATACCAAAACCATTAATGATGGATATAGACTGGGAACCGAAATCTTTAAAATAATAAGTTACGCAGGTGATCCAGTTTCAATTGCAGAAAATGAGGACAGACTTGTTATATTCGTTTTCTCCTATGCACAGTTTCGAGTGCACGCTGTTGATCTTAGACCGCTGGAAGGGCTAAGTTCGAGAGGAAGGTGTCTACAATGATGGCAGCCCTGTACTCGACTTCAAGCAGGGAGATTGCCTAGGAAGTGAGCGTTTTTAAGCCTGTGCCCACCGACGTTAGATGTGCTAGGTATTTTCTTTCTGGAGAAGGTTGAGAGACATTACGCGAATAGCGCATATTATTTGTTGTCGGTCTTGCTCAAACTTGTTTTCGATTTCCTGATGCTATAACAGTTTTGCGAATAATCATAACTCCTGCAGGGCTTAAACCCTTCGAGTTTTGCTGTCGTTATTTTAATTACCATCGGACCCATAGCCTCTTTTAAGTACTACTGATAAACTCTTTCTAAATTGTTTATTTTTTCTATAACATGAGAAATGCGAAGTTTAAGAATATAATGCTCCTAAAAAGTCACCAGTAATTAAGAAATGCATACAAATATTCAAAACGTACTTACTGTTCAACTAAATTAAGAAAATTAATTCTTTTAAAATTGCTGGAGTATAATTCAGCCAATTTTTTCACTATTACATTATAGGATCTTACTATTACCACTTGGAAACTTAATTTTATTATTTAATTAGCTCAAAAAATGTGGCATGATTAAAAAAAAACGTTTGCAGTTAGCTATTTGCCACAAAGAAGATAATTAATTGGCAATTCCCACCGTCACTAGAAAGTCAATAGATAATGGATAGAGCTATTTTAACATATACTAGCAATTCTACTATATACAAAATATATAAACTTTTGTGCTGGTCAGCAAAAAGTGAACACCCTGTATAGTTGAAAATATTTTTAGATTACCAAGCTTAATAAGTTATGAAAGATTTATAGGTAAATATGTGTTGTGTTTTACACAATAAAAGTAAGATACTTGTATAATGTAACGATGCAGTATTGTTTTGTTCTATACAGGGTGTCCGTTTTTCGAGCTTAAGCGTGGAGATCTCGGTTATCTCAAGTCATACAAAGACAGTTAGATTGGGACAAAGTTGGGCATTTTTGTGCTGATTAATAATCTGAAAAAAATAACCCATTACTTTTAGTTTTTAAAATATCGCAAAAACAAAAATTCCAATATTAGTTTTTATTGCTTCCTTTTACGATAAAAGAAGTAAGATTTGAAATTGAGTTTTCAACAGATCTTCACGTTTTTTAGAGTCCATTGAACCCAAAAAAACATGTTTTTGTTTATTGGTCTGTCTGTTTGTGTGTCTGCGTGTGTGTGAACAGAATATCTCAAAAATTAAAAGAGGTATGGCGTTGAAAGTTTTGTGTACTATCTAGATGCGACAGCAAGCTTTTGAAGAAAATCGCATAACCGGAAGTATGGTGTTTACTCTTGCGATTTTAAAGTTTTTTTTAACGGCTCTAACTATTTTTTTCAAACTTTATATTTTTAATATGTATTGATGTGAGACATGTGATTTTCCAATTGAATATCTCTGAAATAGGTTTCTTTTGTTTTTTTCCATTGTTTTATTAACTCATATTTTAAATACAGCACCCGGTATATTATTACATTTTTTTAATTCAGCTTAAAATTTTAGAGAAAATTTGTCTCTTCCACTAATGCTCTATTTTGTACGGTAGAATTTGCATTTTTTGAAAATTTTTGACAATTGCTTAAAAATTAAAAATCAAATTTTTGCCTCTGTCAAAGGAAGTTGTGTGCGTGTATCACACCAGACAGCTTAGCCATTTCTAACTCAAACATCATTCAGACACTTTTCAACAAGGTGTGCAAAATAGTATATTAAAATACAAGTTCCAGAAGGCATCTATTCAAGCACGAATTTGAAATTCTGAAACGAGCCGCATAGCGGCGAGTTGGGGAACAAATGAGTGCTTGAAGGACCTTCTGCAACGAGTGTTCCATACTATTTTTTCTATTTTGCCGCTTTATACCGTTTTATAAACTAAAAAATAAAAATATTTTCTATTTTGCGTTTAAAATAACTCCATTCTAGCGTCCAAATGACGTCATTTCATAGCGACTTATTCTAATGAAAAATAACCGGTTATGCGGTTATTGAAATAACCTGTGTAACTCGGTTTTCGTTCCAAGTATTCAAATCAAAAATAACCTCAACCTGATAAGTACTACGTGCCGTATCTCAGCCACCTGCGAGTGATCGAAATTTTGTAAATAATACGTCAAGACCTTTTCTACGTATGTAATTAGATTGACCCAAGTGAGGCTCGCGGCTGCTTGTTGATGTTATTAAGACATTTCAGACTCCCAGTCGAGTTAAATTTATGGGGCCGTTCCCATTAAAGATAACGCTCTGCTGAGTATGAGATTTGCCGAAGCTGTGTTGGTATTAATTTATGACGGCCTAAATTTTTGCTTCGAAAAGCGGTTGATTATGCCTAATAAGAGATAAACAGAAAGCGAAATAAGATTTTCCAATATCGTAACAGATTTATATTTAATTTTTAATAACGGATGGGCTGTCGTCATATGATATGAACGTGGGACAAGAAGTGGATTTCGATGTTTAAAATGTTAAGTGTGCGTCCTTAGAACCGCGAAAGGCTGAACGTAGATAAATTATGGATTCTAAAATATACCGGTATGATGTGCAAACGAAAAGGGAAGGGTGACTACCAGAGAATTTTAGGAACTAAAAATAGATTCAATAGATACTTTGTATTGGCATATTTATAATTTCTTTATGATTAGTATTGATATAGCTATTCTCAATGGTTTAAACTCCTTAGAAATCAAATAAAAATCATTTATACAATTATTATTGCAAGTTACGGTGCCGATGCAGATGACGGTGAACCGCCAACCGGCAAGCCGCCAACCGGTGAAATCGAAACGAATCGAGAGCCAAAATTGATTCGAATTATTATTCAAATAATCATTCGGTTATTAATATGATTCGAATGCAAATAATTCGGTTATGAAAATTGTCCGGTTATGCCCATCACTAATTCTAACACTCAAGTGAGGTCATTTGGGTGCTAGAACGGAGTTATTGAATTTTCTTTTCTTTAAATGTAGATTTTTTCTGATTACAAGAATGTATAACACTTTGAGCCAGTCTTATAAAGGCCACTAATCTGACGTTAACTTTAATTAGCTGTTAAAATAAACAAAAGCGCATCAAAATTTGTTTACTAATGAATAAAATGTCATAAGAACTAACGTTTTGATCCGCTTTTGTTTATTTTAACAGCGAATTAAAGTTAACGTTAGATTAGTGGCCTTTATACGACCGGCCGTTTATGTTTTAGTAGTCAGTTTAAGGAAATATTTAGATTTCTACACTTTTTTTAAGAGTGTCATGGAAACAGAAACGCCAACTTCGTTTGTAGTACCTAACTGATAAGTTTTATTTTGATTGAAAAAGAAAATAAGTCTGAATGTTTTATTATTAAAAAATGACAAGTTGATTGGTTTTCGAAAAAAAAATAAAACCAAATTTTGAATTTTTATTAAGTAACAACCAACTCACGGGATTGGACCGTGTCATTATTGAGGTCGAAGAATTCAACGTTTCGCCTACTTTCTAAGCCCCGCTCACCGTCACAGAACCGTGACGGCACCTGCCTATAAACTCTCGCCTTTGGCGCGGTTTACACGTTGAGTTACCGTGCTCTTCAATCCCTTTCCTTGGAAAAGAGTTTCGCCTCTGGCGTGGTTTACACGTTGAGTTACAGTGCTCTTTTTATTTTCTTCCTGACACGGTCCAATCCCGGAAGTCGTTTGTTGTTTAATGGCAGTAGCCGTAAAAGCCTCCGAAATCATTGGTATTTTCAGTTCTTTTGCGATATTTGAAAAACTACAAATGATAGGTGAAATTGATTTACAGATTATTAATCAACACAAAGATAGGTAAGCAACTTTGCCCCAATTTAACTGACTTCGTATTTCTTAAGATAACTGAGCTCCCCATGCTTAAGCTCGAAAAACGGGCATTTTTTATACTCGTGGTTACCTATTTTAAGCTGTAAAGCCATAAAGAAAAGTTATCATTTAACTGTAAGAAATTCTGAAACTTTGATGATGAAGAGTAATAATGTGTTAATTTACCTCCAGATACAGTAGGTGACTTGTGCACAGCAGTCATTAGCATAATTAACATGTACGTGGCTTGGTGGTGTCAAAGGTCACAAAGGTTCAAGATTTAGCAAACTGAAGAGTGCCGCTTTTGGACAAAGATGGAAAGGTAATTAGACTTCTTTTTTTCAACAAACCGTTGGAGAGAGGTAATACGTGAGCAATTTAGAAATTAAGGAGAAAACAGTTCATTGTTGTATCGCGAAGATGCTGATGGATAAGTTCTTTACAGAACGCTATTCATATTTAGATTCTTAAAAACACATGTACTTCTTTTTTAGATAATAAATCATTTTATTCTAAACATGCTTCACAAGATTTCAGTGACAACAGAAGAATCACATTTCTGAAATGAAAAGGTTCCATAAAATACATGTTTATGCTAAAGTTAATTTTGAGTGCTTTGGACTGATGTCAATTACTCAATTTTTTAAATTCTACACTGAATAGTTTTAATTCTAATCCATTAAAGGATTCGTATTGCTAGAACCTTATCCTTTCTCTTCTTGTCTACAGGATGTCCCGTAAATGCTTTCACATACTTGATGGGGGTCCTGGGAAGAAGGGTAATAAAAAAACAAATTTTATTTAATTAAAATAGTACAGATAAATTAAATTTGGTGTAATTTGCCATATTTGTCTTTAAAGTTTTTGCCCGTATTTCTGAAGCGTAATTTAGTATAGGCTTGACGTTTTATATATTCATACCTCAATCGTCATATATTTATTACGCCAGATAATATTGCGTAGGCATCCTGACAGTGCTGTTGCTTTCATGGCTTGTGTACGTACTGCTTACCACATATTTTTTTACTGCTTGATGCATGAGCGATAAGGTAATTAAAAGTGATCATTCGAGTTATAGTTTTATTATCAGTGGAAAACTTGCAGCGTAGGGGCTCTTTCAACGTTTCAATATAGTCACAGACTAGGTGTTTGAGTAAATATTGTCATCTTGAGTTCCTTGGGTGCAGCTTAATGAATTGCATTGTTTATGATGAGATTAAATATGTTAGAACTAGTTGCTCCTTACAGTTGAAATTGTATTCTTTGATAATTTGAATTATTTTTATTGTAACACAAGCAGAGCTTACTTAAGTTTCATCCTATTAAATGTATGTGTTAAATCATAACGCAAATTCACATCGGCTCGTTATATACAACAGATTTTTTGATAAGTTGTCTTTATATAAAGATAGAATCGATTGTAGTTCTTCTTCGCTGAAAGACTTGCTGTTCCTGACTTACTCTTACGGAATGGGGGATTTTATCCGAAACGATTTTTGTAAGATGCTTTGCTATGTTAGTAAGTAAGCATGTACCTGAATATCTTTGTTTCTATTCGATTTGATTCTATTAATAAATTTTACTTTTACTGTCCAATAAAATGGAATCGAAAAATATCTAGGCGTTTGGTTCATGTGTCATTAGAAACCTATATAGCTGCAATTTATATGTGTATTGCTATGTTTATTATCAGGGCACAAATTGCTTACAATCCTTTAAAATCGAACACATTAAATTCGCAAGCAAAAGGTGAAAGGGGCATTTTGCAAATTAATAAGCATAATTGATGTGTAATACTGTAACTAGCAGAAGACTCAATACGAAAAAGGGTCTATAATTAAGTTGAATGGTTGTAGTAAAAAATTTCATCCCAAGTCCAAAACGTTAAAATCTCATAAACTATTTGAAATATACAGCATTGAGCTGTAGTCTTAGATAAATTTTAAATAACAACGATCATTCGAATTAGACACATTTATATGCGTACAATATGGCAGAGTAAAACAGGGTAACAGCATTTTCGCGCTGTGAACATATGTGATCGGCAGACGATTGAGATATATTTTTTCGACCTCCCTTGAGCACAGCACACTGGTAGAGCCCACTTCAAGTTGTCCAGCATATATCACAAGCGCTGGTGGAATCAGCAGACCTGGAGGAGCCAAGTAGCACGTTTCTGAGACAGCAATATGAATCGACACAGTTGCAACAAAGCTCAAGTGAAACCAGCAATTATTCAAGGGCATTAAAACTCTACATAGCAGAACTGGTTACAAGCATAACTGAACTTTCCTGAAATTACTTGCATAGCCACATTTGGGTCAACTGGTGATTTAAGTAATAAATTCGTATAGACATCAACGCTATGAAACCCGAAGTTTGTTGCCTTGGTAGCGTCGAATTGCAGAACTGAGGTCGGCAAGTGAACTGTTCAACGAAACTCTAACGGTTTCAAGCCAAAAATGAGCCAAGGTCATAGGTATGTAAACTGGGGCCACCTGTCAACATGTGTATTTTAGCATAATTAAGAAATATAAGCATAGAAGATTAATATCTAAATTTTGCGTTATGCATTCGCGCCTTTTGTAATGGTATCATGCGGTTTTTGGGAGAACCGAGGACGTTTGGCAACACAAATATAAGGTCATAGCTAAAGAGCATGTGTGTGTTCAAAATTGGGGACTTGCAGGCAGAGAAAATTAGATATTGTGCACATTAATGCTATAAACATACGTATCAGTGTCATTAGAGCTGTTACGAGTCAATTGTTGCAGATAGGCATTCTCCGGAGGGATCCGTGCAGTTTATAAAGCATGCACATACTTGGAGGAGTTGCTGTTTGACATATTGGAGCTTTCCACCATTAGCAGAGCTGTGGGGCTCCGCGGCTTTATGCGAGATGCAGATGCACACATCACGTTGACCAATGTGAGCAGATCTCCGTTAATTCTATTTCCCCCCGTAGATAACGTTCGTACAGGTGCAGTAGAAATCTACTGGATTCACCTTTCAGGCACCACATATGGGTGGTATGTGTGGCGAAGTCCGACTAGTGCTAAAAACTGTCCGTCACGACACCGGCATGGAGCTGCGTCAGAATTGGAACATTTGTGACCTAAAATGCGCTAAAGGCCATGGGGTTATTAGTTTTGTGTTTAGATGTCAGATTTTTGTACAATTAGGATAAGCATTTATGGAAATTAAATATTAGCATTTGTTTAAAAATTGATTTGAAATTGTTTTTAAGGTGACATAGGTTTCAGCCAAAGTTTCAGTTTCAGTTAAAGGCCTAAAATTAAACATTCACTTTTTGTTTTTTGGCACCTATAAAAGAGTAGAGCGCGGAGAAGGCAAAGATTTCTCGAAACTTCTTCGTCATGTTACGACGCACTTTTTGAGGTTAAGATTGGTGTTTCAATCCGAGGTATCTGCGTAAATTTGTTTTAAAACGTTTACTCACTTGAAAATAAATAGTAGTTATTCGTAAACGGCGTTTTTATTTGTATTTGAGCTTGATTTATTCCTTATTGGTCATTTAAAATAATTACTTCGAAAGAACTGTGGTGTTTTGGAGGCGAGGTTAGCAGCCATTTTGCAGTTATTTGGACACAGCGTCGTGCAGTTGCCAGAAATATTTTTTATTCTCAAATAATTTGTTATCGTTTACTTCCATGAACCCACGGAGCAGTTTGATGATGTGTGTTGTCAAACATAACCCTAAGTTGTACTATTGGAAACTTGCTACGTATGCCCGTAGTAATTAATTTAAATGCAGTCAGGTGCCAATAATACATTTTAAGTGCAAGTGTATCTGCTCTAGCAATCAAGTAAATAAAATTAATTATTATTTATAATAAAGAAATTAGTTCAGTAGTTGCACAACGATAAATATATACACCGACATTTCAGTATGATTGCGATGTCTTAAACTAAACTATTAACCAAATTTTGGACGACGATAAGTTAAGGCACTATCCCGGTAACCTGACTGCTTTTTTCTTTTATTAAATGGATTGCCACACTTGACTTAGTTTTATAACGTACAGTATACTTAAATCAATAGATACACAGTTTCAAATTAAAAAAAAACTTAATGCAAATACTTATATATCCACCAAATCACCGATCGCACAGGAAAGGTTTTTCGAAAAGAAAATTCTAGCAAGCTCTTACAGGGAGTTCTTGTCCTTGTGTATATTGGCGAAACAGGACGTTTAGTAAAAACAGAATATTGTAACACCAGCGTTGTTTTCTTATCAGCCATTGCCGCACACTCAATACTGGTCTTACGTTCTGTTTTGATGTGGTACGTGTAAATTTTACATTAATTAGGTGGTATTAATATTGAGGAATTGTCTTGAATTGTCAGCTATTTTCAGCTACTATGCTGTAGATTAGATCTGTTGTGAATGTGACTACTTTAGTATGTATAGTTGCTAAGTATTTCTAACGTAATTGTCAACGTCTTTAGATGTTGTTTTGAATTAAAATTGTTATAGTAAATGTAATTGTTTAAAGCTTTGTTTAAGTTAATCGAATAATACTAAAATCTCTGTCAAGGGTTGTTCCAGTTTTTTGTCTTGGATAGTACATTCGGTTGTCAAAATCCCCTTTTTATTGTAGTGTAAATATGAAAAATCCTTCGGAGCTAGAAAATTCTTGTGATTTTGAAAGGTTGCCAGTATATAGAGGAAGCACTTTCCTGTGTCCATTTTGAGTTGATAGATAGATTGCTTGTTTTTCCAAGGTTGAATATTTTTGATAGGTTTAGCTCAATAGTTATGAGTGGTGTATGCAATAGCTGGAATTAGTCTAGCTACACCAGGATTAGATAGTATTTCAGAAGCAATACTCATCTGTGGCCTCCTGTCAACTTCGGTAAGCAAATTTGGGTTTATTCTGGCACACTACTTCGTGTGAATATTTCAGGTCTATTTTGTTTACACTCTTTGGTATTTTTCGCTTCTGGGCTAAGTGGCCACAGTTTCGAGTGGAACACCTTGCTTCCGAAGCTGCTCAATGCGCCTTTCCCTCATGCGACTTCATATAACTATTTGGAGAAAGACCTGCAGAACCCGATATTGCAGCTTTGGGTAGCTTACTATAGCCCTTTGCCGGCCGCGGTACTCTAGGAGTGTGCATCATCAGGTATTTTGCTTTTTCTCTCGTGGTCGAGCTATTTTTGGTTCATGTGAAAACGCAGACTGTGGGAACGCTGGATCTTATTGTAAAAGTGTTTATACTTAACATTTGCCGTTAAGATTTTATGCAAATTGTTGGAAAAAACTTGGAAATCTGCGGCAGCATTGCTTACTGAACGCTTATAAAGTTAGCTGTGATGTGTTAAATCCTTTTTGTATCTTGCTAATGACTGTTAGCTTCGTTGATTTTGATTGCGTTCGACAAGTTTTGTTCGCGATGGTACCAATTATTGCGAGGTAGTACTGGAACGTTTGAAGTTTTTGTTATCGATTTTACGCCAATTATTGAATTATACAACAATTTCGACGCCATAGGCCTATAGCGCGAATTTCTATTAATAAGGCAATGAACCTCACGGATTAAAATTTTAGCTTTTGCGTCCCGTTCGTTATCAGTTCGAGTTCAGTAGCGGTTGGAAACGTGTGCTATTAAAAGCATTTTTTCAACATGATTCATTCATGCAATCGGTATGATTGATTTTTAATACTTTAAATACTAAAATACTTTAATACCAAAGTATTGATAGCTCTGGTTAGTTTCAGAACAATAAATAATATAGCCGCACATAAAAATTTACCTGCAAAAATTGCAAATGCAACTAAATGTATCGCTTTTTAATCACTCTTTGGATATATACTGCTACGATTTTAAGCCCTATAGATCAACTCTGTTAGCATTGTCAAATTAATGGATATTTCATGAAAGCTCAGAGTGAGATATCTTATATAACTGCAAAGCTAAAATTTGAATTTGCGAGAATGAATACAGTTGTAATGAGATGCCAGTAATTTCAGAATAATTAATTAATGAAGGCAGTAAGCAAAACTCATTCGCACAGGGATCCAAATTGGATGTAAGTTCAGTTAGTTAATTAGGTTTGTGCTAGATGTAAAGGCCAAGCCGAATGAAATTTAATAATGACAAGATGGATTGAAAAACGCAAGGGAATGAAGCGTAGAAATCAGGCATATTTTAATAGTGAAATCCAGTCAGGGTTTTATAAGAAAGGTAATTGGAGGATGGATAAGCAAAAGAACATGCAACGGACAGATAAGAAGGAAGGCATTGAAGCGTTTGAAAGAAATCGTAAGAATCAAAAGGCAAGGATTATAGGATTTGCAGAAAAGAAAACACATATGAATTTAAAATTATAAACGAAAAGGAAACAGTGAATTTCAAATGGAAGAAAATGCAGGAAATGCGCGAATTAAATACTTTGATTAGTGCCGTGTCATGTGAACTTTTAAAACGCTAATTAAAAAGACGTGCAGTAAAAAATAGACACGCTAAATTAATATAAACAAGCAAACGGCGCGTTACGCGCACGTGTGGCGCACGTGTGAAATTGGATACGCAAAAGGTCACGGTCCGAGCCGACCGCTAAGATAAGAAAAACAAAACCTAAACAAATATAAACATCTGCGAGGCTGGAACGTGATATTTGATTTTGTGCCATAGCAGACAGACAGACAAACACACATTAAGGAAAATTATATTATAGATGTAAATAATTATTTTAGATATAGTATTAGTGTACAAAAACATAATTTTAAGTAGAATTATTGTAAAAAGTTAATGTCTTGAACCATGTTAATATCCGCAATTTATTTGAATTTAACTAGCTTTTGTTTATAACAAATTAATAGAGGTTGACAAATAAATTAATTAATGTAATGACGGCCAGTTTTTGTGTCTCCAAATAAATTGAGTTTTAAGATAAAAGCCATTTGAATTTATGAAAATTAAAGTACACCATTGTGTAGACAAATTACCAGGCTATAAGTGGAAGTGTGGGTTTTAATTTCCATTACATAAAAATAATTGTCATCGTTGCGGTCTCCGAGAGCTTCGACATACTCATTCCAGCCTCCGATCCTGATCTGCAGCCAAGAAAGAGGTTCCAGAGCCAGGCGTTTCAACTGCTGCACGTCCTTCCAGCGAATAGGAGTCGGGCACGTCAATCCCAGCACCCCCAGGAGAATATCCGGCTACTTGACATCACCCGAGGAGGTTGCCGTTGACTGCAGAAATCACAGGTTAGTTTTTACACGGAAATATTGGCGCTAGGAGCCTGAAACTTACCATAAAGCAAGAGTACGACCTGAGGAAGCCGGTTCCAGGCATATTGAACATCCATTAACAGCCAGAAATCCGGAAATTGCAATAATCAAAGTTAAGGTTATGTTTTTTCAAAACCAACGCTATAAAAACAATTGAAATAGCGTACCTGCAAGCTATGAAACAGAAGACAAATGCCGGGAAAACAGTCTAATTCAAACAATTACCGATAACACGTTGATCGATTTCACAATATTTATCATTCAATTAAACGCAATTTTGTAAAAGGCATCCATCTTGGGTAACACTTGAGCTAATTTCAGAGTTTTCGATTATGCGCGTTTGAGCTAATAGCGAAGGACAGATCCGTACTTAACGAATTTCAATAAATAATGCATTCAGGGTGGACCTAACCGAGTGAGAGTCTTGCATTACCGAAGTTTGAGCTAGCGTTTTTATTTGATTAGTTGCAGATGAATAAGATATTATAAAGGGCATACAACTATTTATTTTAGCTATCAATTTATAAGTAGTTTTTAATCAACATGAGATTTGATAACACGACTATACAAAAATATTTTGGGTGGTACCCTTATTAAATTAATATTACAAACATAAACACTAAATTAAAGAGACCTTCCATTTCAATACATGGTGTTTCTAAAATAAGCGGACATACTTTGCCGAAGTATTCTATGATCAAAGATAAATCAAAAAGTTTGAATAAACCAGTAATCGCAAATACGTCCTTTCTAAGATTACTACACGGGGTGAGTATTTATGCTTTTGTGGGTATATAGAATTTAATTCGCTTAATGACAAGTTATCCAGAACACGTTTGCCTTATCATTCCATAACTTTTCAAGCTTGTAACAATGCTGAATGAATTACTTTCGATATTGTTTATCAACAGAGAGTACTTATACGAAGTACAAAATTTAGCTGATTACTTCTTAGTATTCATAATTTTTAAATAGTGTCAGCTTTTTGCATATGTCCGACACGTACATTAAGAACAGGTGTGGTTACTCCACTGCCTTGAAATATCAGTTTATGTTTTGATGGTTACACTTAATTACTACCATTAGGTTGTAACCGAGATAAACAGCGGGAAAAGCAGAAAAATAAAGAAGCCGTTAACGAATTCGTAAAAAATTAGAAAGTAAAAACTCAATGTGAATGAAGTTAACGAGGCTGGACCCATTCACGCAGATTTCGGCGTAATTTTAACTGTTGCATACAAAGTAATTGTATGTTGGCGTACTTTGTATATTCGCGCGTGCACAGCGATTCCGTTAGAACACGCAAAAGTGGCATTCGACAATTATGGCTTAATTACGTGCCACAATCGTCAGGTTTAGAAGAATGCACAACAAAACGATAATGACAACTAAGAAACCTCCGACAAACTTACCGACTCTAATGAGTGACTAGACGGCAATAAAATGATTGAATAATCATAATTTATCAACGCGTCTAACGGTACTAGAAATTTAGACCGACTGGTCCGAATTAAGGCTCTTTTTAATGAAAATTTTGTTAGTAATTAAAAGGCCATCAACGGCCATCAAAAGACGGAATAGGAGGTGACATAACGCTGTTATACTTCTCAAGACTCATTAGCGAAGAATTCTACATTTTGTCGAGATTAGAAGCGGGTTTGAGTTATGAGCTCGGCTCCACAATAATTGATGAAATGGGCGAAATTGTGTTTAATTAGTGGAACGGAATGTCGAGAGGGCAGCTTAGGTAATACTGCACTCGAAGGCCTGACACAATGAAAATATTATTTGAATCATCTTACTAATTTTGCACCTTCGTGCATTTTTTTTTAATTGAAGAGACCAGATCGACAATTGCTGTCATACATGGTTATGTTGTTAGACTATTTCTAGCTTAGAATAACTAACAATAACTATTAAAAAATAAAACAATACCTAACTAAAATATTATGGAGCATACATATACTAACTATTCATAACGTGGTATAATACATGTTTACTCATTCTCTTCGCTTGAGCTGTCTGTAGTCAGGAAAATATCCTGAGGTAAGCGACGCTTAAGGCATGTATGTATATTCTTAACTAGTGAGTCACCCGAACTACGCTTCGGTTCGCTAAATTAAGAGAGATTCATTAATATAAATTTTAAAAAAAGTATGCTTTGGCCGGGAATCGAACCCGGGCCGCCCGCGTGGTAGGCAAGCATTCTACCACCAGACCAAGTCTGCTTGGTTGAATGAACACCTGCTGTAATAGCATATGAACATAGTGAATCGCCCGAGGCACCAGCTACCGTAGGACAGCCCACGCCCATACAAGCAATTTAATAAAATTAACTTTTTCGCACTTTTTTTTTAAATAAAAACCGGCCTACGATCTAAGTCTAAACATTAGCAACATTTTAAGCCATCATACAACGTAATTGGGCCAGTATCTTCGGAGGAGATAGTAAACAAACATACATGCAAACAAACACGCAAACATACACGCAAACATACAAAGAGAGCACCGATTTGATGTTATAAGATTCCTAATGAGTAGTTAAGTGTACTTCGACATTTTTGTAAATCAGCGAAAAATTTATTGGAGGTTTTGCTAATTAACTGGTCCATTTTTGGAAAGTCTAGTTCTTCGTGAATTTGGGCGTTACGAATAAACCAAGGCGCACTTCGCCATTCGAAGTACTTTGTTTTGAATCACTTGTAAATTGTGTTTATTAGTTTTGCAAGTGCATCCCCAAACTGGGCAAGCGTATGTCACTATAGGTCTTAAAATACTTTTATAAAGTAGTAAACTGCACTCTAGTTTAAGCGGAGACCTTTTGTTCATGAGCGGGTATAGTTTAGTGAGTCTCACGTAACACTCGTTGAGTTTCTTATTAATATGCATTCCCCACGAGAGTCTTCGGTCTAGGTAGACGCCTAGGTATTTTACAGGAGATTCCTTAGTATTCCAAGAAATTCTTGTGCTATTTATAACTATATCAGGTAGATCAGCAGGTTTTCTTAATGTAAAAACCTGGGTTACACATTTTTCTGGTTTATAGTAATACACCACTTATTACACCATTTCAATACACTGTTTACTGCTTCTTGCAAGTGGTTCGCAGATATGAATATGTCTTCGTGCTGGGTGACAATCGCGGTGTCGTCTGCAAACGTAGCCGGGCAAGAGTTGATGGGTTCTGATATATCATGTGTATATAAATTGTACAGAAGTGGGCCGAGCACTGAACCCTGAGGGACTGCGGCTTCAATTTTTCGCGTAACAGACGACTGATTGTTAATTTTAACACAAAAAGTTCTATTTTCTAAAAAAGGTGCAATTGTGTTTATTAAATATGGGGAAATTGGCAGATGTAGTAACTTATAAATCAGACCATTGTGCCAGACCTTGTCAAACGCTTGTTTGACATCTAAAAAGGCTGCTGTAGTATTCTTCTTTGATTCAAAGCCTAGTTCAATCATCTGGGTAAGTCGTAACAATTGATGATTGGTTGAATAGTTGCTTCTGAATCCAAACTGGAATGGTGGTAAGAGATTATAAATTTGTACTTCATTATACAGTCTAACCTTGATGATCTTCTCAAATATCTTTGACAGGGATGGCAAAAGACTTATCGGTTTGTAGCTAGTTAGCGGATGTGTTGGTTTTTCCGTTTTGTGAAAGAGGAGTAGTAAATCCGGGTTATGGTCCGAACGGCATGGGAAATAAGTGGCCTCATTGGGATCATCTATTTGGGCTGAATATAGAGAAGTATAGTTGTCTAAACGAATTCCATCTGGATTATTAATTCGACATCCCCATAGAGTGTTCGTGGAATTTAGATCTCCTACCAATATTATTGGTTAATTTCTGCTAAAAATGTTAGTTATATCTTCCTCTATCAGACGTTTATTGGGCTGTTTATAGGCGGATATAATTGTCACAGTAGTTTTATTGTTAAAGCTTATCGTGACGGCCACTGCTTGTAAACTTATTAAGGTTAGAGAAGGGAGAGGAGAGATTTTTAAATGTTTTTTTTGCTATAATTGCAACACCACCAGATGCAATCCTTGCATTTCGATCCATTCTATAGATGCTATAGTTGGGGATTTTAAATGGTTCTTTTCGAATTAAGTGAGTTTCACTTATGCAGGCCACGTCAATGTTATATCTTTCTAGAAATGCTATACATAATGACCTTTGAGATTTAATGCCGTTCGCGTTCCAGTTTAGCATAGTGATGTTATCTAAGGTTTGTATTTTATTTGTTGACATTATTTAATATTACGGGAATGAGCGAAGACAACAATGACTTGATGGTGTCCATATGAGGAGCAATGAAATCAATTATGACTTTGATGATTGTTTTAATACGGGAATTTTCTTCAGAAGTATTCGTATTATCTTGTTCGTGGTTTACAGTAGATCGTTGTGGTCCATGTTGTGGTCTGTTGGGCTGATGCTGTTTTTGCGAGTACATTTTGATAATAGTCGCATCCTTTGTAATTAGCAGGATGTTCTCCGCCACAGTAGACGGATTGCGGTTTAGTGTTCTTCAATTTAGGACATTCCTTGTAGTAGTGATTTCCTGTGAATTTGACGCAACGGGGGTCAACCTTACAATAATTACGTGTATGCCCGTAGCCCTAGCATCTCAAACATCGAGGAATATCTTTGCTTTTATTTCTAGGTTTTACTATAATTATGCAATGATATAGGGTGGTCAAATTAAAAATACTTTTGGCTTCGTTGGTGTTAGTTAGGTTGACTGCACATAAAGGCATACGTTTTTTGTCCTTGTACGCATTCTTGTCACATTAAGCACTGGCAATTGCTTTTCCTTGAGTTCTTGTTTAATCTCTTCCTTGGTTACAGAACATGGAACGTGCCTAATTATTACTGATAACGGTGCATCTTTGGGATTTCTAAAAGAGTGATATTTGATGTCATTCTTGTTGTAAAACTCAGTAAGTAGGCGAAAATCTTCAATGGAAGATAAATTGATTTTAAGAAAATCGCCTTTAGTGGAAGTGGTGAATTCAGATTTTGTATTATTTTTAAGATCCTTGATGACCGCTTGGTAATTGGATGCATTATGCAAAAATATTGGTGAAATTTTGACAGTTTGAGTGGGAGGTTCTTTATCATTGTCGCTACTCTTTCCAGGAATATTGAAATTTGGTAGGTAATATTTGTTTTTACTGAGTAATTCAGCATTGGTGAATAAAAACTGTTTTTTGGGGCTAAGTATTGGAGGAGAATTATTGCTCCTTTTCTTGCTGGCAGTATCTATTTCTTTGTCGCAAACAAATGGTTCGTGTTCCATATCGTCGATAGCACATTGACCGCTTGCATTTTTATCGTCTGACATTTTCTGAGATGTTTTAACACGGGAGCTCTCTATCGAGAGCTCTTTTTTTTAAATTTGCTTCAGAGAGATATTGGTAATATATTTTAATTGTTATTTACCGCAAAGTTAATTACGAGAGTATTCTTACTTGTTTCGTCAGAATAAATTATCTTTGGCCACTATAAACCGAGCACTGTGATAAAACACAACCGCACGGAATAAAGGCAAGTTTCGACTCTCGTGCATTTTAAAATGTGTTATTCAATTGCAAAATAATTTCAATTTAACTGCATGTTGTGGTTTAAAATTCAACCTGAATTAATTTTAATTACAAATTAAAATTGCTTTGTACACAATCCACTGGCTAAACGCACTACTATTATAATGGCACTTACTTAGTGCATAGATATGCAGCAACTCTTGCTTTAGATAGAAATACTACAAAATTTTTTATTTTAAAACTAGCTTGAAGATTATTTCAAATTTAGTGATGTAATATGCATTTTATTTTAATTTATGCTTTAGCATAGTATTATTAAACCACATTACTTAACAATAAGAAAAGTTTAGGATTAAGAAAATAAGAAAGAGAAAATAATTTCTCCATTATTCGTATAGATATATTTTTTCTATTCTCAATAAATGTGCGAATTCAGTCGTAATTTCATGGACCACCAGTGAGCTACCCTTCCGTATAAAAAATAAAAATCACTTTACTTCTGGTCAATTGTTAAGCAACAAAATATAAAAAATATTAATAAATAGAAAAAATAGAAATAACTGATGCTACGTGCTAATTAAACAAAACTTTAAAATCTCTTGCAGGCATATTTTGGAAAATATTACAAACCCGATCCTTTATTATTGTATTTAAATATAAAGGAGCATAATTTGTTACCTCCAAGATGTGATTACATGGTGATAAGACGCAATAGTAGTGTAGTTTTTGTTTTTACAATACTCGTGTTTCTTTGTAATTTATAAAGATTTGCTCTTCACTTTCCAAAATTTCTTCATTTCTACAAAGAAAATGGTAATAAATTGTTCACATATTATCATTATCTATTTCGTTTTCTGAAATAACCTTCTAAATTGTAATATTCAAATTAATGTATGCTGCCAAAGAAATATTTTTAAAGATTCTCTGGAACATGTTTCCATGCTGGTGGTATTTCGGTATAAAGTTAACATTTTTCTTTAAGTCAGGGGCTCGAAGTTGCATGCTACTCCTTTTAAGTCATTATCAGTAGAGCTTTTTTGTCACACCACAAATTTAAATGTATCGATGAAAATATTCTTCATTTTCTACTTCTTCTTTAGCCACTTTTATTCAAGTATTGGACATAGGCTTCCTTCATATTGTTCCACTCATCTCGATTCATTGTTTTTCTGTTCAAGTTGTTTTCAGCAACGTTCAAGTGCAGTCTCTCTCTCCCTTACATTCTTTTACATAACCTCCACTGTTGAACGAGGTAATTCAATAGCCATCTGTGTTTCTGGCATTATGACCTGCCCATCCCCATAAGCGACCATCGACTATTAAACTACTGGCTAACGACGAATGATACAAAATGATAAGGAAGAACTAAAGCATGGACACACCCAAAAAATGAAAAAGAGTTTGAAAATTACATCAGCACAGCCCCACAGGGCAAACCAGCAACAAGCGACATAGACAAGAAGACCGATATAATAGTAGATACAATAACGGAAGCACAGAAAAGAGTCTGACTATCAAATATAAAAGAACAAAGACTTAGCTCAGGAACAAAAGTAAACATGAAACAAGAAAGAACGTTAAGAAGTGACACGAAAATATGAAAATAATGAGAAAACAATTATACAATGTCGAAATTGAAGGATGCAACTGGAAAAACAGCGAACAACAGAGAGGAGCTACTATATATAGTGGGAAAAATTTACGTAACCTTATATAGCATCCAGTCCACTTTAGATCCAACAGAATATCTCCAAAGAAAAGTCGCAAACCAAGGATCAGAGAAGATATTTGTGATATCTCTCTAGATGAAATTTATAATAAAACGCTCCCCTAAAAGAAAGCATAACTATGGAGGCGATAAAGGTAGGAGGAAAAATATTGGTGGAAAATATTCAACGGTTTTTCGATCTATGTCTACACGACCTAAACATTTCTACTAACTGGAACAACTCAGTGACAATTCTCTTACACAAAAACGAAGTAGAACAGATCTCGAAAATTACAGATATATTTCAACCATCTATACAAATTGTATACCTGAATAATAACATATAGATTGAAAGCCAGACTAAACTTTTATCAGCTCCACGAACAACAAGGTTTCCGCTCTCTGCATCTTCCATGGCTCCATGGGCCTCACCTTCTGTAGAATCCACATTGCTTATCAGAGGTCCCAGATACATATACTCATTCACGACTGCGAAACGGCCTATGCTCGCCGGGAGGGACAAATAAATTCGTAATATAGGCGATACATTGCTGGTATTTGTTCAATTTAGGGATTAATTACCTTCGCCAGTTTCGACCGCCCGGCTAATCTACGTCTTCTACATTTCATTTGTGGAAAGCTTTTGTGTGCTGTTTACACATAGTGCCTATTTATTAGTAAAATCATTCCCTTAATGTAACTCTTACGTGATACAATAAGCCACTTATAATAATTTTCAACATTGTGAATAATTTTAAATACTGTGCTAGCGCTCCTACAGATAAATTATTATCTGTATATTTACTTGCCGACTTCATGTTTCTTGGGTTTCTTTCCTTTCAGCCTGTTTAGTTACAGCCTGCTTACTTAGTTAGGTTCTACGAAGTCTATTACGGTGAGTTATTTGATCCTGGTGCCCTTATATTTAATTCAACTAGTCTATAGTAACAACTTTTTTACGATGTTATTCACAGGCATTCTTTATAGTTACACTTCCCCCTAAATTTTAGCACCTAAAAAACCATTTGAACCGCTTTAATGACTATCAGTGTAACAAATGTGTACTGATATTTGATGAAATAACCTGAGTTTTTCACTTTTTTTATGCTCATACTGGACTACCGTCGCTGTTTATTGTAAAGTTTTTTTTAAATATGGTTAGATATTTCGCTATAACTCTGTCTCTGCATAGTATATAGTTTATTTCGTTTTTTGATGCGCCGCTGATGTCCATTTACGTTGAACTATCGTCTTTAAACATGTGTCCATGGAGTACACAAAACCTTTTTTTAAAAATTCTGTAAGCATTGTTATTTTACTCTTTCTATCTACATCTTCACTATTTCATATTTTTTTACCTTTATTTTTTAACTTTCTATCCAGTTTGGCATTTAAAGTTCCTCATCGCAATTAGGTACATATTTTGTAGGATTGAAATCCAGCGACGTAGACGTATCTTCGTAGAAAGATTCCACTTCTTGATCTTCATAAGTAATTTTTAGAGACATATGTTTTGGGATTTTTAAAAGTATGTAACTTCACGACCAATAAGTGATGTATACTCGGCTGTACTAAGCGTCAATTTTCGATTTATTATGAAGCGAACTTTTCCTTGGCTGCTGTCGTCTTTTATACAACAATACATTCCAGGATATGTTTTATCGGACTTTTTCCACTGTCTAGGGTGTACATCGCACGACGTTTCGGGAGTTTTGATTTAGTCCCGTCTTTAGGTGTTCTTAATTAGTCGAGAAGGACTGATATTGTACGTCTTTATACGTACACCCCCTACCCCGGGATTTGAACCCAGGAGCGCTGATCGCTGTGATTACTAGCCTGCCACCTTTACCACTAGGCCCCCAGATCGGTTATATATACTACCTGCAGACAAAGGTAATGCAACAGTCATCATGGATTCAAACACCCCCAAGACCTGATTAACGCGGGGAAATACAAGAACTTCCCACAGACCCACCGAAGGTCGAACGGAAAATATACCAGACGTTGTATAAACACAAAGAGGAGTTCTCAAACTTCCAGACAATGAAACTTACTCCGCATTACAGCAAACCGCTTCACCTATACGGTCTACCCAAGATGCACAAAGCGGAAATACCCCTAATACCGATAGTTAGTTCCATAAATTCACCATGCCATCCTCTATCAAAGTTCCTGTTAACAATAATATTCCCACTAGCGGCCAAAACAACATCCGCCGTGAAAAATACTGAACACTTTGTAGACAAAATCAAATAGGTGTGATATCTCCGACTGACATGATGGTGCGCTTTGACATAGTAAGCCTCTTCAAAAATATGCCGACAGATGACGCACTAGCAATAATCAGAAACAGGCGGGAATTGGATGACACACTTACCGAACGCACAGATCTACAGGTAGATACAATAATGGAGCTGTTAACGATCTGCATTAAGGCCACATACTTCCAAGCAGACGAGCAGTTCTACCAACAAGAGTTCGGAGTTGCCATGGGATCTCCACTATCTCCAGTAGTCAGTAACATCTACTCGGAAGACTTTGAAGAACGAGCTATATCTCAATATGAGAACAAGCCTAGTCTATGGCTGTGATACATAGATGATATGTTCGTAATATGGCCCCATGGAAGAGAGACACTGGACGGCTTTCTGGAACATCTCACTAATCAAGCCCTTTCAATTAAGTTCACGATAGAAATAAAATCGGAAGGCAAACTGCCATACCTAGACGTACTAGTGCAGAAGAATGGTGATACAGTACAAAAGTATATCAAAAACCAACCCATACGGGGAGATACCTACACTCCGATTCTAACTACCACAGTAGAGTGAAACGTGGCGTCGCGAGATGCCTATATAGCCGAGCCAAGACCATATGCTCGGAGGAAGAAGACCTTAAACGGGAAATTGAGATAATCACAGAAATGCTGCAAGCTAATGGCAACCCAAAAATATTTCTAAACCAAACGCTAAAAGAGATGGACAAAAATACAACACCGACAGGGAATGAGAAAACGGAGCCTACAACCACGGCCGTAATACCATACATCCGACAAGGTGAGAAAAATCGGAAACAGATTCAATATAAGAACTGCCTTCAAGTCCACAACAACTCTAAGAGGCATGATGACGCATACCAAGCCTCAGAACGAAGATCAGAGTTCAAAGAATTGTATCTACAGCGTACCGTGGGGTGTGGAAGACAATACATAGGGGAAACACCACGACTCCTACGAGTGCGATTATCGGAACACCGCAGAAATATTAGAAAGGGCGAAACCATCAAATCCAAGATCGCAGAACACGTCTAGAACGAAGATCACTACATACAATGGGATAACGCATCAACTGTAGCTAAAGAGGAAAACAGGTTCCGTAGGAAGCTGAACGAAGCTACATACATAGCGCTGACAGTAAAACCAATTAGCCAGGCTAGCGCAGAACTAAAGCCCATTTGGATGCCACTACTGCGCAGAGAATTGCAAAAACAGTCTACAGCGCTAAGATATATATAAGTTTATAACTAAAATATATAACCGATCTGGTGGCCTAGTGGTAAAAGTGACAGGCTACTAATCACCGCGATCAGCGGTCCTGGCTTCAAATCCCGGGGTAGGCACGAGTGTACGTATAAAGACGTACAATATCAGTCCTTCTCAGAACTGACTACGAACACCTGAAGACGGGAGTAGATCAAAACTTCCGAAACGTCGTGTGATATATACCCTAGATAGTGGAAAAAGTCCGATAAAACATATAATAATAGACCACTGCCAAAAAATGACATTCAGAGAACACTACATTCTAGATTTGAATTTTGAACAGCTTTCTCTATTTCTTCTTACTTCCGCTAAACCTAGTATATCCCAATTTATTTTTGTTTTCATAATTCTTATAAGCCTGATCGAACTCTTTGCATGCACCACCCATTCCTTGTTCTGGCCGCTGCCTTTGGCCAATACTTCCAAGTCTGTTGGGCACTGAGGGTCACTTTTGTCTTCTCTTGGTTATAGAGACTGCTTGGCATTTGAAATACCAAATGTGGATAGTAGGTGAGTCAGAAGTTAGTCGGTCTAAGTACAACCTTAAAAACTGCTATTGGCCCGTCGTTCGAGTACATCCGCCGCCCTTCTAATGTATCATTCCACTGCTGATGATGTTATCTTATTCGACTTAAAATTATCTGCCAAATAGCCGTACTAAGACGTTTCTCTCTAGTTTGTTTTTTGACCCTCTTTTCGGCTAGGATTGAAGCTAAACCAACAGGTGTACTTGCGTAACAGAGTTCACTAGGTGAAGGTTCGCATCATCAACCTTGAAGCGTTTAGCTATTCCTGAACCCTTTTCACTTTACAGGAAGTGTGATTCTTCTAGCGTAGTGTTCTTTATATACTGCTATGGGTTGGGTTCCTCCACGCTGTGATAATATAGAGCAGTTTTTGTAGATAATGCAGTTCGTTAGAAAATT
The DNA here is from genome assembly GCA_940337035.1 of Agriotes lineatus. Classification (NCBI taxonomy): domain Eukaryota; kingdom Metazoa; phylum Arthropoda; class Insecta; order Coleoptera; family Elateridae; genus Agriotes; species Agriotes lineatus. Next base: position 100,723,390 of record OW679196.1, on the reverse strand, counting down.
TAACTAAAAGGCTTGACAATTAGGGTAAAATGGCGGAAGCGATTGTCACCCCGAGCTGTAAGGGCGACGTATACAAATCAGTTTTCACGTTAAAGAGTTCTGCTTTATCCTGCATGGCAATCGCTTTCTAGACACCCACTAAGTTTAGTTGGTAGAGTTGCACAAGTCTGCTCACACGAGCTTTCTGAAGGATCTGGTCAGATTCCAGATCACATTTGCATTTCTAAATTGCTATCCAGTTCGATCACTGTGCTCAACTATAAAGCTGTGGTCAGTTTCTACTCTATTATCTCAATTAATGGACCTTTAACCTCAGATACTTTGGCAATCGTGTAAACTGCAAATCGCGTAGTTGAGACTTGTGTATGAACAACGCATATAATTGTACTATTTTCACATGTATGGCTGTATATTTGATCGTGTGTTACAAATGTATAAAATAGATGTTGTTGTCTACATCGGTTATGCTTTATTAAACCCACAAGTAACTCTTCACCAACTCAATATAGCCTTTTCACTAGTATTTACGTATTTATCGCATAGCATTTTGACACCAGTTTTTGACAACCTAATAGATTATGTATCGTGTGTGTGCCATATACAAGTGTGTGGTCATGTTACTCTCGGTTATAAGCCAGTTTTCAGAGAAAAGCGTCATTATTTGAATGAAATTTTCTTATTATTTTACTTTTTCTGAAGACACAGGTCATCCCGATTTAATTAATTAATTTTTCCCGCTGCTGATCATGTAAGGCATTGATTCAGCGTTAGTAACAAAACGTGTAAGTCGGTGATTATATTTGTTTGCTGCTTTCCCTTGACAACGGAACTTAATATTATTATTAAATTCCTAGGATTATAAAATTAACAACGCAAGATGCAGACTTAGACGTTTTGCTTATAATTGCAAGTGTCTAGGTGACATGTGACACTCACAGGTAACACGACTTACGAAAATTAATCCTGGTGACAGGTGACAAACCAAACGGTTTTTTTCAAAAATCTAGGAAAATTTCAATAAGCAGCGGCAAAAATATAATAAGATAACTCGAAATGTATCTCCTGTTAACATTTTCGGCAGGCAACAAGCCGCGGCCTTGCCTTGGCTTGTACTTGCCTACCTCAAATGTTAATAGGTCCTTACATTGCTTGTTACTTAAATAGCTATAAAAACAGTACGTCTTTATCAATTGATAATATCATTTTCCATTTTAAGTTGAATGTTTCTCAATGTTTCTCATTATTGCTTAAATTATACAATGGAATCTTAAATTACATTAATTAAATTAATTTATCTACATCTATTTTCATATTGCACAGGGTATTTTTTTAATTAGTGGGCTACATTGTCAATAAATGACATTAACGTCGCTTTAGCAGTTTAGGTTCTGCGTCAGTTTTGACACAGACTGACGCAAAGCCTAACTTAGTAACCTCCAATTTCACATAGACTGATGCAAAACCTAACCTGCTAACCTCGAATTTGACATAGATTTACAGTGTCACCAACTATATACATAGTTGTAGATAAAATATTGTATTTGACACGTATCTGTATTACACTTGGATGATTACATGACTCGCCTTCGGCTCGTGTGTAAATTTCATCCTCGTGTAATATAACCTGCGTTATATGCTTGTTAAATAATAGTAATTTACGATACAAGTGCGTAAAGCTAGTCTTTAGGCACGAGTGGGGTAGAGTGACTAAAGATGCTTTACGCATGAGTATCGTACAATATTTTATCTACGATAGAATCTAGAAAACGCGGTAAATATTAGAAAAAATTAAATGTAAATTAGGATTACCAGCAACCGATCGTAATTTTGCGTGTTTTAAAAATTTTAAAACACGTTGCTACCCACAACGTGCCTAATGAAAATTTTTAAACACGTCACTATTGACGACATAAACTAATGAAAAGAAGTTATTAAACAGTCGTTTAACTAACTTCAAACTGCCAACTAAAAGGCAATTTTACACACTGTCGTAGATAAAATATTATTATTATGAAGTTTAAGCACGCAAAGTAAAATTTTAATGGCTTATACATTATATTGCTCATATAATAGTAGAAAATCAAAATTAAAGTAGAGAGAGAGTAGAAAATTAGATGCGCTGGGTACAACAATTTTTTACCAAAAATTTACTAAACGCTTATGACGACAACAGAAAAATATATTGTTTAAAACCAACCATAATTTCATGTATTTATTATAAACTTTAATCATGGCACAATGTTGTGATATGTACCTAGGATGCAATTCAATTAAAATTTCTCACAAAAAGTGCCCGCTATTACTAGAAACTAATCAACCACTAAACATATTTTCCTGGCAGCAATGTGGAATGGGATGACTAGCTGGAATTTATTACTGCAGTACGGTCAGTTTCGTGTAGAAGGCTAAATTGCAAATAATGAAGCGTTTTACTGGCTAGGTAATTGCTAATTGGCTAATGGAAACGGTCTAGACAAACATTCCTTTTATTAGCGAGGTGTGTGTTTTCATGAATCGATAAAGTGGCGGATGTCGGCGAGAGAGGGCAATGACTTGACATATTTAATTTTTCTGTTTTTAAAGTAAAATTAAACCACAAAAAGAATCTCCCAGAACAATAGCAGCATTTATTTTCAGGATGCCCCAGTTAAAAATCTGACGCATTAGAAACATACCTGTAGCCAAAAAAGTATGTTTGAGGTATACTGTGTATAATTAGTTCATCAATCTTAGCAGAAAATAATAACTGGGAGAAAGTCTGTATTACAATATCAAAATAAACACTTTGCGTGAATATAAGAGAATTTCCTTTCAAGAATGATGTGCTAATGCATTTGGTAGTATTTGAAATATAAAAACACTTTTTAGTTAATTTAGAAATCGAAAATTTTAATACTTTATATAGAGAGATAGCTTTATTTGAAAAGGTATCAAAACTCTCATTACACAATTAGTTTAGAAATAACATAAACATTTTGAAATTACTATCGGATCTATTTAAAAGATAGTACAAACTGAAACTGTTGATGAAACTTCCGACCAGTTTGATAGTTGTACGAAATTATAAATTTGTTCTTCCGTTTATTTTTAACAAAATTATTATTTATGTCCTTCTAGATGTCTGCATCTCACAAAACGTACTTGAATTTTGCTAATCAATTCCCAGTATCTCTGAAAGCTCTGCAATGAAACATATCATGTTCAGAATAATCATATTTAGTTCAACAAATTTCTGCCATTATGATTTCATAGACGCGATGCCTCCAATGCAAGAGTAAAATAACCCTGCTGAGAATTTTCGTTATGATACTAGAACGTAAGCATCAGTGACTCGACTACTATTTGATACAGTTGTATCAAAGACAGTCTCGAAATTTGATCTAATGAATTCCAGTCGTACATGGTGTTTGTAGACTGAAGCAGCAATTTGATTTTCTACTACCCAATTGCGAACAAAGTGTTTTCATTAATCTGTACACGAAAGCTATACAACTACATTTTATAGTTTTCTCTAATACAGTTGATAAACGTTATGTAATAATAGCGGTTGCCTGAATTCTTTCCCACATAAAGGGGCGTTATTGAACAGCTTCATTCGTAAAAATATTATCACATGTTTTACCTCACCTTTCATATTTCTAATTTTTTATATTGAATGTAAAGTGAAGAAAATGTGTGGAATTACAAAAAATTTAATAAATTTAACTCAAAAATAAAATAGGCTACAGTTTTCAGAAATTTACTTTTCCTTTTAAACGTATATATTGTCATGGTCTTTAGTACAGGGGTTTAAAATCAGACCAATAAGGTTAAAAGAATACAGTATTAAAAATTACTAAGATGAATTTAAGAATGAAAAGCATATCAAAATTATTAAAATGTATTTGGTAAAAAAGGAAATAGAATTTAAAATTCAGTTGAATGAAGCTACATAAGAAACAGTAAGATTTGAACATAATTTAATTATTATCTCAGATGAAGTGGGGAATTACTGGCAAATACTTATTCGAGAAATACCATTCAACGTAGTGGGTATTAGATAAATAAAATAAAGTTTTATAGTGTGTTGGACCCTAAATTGTAAGTTAAAATGTTATAGCTCTCGCTTTGGAGCACTATTACCTATCAAATTAAATATACCCCAATTTGACATTTAGAATTATGTCATATGATTATAGTTTTTTAAAGCCTCGACTAGTCAGTTTATAAGCAATGGTACTCATAAATCCTCAGCTGAATGGGTTAATCTTCAACTAACAACTTTCTCTTGTAGTTAAAGACTGAATTACTTTTAAAATATAACAATTTTTTGATTTTATGAATCAAATATACGTTTCAGGTACTTCACAAAATTAAATTCGTACTTTCAGTTTGTTAGTAGCACATTGTCACACATATTGTCAAAAACAATTTAATAGAATGTTAAATATGTTCAAACTTGATCTAAATGAAAATTCTAAAAATAATCTAATTCCAAGAAATAAATTTCAAAATGTAATGGTCGAAAAACGTCGAGTACTCGAATCACTATTAAATTTAGAAAATTCATTCTTCTAATTTAATTTCTAAATATAATTACAATTATCTTAATGATTTGTCTCACCAAACTTGCTATATAATATCTTAATATTTCGTAAGAAAAGGGCATTAACCTTCTGATTGTCTATCTTGTACCTGAATACTCTATCTTAGCTTCTAAATGGATAAATTCTAGTCAGCAAACACCTCCTTGGGTTGTTTCCGACCAAATCAAAGCTTGTTGTAGCTCTTTGAAACCTCTATTATGTGGATAGACAGTTCAACAGCATACCATAACACTTACTTTCACTGGTTTTACTAGCTTCGTAGTAATATATCACTTTAAATGGAATCAAATAATCTTGAATTATATATATTTGAATAATATTTGTGATTTAAAGACAAATTTGGTCGTGGAGAATACTATATTGTTACTACGTATCAAATCATCAATTATTATTCTACACAATTAATGGAAATTAACCCTTAACGTGACTATTTATCGTAGATTATCAATTCAAGTTATTTTGTTACTACTAAATATAAACAGCTCTCTGGTTGTTCTCACTACCCCACCAGTTAAAACATACAACTGTTACATCACATAATATACATTAGATATCTGGATATTATTATTAAATTAAATTTATCATTCATACGGTATGCTGCATTACAGACTATGAAATATATGCTAAACTAAATCACGCGGTTAAAATTATGAAAATAAACCCTTTATAAAAGTTTAAAACATATTTGGTGTATAAAAGGGTTGTAAATTAAAAAAAATGGCGTGGTGAAAATAAAAGTAAAATGTTAAAAGATTAAAAGATGTGAAGAAGAAGGGGATTAAAATAAATGGATCTGGTGAGAATGCCTAAGTAATACAGTTATAATCTACAAAAGTAAATTTCTGGAAGAGGATGCTGAACTGAGTTTATTGTCAAATTATATTGCATCATATGAATTGGATAACAAGGTATGATTTTTACTGGAAGTGGTTTACATCGAGATTGTTAGCAGAGTGAGCGTTTTATAGGGTGAATAGGAGATTTTCATCTAAAGGAGTTCTAATTCGACAAGCTCGTCATTGAAGTGACATCTTATAACTTGCATCTAGTCGAGGTTCGTGATACTAAGTCGTCGGAGGCTTGAGGATTTTGGTAGGACGACCTATATGGTGTTTGCTGCTAACAGTACTACTGGAGAAAGTTGTTAGGTGCCTTGTCGTGTTTTGGCCAGAAAGTCTTTGTGGATCCAGGTGTTTTTGGCGGAGTTCGGACTGAGATTTGTTTGGACGTTGAGAGATCTTTTTGAGATTGCTGGATGCGTTTGGCTTGGTAAAGCAGAGGATCGAGTCCAAGAACGGGTGACAGAATACAGGTATTTAAATAGAAAAAACTGAAAGAAAAATATAGAAAGAGAGAAATGAGGTAATTGAAAAGAGGGAAGTATTTACTATTTGATATTTGTTGAGTGACAAGTAAATGTAACGTAAAAGTATTTGTAATTGATTTTGCACTTGTATAATTCAAAGTGACAGGTGACAAACGTTTAAGTTGTCATGCAATAATAGAATTAAATTTCAGGAATAGAATCAGTCTAGATTATGAGCGAATCCTACCTGTGTTTCAGTAAGAGTAAAATGTTTCTACAGGAGTTTAATAATCTTGATAATCCATAATATAAAAGGGAAATTAGTTAATTAAATTTCAATTTTAAAAGATAATTGCTTGAAAATAAAATAAAAAATAGTAAAAGTCAATTATAACATTAAATAGGCGTTACAACGTGGAGTCAATACAATATCTATTCCTTTATGCTTATACCTATCTCGTATTTTTACTCTTTGTATCCTTTCAGTGGACGGTAGATTTTATTTAAAAATACCTTCCCCAATAACTTTTCTCTAATTAATTCACTTGTTGCACATTCTAAAATATCACATTGTTTAAATATTGTAACTTATTACACAATAAATATAATTTCTCTGATATTTAATCATATTAATTTTAATTTGAAGTAAATTTATTGTTCAAAGTGAGAGAAAAAATCTGTAAAGGGCTTTACCCAGAACTTCCCTAGCAAGCGGACACTAAATAATTTAAAAAAAGTAAAAGGTATAAAAATATCTTTATGTTCCTAATATTACTGAAACAATAAAAGGAAGCACTTGGCAATGCGAATCACATCAATTTTCAAATAAAAAAAAGACCTCTCACATAATTTAACCTCTCTTCTCTCATTTGCTTGTTGGCCTAGGGTAAAGCCTAAGCTATGTGGAAATTGTTAATTTTATCTATTTCTCAGTTAACACAAAAATAAACAAAATTATATTTTTTTATGGCGCTCACCCTGTGTGTATTTGTCCGAAATTTTCTAGGTTTCATACGAGGTAGGCATATAATGTACATGCAAATTTCCGATTTTCTCAAATAGTTTTTAAGTTATACCGGCAACAACAGACAAACAGACAAACAGGCAGCCGAAATTGAGAAAACTTGTTTTTCGTTATCTAGGAACCCTAAAACGTGAAGATCTGAAGAAATCTCGGAAGGTGATTTTTTCGCAATTACAATACTTCCTTCGTCTTTCAGACGAGGGCAGTAAAAATCTGTAAAGGGATTCACACGGAACATCCGACGCAAGTGTTAGTCTTGAAACTAAAAGTTTTCAAAATGACAAAAGAAACAAAAATCAATTGTTTTAAGATGTTCGCCCGGTATATGTTGGGTCCAAAATATGCCCATTTTTATTAAAGCTAGAAACCTGAACTATATGCAACATATTACTTTTATTTAACTAATAGTTCTTAGTTAAAAGCAAAATTAAAGGAATTTTATTTTGCTCATAATTCCTGCAAAATCTCGTTTTTCTCCAGCAAATTGTTTTTGAGTTATACTGGCAGCAGGAAGGTGATTTTTCGCTATTACAATACTTCTTTCACCTTTTAGACGAGGTAAATAAAAATGATAACATATCAAAGTGTATAGAAAAATGTCACACAAAGTGTATATGGTTTTTATGGATATTTAGTCAATATCGAAATTGTCGTTATTTGGATCCACTTTTCTAAAAATCAATATTGTGCTCTTAGATTCTGGTTCTTTGAAATTATATAAAATGGAAAACAACATTAAATGCATAAAAAACATTATAAAACAAGTGGCGTTGTATTTTGTGTTACATTTGAAATTTAAGCTAGGATTAGGAGATTAGCTTCTGGTAATTTAATGTTTTTTATCTCTTGCTGGTTGGATGGACGTATTAGAGTAGTTCACTCTTTGTTTGTGTGGCTAACATCTACCCACATGATCTAAGGGTCGGTTGTAAAGGATGTTATAGGTGGTTCATTTTTTGTCTGATCTATTGGCATCTTCTTCGGGTTGATGACATCCTTGTCTCTTCTCCATTACATTTTTAAAATACTTATTATCAGGGTGGAATTTGTTTTGGTTCTGCGAATTGATTAGTTGTGAGATGTTTTGGGCTTTGCTCTTGTTTGAAATATTGGGATTTAATGATTTAGCCTTGTGATTATGGCTGGAGATTAATGTGGATGGTTGTGGAGATGTTGCCTTCTGCTAGGGGTTTGCACTAGTCTAACTGCAAAGACTAGTTTCACCTAAATTTGGTTGGTAGTGTTTAGGGATTGTGCCCTTAGAATAATCCCGAACTTCCTGCCTTTTGTTTTTACATTATTCTTGCAAGTCTTGATAATTATTTCGTATGTTCTATTGCCTGGAGCTAATTATTGTTCCCATTTTAAAAAATGCTTCTCACGCGTAGAATGCACGTTAGATGTTGGTAGACGCTTTGAGAGCGGATTCATCCTCTAATGTCATGCGTTGTCGGGTTCAGCATTTATGTGATGGTTTTGTGATTTGATAAAATCTGAGTTGTTAACCAGAATCGCACGGTATTTAAAGGTTAAATCATTTGAATCTACTAAAGTACTGGCGGGACTGTTCTTAATACCTTTCGCCTGCTCGAGTGCACCTAATACTCTGGGGCGAAACCTTTACTACTGCATCCTACCGAATCTATTCTAGCGGCTTGCAGCCCCCTTGGCTGGATCGTCCTAGAGAGTGAGAGAGAAAAAGAGAGAGAGAGAGAGAGAGAGAGAAAGAGAGAGCGAGAGAAAGAGTCATTCAGCCTCATGATCTGTGATTAACATATGGTATAGGCCAGAGATATGTATGTTGCTCTCCGTGTATGCGTGTTATAATAGTAAGCTGACTACGTTCCGTGCTGAAAAAGACATCGGGTTTTTCGCCGAACTTGGCTAGTAACGACTTCCCATCTTACTCCAATTTATCATAGTTGTAAAGTTGTAATCAGCATACAATAACTCGTTGTTTACAACATTTTCCTGGTTTTATTTGCTTTCAATTGGTTTTATTTGGTAACACTAGCTGCCTTTGGCAGCGTTCTACTGATTTACATATACATTGTAATTTAGTAGGCGAATTTGATATAAAAGTAAATTAACCTGTGCGTATAACTACGAGAATTATTGCAAAGTGTGCTGTAACTTCATTTCTGCGTTTTTTGTATATGTGGATTGCAATTAGGCTTAAACGAATCTGCGAGTTTTTATATGGTAATTAATATTTCTAAACATGACATTATAGTCACCTTAATTTAGGAATCTATACTTCGCTTAATCGCTTTCAAGCGCTTTTAAATAATCAAATCCTTTTATGCTAGCCATCCATATCCGTATGCTACTGGAATATTGAACCTTTTATAATTATTTTTAATGCATATTAAGGTGAATGTTTAATGTGATGTGTATTATAAAGTTGGTATTATTGAATAATAAATATTAAAGTTTTAAGCAACTTTTGTTCGTTTTTCTTAGTTTGAAGTTTTTATGTAGTTTGTGATTTAGATTTCTACCTGTAGGTTTTCTAGTTTGGACAGTGATGTTCCCGGAATAAATTGTAATCATTACTATTTAAAAATTACATTTTGAATCTCAGGTGTAGCCAATGCTAAACCAGATTATAATATTATAAAACCATACGTATAAAAGCTGTAATTTTGTTGTTACTTTTTATTGATACGTTGATGGCTTTATGATTCATTAAATGCTTGAGTAAAGAGAGATATGCACATCTTTATATCAAGAGATGCAGTTAAAAAACTGCCTAAATTAAGGCTTTTGAGAACACTGTAGCGAAGTTCCTGATATTGATCGGTAAATATTTCCCACTGGTGTTGCTAGTTCAGCAATAAATTACACGCTGGAAAATATATTCAAATAATTATATATATTTAAACGATTTGCAGAAACCCTAAAGTTCTAATCCAACAAAAACTATTTTTAAAATTAGCTTTCAGTAAAACTCCCTCGAGAACTCTCAATTACGCTATAAAAGAGTGTCTTTCAAATTTACAATGAACCAGAGTAAGAGTAACCTCCTAACCTGTTTTTGTACAAAACCTTCGCACTTGAGAAATGCCCTCAAAACTCCAAATAAAAACGTGTGCTGTGGCGCTTGCACATATACGTACTGAGATGGTTTAAAGCGCACAATTTAATTCTGTATGCAAAGAAAAATATTGAACAAAGTCAATTAAAGCACAGAGTTGAAATATTTTATTTAATTGCAATCTAAACAGTAGTTGAAGTTATTAAATGCATTGGTAATGATATGCAAGAAGCATAATTAGAGGGATAAATGCAGGCATAAGAAAAACATATTTCAGAAGGTTTTCATTTGAAGTTTGAGTAAAAGAAAGATTTAAGATGGCTAATGTAATATACGTAATATGATAGGTTTGAGCATATTTGAAGCCGGACCAAATGAAAGTAAATAATACAAAAGGTTGGTTATGTGCATAATGAATATGAGCGTAGAATTAGTAATAAATCTACAGGCCAGTTAAAATCAAGCAAGCTGAAAGATAGATGGAAATCAAAGCAAGATACGATAGAATTTGCAAAGAGCAATACAGAACGAGGGCAACTGAAATAAAGAATAATCAGTGACCTGTTTAAAATTGAACTCAAGTGCCAGTACATTTTAAAACTAGGTGTTCATCGCAGAGCAGTGATAAATAACGTTTATGTGACGAGAAAAAACAATTTTTATGTATAAGACAATTTCTAGTGTTATGCAACATGTTAATCAAATTTTATTCCTCTATGTGAAATTGTAACTAATACTTGTTTCCTTTAAACAATATCAGAACGCGGTTACTAGGTAACGCGATGCTTTTTTGTTAAGAAAGTATTAAATTAATTGCTCTTATGTCAAGTTGTGGGCAAATGGTGCTTCTGAATTTTAATGTTTTAATACAATAAAAGTTATTTGCCAAGTGTAAAAAGTATACCAAATTATTCTACAAGTTACCGGGCACATGTAGGAGTGTTAGTGAAAGTTTCCCCAATATAAAAATTATAAATTTTTGTAAACTAACTTCGGCTTTGGATCGGCACCGAGCACCTGAATATTTCGAGCTGCAACACTGGTCCATTTGAACTTTATAATACAGGGATCGCAAGTCCTATAGGCCAGGAAGATGTGTAAGAGCATCCCAGAACAAGATTTGGGGCCAGGGGAGCGACTTCCAGCAAATAAACACATCGGCGTCACCTGCACCAGCTGAGAGGCGAGATCGGCGAGAATTTCAAAGGTAGGATTTGGGATGTTTTTATGTGGTTGGAGTCCGGAAAGCTAGTGGATTTCGAGAATACACCTTGCTGAAAAGATTCATCGTGTTTCCGAGTGTCCAGATCTATCCCAGTTCGAGTAAATTGCGAGGCGTCACCAAAAAATACGATTTTGGCTAGGATTTGGCTTATTGCGGGAAGTAGAAGAAAATATAGGTAGCGTCGTTTTACGTCACATCTGAAACAAAATCAAGTTAGTTGTTGCTAGGCGGGAGATTTGCTTCAGTTTACCTGTGGTTTCTTGCAAATTTCGCCTTTGAAAATCAAAATAAAACGCTGTATGCACCCGCGAATCTTTTGTGGTTAAGTCAAGTTTGTGAGGTTATGAGTAATTGAAGCGAGTAGCGCGGTTGTACTAAAATTTGGCGTATTTGAGCTACTTTGAGTTAAATATTCTAAAAAATAATTTTAAAATAAAACTCAAATTCGAACCTAACCTGAGATATTAGTCTTTTGTGTTTTGCCGGAGCAAGCCCAAAAAAATATTGCAATTCTATAAAATATAGAAAGGGGCAATTAACCATTTTATTAAAGAGTGATAAATACACTTCATTTTAATTAGCCTAAGATACTGACAGGCAAGTTTTGCTTTTCCCAAATTTAAAATTAATACCCTGAGTATTATGTGGTGATTTGCCCTATTTAATTATTTATTCCGAATTTATTTGCTTTGTTCCATAAAAACAAGGAAGCTTTATAACAGTACCAATAACAGATAAGAACTATAATCTTACTGAACAATATTTTTGAAATCATAAGGCCTTAAAGCGCATATTTCTGTATTTTGATGTTTTACATTATTGCACAATTTTCTCATAGTATAACAAAGTATAACGGACTCTAGTTATCCTCTATCAATTTATCAGGAATAGTAAATAATTAAAAAAATATTTATTTTAGACACTGTTTTATAAGAACAGTAAACGATACAATTCAATCTATCAGTTGCCAAGTAGGAGAACAATGACAATAATTTCAGTTTCCCACAATTGTCACAGACCAATCAACTTCGACCTGAATTTCAGAACATCCTTTGTTTGCAGCTGGCATGGTATTGGCTCGTGTAACTCGACTATCAATAGCAATTTATGCAAATCGTAATTTTTCATTTTGAATAATAGGCAGCTTCAGCGCCGAAGTGTTAAGGATAATCGTTTCGAAAAAACGTGGGATTAACACTAAGCTTTTTGCCGGCCGCTCTCACGGTTTGCCGATGATGAGATATTGCTTGCATTTGCATTAATGTAATTGTACACCTGGACTTAACATTAGGTTCGCACTCGGCGAGATGATACGAAATCGACCTCTTGGGAGCACTCTTGCCGATCACTACAAACTGTTTTACGTTTAGAAATCGCTATAAAGGTTGGAATTGCGTAGTTTTATTCATAAACGGATATGGCATGTCTTTCAAAACTATAAACTGCCATTGTTTTCAGTTGCAACGTCGCCCACACGAACTGCGCCTAAACATCACCTACTTTCCATACTTAGTAAAATTGTAAATACGTGTTGTGTCGGCGTAATTAGTTTTGTCAGATTAGACAGTGAAATCTGTGGTGAAAGATAATAACAAAGTCTTTGATGAGACTCATTGCGAAAGTTATTAAATTTCCGTATTAAATACACCATATGAAAAACATCCTTTAATATTTCGAAGTCGTACAGTTTTACTTCCTAAAATAGAACAAAAAAAAATCTGTGTGTTTCACATATTGTTTTGGATAAAGATCATACCGTTACAGAATTCACTAGAGATTAGAAACTTGGACATTATACTCATACATGTTCATGACTCTATTTGCATCGTGTTGCTGTTAATGTCAGATTTCATGTAAACATTTTAAAAACAGCTTTGCACTAACATTTGTGTGTATGATTGCAAATAATGAACATTAAACTACAATTTAAAAAATTGGTATTTTTAGAATACAAACAGTAAATGCAATTTTCAATCTATGCTAATGTTATAGGTAATCTATTTTTTCAAATATGACCCAACCATCTTAATTAGTATCCAATTTATAGTAAACTAACATAATTTCAAATGTCAAAATTAGTAACATCGAATATAATACAATTTTTCAAACACTTAGTGCTACGTTTAGAAATGATATGAATGAATGATACAGAAAATCGTAGACAAATTTTTTAAAATGTGATAGACATCACCAAATTTTTCTAATGAAGGTCTCAACAGAGAACTTCATGAAATTCGTGAATAACACAGCTGTTGTCTTGAAACAGAAGCAGAAAATTCACCAAAATCTTTGAACAACTCCATCAAATGTAATATCACACATGTTAGCGCCCGCAGTTTTTACCATGATCTCTGGAGGAGAAATTTTTCTAATGATAGTATCAATTCATAATTCGAAGAAGATCTTCAAACAAAAACACAAAAATTATGAAAACTTTTGAACGACCATGTCAGGTGTAATGTCACGTATGTCAGCGTTATCAGAACCTCACAATGGCGAATTTTACTGGATTTCTCCCAGGAGATGATCCAGATAGTGAGGTTCGTCAGGGTATAAGAAGACGATGCCCGTCCAGATTTAGACACTAGTAAGTGTTTCTCCTCCCGGAGGAGCCAGCAGCCCTAAGCCCCCTGGGGCTTAGGACTAACAGCCTACACCCAGAGTAAATTTTCCAGTCACCGCTAGGTCGGCCTGATTCTACTAATCGAGTTTCCGTCAGAATCGATACATAAACCTTAATTGGCTCCAGCGAAACGGGCCAGCCAAACCGATCCTCCGCTCAGCTTTACCCCGAAATGAAAGACTTTGCTGGTCCGCTGGCATTTAAGTTCAGAGCCCTACCAGAAGAAGTCTTCTATAACTCTAGCAACCCTCCCGAATTCCTAAGCCTTAACTATTCTCCCGGCTCAGCGGTTTTAGTACCGGAGACTAGTTTTAAAATTAGTTCCTAGACTATCGCACCGACACGCCGATAACGCTACCGGAGAATGCCTCCATAACTTGTTCGTGAACTACCTCTGGCTCGCCGGTTCTCGGTACCAAAGGAAACTACCCCTAAAAATCCATACTCCGACCAATCTCTTCGCCTCGCCGATTCTCGGTAGCAAAAGTCCCCATCCTCTTCTGCAACCAGCCGGCTCAGGGTTTCGTAATGACACCGTCAAAATGTCTCAGGCCCCACCGATGTCCTCCACAATTGACCTGATAAGCAAGCTTTGACCACAACCGCCACCGTAATCAAGCAAAGGCGTAACTTAGGTGACGTACATACCCCCTTCTAGCCAACAGGATCATTTCACGACGTCCCATGGCGAAATTGCAAGTCATTGAAGGAGCACGGGAAACAGTCCTGCAAATCAGTACACATTTATCGGCCAGACACAAATTGGTGCGAGACGCCCTATCGCCTCTGAACTACACTTCCACTTGCAAACATTTTTGGTAGGGGTGCAAATTACTCCTTAATAGCTGCATTTGGTACCCGCGTGGTAAACAACAAACCCATCGACCTCCAGAGTCTCTCCTCTGACGTACTAGGAGGTTGACAAACTTGTCCAGACGTTTAAGATCCAGCCGTTACACAATGAATTATTAAATCTATATTTCACTGTTGTGCTGGACACATTTCCTTATATAACTTTTGTTTTAAAAATAACATGTAATAATCGAGACAATAAATATACATAATTTATCGAAGGTGTTCTTAGTCTAATCAATCGAATCAAAATAACTAGCTCTGGCTGACTGAGCTCCCAAGCGAGGCACATGCAGACAAAACTCCCGTTACCAGTATTTACCACGATCAGGATTCTCTATTATTTGGATACAATAGGTGTCCAGCCGGGCAGAGCTGAGAGTTGAAATCTTCACTTTCGTCTAAGAAAAGAGAACTCTCTGCTCGAGTTTATGGTCCTATTGTCCAGCAGGGTTGACTCTCACTTTTCTTTGGCCTATTATTATTCGAGTCAAACGCTCGTCTGTTTATTGCCCATGTAATTGGGTTTTTTTCATGACGCAAAAAGGGTAGATGAAAGTCTCGCTGTGTTGGTACGGAATGCCTGCTGTTTACAAAATGTAGTGTGACGTTTGAAAGATTTTTCACATTCATTGCGTGACGACATTAGTAAATTCTGGCGTTAAAGAGATTTCCTAACTGCAAGCACACAATTGATTTTGACTTGATTTTCACTAGAACCGGCTCACCCCGATTTTACACTTTTATTAGTGCCTTTCGTAAGGCAATACACATAAATGACTTTGACAATCGCTGATTTATGGGCTCCGCTATATCTGGTTTGACTACTACAAAATTAAAGATTACGGTAGTTTTGATTTTTGTAGTCATTTATATGACAGATTTTAATATTAAAAAAGAACAGAGAACTGAATTTGTATTCTTTCAAATATTAGGAAAATAAGCTGTAGCATAATGAATATTAAAATCTAAGTAAATAAAATATTAGGTTATTATTAAGCTATATTAGTAAATACAAATTAATAAACATGTATTTATGTGTACATTCTCTCTTTTCCTTTACATTTCAAACTATAATTAGAGTAAGTCATTTAAAAAATGAAAGTATCTTTTATGTTATTATTAAGGAGAAATAACTGATATTCAAAACCTGCCTATATTGCAACCCTCTTTTTTACTTAAATTGTTATTTGTAGATTGTCACGTGTAAAAACTAATATAACAATAAACCGATCGTGGTCTGATACTTGTTTACAACGGAAGATACAATTATAAGTTGAAACTTTCGAAGTTAGTAATTCTTAAACCAGTCACGAGTTTGTAATGCTGAAATGTGGTAGTAACGGCCTCTCTTAATCATTAAAACTTCCTGAAATTAAAAACTATTAAGAAGCACTCGTCTGACTCCGCTAATTGCAAAATTTAAAGATTAGGGAATGCACTTTAAATTGTCACGATGTAAGCATAAGGATTTTCAACAAAAGATTTGGAAACAAAGGATATGGAAGTAGGTGAGCATTCAACATGTAACATCAGTAAAATCGCTATCGTTTTCAAAAAGCACGTTGTTGAGTTAATTTTGTCTTAATTTTGTTTTAATCACTTATTGAAATAATTTTATTGCTACATGAAAATGTTGGTGCTCTTATTATACTTCGAATAAGGCAATTACAATAATACATTTCTATGTAAATGGTGTGCCATACATATTTTCCAAGATAAATAGATGTATATATTTCTGAATGTGTTATGTTATCTTACTTTTATAATTATTTTATGCATGTACATACCGCTGACCGCTATAGTGGAGGACTTACAAGTAACGTAAGTTATTGATCTCATAGATTCTCCAGTCGAAATTATGGAGTGTGTTTAAAAACCTTTTATAGTTTTTTTCAAATATAATAAATTATAAGAAATTAGTAGCTGAAATGTTTAATACGACCCTTAGCTCGCTCGGCGCTGGTGGCCAATGGCGGCAGTCAAAAACGGAGGAGTCGTTACCCCCTGCTTCACAGTTGGTTGGTTGAAATTACTATCTATTTACTTCTACTATAGACCCTTCGAAATAGAGGAGTGTTGTACAATAAAGATGTCACATGTCGCAAATAGTAGAGCCTGAGCAAAACGTTGAACCAAATTTTTATTTGCCCCACCATCCAGTTTGCAAAAAGGACAGTTTGACCACTAAATTACGCGTTGTTTTTGATGGTTCCAGTAAATCAGATAGCGGGCTATCATTAAATGACGTACAATATTCTGGCCCTACTACTCAAAGCGAATTATTCACTATTATTCTCAGATTCAGGACATATAAATTTGTAATGACAGCTGATATCTCTAAAATGTACAGGCAAATACAGATTAATCCAAATCAACGACAATTTCAACGCAGTTTTTGGCGATCACACCCAAATGAACCCTTAAAATGTTATCAATTAAACACCGTCACTTATGGGACAGCTTCTGCACCCTTTTTGGCGACAAGATGCTTGAACCAATTAGCTCAAGATAATAATTGGAATTATCCAAAGGCAAGTCAAGTAATTTTAAACGATTTCTTTGTCTATGACCTCGTTTCGGGAAGTAATGATCTCACTGAACTTTTAGAGATCCAGCAAGATGTATCTAGCATATTAAAGAGTGCTGGTTTTGAACTTAGAAAATGGCTATGCAACGAACCATCTATATTGAACCAATTTCAAGTCGATACTGACATTGATTCGCAATTTTTACAATTTTGCCATGATAATAAAACCTTGGGCATACTGTGGAATTCTTGTACGGATACTATGCAATATTCTATTGAGTCTATTAATTTTCCTAAACAGGTTACTAAACGATCAATATTGTCGTGCACTTGCAAGGTGTTTGATCCATTAGGTTTAATAAATCCAATTATTGTAGTCGCAAAATTAATTATCCAAGAGTTGTGGTAAGCGAAACTAACATGGGATGAATCGGTCTCACAAAACATACATACCAGATGGATCAATTTTCAGGACGATTTAGGTAAACTCGGTAATCTCAGAATTCCAAGACATGTTTTCCACTCAAATGCGGTCTATCAAGAACTGCATGGTTTTGCAGATGCGTCCGAGCGAGCTCTTGGGGCGTGTGTTTACATTCGATCCATAGATCCGCAAGGAAAATATGTCGCTAGACTGTTGTGCGCTAAATCCAAAATTTCTCCTTTAAGGCAAATTACCTTACCCCGATTAGAGTTAAGCGCGGCCGTCTTGCTTGCTAAATTAGTAAAAACAGTATCGAAATCTATTAACATTTCATTCAATAAGTGTTTTTACTGGTCTGACTCAACCATTGTTTTAAGTTGGATAAAGGCTTCCCCACGAAGATGGAAAACCTTTGTAGCAAATCGAGTAAGTGTGATTCAAGAAATTACAAACGTAAACAATTGGTATCATGTAAAAACAACCGAGAATCCAGCCGATTTAATTTCTCGTGGCACAACAGCGACATTTTTGTTGAATTCTCAACTTTGGTGGCATGGACCATCATGGTTCAGTAGGGATGACAAATTTTGGGAAATTTTAGATATCCCTTGTGACAACTCTGACAATTTATCTGAAGAACGTCTCATTTGCCACATATCAGTCAATTTCTCTATTACAAACGTATTTTCTAAATATTCTAGCTTAACAAAGATTCAACGAGTTATTGCCTATTGTTTCCGATTTATTAATAACTGTAAATTGAAATCTATAATCGATCGCAGTACAGAAGGCTTAACGACACACGAATTACAAAATGCATTTGATATTTTAATTAAACTAGCACAATTTGAATCATTTCCCACAGAAGTCACACGATTACAAAATAAACTTGCTATTCCAAAAACCAGTAACATTTTATCATTAGATCCATTTCTGGACGAAAGGGGAATAATAAGAGTAGGAGGGAGAATCGAAAAATCAATGATTAGTTTTGAAAGGAAACACCCAATCATCCTTCCTGCACGCCACAAATTAACAACATTGATTATAAAACACGAGCACATTAGATTATTTTATGCAGGGCCACAGCCATTACTCGCATCTATTCGTGAAAGATTTTGGCCAATATCTGGGAGAACTCAAGTAAGAAAGGCAATCCATGATTGTGTCGTATGTTTTCGCGCGAAGCCAACAAGTGAGAAATATAAAATGGGCAATTTACCGTTCTCTCGCGTAAATCAAACCTTACCTTTTTGTCACACAGGAATAGATTACGGTGGACCAATTTTTATAAAGGACAGGAAATTACGTGGTTCTAAACTAATAAAATCGTATATTTGCTTATTTGTTTGTATGGCTACCAAGGCGATACACTTGGAACTTGTGACTGACCTTACAACCGAGGCATTTTTGGCAACCTTAAAGCGTTTCATTTCTAGAAGGGGTATGCCAACCCATCTATATTCTGACAATGGCACGACATTTGTAGGAGCAAGCTCTCAATTAAAGGAGCTTTATTCGTTCCTCAAGGCAGAACAGAATGCTATATCTGATTCTTTAACGCAATATAAGGTTCAGTGGCACTTTATTCCACCGCATTCTCCAAATTTTGGCGGTTTGTGGGAGGCTGGAATAAAGAAAGTAAAATTTCATCTGCACAGAGTCGTGGGCAATGCAAATTTAACTTATGAAAATCTTAGCACTATTTTATATCAAATAGAATAAATACTTAATTCCCGACCAATTTCTCCATTATCGAACCATCCCGACGATTACAATCCGTTAACCCCAGCCCATTTTTTAATTGGACTTACCGCCATTCCGGAACCCAACATTCTCGAGCTTAAGGAATCCACTTTAAGCATGTATCAAAGGATGCAAAGAATCGTAGCTCACTTTTGGAAAAGGTGGCAGAAAGAATACATCAGCGAGTTACAATCCCGGCCTAAATGGAAACAGCAGCAAGAAAATACCATTACTGAAGGCATGCTAGTTTTGGTAAGGGAAGATAATGCACCGCCTCTCAAGTGGCGGCTAGGAAGACTAAGGCAGATTCACCCCGGAGAAGATGGCGTTACCAGAGTTGTCAGCATCAACACACCGACAGGTGTCATCAAGCGCCCAGTTACGCGAGTGTGTGTGATACCGTGTGACAATGGACAATTATAATGGACTATTAGTGTAGTTGAACACAGTTCAAGGGGGGCGGCATGTTGCGGCTAATTTCCCATAGGGCGCAGCATTTGCTTAGCCACCTCACATATGTGGGAGTTGGCGGGAACCAACGAGGGGTGCGACGTTTTTGCGTCCAGGAGGGACGCTGCCGGCTATTCTATTCAAAAACTTGTCGTGTACATATGGACCTAGTTCCGCAATTTTTGTTTGTTACAATATTATCAATATATATCAATTAAAATCCAGAAGTGTTTCAATTCAAACATACTACAGTCCACTACATACCATACATCATTTGAAACAAAATAAAGTAGTGCCGCGGGCGTAGTCGGGTGCCTGGGCCTGAATAGTAGGCGGTGCAGGCTACTCGTGCTGACGAAGGCGGCGGTGCGGGCTCATCGCGCTGAAGAAGGCGGCGTGCGGGATCCTCGTGCTAAAGAAGGCGGCGTGCGGGCTCCTAGTGCTGAAGTAAGTGTCGTGCGGGCTCCTCGTGGTGAAGAAGGCGGCGTACAGGCTCCTTGTGCTGAAAAAGGTGGCGATACGGTCTCCTCGGTTTGCAGTGGCCCTAGCATCTGCAGTAAGAGGTCCTCGTCCGGGCTGGCTAGGCTTGGAGTTGGTCCCAGAGGCTGGCCCTTAGTGGCTGGCTCAGCTTGAAGTGGTCCTAGCGGCTGCATTAAGTCGTTAAAGTGGCTTCCTTCTAGGCTGGAGTGGCTTTCTGCTAAGCTGGAACGGCTTGCTTCTCATTGACTCCAGGTGGAGTAAACTCAAGCGTTGAGTCGCCGAAACCGAGCGATTTCTTGTGCCAAACGCTTCACTATTTAAAGAGGCCAATTCTATTGCGTTAGGTTCCCTCGATGCTGATTAGTCAGAGAGGTGGGGAGGAATGCATATTTTCATCAAAGTGGCGAAACCGCAATGTTAATTAGCCGGCGCATCTAATTAGAGGTTCAATTTTAACCCTACCGGGTTGCTAAAAAATAAAAATGCAGTTTGATACCTCACACGACAGGGTTACGTGGATTTTTCTGTGGGTTTTCTTTATTAGCTGATAGCCTCCCCGGTGAAATATTTCCATGTTTTTTATTCGTGTTTAGTCAGTTTGCGAGCTTCAGCGTCGGCATTGTTTTTATCGTCTTCCCAGCAATATTCCCCGTGCAGGGACACTTCGAATGGGGCTGCTAGAGTTCGGAAAGCGCTAATTATTAAATAATTTGGAAATATATGCATACTGAAAAGTAACGGTTTTCTTTGGAGCCATCGCTGACGTGGCGATAAATATTTCTTTGTTTTATGAGTGCCGCTGGCAGTTAGTCGCAAAATGCAGTAGCTGTTGAAGTCCTTTTAGCCTTCCGGGTGTTTTATTGCTTGTTACGAAATCGAGGAGTGCTCGGCATATATTTTGATTTAAAAAATGCTTAAATCTATATACTGTGAAATCGAAAAAGTCCGAAATATATTTTTTTCAATAACAGCTTCAGTAAATTGTATCACGATAGTTTATGTAGCTTTAAAACTGAAGCAGAACGATTAGGTTCACAAATTTCTGTAGTAAACAGAACCGAGAAAAACGATCGCAGTCGGTTGAATAATTATACACTGCTATGGTATAGTACCTCACGACTAATAGTTTATAAAAGTTAATTATACCTAAAGATTAATTATGTAATAATAATGTACCTAATTATTAAAATATTACATTTTAAGAAAGATGAATTTAAAAAGTAAAAGAACAGTATAGCTATTAAATTTTGATTTAATAAATTAGATTTAATTCAATCCGAAAATGTAATTAATATTCTTAGAAAAAGGTTCTAACATATGAATTAAATGATATTTGAAGTAATAAAGATAGTTATTTGGTAATATCAAATAAAAATTCATAGTTGAAATTAGATAACAATCAGAACAAACTATAAGATAGTTTGAATATATGTGAAAAGCAAAAGTCGAATAATTATTGGAAGTAAATTGAAATGTCAAATTTATATAAATAAATTGTATTGTAATTATCCGAAAGTGTTAGTTTAAAAAAAAAGTGTGTGAATAGATTACTATGGTAAATTGTAGTAATAACAACGATTTTTTATTAGTAAAAGGTACATGTAAAAAGTTTGTAAATAGTAAAGTTTGAAAATAAACTCATATTAAGATCAATTTTCTGGTTTAAAATGTTATAAAAGGGTATGAGTGGTTGACGTGAACAAATAAATGACTACGAAATAAAGATTTAAAACAAACTACAAAATTGGAAAATTATAAAAAGACAACTGGACAGCCACGATCAGAGGAATGATCTTTTATGGAATTGGTGATGTGAAGTCTGCGTTTGATTTGGATAAATTGCTTTGAAGTCACTGTTGGGTGGATACATCTAGAACTGAGTTGTATTTGGATGTGTACTACATGGAAGTTATTGTTGAAGGTTAGTCTAAAATATCCTATTTAATTTGCATAAATTGCATTGGAGTCACTGTTGGACGGGTACATCTACACCTGAGTTTGATTTAAGTAAACTGCATTGAAGTTATTCTTGGAGTGAGTCGTTACCGGGAGAGCTGGGTTGCTGTGTCTTAGTCGTAGCTTCAAGTAAGGCGGTTAATGTAGACCAGTAAGTTGCGGTACTGGTATCTTCATTGGAGCTATAAAAGGAGCAATTAATAACAACGGCTGTTGCAAACTGTTAATACGAGCTGTATTTACATGGCTGTTCCAGAACATTAGTAAACAGGCGGCATGTACTTGATTCGACAGAGTAGCTGATCGGAGCACTTAAGTGAGATAATTACAGGTATATGTAATAAGAAATAAACATTAAGAAGTTTCAATAGTGAATGAATAAGGTATTTAAAATAAATACCTATCATTGTCAATATTTGAAATTATATTAAGTGTAACAGATATGAGTTTGACTGACTTTTCACTTTTCATAATTTGACATTGACAGTTGTAGAAGTGTCATTTTGAATAATGATCATAATGCTAATTAATAATAATTTAATATATTTTATTATTATTATTAGAGAAGATACAGAGCAGAGAATGAATCTATCATTGCTCAAAAATTAGTAAAAGGTATGTGATTGAAAACATATACAGAATGAACACAATTTATACAGTAATAAAATTAAAATAAGATTGATATTAAGTACTTAATAATTCGTCAATAAACGACTTGAACTGGTTGACATCACTGGCAGCAACCACTTCATGGGGTAAGGAATTCCAAGAGTGAAACACTCGGTTTGTAAGAAAGAATTGCCGCTGGGTTGTTATGAAGGGCTCCTTTCTTAGCTTCCACTCGTGACCCCGTAGGTGTGTAGATGTTGCAAGTTGGAAAAGATGACGAATTGGAGATTCGTCGTTGTGAAACGCCTTGTATTTATCTCCCATTTATGTGTAGTAATTTAAAAAATGTATGTAACTGCACCGATTTAAACTGTAGCGCATTATCTTATATTTTAAGATCAGTTTCTGAGCGAAGTAACCATAATTATAATTAACATGATCGTTACTTTGAAATTTAGAACGATTAATTATTTTATCGTTGCAACTCATCATTTCTGGGTTGTAACACCTGTTACATAAGTTTTGGGAAAAATTATCGAAAGATATTATTTAAATTTAAGAAACCTTTATTAAGTAAACATAACATAACAATAACTAATGAACCTTAGACTTTAACACCTGGTTGCTATATTGCTGCTAGGGGTCGTCTATCTTCAATAAGACGAAGTTTCTGTCTTACGTGTCGCATCCCCGTCTGGACGCTTTCTAAGCACTTCCATAATTTTTTGAAACATTTTTTGTCAGAAAGTTTTGCTTTCTCGTTGTATTTACATTACTAGGGTGTCTTCAATATTATCTGTATAGAAACCTGCATTTCCAGGAAGCCTGGTTAAAGATAAAATATTTCTTGTCATCCATGACAATGATCCGGTTGTTGTCGAAATGATGAGGTCTCAAAGCACGGCAACAACCAGGGATTCTGGCCAATTCTGCGACGGTATACGTGAGAAATGTTTTGCCTTTTCGGTATTTTATGCCTCTTCTTGCGATGTATCGAGATATTGTAGCATTCGAAACATGGAAACGACGGGAAAGCTTACGGGTGGACACCTCAATGGCGTTTTTTGAACGCTCGGCTAGTCTATTGACCTGAACTTCAGTTAACTTACGTGGACCGACTGTTTTTGGCAGGTTTATACATGGAATTCCCTTTACGCATTCCCGAAATGTACGATATATAGTACTTTTTGAAATATTTTGCTCCCGAAAAATGTTTAGTACATCTCGTTTCGGCAGCTGTCCAACCATGTTGTAGACGGACTTTCGAATTTTTAATATATAAGCCATTTCTCAAATGACAAATAAAATTGTAAAATGTCAAACAAATTGACAAAATCTCTAGCAACATGTTTCTCCATAATTGACTAGATGTATTACCGTTACTATGTAACAGAGGGCATTATACGTTTTTCCCAAAACTTATGTAACAGGTGTTATGTAGATGTATTTGTTTGTTCTATTAGTTTATTTTATGTTGTCCTATCACTGGGTAAAGCTGTTGGGCAATTATTATTTAAATAAATAATGCAGTACATAATGTAGGACTTTATTCGCCAAAACTAGTTTATCAATGAAGTCAATAAAGATGATGAATTAATAAAGTCAGATTATGTACGAGTTGCATTGAAAGCTTTATGTTCGACAGCTAAAATAAAAAAGCGAGTTTATAAATTTGATGTTTATTCTATTCTATTCTATTATATTCTATTGACATTAGAGTGCCTTGATGGATATTCACAGATATTTTAAACAGTAATATAAATTAAAAACTCAAAATGAAACCTCAAGATATTTGATAGTTAAAGTTTAACTGTTTGAAGTGTGAACCATTTGCTCGTATGTATACATTAGCCCAACTTAATAAAGATGATCACCTCTCTAATTGATGTAGAACAGATCTCCTCTTTCAATGATACCCTTAAAAAGCAATTGCAAACATTTAAGTTTGGGGACTGGCCAAGAAACAGCCTAGTTATACCTACCCATATATTATGAGGCTACATTCAAATACTGAGTAACATTGCTCTTACAATGGAAACTGGCCTCACCTTGCCTAAACCATACGCTTCTATGCATTTTTCTTCTAAAAAATTGATACATTACATCATTTAGTCGCGTAAGCAACCAGAATATGGCATTTAAGTTATTGCCAACAATTTATGTCAAAGCCTTAAAAGAGAAATTGTTGTGAACTGTTACAGTATCAAACTGACTTATCGTCACTCACGACTGCATGAGTACCAAATAACTAGACAAGTCCGAGAAATGTGCACGCTCACCTTGGAAATCGTAATAAACAGGCTAAAGGCCTCAGATCAAATACGCTCAGGGAGGAGGCGGGTCCTAAAACGAGTCACCACAGGGCAAGCGTGTTGAGGTATATATAGAATGTTACCAAATAAAATGGCGCCACAAGATCCAAATCCAGGAGACCCACGTTCAACCGGACCTTGAAGGTCAAACGCGGCGAAAGATACTCATAAGTGACTTCTGGAAGCCACAGCGCAGCGACAAACGCAACCACCTACCTGCAGCGCTCATCCACCACGTCCGGGTGTCACCTTACATCGATCGTAACATAGTGACTCGGTCACCCTGTAAATAAACATACACAAGACACAAGGGAAAAATCATAATACGGTATAGTTAATACATCTATTGGGCCACTTCACATGACCAAACAAACAACTTACAGTAGTACCGACGTGCTCGGCACGTATAACAATTTTTGTAGAGTATGTACCAATAAGGGCGAGAATGCTAGTTTTAGGTAAACGGGCAAAGGACCCGTGTTGGGGGTAAGACGGAAGCCGGCAGTCGAGCGGTCAGTGTTAAGCCGACGGCTAAGTTGAGGGTTGAAAATAAAACTGTAGTTAAGTTACAATTGTGTTTTATTTGAACCTCATAAACACCACAGTGGCGACGAGGATAAAAGTAAATTAAACAAGTGGTCCTCTAAGTGCAAAGGGTGCGCGCGTTTAATAGACTTAACACGGTGACGTGATTAAAAAGTGCAGAAACAATGGCTGGATTAATCGGGTCCTTGGTAGAGTTCCACATGTCGGACGATTGGGTAATTTACCAGGAACGATTAGAGCAATTTTTCAATGCTAATTTAATCGGTCAGGAAGACAAAAAAAGACGCGCGGCTATTTTAATAAGCTTAGTGGGGCAGGAAACGTATAAATTATTACGCGATTGTGTTTTCCGGAACTACCAAATGCGAAAACGTATAAACAATTGTGTGAACTTTTAAAGGGCCATTTTAGCCCTAAGATATCAGTTTATAGGGAGCGAATTGAATTTTATACGGCAACGCAAATAGAGACGAAGGTGTTAGTGATTGGCACGCGCGAATAAAGAAGCTCGCTGTGAATTGCAAATTTGGTAATAGACTGGACAGTGTATTACGTGACAAATTCGTCACTGGCTTATGTAAAGGGCCAATTTTGGACAAAATGTGTGAAGATTAATTCTCGGAAGCAGTAACATTAAGCACGATGGTGGATCTGGCTTTGCGGAAAGAAGCGACCTTACAAGCGCGGGATATCAAAACAAAGGACCTCAACTGGACCCGCAGCGAACGGACATTCAGCAAGGGCAGTAAAGCTGTCAAACAGATGTCGGGACCCGACCAGGCTTCAAACCGAGGGCCAGTGGTGTCAACTTACAGGAAACCTCTTTGTAGTGCTATCGTAAATCCAAAAAAATTCTCCAATGCAGGGCTTGCGGAAAAGATCATCAGGTAGGACAGATTTGTAAGTTTAAAAACTCAAGGTGTTTTAAATGCGGAATAGTGGGACATTTAGCACAGGTATGCAATAGAAGTGTAACAATAAAAGCGAATTATTTAGATGACGAGCATGTAGAAGAAGAGTTCGCTATTTATAGTTTTAGCGCCAGAGCGAGTAGGGACCAACCTTTAGTAGCGTCGGTAGAAATAAATAATCATAAGTTAGACATGGAAATAGACAGTGGGGCAGCCATATCGTGTATTTCTAAACAGCTATATTTACAAAAATTTTCTAATTATAATAGTACGAGCGGCGGTGACACTAAGTCTAGTGTGATAAAACTTTTCAATGTCATATATATCATTCGTTAGGTCATTGATGGGGAAACACAAAATGGCAGTGCTGCCACGTGTGGACCGAACGGAACTATAAAAAATTATCAAAAAAAATAATTTTTTTGTCAATATCTAGTATCATAAAACTTCAGGATTCTGATTGTTCCTCGAGACAGGGGCGGGGTAGGGAATTAAGAAAAAACAGTGCTGCCACTCCCCGAGCGAACTCTTCTCAGCGGCAGCAGGGAGATAAGTGATCCCTCAGATCCTATTTTCTAGTATCATCGAACTTTATACAAATTCAAACGTTATCTGAAAGATCATCAATTTCTGTGTAAGAAAAACCACTGCTGCCTTTTCCAGAAAGTGAAGAAAATGGCGGCAGCAGCATTTGAAAGTCGCGATTATCGCAACCGAATTTCGCCTGTTCATTCGGTTTTATCGGCATTAATCCGGTTTTTTTTCGATTTGTACTAATGAAATACGCGTGACATTGTAAATTGCAATAAATTTTCTATTGCGTTGATTGTTTAAACAAATGAAATTGTATTTTTTATGTGATATTTTTCGAGTTTTCCTTATTTCTCTTGTTTTTTTTTTCATATTTTCCGAGCCTTCGATTCCAATTGAAAATGAATTAGTTCTATCTAAATTAGATTCTATCAATTATTCCAAGTTCATTGATTTTTGGGCCCCTTTTTTAGGTTTTTCGCGTTTTTCACAGCACGTACGAATCCGTTTCGCAGTTTTATTGAAACATGCCATTTATTTATCAGGACAGGGATTGTTTGAACAAATTAGAAATATTTAACTTGGAACATAAAGATTTTTGAGCTATTTTTAAGCAGAAATTGAGTCTGCGGCGTTGATTTATTTCACCAACTGTAAGAAAGTAAGCGTGTTAAAATAAGCAATTTTATATTAGTCGTTTTTGTGAAAACGAATTTAATTTCCTTCAAGATTCTTGCATAGAAATGGTGGTTTATAAAACACACAAACATTATGAAGAGTTTGCAACGGATTATTGTAGTAATTTGCCCATTTAGTAAATTTGGTAGTTAAAATTACAGGAGTAGGTAGTAATTAAAGCATCGAAGCAACTTATCGCTAGTTTTCGTCGTCCGAATCAAAACTTTCTGCGTCAAATTCTTCGTCATCTTCGTCGTTGTTATATGACAAAGATAGTATATCGTCAACGAGTAGAGGCGTCGGTTCACCTCTATACCAACGAGGCCGCAACTTATCGCTCATCTTCCAACCATATTCTTCGAAACGAAGCGTTGTGCAATTCTGTGAAGTCGCATTTTGCCACATGTTGGTCACGTATATCGTGCGCAAAATTTTCTGTTTCAATGATCTGTAGCATGGCGGAATAAGGCTTGAATCGAAACCCTTTACTTTTTTTAAAAACGCATCGCTAGATTGCTTCGAAGAGTATAGTTTTTGAAATATTTCGAAGGCTTGGAAAATATGAAAAAAACAAGAGAAATTAGGAAAACTCGAAAAATATCACATAAAAAATACAATTTCATTTGTTTAAACAATCAAGGCAATAGCAAATTTATTGCAATTTACAATGTCACGCGTATTTCATTAGTACAAATCGAAAAAAAAACCGGATTAATGCCGATAAAACCGAATGAACACGGGAAATTCGGTTGCGATAATCGCGACTTTCAAATGCTGCTGCCGCCATTTTCTTCACTTTCTGGAAAAGGCAGCAGTGGTTTTTCTTACATAGAAATTGATGATCTTTCAGATAACGTTTGAATTTGTATGAAGTTCGATGATACTAGAAAATAGGATCTGAGGGATAACTTATCTCCCTGCTGCCGCTGATAAGAGTTCGCTCGGGGAGTGGCAGCACTGTTTTTTCTTAAAGCTCTACCCCTCCCCTGTCTCGAGGAACAATCAGAATCCTGAAGTTTTATGATACTAGTTATTGAAAAAAAAAATTCTTTTTTTTTGATAATTTTTTATAGTTCCGTTCGGTCCACACTTGGCAGCACTGCCATTTTGTGTTTTCCCATCAATGACCTAACGAATTATATATATGACATTGAAAAGTTTTATCACACTAGACTTAGTGTCACCGCCGCTCAGACTATAAGCTTATAGATAGTAAGATTGTAATTAAGGAGTATACAGGCACTAAAAGTAAACCGTTAGGGTATTTTACGGTAGAGGTGAAGTACCAGGGTGAAAGGAAAGATGTAACCATATATGTTTTAGATGGAGGTGGACCTCCACTTCTTGGTAGAAATTGGTTGAAAGCGTTTAATATAGGATTAGCTAAAATAGATACTAGGGAAGTAAACAAGATTGCTGTAAATAATGCAGAAATACTAGCTAGTGAATTTCCAGATTTATTTAAATGTGAATTAGGAGCTTACAAGTATGGCGAAATTAGTTTAAAACTTAAACCTAATGCGAAACCGGTATTTTGTAAACCGCGACCAGTTCCGCTAGCCTATAAACAACAAGTTGAGGCAGAATTGGAAAGATTAGAAAAAGAGGGTATCATTACGCCAATTGCCACGTCGGATTGGGGGACAGCATTAGTGCCAGTCCAGAAAGGCGACGGATCAATTAGGATTTGCGCCGATTATAAACTTACATTAAATAAATATTTAGAAGAAGAAAAGTATCCCTTGCCCAGAATAGATCAAATTTTTGCAAGTTTACAAGGGGGACAAGAGTTTAGTAAAATAGACTTGAGTCAAGCCTATAATCAATTTTTATTGGATGAAGAATCCTCAAAAATGGCGGCATGGAGTACTCATAAGGGAATATTTAAAATGAATAGATTGCCATTTGGAATCTCCCCAGCAACAGCTATATTCCAGAGACGCGTTGAGCAGTTATTGCAAGGCATTCCAGGTGTGTGTAATTTCCTGGACGATTTTATAGTTACCGGCAGAGACCGACAGGAGCACCTAAGTAATATTCGACAAGTGTTTCGACGCCTAACAGATGCTAATCTGACAGTGAAATGGAAAAAATGCGCCTTTTTCCAGGAAGAAGTAAGCTACCTGGGCCATGTTATCAGTAAAGAAGGTATCAGGAAAAGTGGCGATAAGGTGCAAGCAATTTTTAATGCTCCGATTCCGAAAACAGTCACGCAGGTAAAATCTTTTGCAGGATTAGTGAATTATTATTCTAATTTTGTACCAAAGTTATCAGTTTTAATTAGCCCAATTTACGAGTTATTGAAACGAGACAAAGATTTTGACTGGGATGAAAAATGCAACGCAGCCTTCAAACGCATAAAAAATGAAGTGGCTTCAGATAAAGTGCTGGTACATTTTGACCCAGACAAGCCAATAGTATTGTCTTGTGACGCTTCGCAGCAGGGAGTAGCAGCGGCATTAGAGCACAAGATGCCAGATGGTTTTCTGCGACCCGTAGGGTTCGTCTCCAGGACACTAACCGATACCGAAAAGCGGTACTCGATGGTTGACAAAGAAGCCTTGGCGATTTATTATGGGGTCAAAAAATTCCAACAATATTTACTAGGTCAACACTTCACATTACGGACGGACCATAAACCGTTAATAGCGATTTTTGGTGAACACAAGGGAATACCGGTAATGGCAGCAAGTAGATTGCAAAGATGGGCAATTTATCTTTCAGGATTTAATTACACAATTCAATACATTAAAGGTGTCAATAATCAGTCCGCGGATTACTTATCAAGATCCCCGCTCGAGGAAGTAGGCGAAGTTAGCCAGAAGAAAGAGCCGGCTACATACCTAAATTTCATTGAGGGATTCTACACGCCGATCAAAAGCGAGGAAATCTGCAAGGCAACTGATAAGGACCCAATAATGCAGAAAATTCGAAAGTATGCCACAGGCGAATGGCCTACGACCACAACCGAAGAAGAAATAAAACCTTTTTATTTGAGGCGTAACGAAATAGGATTAGAGAACGGATGTTTGATGTGGGGTTATCGAGTGATCATTCCCAAGCAGTTAAGGAGCCAAATGCTACAGGAATTACATGTAAGCCATATGGGCATCGTAAAAATGAAAGCTTTAGCACGGTCGTATTTTTGGTGGCCAGGCTTGGATGCCGAAATAGAGCGAACGGTCAAAGGGTGCTTGTCATGCCTAAAAACCAGGGATAGCCCACCAAAAGTAGAAGTGACTCCTTGGCCAGAAACAGAAAAACCATGGGAAAGAGTACACATAGACTTCTTAGGCCCTATCCGATCAAGTTATTTTTTAATTATTTTGGACGCGCACTCAAAGTGGGTTGAAGTATTTCCAATGACGGACATAACTTCCTACCGAACTATCGGCAAACTGAGGGAAACTTTTTCAAGATTTGGACTGCCAAGACTGTTAGTTAGCGACAACGGAAAGCAGCTAACATCGAAGGAGTTTAAACAATTCTTGGATAAGAACGGCATAGAACATAGAACATCGCCAACGTTCTACCCAGCGACCAACGGTGCAGCAGAGAATGCAGTAAAGACATTTAAAAGAGCGATAGGAGCAGCTTTACACGACGTTCGTAATAAGGGCGTTCCTTTAGAAACTTTAATATGTCGATTTTTATTTATCTATCGGAATACACCGCATTGCAGTACCAAAGCAAGTCCAGCAGAGCGAATGTTCGGAAGAAAACTAACGACAAGGTTAAGTTACACCAGCCCTAACGCGAATAGGGTTAGCAAACCAAACGATAACCTGCAGCAAACAGTTAAGAACAATAAACAACGGCAACAGTTTGCAGAGGGAGAGAATGTTATGGTGCGGGATTACCGCGATGTAAATAAAAAAGGATGGACAGCAGCCACAATAAAAAAGAAGCTAGGACACGTGACCTACCTTTGCTCTATTATCGAAGATGGTCGTATATGGAAACGCCACGCGAATCAAATTATACGTAGGCTGGTGGATGAAGGTAGCGGTCGCGAAGGAAAAGAGCTATGTAATAATAAGGTTAACATTAGTAATCGAATGAAAAAGATAGATAATTTTTCAGACGATAGACGGTTGATAGAACCTGTAGAATTAGATAATAGTAATAGCAATGTAAATCCTTTAGAAGGAGAGGGTAGTAACACTATGGCCTCCCCAATAATTAGGAAAAGGTTAAGGAAAATAAAAATGCCAGAAAGATTTGGTAATGTAGTTACACATTAGGAGATAGCAACTAGTAACATATGTAAAACATTTATATTAGTTTTCAACTTGTGACGGGGGTGTGTAGAGTATGTACCAATAAGGGCGAGAATGCTAGTTTTAGGTAAACGGGCAAAGGACCCGTGTTGGGGGTAAGACGGAAGCCGGCAGTCGAGCGGTCAGTGTTAAGCCGACGGCTAAGTTGAGGGTTGAAAATAAAACTGTAGTTAAGTTACAATTGTGTTTTATTTGAACCTCATAAACACCACAATTTTTAATAATCGACTTACGAGAAACGCCCAGCTGGAAAGCGCTTTGCCTAATAGCTACGACATATAGCTGAGGCGTACAACAAGACAAATTCAGTTCTAGCGAAATGACGGCTTACTGCTAAACAAGCATATTACACACGCGTGAGATTTACACGTGGGTGTACCAGACATCACTTAGGACGCCGGGCACGAGTATGTGAGTTTAATTTCAAAAACAAGACTGGCTCAAAGCTGAACAGTGTACAATACTATCGGTACTTTATGTGAGTTTAATTGCAGAAGCTAGACTGGCTCGCAGCGAAACAGTGTACAACAATGTTGTTAATTTATGTGAGTTTAATTGCAAAAACAAGACTGGCTCGCAGCGGAACTGTGTACAACACCATTAATACTTTATGTGAGTTTAATTGCAGAAACCAGACTGGCTCGCAGCGAAACAGTGTACAACACTATTGTTAATTTATGTGAGTTTAATTGCGAAAACAAGACTGGCTCGTGGCGGAACAGTGTACGACACTATTGTCAATTTATGCAGATGCTGGCGAAACAGTTAATAACACATTGTTACATGGGTACTAGATCAGCCTCACCACGGGAGCAGTGCGTTACGTGTAGGCGTCGTCTGCGTTTTCGGTACGTGGCGTGAGCGGAATGTTTCTGTCCCCCTTGGAAAAACATAAAAATGGGCTAGGCCGTTAATTGGATCACTCGGCGATGAATCCCGTCGAACTACTGACGAACAAAATTAGGCTTAACCAGCCCCCATACTAATGAATGACCCAAATCAAGCCCGCGAGCGGACACCACCAACAAACACACCAGTAACCTCGTAACTTGCCAAGCACGCTCTGTCTCAAAACGAGCAACACAGATTTAAGGAGTCACAGAAAAACACTCTGCTGTATCAGCAGAAACGGAATATCGGGCGCCTCCACGCCGAAGCGTGAAGAAGCCCACACAACTCGCAACGTCGACTGACCTCTGCGGCGGCCCGAGGCTGAATCCTTGCAACCGACGCTAAACTTTCCAGACAGAGGCGTTCTTACGCGCCAAAAGTGAGCAATGGGAACCCAGGGCCTCGCGTCATGACCTCGCAGCTGTCTCGGTTCGAGAGAAATCGACAGATGCTTTTTCACTTGATCTCATTGAATAAATTTTAAATGACTTCAAAATAGACGTTCTCACAATTGAAGGACACGCAGCTGTATAAAACAGCAATGTAGAGATTGGCGCGATGCGCTAAACCATAAGATGTAGCCAAAAGCCATGTTCGTCCCGGAATTGTTATTTAATGCGAGAAGCTAAAGCGTTATAAGATGAAATATTGAAATATATACCAAAACTGTTCTAAACAGTTATTTAATTATCCGAATTAAGGGAAAATAGAAAATGGCCTGACAGTACTTAGTGAGGATTTTAGCCGAACAGTAGAATTCCGCAGAACTTGGATAGGAGTTCCACGGTTGCATCTCTCGGAGCCTCGTGGTACGGCTGCCTCTCAAATAGTTGGTCCCGGATGTCATAATAACATCATGGCAGTCGTTAGTGGGGTTAGAAGTCCCCATAAATTGTACAACGACGCCTATAATTGGCCTAACGGTTGTTGGCTGAGTACTAAATAAATAAATAAATAAATAAAATATGGGCGTATATCGGCACATTCTTCAATAGAATGTGGCATTTTTATTCACTTTCTGTCACAAATGTCAAATAAACGTCACTGTATAAAATCACGGTTATTGATTTAAGAGATATTTTTCTAATCATATTAAGTAATATATACATAATGGATGCGTTTTTAATTGGAAAAGCTTTATTCACTCGTAATTGTCACATTTAGGGCTCGTGAAAAAACATCCACATATAAACAACTACTAATAGTTTTTGCTAAAAAAACTGATAAAGGCACTTTAAAACGTCATAATTGAATAATAGCTATTTATGTTATAAGTTGGAAATTATGCAGTTTCCCACGCATCACATACAATATTTA
This sequence comes from Agriotes lineatus, assembly GCA_940337035.1. NCBI lineage: Eukaryota > Metazoa > Arthropoda > Insecta > Coleoptera > Elateridae > Agriotes > Agriotes lineatus. The sequence goes on along the minus strand of OW679196.1, from coordinate 100,689,076 downwards.
ATCAATTCTCGAAAGAAACAACTTTAAGACAATTTACTTTAAATATTTACTTTTTTCCTTAGTGGGAAAGGTAATTACTTTTCTCACTACAATATTTACTTTTCCGACTAGTGAAGAAATGAACTTCATTTCCGAACTCAAATTAATGGGAAAAGTAAGCTTTTTCTGACGAAAATAGATAAAAATAAAATGCAACGAAATTAAGAAATGTCAAACTTTTGTGGGTCATTTTAGTGTAAAAAGTAAATGTTTCTTCACTAGTGAAAAACAGTCACTTGTTAGGATAAGTTTTACTTTTCCATATTAATTTACAAGTTTAGTTAGTAAATGATTTACTTTTCCACGCTTTTTAAAAATAGTTAGATGAGTATTTACAGTTTTCAAACACTTTGTTGGTAAATGATTTACTTTTTCACACCTTTAAAACATAGTTGGGCAATGAATATTTCTGCTTTCAAAAACAGTAAAAATGAAAATACTAAACGTTTATTGATATACAAAACTGACTCTGTGGGCCGCGTATGAAAACTCGCTTAGTCTACTATTAGTCTCGTGCTTCAATAATATCCATTTTCACACTTCCTAGACAAATAACTAGTGCGGAAAAGTATCCAACTTTTATCAACTTATATGTTGTTTCCATGGAGACGACTTTAAGTTAAGGTTAATACAAACTAATCCAGCTGTCAATAAAATATTTATTTGTTCCTAATATTGAAATGTACTGAAAAGATAATCAAATCGAATACAAGGCGTACGTATTTTCGGATTATACGTTTCCTATACAATAACAAATCGTGTCAATTTGAAAGAATAAATTGTCAAGATGACGCTCCTGTATTATTGTGCATCAATGTATCTACACATAACCGAAGTACTTGTAGTATTACTGCTAATGATAAGAGGGTGACACTGAAAATATACAGAATACCATGCTTCTCTAACAGAATAGCGCTTGTTGAGTAATAAAGAGTGCCCCATTTTGAACTAGGGGACTTAAATTTGGCGCCATTTGCAAAAATGTCTAAGAGAAAATGTTTATATTTGCTAAGCATACAAAATTACCAGCCTCTCCACTGCTCTACCGACCCAATTTAATTTTGTAGCATTTTAGAACGAAATTATGGATAAAAATCGTGTAAAGCTCTTACAAAAGTTAGCGTTCTGTTGTAAATACGAGTCACAACACATTGCATGTGATGTTTCTCGACAAATTGAACAAATGGAATTGAACTGCAATTTCGACAAAATGCAATTAAAAACTTCACCAAAAGAGTAGCCATTTTTAGTACTAACAGCTGTGGAGTGGAGTATTTGGCAGGTACTACATTTTGAACATAATTCATATGTCTATAGTATACACTAAAATGAATAGACTGGAAATATTTTGCTAAAAGACAAATCCCCACTTACAAAATGAGGGACTCTTTATTTTCCATAACGTTCAATTGCCATCTCTCTTGAAAATTACTACTACGATGAAAATTAATCTGAGTAGGGTCTATAGTTTATGGATTATAATTTTAAACCGTCAACTGCTGGAAAGCAAAGCGAAAAAAGGGCTTTTTATAATGACATTCTATCGTTGGCCATCATGATATAGAATTAAACGTTGTTAAGCGATGAATTTCGTGTGTGAAAATAATTTGTTGGTTTTCATTCCATCATTGAAGATAGACGACCAACTTAGGGTAAGGAGAACTTTTCGATCGACGTAATGTGGATTGGTATACATATGTTGTCTGCCAAAAGGATTTTAAACAATTAAAGAAAAACTGTCTAAAGGGAAGCTTGCTTCGCATCACGACAATGCTTCCTCTCATACAGAAAAATAAACAATGGATTTTTTAGAGACTTCGAGTGTGAGATTAGTAAACCGTTTACCATACACTTCTGTTCTGACACTTATTGATTTTTACTTCCCTCGTCTGAAAGACGAAGGAAGTATTGTAATCACGACAAAATCACCTTTCGAAATTTCTTCAGATCTTTACGTTTCAGGGTTTTTAGATGACGAAAAGCAGGTCTTCTCAATTCCGTCTGTCTGTCGTCTGCCTGCCTGCCTGTTGGCGGTATAACTCAAAAAATATTTGTTGGGGGAAGAGGATATTTTGCATACATATTATGTATCTACCTGTCATGAAACTGAGAAAAATTCAGACAAATATATAAGGATGAGCACCTTAAAAAATAAAATGTTGTTAATTTTTGCTTTAAGTGAGAAATACATAAAAGTAATAATTTGTACAAAGCGCAGGCTTTATCCTTGACAAAATGGGACCCAACGGATGCAGGATAAATGTTGTACAAGTCAAAAAGGTGCAAAGAATAAGTGCGTTATGTTGACCTTTTTAGGCCGCGTGCCGCATAAATGCGTAAATCGCAAACATTCAAATACACGGGAAACGCATATTTGGCCGAGGCCATAAATTCTATCATAGGATGTGCACTCGAAGATATAGTTTTAAGAGAAATGCACACTATCTGGAGTTACCTTGCAGATATAAATGTGAAGCTCTCCATTCTCTTTGATATTGCAAAAAAACCAGAAAAAAAAATCGATTTTTTTATTACAGAAAATTGATTAATTTTATGCGTACATCGAATTTACTGGATTAGTTTTGAATGATTCTTAAACTAGTAGAAAGCTTATTCTTAGATTTAGATGATATCAAATTAATCTCAAAATTATTTTTAACAAAAGAAATTGTTTAAACAACGTGTACGTGGAATGTGTGGCATACATTTCAGCATCGACGTATCTTAAAAACTATTGCACATAAATATCTACATCATGCACATGAAATATATAAGAAAGAATGAAGACATTTTTGTAAAAGAATTATATGCATTGATTTATTCTAAAAAATATATTTTTTTTCCATTGTGTGATTTGGTTGAAACGTACTTCGCTTTGGCACGAAACTTAATAGATGCCACATGTAAAGGTTAAGCTAGCTACAACGCAATGGTATGAGAACAGCTTCGTGGACTTGCATGAAATTGGTGAACGATTAGATCGCAATGGAAGGCGCAACGGTTCAAATCCCACCGGTAACGATTTTTTTATTTGGAAATTGATGTAATTAGCATTCAAGTGTTTTCTTTCCTCGTTTCAGTATTATTTGTAACATGAAAACATATTTACACCTAGTTTTTGAGTGTCACAATGTCCACTTGCGAGGGAAGTTCTGGGTAAAGTCTTTTACAGATTTTTTCTATTTTATAATTCTAATAAAATGCCTGGAAGCACCCTCTTCGCCAAATGACATAGTTAAATATTGCGAAAATATCTATATGTAGTTCTCAAGAGAGTAGTAAAACTGCTTCAGCAACTAGTTTTACCGAATGGAAAAACTTATAGGATATAAGGGAGAAAGGAAAGTAACGATTTTTTAAAAATATGTATTCATTTTCTGTTAACAGTTTCCAAACCCTTTCGTAGTGGCTCTTCTATCAATATTATAAATATTTTATCTACTAGCAACATGATATTGTATATTTTCGTCATAGAAACAAAATATGAAAAGCTACTCATAACTCCCAAGGGACTTGTCAAATTATTTCTCCCTCAAACTCATGGTAACAATGCAACTACAATTAACGTCTTAGCAACCATACAATGACGCAATCCTTGATGTTACTTACATATTCTAATTATAAATGTCATTATGACATTTTGAAGTTTCATACTATTTTTACGAATATTCTAGTAGATAAAATATTGTATGCACCACGGGAGATATTCATGTTCTTTACCTTCGGTTGACTTACAGACCTCGGGCCCAACCTCAGGGAAAAAACATATTCATATCTCCCTTAATGCATAAATATCTATATCATGCCCCAAGGTAATTAATTTTTAAACAGCAGAAAGTAAGTAAATTTGCAGTAAGGAGCGTTACCGAAAGAAACGTTTCTAAGCTGTGGAGTAAGAGTCCAAACATGGCTATCTCAATGCCCCTTAAAAAGATAGTAAGAACGTTTGCATTTAGGTACTTATCAAGCAGTCTAGGGGTTGTAGATTTTAAGGTAATTATAAATTAATGAAAAGACTATCGCGTATTAGTAGCTTTATGTAAAAGGAATTTGTAATAATGCTGACGTCATTATTTCTTCTTTTAATTTGAGTTTTTATTTTATGGTGGGATACTCGCGTTTTTTTCTAACACATGCCAGATTTAACTTTAATAGTTATCTTGCTTTAGTTATTTTTATGATATTTTAAGAATCAAATAGTATTTTCCTGTTATAGCCTACATTACTAATAATCTTTATCCATTTTTTTCTTTAACGAGCCAAAAAATCTAATTATATTCAGAAAGTTACAAGAAGCCGAAAGGTATCTATTCACGTGGGCATGCTGGTAGTTTCTAAAGAATAAACAACCATGTTGACCGCTGAATAACAATAAGCTTGAACACAAGCATTTACATATTCAGATAATTTTTTATGTCGCTAACGAGTTCGTTTAAACGTACGTATCTGCATTTGAGGCGACCCTAGCATAAATTTTATAAAATAATGAACGCCTGAGGCAGCATACGGTACCTCTCCAACCAAATATATGCCGATAAAAACATCAAGACCTTTCAGTTATTAAGAAAAGAAACTTCCTTTTTATACGGTTGTCAAAGCAAATCACGCCGCAGATCAAACTAGTTAGTCATACCTTGAAGCTGATTAATATCCTGATACCAATTTCCCTTACGAGTATGGAGATGGTTACGATGCTAGAAAATGTGCTTCTGGTAAATAGGGTAGAACTTCCGCCATAGGCGCCGACTAGGGAGGCATTGAGGTATTTAAATGATTCGCTAATGGGTTGAGGTATTAATGGGCACCTGCAATAAACAGGTATTGCTATTTATTTTTCGTTTTGTTTTATTTGCTAAGCAACTTAGCGGAGAACAAAATAACTAATATAACTTAATTATTTGTCTAATTTAATTTTGAAACCAATTACATGTTAATAGCTATTTAAGTAACAAGGAATGTGAGGACCTATTTATCTGACATCAACACATAGAAAAAATAACTTAAGACTTAAATTTTAAACTGAATCTACTTCGCAAGAGGAAGTCGTATTGAATGTGTTTTTTAAACGTCGCAGAAAGTCATTTTAAAATGTGGCTATGTGTAATTGATCTTATTATAAACGAAACAAAAAGGTTTTAGGTACTAATTAAATAACTGCTAAGATAGTTCTTAAGATGATTGAATAAGCAACATCACAACGAACTGAAAAATATTTCCGTCATTGGAAATTATTAGGACACGAATTAAGAAATTGAAAATGCAGTACTAATTCTAAATAGAAGACTTCCAGCCAGGAAACATAGGTTGGTATTGCAGCAAACAAAGAAGAATGCAATTATTTATAGTAAAGAAAATCAAGTAATTTTGACGGCAAGCAAGACTTGTAGAAGAATTTCAATTTAGCAACACTGTGTCATTTGCCGTAATGCAAGAGCAACTACAAAGATGTTGAAAGAATTCTTTCGGCAGCGCTTAATTTTGTACAACTCAAAAACAAATCAATTATCTATTCCTGATTTTTGTCTTTTGGGTTACTTAAAGAGCAACTTTTATTTTAGTAAACCGGCAAATTTTCAAGAACTAAAAAGAGATATATGTTGCTGTTACGGTTTGTTTCATTCCATCACATATGCTGAAAGACGTTTTAGACGCTAGGTAAATGCATTTGTAAAGACTGAGAAGACAGTTTCGTGGATGCGAGAGCTTGGCTAACGTCAAGAATGGCGTTTTAGTTCTATTCACCCCATTGGCTTAGTGGTAGGGCTGTTGCCGAAGAGTAGTTGAGACGGAGCTGCTGTTAATGTATAACGTTTGGTTAAGTTAAATTGTGTTTATTCTAAGTTGAAGATTACTATTTACACAATATTATTTACAAAACTAAACGGAATAAGGAATAAGAATGATATTTGGATATTTGAAAATAGTTAGGACGTCTCGGTTGTCGAAACGAGAAGCCCTGGGGCAGGTATAGTATGCGGTGGTGGCGGTGGCTAGCGTATGGATGAGGCTTGCTCATGGTCGTAAACTTGGAGAGGCGGAGACAACCATGGATGAAGGACGCGGCGGGGCAGAAGTTCGGGAACCTACCGCGCGTTCAGGCGGTCCTTTCGTGGCTGGGAGCTCCTTGCGGACGTGGCTGGTACTCTTCTTAGACGAAGGTGGCGGTTGTTCAGGTGCATGGAGAGGCGTAGTCGACCAGCCGCAAAGATGCGCCGGCCTAGGGCTTCGGGGACCTTCTGACGCATCCAGGCGAAGGGGATAACAGCCGATGCGCTTTTTGCTGACCGTGGCGGACTAAGGGCGCCTCTTGCAGCATTCCTGGGCTGGTAAGTAACACACTTAGCCCGCACGCGGATGGTACAAGCCTGAAGCTTGAAGTGACTATGGCGAAGCAAGATCTACCATCCGTGAAGCAGGCAGTGGGCCAGGGCTTCTAGAACCTGACGATTTGTCCAGGTCTTTTCGCGGCCCGCACACCTCACAGAAGTGGTGAAACTGGCGTGCTTCTGGGAGCAGTTCTGATGACAACTGGTGGCTGTTGAAAATAAATGGCGGCGGTTCGTCCCAGAGTTGACATCGCTAGAAGTTTGATTGTAGCTTACGCTCTTAAGCCACACTTAGGTGAGTGCTCTAAGGCTTAGAGCGTTGGAAGTTGGGGCTCTTGACCGCATTTAGGTGCACGCCCTGAAGCAGAGAGTGTTGGACGTTTGTGACCTTAGACTACACTTAAATGGTGCGAGCTCTAAACCTGGAAGTGTTGGAAGTCGATGGTAAGTTTGGCCGAGCAGGGAGACTCTACCGCTAAGGACTGCATCTTTGATTGCAGCTCTAGGCCGAACGGCTAGCTCGATCTCGATCTCATCGTTCGAACATCAAGTTCTGAATCATCTGGTGTTTTGTTTACGCCATGGAAATTATGTTCATGTGAGCAGCTGCAGTCAGGACGTGGTGGCAGGACTGGGGTTTGCTTGCGGACAGACGTTGGAGGTCTGTAGCAGGAGCGCTGGCTAATGTGAAGCAGAGCGCGGACATGCGCGATTTTTGGAGACAAGGGCGCGTGGATCTTTGCGTGCTTCTTTCTAATTCGTCTCCCCAGTGAAATAACTCCGGACCTTCTTTATGCTGCACTGGGTCCACTTTCTAAATTCGGTATCGGCACTATGTCTATCCTCTCTCCCGCGTTTTTGCGCATGTATGAACTTGCACTGGGGTAGTTCATTTAGGAAAGCGCTTATTATTATTTAAATTGGGGACTATTTGCATACTGAAATTAAAGATTTTCTTGAAACCAGCACGAGCGTGATGGTTAAGATTTTTTATGAGGGTTGGTAGCGTTGATTCGTAAAAATTCAATGGATTTTTGAAGTCGTTTTAGCCTTTCGATTTTTTATGGCTTGTTACGAAATCAAGGAATGTCCCGCCATTGTTGTTTTTAAATAATCGGTTATATTTTAATGTTAAAAAGGAATGCTTAAATCTGCTGCCGGCACGTATCACATTGATTGAGAATTTTCTAGCTCAGAACCTTATAATAAATATCAATAAAATTATATTACAAAATTCAATAGCATCTTCCCTCCTTAACTGTGTGACGCGTTTTAGCTTATTGAGTAACCACTTAAGTGTTTAAAAATCTCGGAAGCCGAGAGTTTACTCTCGTACACTCCGCAGATTCCTCGTTGCTGATAGAGGCCTCAGTAGCTACAATAAAAGTTGAGTAGATTCCAGGGGTGTGGGTACACTTAAAGTTACTATGTTTTTTAATAAATAAAGCAGGATTATATTAGGCGGGACTACAATAATTCAAACCAATCTAGGTTTAAGCTATTAGTTAAACTAATGTTAAATCACTACACAAATTGTTATTATTATTATTTGAGCGAGGCGGTTTTGCAAGCAATTCGCATGCATAGCGCAGCCACGAGCGTCGGCTAGTAAGCGCGATTCGCAACATAATAATAATACCTAACTATTCAGTGCACTGTATGGTTTGGTGGGAGAAGTCTGAAGCCTATAAGCGCACAAGATCCGGACCTAAACAAAGATTAATGCTGTTGCAGACTAAGTTCTTTTAGCGCACAGAACCTGTGCGAACAACGACGGTAACTGGAGGAAAGCTTTAAGCGTTTTAATACGGGTTCCGTGAGCGCTCAGAGCCCGGATTTCCACACTAAAACTAACAACGACGGCTTCGTGAAGGCACAAAGTCGCTGTCATTTGCAGCGACGAGCTTTCAGGATAACTAAGAGCGGGCTCCATGAAAACACAGCCTGAAGTTGATTCGATAAACGGGCGCTCGTAACAGTAGGCACCGCTTTAGTGAGAACACAGAACCATGCCTGAGGTGGATAATTTCTCGAAGCGTTTTGCATTTCGAGAAGCACCTAACCCTTTAGCTGGGCTTGACTGCTCTGGAAGAAGAAAACCGTAAGACTGTGTTCATTCTGCTTGCGAATTTGCTTTTATATCCAGCGCAAACTAGGAGAGACGTAGTAAACTATCACATCTCGACTGGAAAAAGCACTTAACAGATAAGGCTGGACGTATCACGCATGTAACTTAAACAAATATTTAAAGATTCCTTACAACTGCATAAACTAAAATGGTTAACTTTTAAAATAACACAATTTTCTACAGATATAACCATCCCAGTTTAACATATATAGACCAGACAGATTATATCGCTAAAAGCCACAATTACCGAGCAACTTCAACACTGACTCTTTAAAATTGTAACAAATTCGACTTTAAAAATCTAGAAATAATAACTAACATCACCCTTTTTTACGTAGGTATACCGAGCTCCACCTGAGCTCATTAAGTGTAATTTAAATATGTAGCCAATATGTATCTTGTAATATTTAGATATAAGTCTGTTCGAGTAGTTTATGTGAAGTTTGAGTAGATTAAACTGAGGCATCAATGTGCATGCATCCTGCAGAATCACCCCGCCTGTTTGTTTGGACAGAAACACTGTGACGTAAGCAATTTTTTTACTGCTAGTACGAATAATAAAATATTGGTGTTTTTCACATTTTGGAAATTTGTAAAAATGACACGTTACATTATATTGCGTCTCAACCTAGAAGATAATTTTGGGCGAGTCCTAAAGCCCTTGTTTTGATACGTGACGGCAATCGGCAGCCGCAGCGTGTGTATCAGATTACAGTACAAAACGCTGCGAGCTACATATTTTGCTTGAATGCCGCATTTGTATGCATGGAATCGCAACGAAATATTTGTAGGCAGCAAGATATTTGCGTATTAAGGACAGTTTCTATGGGGTCTTTTAAATGTTGCTTAAATATTTCAGATATAGTTAGTATACTGTAATTGACTTGTAAATGTGTGTAAAAACCAACTTATGCACATTCATTGTACATACTTAGTTAACACCTTTGTGTTTAAAAATAGCCTTTTTTCTAGATTTTAATCCTAATTTTTTTATGTGTGTAATTAAAAGCCAATATACACTTCTGCTACATTAATTGTGAGTAGATTGGCTTTTATTTGAGTAGGAGTTTGTAGCATATATTTTCAGTGTTACGGGCTGGAGTGGATTAACCTCCGGATCTTTATTGCGTTAATTTATTCTTAAGCAGTGCAATAAAGGTAAGAGGTCTTTTATTGTAAACTGAGCTAGCTAAGTAAACAAATAAGGCATACAGTAAAGCCGCATTACACATTTCAAAAACAACTTTCTACTTTCGGCACTTTCTTGTTCATCATAGGCTCAACAGATGCAGCTTTATCAAATTCTCCTATTTTGAGTAATTGGGGAGAAATGCATAAATAGAAAGTATTTATTTATATCTGAAGACCATACTCTTTCTTCTGAATACGATTATCCTCACCAAATCACTGTGCTCCAACAGCTTTTTTTCTGTTGTAGATATGCCTTTCAAGTTCTTCTTAGTCGTCAGCTGAAATTGAAGTCCCAATGTGACTCTTTAGAGAAATATTTATGAACAGAAAACGCTGTTGAGTAAATTGGTGAATATTTGAAAACATGTAAAAACACTGGATCAAGAATATTTAATTAGGATTTCTGCTTGAAGGGAAATAAGTGTTATTTTATGAACTATTTTTTACAATGCTCACTTAGTTTATGTGGTATATACAACTACTTTTATTTTTTACACATTTCAACAGAATTTTTGTTTGGGATTATGAAATCGTTTCAGTATTAATGCTTCATCTATGCTTGAGCCGTCTAACCAAATAAATATAAACAAATATCTCAAAACTGTTTAAACTATATAATCTCGTATTTAAAAATGCAATCGGATGATTAGTGCCCTCTCGTATATTCGAGTATCGACGCACCTGACTCGAGCTTCCAGTGGAGCAATAACTAATTTCCACACAATAAAGAGTGTGCCCCACAAAGGTGTGGGAAAAATACATCAATGAGATGTTGCATTCGCGATGACTACCACAGATATAATTGTAATAATTCGCACGTGCGGCTAACGGAAACACGGCCGGCGGAACTGCAAATGCTTATGCGCAACGTGCATTTTTGTTGTCGTTAATTGCATTCGATGCAGCCTGTCAAGGCAGCCTTAATAGGATTCTAATCAGCTGATTTATAGTGTGTCTAGCTGGAAAGTCTATTAACTGATGAAAAACTACGTATCGACGTACGGTGTGAACAGACCGCAGTGCGGCAATTATCTAATTATTTTTAATATCGCTGCCTTAGAAGAACACGTGGGATATAGAAATTAGTCTTCAGGTTCTAAGAAGTGGTAATGAAGTTGCTCATTCGTGATATGGTCCTTGGAAGAGCTTCTGAGAAGCTCATAAATAGACTGTTTTTGAAGAAAATTCACTAATTGTAGCCAGATGCTAACTATCAAAAGTGGAGACTATCGTGTGAATTTTAATATTTTAAAGGGTCACTATATTATGATGATTTCGGGCTTACTGGATTTCTTGTTTTATTTGTAATATCCATTGAAGTATATTTTTTGTTTTTGTATATACATATTATATCCAACTTCTCTAAACTGTGTCTAATTTTTGCCCATTCTGTGAAATATTTTGCTTTCCTACCTTTCGAATTTATCTTCGTTTTTGTACAGTACTCAAATCACCTTTATCTTTTTTTTCCTTCCCTAAGCTTTTCTACCGTTCCCCCCTGGAACCGCGTTTCGCATTACATCAGGGGGGTGCGGGCGTCACTTAACCTATCATGCCTTAACTAAGTGAGAACCTGAGCACCCAGATCGGGAGTCGAACTCTCTACCGAGCGCTCGAGCTCTCACTGTGACCTCGACTGCGACCGGCGGAACCGCTCGCCTATTGAGGCCCCAAATCACTTTTATCTAGGATACTGCCACCTTCAAATATTTCTGCTTTAGCGTAGTGATGCCATTTTTTTATTGAAAATATTTGGATAATATATCGAAAAAGTATTATCTTTAAATTTTAAATTTTCGATGTATTGCCTTCTAAGTTAAAAGAAACATAATGAATTGTAAAGCTCAGGGGGGTATGAGTAAATGTTTTAATTCAGTAAATTGTCACGCCTAATGCTTCCTTTGACTATAACATATTCTACACTTTCTTACGTCTTAGACCACTACTGTTGGTTGACAATCGTTCAAGCGCTGTGAGTGATTTCCGATCACAACGAATACTCGTATCTAAGTCTTTAGGCGTTTCCGGTTCTGGCTTTTAACAACAATGATTAAAGAAAAAATAAATTAAGCTAGATGTATCGTATTGCCGACAAAAAACTATTTAGTTCGAGCTTTCACGAATTTGCTGTTTATTTGAATTGCCGCGCAGTGATTCTCATTTTGACGGCACTTCCGCAACAGGCGCTTTTATTTTCTGCCGCTCGATGTTGGCGAATTTCCCACACCTGGTTCCGATAGCTTTTAATGCAAAGATGCCTGGCTTTATTAGCCTAATTCGATTTTCGAGCTTTTGTTACTAGCCGATCCCCAAGGAGCTATAAATTTCTTGTTAGTTGAATGTGCTATCTTTCCTCGAAGGGAGGTTCTTCAAATCGTCTCAAGGTTTTCATTTGTTTTTATCGCAATTGTATTATTGGGTCAAGTGCCAACGTTTTCGACTAAGATCCTTAAGGTCTTTTCAAACGTCATCTTTGCCGTTGTAAAATTGTAATTTGTTTTGATATCATACGTTGCGCTCTGCGTTGTGCCGTTGTAGTGAGAAGCCAACACCTTCAATTAGTACCATTCAGGTCTCAAAGAATCTTTATTTGCTCTGGTATTATTAGTTCACACGTTTCGTTATTTGCGTTTGTAGTTATACAGTAATATGTTTGATTGTGTTTGTGATTCTGCTGGCAGCTTTATGGTGGAAAATTTGTGATATTAGATACAATAGATTGACTTTTTGGATGAACTCTTCTTTATAAACGTTTCAATATTGTTGCAGCTGACTTTGTTTTAATTATATATCGTTGACTATTAAATATTTTACTATTGACACATGTGTTTTAGTTACAGGAAATTTATTTATAACCTGGTCATTGTTTGCATGGCGTTTCATATTAGTGTAATTTTGGCTAAGCTATTAGTTTATGAGTTCTCGTTTATATCTCGGCATATTTGACCTTTTATAATGGCTAAGCGATCCAAGCAGTCTTTACTGTAGCTGGTCGGCCCTCAAATTTACCCATGTAGTCACGATGGTTTTAATTTGTCCAAAATTTCGTATGAACGTACTAAAAAATTAAATTATGCAAATAATTCTTGTGCTTTTAAATTGGTGTGTTGACAAAATTTAGTAACTTTCAACTGGTTTACTTCGCATTTTTAACATAGATACAACCGTTTTTAACAGATGCCATAAAATTTACGCCACCTTCGGATGTCAAATTTAGTAAAATGTTATTCAAATTAAAGTGTTTGATAAATAAAACCTACTTAAATCAATTTAAACGCTTCAAGCGTTGTTCAAAATTGGAATTTTGTATGTAATATTCGTTCTCCATGCCATGGTTCTCAAAAGTGTTTATCTAGAAATTCTTTCTATGTATTAAAAATCAATCGAAATAGTACTAACATAAAGTTACGCAAGATTTCAGAATTATATAAATATTGGGATCAGTACACATTTAAAAGAAGAAAAATTACTATTAACGACGCAATGCTGGCACTTTATAGAATTCTGAAAACGCACATTTAGTGGAAGGATAAAACTTTTGCAAGCGCACAAAATATTGAAACATTGCCAAATCATGAAAGCGCATGTAATTCTGAAAGTACTCAAAATTTTATAAGTGTACGAAATTTCGAAAGTACACCAGAAACCTAAATTACCCCTCTAGCCAAAATAAACTGGAAAGACGTGTACTGTTTTTATTAATACACAGTCATTGTTAGATTACAAATATTTTTGAAGACTAACCTCTCCTTCCGTTTCTTTTTACTTCCTTTTACAATAAAGGAAGTATTGGATTCAGCCCAAAAATTAGAAATTGAGTTTTCAACAGATGTTCACGTTTTAGAGTCCCCTGAACCCAAAAAAACATTATTTTTTTTATTGGTCTGTCTGTGTGTCTGTGTGTTTGTCTGTCTGTCTGTCTGTCTGTGAACAGAATATCTCAAAAACGAAAAGAGGTATGGCGTTGAAACTTCATATATAAGTTTTATGTAGTATGTAGATGCGACAGCAAGCTTTTGAAGAAAATCGCATAACCGGAAGTAGATGTTTACTCTTGTGATTTTTCAGGTTTTTTTTCGATTTTTTCAAAAACGGCTTTAACGATTTTTTTGAAACTTCACATTTGTATTAAATTTTTAATGTGTATTGAAGTGAGATAAGTGATTTTCCAGTTCAATACTTCTAAAATAGGTTTCTTTTCTTTTTTTTCTATTTTCTTTATTAACTCCTATTTTAAATAGAACACCCGGTATATTATTACATTTTTTAACTCAGCTTAAAATTCTACAGAAAATTTGTATCTTTACCTAACGCTCTCTTTTGTACCGTTTTTGTAGAATTTGTAATTTTTGAACAAATGCTTAAAAATTTCAAATCAAATATTTGGCTAATTATAAGATCACTGTAGAAGGAAGTTGTGTGTGTGTATCACACAAGATTTTTATTTCTTTATTTTTATATGCTCTTCTATTTCATCTACTCAACGTCTTTCCGGGCACTTCTCTTTCACCATTAATATCCACTCAAGTAGGTCCTGCCTTGTTAAAGTGTTTGAGAAACGTTTGAGCTGATACATTAAGTTTTTCAAATGAAGCTATAAGCATTTGACTCTTTCTAATGCTTTGTCTTTCTTTTGAATATTTTCTCTATTAATTCTCCTAACAATATTTCGTGACTTGTTCTCTCTGTCTTACTGGGCTTGTTTGATTAATTTTAACTTCATGCACGATACAGTAGTTAGTAGTGTTATCATATTAATTTAAATCTGTGTAGTTTTCATGAAACCAAAAAAAACTGTGTTTAACACCAAAATTTCAAACATCAACATCTGTTAAAATTGCAATTTTGAAACCAAATATTTTCCACTTCCATTAAATCACTGGAAAAATCTTAACCTTCTGACTTGGAATCTGATTCGCCCAATGATATAATGAAATGTGGAATATTTTCAATCGATAGATCTCCCATATGCTTTGTCCAGTCAGCCGAAATAAGTTCTTCGCAAAATTTTGCAACATGTCAGCAGTACATCTTAAAAGAGAATCAAGCCATAAATTCTTAACGATGAAGATCGAGAATTTCTGTGCTTGTTGCAGTAATACTTACACTATCCCCAAATAATTTCAATTGGGTTGTATTGGCAATGATACGGGAGCAGTCTAAGCACTTTATACCCATGCTCTTTCAAACGTTCATCAATTACGTATTGTCTGTCACTTCGAAAAGGGTTAATTAAGTCCCATAACTTCCTTTTTGTAATTTTGCCCTCAGTTTTGACATTGTGATTAATCAGCCATTCCCGCATTTCACTCACTTTAGAAGAAAACGTAGGTGGTTTCTCTAGCTGCACAGAATGGTAAGGTGCGTTGTCCATCGCCACGACACATTTTCCTGGTAATTTAGTTAAAGCAGGAATTAGCTGATTAATCAACCAATTTTTTTAAAACTTCTGTGTTCATAGTTTTGTGATAGTCTCTGTCAATGTTTGTCGCGTCCAGTCACATCCTTTAAACAACCCAATGTTAGATCCCGCATTGAAAACAGTAAATCTTTTCCCTCACTTTGAATTTTGGCTGGATTACTTTTTAAATCAGTTTCGTGTAGGCACCAACGGCATGTCTCGTCGAGGTACACGAATATCACATTACCGGAATTTTGATATTGTAAAGCTTTCCCAAAAATTTTATTTTAGCTGCAACAAAATTTTTTTCTTTACATAAAATTTTGCGTCCGTTTAAATTTGTAACCCATCGATTTTAGTATTTGATATAATTTTGTGCGACCGCCGTTATATCCTAAACGTTCCATAGCATATGCTAGTAATTTATCCAAAGTGAAATATTGATTTTTAGAATAATATCTCATAATTTGGTTGCAAATATTTACAGAACTAATAATTTTGGTTTACGTTATAATTGGAAGATCTAGCAGAAGATTTGGTAAACACTTTTTCAGAGTCAATTTTGAAATAGCCTACACTGCAGCTTCAGAAACCTACAATTATATGCAACCAACATAATTTTGCTTTACCTAAATTTAAAAAAAAAACACCTCAAATATTAGAGCTACCTGCTTTATTACATGTTAACTGGTAAATTTGGACTATTTCTTCAACAAGTATCAACCGATCTCCTAATATCTAGCTTTACTTCTTCACTGATAATTTTTGGCTTTTATGAATTAATTTAATGACTGTTTGAAAACCAATGAAATAAGGTCAGTAGAACAGTCGGGTAGATAGCGGCCATTTTGTTTTTAATTGGGTCAATTAAAATGATCGATTAAATTGATTGATCCAATTAAACCGCCAATTAAATCCGCGATTTGATCTAATTCCGCGAATTAAACCGCGGATTGATCTAATTAATTTTCGCGTTTTGATCTAATTAATCACATATGAAGTTTGATATGTAATTTACATATGTGCTACTGATTAAATTACGCGGCGGCCATTTTTAATTTGCTTCCGGAATTACGCAGCGGCCATTTTATTTTCGCGCGAATATTTGAATTTAATAATAAAAAGGGATGGAGACATTGCGTACGTCACACAGCAGACAGGTTGGTTCCTGTAAAATTCAGCAATGACGAATCACAACAAATCATAATAATAAAACGTCAGCTGAGGGGCAACTCCTTCGATAAATATATATCAAATCCGATTTAGAAATTTGTATATGGCTTAATTTATATAAAATATTGTATGAAATTGCAAATAGAAGGCCTTTAAGCTATATGTTTTTCTTAATTATGCAGAGAGTATTCGTTTATACAGGGAGATAGGTTGGCCGAATGGTTAAGGCGTCAGATTTAAGCTCTGATCTCGAGAGAGAATACGGGTTCGATTCCCGTACCTGTCATATTTTTTTTATATATTTATTATGAAAGTCTTGATTTTAAGTTAGTTTATTCATGACGGCTCTACCAGAACAAACGGCTGAGCTCCTTTTTCGACTAAAATGGACCAAGCGCGGAAGATGTTGGTTGTATCGCCGAAATTTGTCCAACGCCTTAAGTCTGGCGATAATGCTGGGAAAAATATATTATCACAGCTTGATGACGAAATTCAAAAAGTTTTAAAGTCCAAATTAATTGATCACGATAAATGGAGGCAGTACAACCAAGTGTTACAAAGATTCCTTCATTTCACAAACCAGGCACGGCAGCCAATCAAAATACCTATTGAAACAAGCAGTAACAGCCTACCAAATGCCGTTATTTTATCTACACTTCCCAAAACTTAAAAAAAAGCTGAAGTTTTCCTACGCATTTTGAGTGCCTCAAACGATGTGAGATGGGATCACAAGCGTACCGTTACTATAAAGGGCGACATTTTACCGGCGTCTAACATAGTCGATTTAGTTCACGACACTATTAATCCACCCGGACGCCTACAGTTTGCTGATTACATCAAAGACCTTAACGTTGCTCATGTGCTGCTGCCTAAACCTAAGCAGCAAAAAGTGCCAGCCCCGACTGGTACTACAGGAAAAACCGAAATGGAAACTGATAACTGCGAGTCCGATTTAGAATATAAATTAAAAACACCAGCTACTCATCCAAGTCCACATCAAAAAGGTTCGGTCAGAAGAACGCCGATAAGGAAACGCCTCCAAAAAAAAGCCGTTAGAAAAACGACTCTAAGGCAGATGTCATCAACATCAAAATCGAAGGGAATTCTAGATTGGGAGCATCTTAAACTTTAAAATGCCACAATGAACTTTGTTCTACGATCCCTTGTAAACGAATTCTGATTTTATTACTTGCAGCCTTTTTAATTTGAAATGTTGTACACCTCAAACTACAGTTTTGTAAATTGCTAGCGAATTTTTAGAAAATAAGACATTCAGCTGTACATTTATTTTATATATAATTACAAAATCTAAAGCTAAAATATTAGTATTTGAAGTTATTTTACAGTTACAAAGTGTAAAATTTCAAAAAATCAATCTACGATTTCATAATGGTGTGATATAATTTAAAAAATTGTGATTTCTTTTAATTTTGAGCGATACGTCTTATAAAAATGTGTAAAACATTTGCAAAATTATGCTTAGAAATAACTCTAAAACTGTTTTTACACCATTTTCGTTTTACAAAACGATTTATAAAACGAATTGTGATAATTTTTTATGTGAAATAATGTGGGATGGCGTATTTTTTATCGCTTATTGAATAAACATGTCGTTTTTGTATAATTTCAAGTGACATGATGCCAGTTTTTGTAAAATTTTAAGTGAAATTATGGTGTCAGAACATTTTTTCAACGAAATTCGCTCGTTTTTATTCAAAATTATATTTATTTGTGGTCAACATACATATATTTCCACCAAAAGTACAAGAATTTTTGATTTTGTTTATCGAAATAATTGTGGTACAAGATTTTTTCAGTGAAATTGCGATTTCTTTTAATTTTGATCGATGCATTTTATAAAAAAGTGTAAAACATTTGCAAAATTATGCATAGTTTATGTAACATGATGTCGATTTTTGTAAAAATTTATGTGAGAAGCTGTGCAATTGCGTGATTTTTGTTCAATTTTTGTCGTGTGTTGAGTAAAAATGTCGTTTTTTGTATAATTTCAAGTGACATGATGTCAGTTTTTGTATAATTTATGTGACATGATGTCGATTTTTGTAAAAAATTATGTGACATGATGTGTAATTGCGTGATTTTTGTTCAATTTTCGTCGTGTGTTGAGTAAAAATGTTGTTTTTTGTATAATTGTAAGTGACATAATGTCAGTTTTTTGTAAAATTTTAAGTGAAATGATGGTGTCAGAACATTTTTTTAACGAAATTGCGCGTTTTTATTCAAAATTATGTTAATTTGTGGTCAACATACATATATTTCCATCAAAAGTACAAGAACTTTGTAATAAAAATAAACAACGCTTGAGTAAGAAAGAGATAGCCATACAAAAAATTATATTAGTAGGCATGTTTAGTTGACAAATGACATAATTAAAATTAACAGTCAAGCCTTCTCGAATATTTGCTACTATGTTTATCTCTTTCTTACTCTAGCAATACGTGTTATCTTCTTGTTCATGTTATCTTATTGATGGTATATATAAGCCGTGACAAACAAAGCAAAATCGTCTCCAAAGATGTTTAAACGAACAAAGCGCTGTTAGTCACAAACACATGTCTCAACCTGTTTTAAAAAAAGGAACTTACAAAAAATCTGAAAAATTTCAAATTCAAATATTCGCGCGAAAATTCAAAATTAAAAGGACAGCCGCGAGAAGTGCGCGGGCAGAAAACCAAGATGGCCGACACCCGGGAAGTTTAAATTCAAAAATTGGAACTTAAAAAAAATCTGAAAAATTTCAAATTCAAATATTCGCGAGAAAATAAAATGGCCGCTGCGTAATTCCGGAAGCAAATTAAAAATGGCCGCCGCGTTATTTAATCAGTAGCACATATGTAAATTACATATCAAACTTCATAATTGGCGGTTTAATTGGATCAATCAATTTAATCGATCATTTTAATTGACCCAATTAAAAACAAAATGGCCGCTATCTACCCGACTGTTTTACTAAGGTCACTTGAACAGAAGTTACGCCTTCCAATATATCCAGTAGTACATCAGACAACAATTTTATTTACTACTATGACGGTTGAATTTTTTAAGAATATAACAAGCTGTACAAGAAAATAAAATGTATTACCAACCTTGCAAGCCAAAAATGATGGCCAACCAAATAAAATGTGAATGGAGTTACGTGCAATAGCTAATTTCAAATCGCATTTACAAGTTACATAATAATAAAATCACTTTATCTGACTTACATTTACATTTAAACAAGGTGTTCGTTCAGAACTCGTCTCTTTAACTTTAATGTAGATATGTGCGCGCAGTTTAGGTTGTTCCGGGGTCTGTAATGCATGATTTGAATTTCGCGCACTCGCCGCTCTGTTTGCATAATGTTTTTATCGGCACGAGAAGCGACATTGACTAGGCTTTTGTTTCTAGGCGTTCCTTTTTCTTTTCGATGCTGTGATGGCTAACAGCTAGCGTTTTTCGAACTGTCCAGTGGTTTTTTGGGCATAGAGCTTATGTTTGGTGAAATTTTCTCTCGTTGATAGCGGCGGTTTATGCAATACTCACGATTTACTGAGAAATTTCTTCTCACGTCAATTCTGGTAGATTAAAGCGCTTTGTTGACCCATTTCTACACGTGACTGAAACTGTTCTGGGGTAAGTCGATTGAAGCTTTCTCATGCCGTATTTAAGACATCCATTAATTTATTTTGGGCTTTTTCCTTGTAGCCCCAAGTTCGGAGCTTCTCTTGATCACTCTTCTCGCATCGAGGGCGTCGACGTTGACTCTGTATGGGCTTTGGAAAGCACCTGCTGTTCCCGACCTTTGTATAGGCTGTTTGGGATTTTGCCATACACGATACTGCTTAGCGTCTTAATGGAACTGTAAATAAAATTTCCCTATGATAATTTTCATTATTTTAATTAAGGCTAGTCCAAAATTTTAAATGGCATAGGTAATTTTGTCATAATTAATCATGCTGAAACTTATTTCAAAAGTTTCTCATATGGTGCACACTTTTTGGTGGCAAGTGTATAATATACCCCGAGCAATTTTTAAAGTAAAATACCGTTATTTGTTATTTACGTACTGATTTTCATAAGAGACTTTTAGAAACGCTGCGGTATGGCATGATTATCAGCTAATAAGTAGTGGAAAAAATCTAAATAAAGTAAAATATAATTAAGATATTTTACTTTTTACTGTTTTACAAAAAATACGTTAGTAATTTTGTATTCATATTCTAAAGCAATTACATTCTAAAGATTATCTGTGATAATTAAAACATATGGAAGTTCTACATTTTAAGTAATACGTTTTGAATATTCAACTTAGGTAAATCGTTCTGCAAAGAACAGATTGTCATTTCCATCTTCTGCTGGGATAACATTTTATCGAAAGCTTGCTATAGAAAGGCGAAACATTTTTTTTCAAATAAGCCATTTCCACATTAAAACAAAAGACAATGTCACCTGGTGAAAGCCCGTAAAAACTCCGAAGTGTGCCACATATGTGTATCGATATCCCCTAAAGAAAACTCCTCTCGACGAACCAAAAGAAGTAGTTCAGTTCTATCGTCTATGCCACCAGTCCAGTGAAGAAAGCCTTAATTTATTTACCGGTACTATTAGAGATCGGGCGAAAATTACTAGCTGTGGGCCCTTATTATCCTTTAAGATTGCGCGTTAGCGCGCCCATTAATTCATCCCACTCATTAATCTGCAGTCAGCCATCTGTTCCAAATGTCAGTTTTTCAATAACCAATTTGTGATTGAATGAAAAGGTTTTTTACCGGTGCAAAACTGAGACTTCGCACACTAACATTGGGAAGCAGTAAATTCTAAATTGAGTGCTGCACGCTTTTGCTGCCACAACAATATGTTGAAACTAATTTTCCTGTGCCAAACAAGTCGTAAAATGCCTATTATTTAAAATAAAAACGCCGAAAAGCGTAACCTCGAAGTTTATTGTAGCGGGGCCGTTCAAAACTTAACGACGCTGAAAATGAGTGTTTGTTTTGAACATTTATTGGTAAACAGAATGTTATCCTTGCGTTTTATAAGCCTGCAAACTAGAGCGCTACATCGGTTACGAGCATGTTCAGATAAGGTTTCTGAAACTGTTATCTAGTTTATATTACAGACGTGTCGGCTTACGTATTTAGAGTACTACTTATTAGTAGGTTTAGCACAAGTTCTGGGTTTAAATAGCTTGCCCTGTCTACAAAACGTTTGTGTAAAATTATACAATTGGCTACCAGCAACTTGTAAATTATGCAGTGTATAAAACCAGATAAAAGGAACATTATTATATTCAACATATTTAAATATATTTCAAATTCTTCTAAGTAATAATATAGAATTATTCTTTATTACACACATGGTCTTGTTTTTAATATCACCAACGAATGAAAATTGTAGATTCTACATTCAAAATTAGGACAAAAATTCTATTAAATGTGCTTCTGAAAACGTTTGCATAAGAAAAGTTAAGAAAACTTATTTTCTGATTTTTAATTTTTCAAAAACTAGACCAAAGAAAAGATTTATGTGTGTTCTACTCGAATACAACTACTCAGAATAATCTGTGTTAACTGGCGAAGATTTTTGCTAAATTTAACGGCAAATCTAAAAGAATATTTTCTTAACTGAAAAATACAGGTTTAAGTAGTATAGAAAACTACGCCACTGGATTGCGCCCGTTAGCTCAAATTATCCTGATCTTAAAGAAAACAGCAACAAATTTCTTAAACGGCTTTCTCTCGTTAAGTAAGCATTTTTGGGAGGCAGTTTATATAAATGTTTGCATAATTTTGAAATAATATTAAATTGTCAACTTTAACGATTCTTATAAAGGGAAATACGCAGTGAGGTCCGCATTGTAAGTAGGTATTTAGAAATCGAATGAAATAAGCCTATATTCTATTAAAAGCAATTTTGACCCACTTCCAATAGCTTCTTAACTCCAAATTCGGTTAATCGAAGCAGCTAATGTGGACAAATCTACGCTTTCTTATCAATATAATATATACATGTACAGGGCTAACAACCAAAAATTCCATAATGCCCCTTCGGTCAGAGGGTTGTAGAGCAGAAACATCATACTGTGGGAGCAAGGCAAGTAGCGGATCGTTTCATGTAGCAGGTGGTCACACACACTCGTCCGCAAGCACAAATCCAGCTAAATTTCACAATCAGACATGCAAGCAGAATAATAAACATTCAACATTTAGCAGTATGTGGTTGTTATCACAATATTTACAGGAAGATCTACGGCATTCCCACGTAGCATCTAGCAGAGTACCTCGTTCAGGTACAGTCTTTAGCGCGCCGTGATGATGTACCTGTATAATAAAGAAGCATACGGATGCTTGCAACAACTGGCACCTATTAGCCGAACGCTAACTAAATCAATGAGTTACAACTCATGGCATTGTGAGATACATCCACGGTGGCCGCCCCCAACAGCAGAAGATCGAAATCGTAATGGAAAATTGGCTTTGCTAACCATTCAGAACCCAACCATAAACAATGAACTAATGACCAAAATAACAAAGCTCTTGACAATCAATGTCAACAATTAAACAGTGTCCAGCTCAGCTGCGCCATCAAAACTGCACAGAACGTACAGTTCAAAGCTACTCGAGCAATAATACTCTTATCTATTACAAACCTGGTTCGTTTATTCATTTCTTGTTAATCCACAAAATTACCACAAGTCAATTCTAAAACGCATAATCGCTCTCACAGTGAAATGCCACCCCCGGTCGGATTAGGTTTCACGTCTGTACGTGTGCGACCTCGCCCGCAGACTGCTTGCTCAAAACCCCGAGAATTTTAAATACAGCCCTCGGCCCCTAAAATAACTTCGGGCACGTTTCTGTTCTGTGCTGAATTTGGAACGTATTATATTTCAGTGGTTAGTTTAGCCAAAAGCCCATAATTATACGAATCCTAAACAATAATAGAATATTTTCAAACAACTCAAAAAACACAAAAGTAGATATTACAGTAATTGCAATAATCTTTTAAAGGTTGCAACCATTCCAGTAATACTAATCCATAGTGCATACCTCAGAACTAACAAAAATAGTGATCAGTGCAAGTAGTGTCCAACAGAACAGATAATACCGTATATTTGCATTGATTTATATATCACTTTTCTATTTTATTAAACTGGCTTATCTATCAAAAAATGAGTGTAATTTTACTTTAAAAATTGAAAAAATTATTTATTATTGCTTCTTTTACATTACTTTGTAGAGCAACGTTACTTGTGCGTAGTACCAAGCAGAAGCTATTTCAAAAATTATGGAAAAAAGTGTATGTGGAAATGTAGAATCAACAAAATCGAGTGAACAAATTTGTAGAAGAGGCTAAAAGAAAAATGAACTGAGTTTGGGTACAACATGGAGACAAGCAGCAGACAAAATCCAAAGTCATCCTACACAATATTAACAAATCATACCCCAGCCATAAGTACTAGCGAGAAGAGAGGTTCGATTACGACAGACCAAGAAAAAATAGAAAGAAATATTTACAAGAATACTTAGAAGCACAGCATGGCGAACCAGGGAAATGACACATACTATTATTACAGAAAAAACTATAAGTAAACAAAGCAGAAGGCTGTGATAATATTGTCCCTGAGATGTGCAAGTAGGTACTTAGCGCAGTAGTGAGAACAGACAGAAACTTTTAAGAATAGTAATTAACCTATCATGGAAGCAACATCAGATTCCAAAAGATTTAAAAAACTACGGTTCTGTAAAAACTGTCGAGGTAACTTTCTGATAATTACGAAATAGAACACTATCTTGAAAAAGAACAATAAACAAGACGTTTAATCACAATAGGTACATGAACCTACTGTCGGTGGAGTAGGGGTGTTCTTGTAATACCGCCAGCTAAAGCTTTATAGAAAGCCGTCAGAGTTTGGGAAGAAGAACTACAGTCGATAAAAAATAAAATCAACCTAGCCAGGCACATAGAATCATGACGGCGAAGAAATAAAAATATGTGGCTAGGTAGTAGGGAAAAGTGTAGCGAGCACGAACAGCTATGCGGCAATAAGCGAAGAAGGCTGAAGGATGAAGCGCATAAATCCCGGATAAGCAGCTTCAGGTGGAAAACCTGACCTCTTCCTGGGACGTTGACTCCACGTAAGTAGTGCTTTTGTTTAATTACCGCGGTTGTTGTACCCCAAAGTGTAAATATTACACGAAACTGATACGCAATATGTCGCATAGCGCACTGGACAGAGTTGCGGCGCTGACTCGTGAAATTTTGATGTCTTCATGACGGTGAAGATGAGGGTGCAGGTTTAGGGGATGATCTTGCAGGTGTAGGTGAACAAATTTTGCCACCGAAAATCGGCTTGGCGGAGCTGACTGTAGGTTTAGGAGATAATTCTGCAGATCTAGGAGAATGGTTGGGATTTGTCAGGAAAATTTTGTAGCGCTGCTAGATATCTTGAGGTAGAGTTCAAACTCAAACACTGAATTGACAAAAGCTTATTTCTGGAGACAGGACTGGTTTGGTTGGTCCGCTTTGACGGATAAATCGCGGCTTCAAGTGTTCAGGCTAAAGCTCGCTAGGTTTTGCTAACTCCAGAGCTTCAAGCTGGCTGCTTCCACTGGAGAAGCTAGACTCAGGTATCTGCTCTGACTACAGGTTGCTTGGCCCCAAGCCATCTTGCGCCTCAAGCTAGTTGCTCCTCCGGTTCAACTCACAAGTGACGTGGACTAGGCGGGCATCTTCTTCTTACATCCGTTCAGGTCCATTTCCACTTGGATCTTCTATTGGGAAAATTGAGGTGGGGATGCGCCGTAATTACCTGCTCGTAAAATCCCGCCTTTGCACTTATTACCAAGTTCGCGCGTGCAGACTGACAAACGTTGATTGTGACTGAGGATGGCGGCGTCTAAATTCTAACATATTGATTATGTGTTAATTTAATTTGCGCAAGCATACAAACGTCACACCACGAAGTTAGTGAAAAGGAATAACTTAGCTCAATTACTGAAAGTGTTCAAACTTGCCAATAACTTAGAAAACTAGACCTAGTTAATAACAATGAGACACCTATAACAAAGATCGTCAAAGAACAATATCAATGAATGCAGCAAGGTCTCAAAAAGGATTATGATGGAATGCGAAATAAAGTAAAATAGAAATACTGTATTGCAGCAGTAGTAACCACCGTTCAATAAAAACAAAAAAGTGGCCTGTGATAAGCTGACAATTAAAATATTGCAAAATTGTGGCAAAGAAAAGTAAAATTGCAACCAATATATGCAGTGGTATGTGTGACATGTACATTTGACAATGCAAAGAAATGGACTAGAAGAAAATCAGAGCAAAAGAAGAAAAATACGACGAGAATGGCATAATGAGAACAAAATAAATTAGTTTGAATACGAAAATTTCAGTTGTAGTAGAAATCCTCAAGATGCCACCCTTTATATCTATTGAGTACTTAATGCTTTTTTCAATTTTTGACATAGAAAGTGTCAATTTTCAGAATTAACTGAAGTTTTGATACGTCACATTTTTCGTTACCAGTTATGAAATAAAAATCTTTCCCAATTAGGGATGAAAAGTTTATGTTTACATCAAACTAACATGAGAAAAAGTGAAATAAGCTTATCTATTTAATTCTCAATACATTGACACTTACTTAACATGACATTTATAATTTAATTTGTTTAAAGTTGGTTTTTTTAACAAAATTCAAAAATTTATTGAATAAAACACGTTAGGAAATGCGACTCCATGTGACTTTTCGATTCACACGTCCCGTAAAATTCCAGGCGATACACAGGTGAGACTTTTCCTAACTGGTATTACAAATAGTTATTTTGAAATCGGAGACAAAGGAACCCATAATCTTGATTACTTATCTTTGTTTTCGATATAATCGCCGCAGAAAATGATACACTGTTATTAGCAGCGTTGCATGTACCATTAGAAAAGTCGATTTGAAATAGATGTTTACCTTAACTCTGTCATCGATTCAAATTTGTATGTAGGGTAGGGTAGGGCATCGTCATATGAAGAATTGTTTGTTCCTCAAAACTGGTCTGTCTGACCAGGACCGCCGCTAGGGTGTTAGCCGCCTGTGTGCCAAACAATTTTCGCCGCCCCTTCCCCCTCGTAAAGTACAAAATAAAGAGCTTTGGAATTGATATTATTTTATGTAAATTTTAACTTTTTTGCAAAGAACGCACTTTCTAACAAACTTGTTTTAAAAACCAATTTTTGCTTCTGTAAAACTTAAAAAGTAAATGGGTGGTGTGAATAAAAATGAAGCAAAAGCTTTTGCTTTATTTTCTGACACAAATATATGTTTTTCATCAAACAAAGATAGTGGTATAGTAAAAGCTTTTACTACTCTTTATTAACAATACCCAATGTCTCAGTATAAAATAGGACAAATATAAATCGATAACTTTTTTATACAATTATTTTAAAAATAAAATTATAAAAATTAGATATTCGGGGATGGGAGCCAAAAAATTCAACTAACATATATTTTCGAAAAAAAAACTTACCTCATAATTGTGAAATAGATAGCCTGGGACACACTTCTTTAATTGATAAATTGTTTTTAGGGTAAAATCGGGATAAAAGTTAAAATTGCACTTGCCGTGATTTTGGTTGTGAAAATCTCTTTAACACACTATTAAGGTCTATGGTATCGCACAATTCGTGTTCAATAGAGAGAGTTGCCAAAGCCGATAATCTTTCCTGACTCATAGATGACCTAAGGTAGTTTTTTATCAACTTGAGTTTGGAGAATGAACGTTCTCCAGTTGCAACAGTGATCGGTAATGTCAAGAAAATTCTAATTAGCACGGTTAAATTAGGAAAGTATGATGATAAACAACTTTGAAGTATGTATTCAAGAATATCAATAGTATTCATATCAGATTTAAGATGTGGTTGTATAGCTTTAATTTCTTCGAATAATTCCTCCCCGTTAATATCGCTATGGTTTAGTTCCTTGTCTGTCAAGGCTAGTTCTACTTCGGCACAATGGGCTTTCAATTCATTGTCTCTAAGATCGCCATATTGGTGTAAATTATACAAAATTTTAAAGATATCAGTATGTTGGTGTAATAATTGAAATCTCTCATTAATGGCCCCGATCGCTGCATCCAAAATTTTAAAGTAAAAGTTGACTTTAAAAGACCTTTCTGGATCTTTGTTTTTGTTTTTGCATTAGGATCGGCGGCGGCCGCCCCTTTAAATCGGCCGCCTGCGTGTTTTGAACACAACGCACACATGGTAGCGGCGGCCCTGTGTCTGACCTCTCGAAAGTTGTATTTATTATAGGAAAATTCTTTTATTTTGTGAAGACAGCAACAACTTTGGTGTAAAAAAAATTGATAATTTAATAAACGCGAAGTATATCCCGCAGAATGGATGAAAACATGACAGCTCGAGAATGACATAACGTAGCACGATTATCTTTGCACCCTTTTGCATGGAATATTAATGCAAAAAACTGAAAAGCTTTTGGGCGAGACGGTTGCAGTTTCTTTGATTGTTGATTTGTATTAGCGTTACCAATAATAGACGTTAAGCTGTCACCTAACTCCTCTGTCAGTTTGGCCTAGTGATAACACTTGCAGAATGCAGAGCTTGAGGACGCGAATCTCAGTTGAAGCCAGATTTTCTTTATATTATTGATAGATGCCGATGAAAATTTCTATCTTCTTAAATTTGAAATTCACATTATCTGAACTGTCTGCCTCATTCGTACTCTCCGCTAGCGGTATTGATAATTCGCCGACTTAATTTTAAACACGTTTCCTTCATTTAGGCTTCGCAGTTAGTTCCCGTCTCCTTTACGAATGCTTTTAAGCGCAAGTCGTTGCACATATAGCGCGACTATGTATTGTATAACATAATATGATAACGGTCATACAACATTGAAAGCACCGTTTATTGGGTTTATCGGGGCATTGGGCATGGGCATCCCAAAGAGGGCATGGCAAAAACTGCTCCGTGCCAACAGTGTGCAAGTATCGATAAGGGGCTTACACCGTCTCATCTTGTTTTATAATCTGATCGAAACGTTCGCAGGTCACAGTTACGTTTTAAAATTAAATAACTTACTTTTATTTAAAAATCTAGAGATATTTTGTATGGTACTTACCTAGAACAACTTTCTTGGCGACATATAAACAAAATATCACTCCACCCTAATGTAGGATATCAAAAAACAATTGGAAGGAAAATTCATTGAGTTTAACTTTCCTCGTCTGAAACACGAAGGAAGTATTGTAATCACGAAAAAATCACCTTCCCAGATTTCTTCAGATCTTTACGTTTCAAGATCCCTAGATGGCGAAAAAGAGGTTTTCTTAATTTCCTCTGTCTGCCTGTCTGTCTGTTGGCAGTATATCTCAAATCATAATTGTCGGAGGAAGACGATATTTTGCATACATATTATATATCTACCTGGCATGAAACCGGTACAATTTCATACAAATATATACAGAGTGAGCACCTTAAAAAAATAAAGTTTTGCTTATTTTTGGGGTTAATTTTGAAATAGAAAGAAGTAATAACTTTCACATAGGTCAGGCGTTATATTTGCCTACAATAAAACTCAACCGATACAGGATAATGTCACAAAAGAGTAAAAACGTTTCAACAATAAGCCCGTTCTGTTCAAGACAGGCGTGCGCAGCAGTTATTTCTATAAGGCTTGATGGAGCACTTGGAATTTTGCTGCAGTTACATCCGCTGCGGATATGCGGTTAAGATCGCTATGCATGTGCGGCGGGTTCAAACCCCAGCGGGAGACATTTTTTTAAATTTCCATATTGATCTAATTCGGGCGAGGGAAGTTCTGAGTCAAACCTTTTACAGATTTTTTAATTTTCGCTTTTAGTTGGTCATGACTGTTTTGTGCTATTTCAAGTAATCTAGCAAGAGGTTTTCTAGAAACATCAATGTTATTACTATGCTCGATTTTTTTAACAAGAATATCTACGTTAAGCAATGTTAAGTCGATCCCTTGCACAGATGAAAATATTTAAAAAGAAATTGACTTCAGTCTGATTGCAGCACCATCTATTTCATTCGAAAAACTATATGAACTACCACAGTGTATTTATATGCCTTTTAAATGCTGCTTTTAGTAGGTTCTTTGAAGAAATTGAGAATTGTGTAAAGTATGTAATTACGCAAATAAATTTTCTAAAATTATTATAAATATGTAGTACAAAAGCAAAGAAATATATTTAAATATAGAGAAAATATGTTTTTTTAAAATACATAGTAGAATGCCAAACAAGAAATAATCTAATATAAATTTAATATACTAAAGATGCCTTATAAATCAAGTTTGCCGAAAAGTAATTGCCAGTTGAAGCAGTATGATTTTAAAGGCACAAAGCTCTTTCGTGCACCTATTAGGGAGAGTAGTCTCATTAAGTTTTTACTTTGAGCGGCGGACGAAGCTCATTAGCGAATACTTTAGATCTTTAAACATCAACGATATTCAATGGCGGCTCGAGTAAACAAATTAATGCTGTTAAGCCTGATTAAGTAACTTTATTTCCTGCTGTCAGTCAGTTTACATGAAGTGCTACGCCACGGCGTGATTTGTTT
Source organism: Agriotes lineatus (assembly GCA_940337035.1). Classification (NCBI taxonomy): domain Eukaryota; kingdom Metazoa; phylum Arthropoda; class Insecta; order Coleoptera; family Elateridae; genus Agriotes; species Agriotes lineatus. The sequence continues at coordinate 100,659,216 of OW679196.1, read as the reverse complement.
GGAAGCTAATTTGCTGAGATTATTATTGAGATTAAATATTGCTCCTCTATTTCTATTTATATGTGTTACTAATCATTATTTTTAACCTTCAAGGCTTGTAAGTTCACGAAAAGAATTGCTAATTATTTTAGTTCGTGCTGTAACAACGGACGAGAATGCAGGCAGCGTGATGTAACCCAGGAAAATCTATTGTCTGCCACTGAAAATGCACTCATGCTATCTGATGCTCGCCATTAAAGCTCAGCAAACGGAACCTTTGAATGTGGAATGTAGGGTGCTATTACGGATCATACAAAGAAGCGTCTTCCATATTAAGCCGAAGACTGTTATGGTATACGACACACATGGCACACTTACCGGCAGACTTTGTAATTGCACCATCAATCGTGTTTATTGTGTCAGTCAATCAATATCCAGCTGATTGGTTTTCTTCTCAAAGACATTTCTATGTGAGAAAGCTCGTAATTCACTCACGGTAGGTTAGAGATATTGATTTGAGTTTGTTTATTATGTCCGACATTCCTACATGGATATTTACATATGCCTTTGAAGAAAAGCGTAATGTATAATTATTTATATAAATTTCTAGTAAATTTCCACATAAGATTAATTCATAAATATTTCTGGAAATTTGATTGTACTTAAAGGTTTGAAATAATATATTTTTTTCAAATTGGTAGGACGAGTTCGTTGCAGAGCTACGACTTTCACAAAAGGGAAGAATCCAAGCTATAAGAATAGAATGCGATTGTATATAGTGTGTATATGAAAGTGGTAGGTGCAAAGGTGATGCACATTATTAAAATAGTTTTGATTATACAGAGTGTTTCACAAAAGTGTGGCGAATCAAACTTACTTTTTTTATGGAATGCCCTCTATTTAGGCAGCTTAAAACTTTTGCATTGAAATACTAAGCATTTTGATATAAAGTTGTATGGATCTAACGTCAATTGTTTTGGAGATATTAACGATTCTATGCAAAAAAGTAAAGAAATACCTTACCAAAAAATTACCTTTTTCGTGAATTACCTTTAGGGTGTAAAATAGTGAGTGCGAGTATTACTGCTATGCATTAAATGAGCAACATTTGTGCGACGCATTACTTAAATCGTTCATTTAACGTATACCATTGTACCTATCAGTTAGTTCGACTTATAGCTTAACATATTTTGGCAACCATAAGGCGACGTTAAATGCATTTTACTGGACTGGTTGATGTGTTCAAATGGCGTTTAGCCTTCCCAGAAGGGGAAAACCCAATCCTGGTGTGTGTTAGGTGAACAATTACCAATAGCATCTATATAAATAGCATAATGTCACTTACAAAACAAAAGAGGCGCAACTATTGCACCTACGAGGAAGGATGATATACACGCACGAATGGCGTAATGCAGTAATTTACGCTACTCAAATTTTGAAGATAATGCTAATCTCCAACTCGAAACGGCTGCCTCAGTGGAGACGATTGAAACTCTTACCCCGGAAAGGTAACCTAGAAGGCAGATGGGATGACTCATGATCTCATAATAACAGATCTCCAAGGTTGGAAGGTTTGACCAGGCATTGAGACGGAACCAAAGCCCACGAAAGGATTCAGAACCATGCCCAGTTCCGATCCGATAGAAGTCGATCCGACGGAAAACCACATGATGAGAGCGGAACCCCAGGGGTTAAGCCCTGCAGAAGTTTTGAGTATCCGCTATCAACCGAGGCGTGTTCGCAACCAAGTTACTTCTGCCAGCTATGGCATCACCTACGGCAAACTGTACGACGCATTGCTTGATGTCTCTCAATATTCAGCGATGTGAGACAGCTGTGAAACGCTCCCTCCAGAAGCAGCCTCTCTGCTCTAGGACGAGTACAAAACTGAAGAGCCGCAGATGCACATCGTCTGCCTCGCGTTTAGCGCAAAATTATTCCACCGTGACCGTTTCGGTCTGGACAATATCATCATCATTCCTTACAACAGTTTCAAATCAGCGGCGTGAAAACGATTATAACAATTATTCACCAATATAATAAAGAGCACGAACCTTAAACCTAAATCGAACATTGTGGTTTCGTCATATAAGTGTTCCACAATGTTCCTAATGTTCTTCTTACTGCATTTTCAAGGTCTATGAAACACAAGTGCAACTGTCAGTTAAATAGCAATGTCTTCTCACTGAACTGTCTAATACTGAAGATAGGACTACACGATTTCAATTAGGATTGTAGAACGAATTTCATAAATAATGGATAAAATAAAACATTTGAATATCAATTAAATTACCTTTAAAAAAAGTAAAGTACTGTACATTATATATACAAGTAGTGATTTGAATTATGATTATTTTCAAGCAAATATTTAAGTAATCCGAGAAATTTTAAAATGAATAGTTTGTAGTTCTCATATCTGAAAATAGTAATCATAATTAATATATCGCAATATGTAAAGGTTTGAGATTTTGTGTGTGTAATCATTATTAACGGTGTAGCTTAAAAAGTGGAAGGGGTGAACACTTATCTTCATTTTTTACAGTTTTCTTGAAAGTTAAAGCAAAAAGTACCCAGCAAATGAATATAAGATGAACTCATACAGCAAATACTACTCCAAAATTCTTACAATACGTCGGGCGTCTTCTTCTAAGTTGGGGGGTCGCAAACATTTTCAGGCAAGAGTAAACTCAGTGGCGCCTAGCAATAAATAACAATCACCTTCTATGTAATTACCGAACTGATTTTTATACCTAAACAACTAAGCTTTTATAGTAAAGTCACGTTCCACTGAAGCAAGCCGTATGCGTCTTTCATTTTGTTAGGTGTCGTAATTTAGTTTTCTAATGTAGCCGAATATAGGAAACAGGCTAAGAGTGGAATAATTACAGGCCACGCGGTACGCATACAGGAAAAAATTACGATTAAGAAGATGTAGATATTTAGGAAATAACGAAAAAAAAGAGAAAAGTCGAAGTATACTTGGTATACCCGAGGCTTTAAATGGAAAAGGTGTGGTTTAGCGGCCGACGAAGAAAAGCACGAGCAAGAGAAATGTGTTGTGCAAGTTGATCTCAATAGTTTAATGTAAGAAAGTATACGGCCATGATGTAATGCATGTACGTCTCATTCTATAGCTATTATTACCATATCTTTTAAAGTCGTGAATGGCATTTTTATTTTTAATATAACGTTTATGTATGTTAGGATATTACAAAAAAAATTAAACAACATGTCACTGAAATAATTGGAAGACAGATTATAAGCAATACGTATTATTAAAATAATTTCATATATATGAGGTGAAAGGTTGGGTATGGACTTCCTATTTTATCTTTCAAAATTTGTGGCCAGCTTTTAATAATCTCAGCTTGTGAAAAAAGAAAAACTAGTTTCTTGTTATCCGAACTTGTTACGATACTTTTGGAGCGTCCCCTGTATGTGCAAACATTTGCTAGTTGAATTTTTAACTTCGAGTATTATTAGGTGGCTTTTTGGAATTTTTGCACGCTTTAAATTGGGTTTGGTTAGCGGTACCCTAATTTTAAATACTCTCCTATAATTATCAAGCAGTTTCTTAAGCAACTCCCCGAATTATTACCCCTATTTTACAAATTAAATTTATTCTGGTTACATTTCTACAGATATTTAAGTATGGCGGCTAGTCAACCATTATTGCACTTCTTTAAACTATTCCTTTGTTGCTAGATAAGGATATCACTCATTGCAGTCAAATTCCTTCAGGTTTTTTTGTATCTTCTGGCCCAAAAATTTTGGAAAGTTTTGATAACTGGTAATTGGTGGATTTTTGAGCTCCTTTCCCATTTTAAACTTGGTGCAGGCTGCTAGTGCCTCGGCTGTGTGCTTAAATTTATGAGCTAATTAGTGTAGCTTCGCTCCGTTTCGATTCCTTGGAGGATCTACAAAGCACATGTGCCCTTAAGACGTTCATATTTGATTTGGTTGTACTTACGTCATTCGCAATTGCGGATTCGTCTGAGGCCAGCATTGTTCTTGCACTTTCTTTTGGCTCCATTCCAGCGTGAGGTAAGATAAGGCCTTATTTCCTTGTTCGGAATACATTCGTGGATTGTACGCTTACAGCCAAATTTACCTGGGAGAGTTTGGACTCTTCCTGCAAGAGGTTAAACTCCTCCCTGAAGAGGATTAGCATTCCCCGTTCGGCTGCGCTTTGTGGGAATCCAGTCCGTCGATTTGGGCTCCTGAAACTGTCGAGTTGTCAGAGAATTTCGCAACTCCTGTGGGCCACGCTAGAGAGAGAGTAGGCGTCTGTACTACACCTGCCTATAATCCTCCCGCAGCCTCCATAGCTCGCACGGCCTTCCGCTGCGGCTACCGGAACCCTCGCCGCTCCAGCTGTCCCCGACCTCCTGAGAGCCAACGAAAAGGTTAGGTCTCGTCATGCTTTCCTACAGGCAAGACACTAATATAGTTATTGCACAGTGCGCCTGGTACATTTTATAATTAAATAGTAGTGCCTCGTATCGTTAGTAGCTAGGGCATGTGTGATATCATTAGCACAGATTGTACGAGGATAGGTTGTGTGCCACATTGTTTTTGTCAATATTTGCGTTTGAGATATTAATGTTAGGGCTGCCGCGAAACTTTGTACGGTCACCTTTTGCTGCTTACTGATTTAGGTCGTTTATGCTCACCGGTTCTACGTGGTCCCCCCCGATTAGCTTTGCGGCTTCGGCCATCTAATATCCCAATCCGCTCTCCTCCGTATAACCTACAAAATTATGAATTAGACATTATAGGGCTCCGAGCTTCGACAACGCCCTATTTGTACGTTGCATTCTACCTACCCCGCAGAGCCTGGTGGTCGTGTTCATCGGGGTAGCGCAGTTCTGACGTTTTGCCTTTCGCCATTTGCATCCGAATTTCTGTAACGTGAAGTCAGCCACTCCACGGCGGCTGTGGCGCGTGAACCCGCTACGGGAACTTCGTGTTCAAACTTAGAACTCGGCGCACCGGAAAATCATTTTCGCCCATATTAACCCTGTTAAAGAGCAGATCCAAGTACCTGCTAAGATCATTACTAGTCATGGATACACTGATGTCTTTCTGCTATTAGGGGCGCGTCGTTCATGTGTGGCCACGCAAACGATTGTTGCTTCCGACCGTTAGAAATTTTTTGAGCTTAACTGTAACGTCACTTAGAGCTAACCTTCGGGGCTGAATCGTTAGCCAACTTAAACTTGTACTGCTCCGTCTTGGCGGACTTACTTTTGGACCCGCTCGGCGACCCGTACTTAGTCGACTTTCGTCATTTTAATTGCCTCTGCGGCACCCCTCATAATTTTGCTTTTAATTCGTATGTGTTGCCCGCCGTATCGCGGCCCAACTCGTTGTATGCGTAGAAATAGCTATAGGTACATTCGTTTTGGAATATTCATGCCGGTCTAAGTCCCAATAATATATAGATATATTTGAGTAGTTTCACTTGTTTTGTAAAGTTATATATATATATATATATATATATATATATATATATATATGTATTTGAACTTATATTTATACTTGTGCCTAGGTTTATTTATGCATGTTCATGATATTGCACGTTATATTTGTTGCACTCTAGTACCTACCCACCTTCCTGTTTAACAATAAAGCTGTGATATTTTCATTGGTTGTTGATTTGTTTACTTTTGATCTGCTGGACTTATCTGCGACCTTGTGTACGGTCCGGCACAAGGATTAGATCTGAGTCGAGGACCTGGCGCCCTCTCCTTATTTTTTTTTGTGTGTATTCCCTTTCAGCATAGCTGGAACCCTGCGAGCCTCGAGGCGAGCTAGCCCAACTAGGCCGATAGTTACCAGCCGGCAAAACAAAAAATATAACTTACGTCAAAAGGTAAGGCCGACCGTCTACCTTCCCTTACAAACTTTTAAAATACAAATTTTTGGTTTTTGTGAAATTAAAACTAGGAGCCATTGTACACAAAACCAAATTCTCCAGTTTAAGTCATTTATATACGTCATCATTATAAAGTACTGTTTATGATATAGTTTTTAGCAATAAAGTACCATTATTTTATTGTGTAACCATAATTTAGCTTTTATGGCCCGAGGACGTATAAAGTTGCTAAGCAGTATAACAAGCACAAGCTCCAACAAAGATTGAAATTTGGAGCAGAAAGTATAGCGGATAGTTGGAGAAGCCCGGGGCTGCAATGTAGCAGGGTTGATGTGCTGCTAAGCTGTGAAAGAGGGCCAGAATCCTGAACTTACGGTCATTAATTGGATAGTCTAGTGTGTACAGGGTGTTTCCTCAAATTTTGACAGCTTCTAGCGACTTTGTTATTCTAGATAGAAAAAAATTGTTCAGATAAAAACTGTAGGGTATCATCAATTTTGCTACTGAAAGAAACAATTGAGCATGATGAGTAAACTTTTTGACTTATTATATACTTTTTTTAATAGAACACCCTATATATTATGTATTTATTGGCTTATAGCGCTTAAAATTCTCATTTCAAAAATATATAAGTTACCTATAATTACTTCATCTATTGTTGAAATATCCGCTATTAAAAATCAAAATATTACTAATTTACTATATGAAATAAATCACAGTAACCATTGGCAAACAGAGTTATCAAATGACATTACTGGCGGCATGCGGCATGGAAAATTTAGTTGTCAAGTCGTTTTTAAAATTGTTTTTGGTATTAAAATTGTTGATTATTTCAATGGTTACTGTGATTTATTTCATATAGTAAATTAGTAATATTTTTATTCTTTAATAGCGGATATTTCAACAATGGATGAAGTAATTATAGGCAACTTATATATTTTTGAAAAGAGAATTTTAAGTGCTCTCCAATAAACACATTATATATAGGGTGTTCTATTAAAAAAAACTATACAATAAGTCAGAAAGTTCACCGCGGTGCTTAATTGTTTCTTCAAGTAGCAAATTCGGACGGTTGGGATGATACCCTACAATTTTTATCTGATTTTTTTTAAAATTTAGAATAACAAAGTCGCTAGAAGCTGTCAAAATTTTAGGAAACACCCTGTACAAACATGCCTTAACGTTTCTTTGGTTTTCTGTTTTATAAATGAGATTGATTTGAATAAGGGAAAGATCAAATAATTATATCTTGTATAATGAATATCTAATTTGCGAGACCACGAAATATAAAAAAATAATAAAAGAACCTTGAGATAAGAGATCATAATTGAATAGAATGAAACATTTGAATTAGTTAACATTTTTTAAATATTTTTCCATATACCATAATAATATATAATAAATTTTGTATGGCTGGCACAGGATTTTGCTTTATTTATGTTATTTATATGCGTAATCTCCAAATTCTATTCGCTTTAGCTTCATCCTAATTAAAAACTGAAAGAATAATCACTTATAATACCATGAGTAGTCAAAGTTATGTCGACTATTTTTGCGGTGGTTCACGAATGTGTAACAGCCTAGGTCGTTAAGAAATAACAGAACAGTAACATTTTAACATTGTTAATACTGAAATGTATAGTTGGTGACACTGTAAGTCTATGTCAAATTCGATGTTAGTAGGTTAGGTTTTGCGTCAGTTTTGACACAGACTGACGCAAAACCTAACTTGCTAACATCGAATTTGACATAGACTTACAGTGTAACCAACAATAGATTTCAGTATTGCCAAACGTATTTTTTTTCCATAGGTGTCTTTGATAAGACCAGATTTCTAACACCCGTTACTAATACTATTTCACTTTTTCATTTAAATTCAAAGACATACGGCCGTTATCGCATCTTAGTTAGATACTCGGATAAATTCATTGTCAATAGGTAGGTACAAAATTTCTGATTTTTAGAGTTATTGGATAAAACGTTATATTGTATTCCTGTATTAATTGCGCTTTATCTACTCAAGAAAATTAAATGCTCAAACTTCGTTCTCAAATTTAAACATTCTTTCGTGGATAAAACCCCTTCTAAAACACTTATACAATAAATTACTATTAATTGACGTTATCAATTCGTTATTTAATTAATTTGATCTTAGTAAACAATCTTAATTTATTATTTTTATAAGAACTTTATATTATTAGTAAAACCATGTTATTTTTCTGCAATCAAATAAAAGAAAGAATTGTTGTTCAACAATGCGAAGCTGTCTACTCTTCGGTTAAAGCAATCGAAAGCGTGTAGCAAATTTCCATTTTGAGGTTCAAGAAAATAGGCCATTCATGAAACAAATTTGAGCATCTGTCTGGTTTCGCAGTGCCCCGGGTGATGTGTTTTTAGATTGATCGAGAACATGGCCAGGTACGTGAGGCACGACGATGATGGGTGAAATTTGTATTTTTTTCCGGCAAAACAGGTGTGTGAAGAATTCCGCTGCGATGCAGCGGTAATTGAAAATTTAAGCATCGCACTGATGATAACCTGAAGTGCAGGCGAGTCGTGGAAGAAATTGGGTTGATGGTGGTCGTGCTCGTCGTTCACGATTTAAAACTAGTGCCGTATAATTTTCTATGTTAATTCGTCTGGGCTTCGCGTTTCTAATTGCACTTTTTAAACTTGATAGGCTTTTAATGGTGCTACTACCAATGGTACGCACATGCGACGTGTGTGTTCGTTATTCTGATGAGTTGGGCAAATAATGATGATTGCAGCTGCACAACTGCAACTCAAATCAGAATTTTTCTAATTAGCTAATAACATTTCTACTTTATGGTGACGGTCGGGAGCATTAAACTTTATCTACGGAAAACGTGAGCCAAACACTATACCAAATTTTACGCTATTCTCTCATTCATAAAAGAATACTCTTGAGATTGCGTCTATCGTTATACAAATAATTAGCATTAGTTTTGTTGGTATTCTTGAAATATCTTTGTGTTAGCATAACTTATGTCACAAATTAACAACTTGGTGGTATTTAAGACCACTGGTATTTTACTTATTTAATTATGTTACGGTTCTATATTTCGGCGGTGTAAGTCTCTGGTGGTGATCAGCAAAAATTATTCCATCGAAGAAAAGGTGCTTATAATGGAAATGTTTGTAGCGGAGTAAATTAAGGAATTATTTTCTGTAAAAAAAAACTCAAAATAACCCTATTTTATCAGTATCAAAGGTATACTACTTTTTGTCACAAACGTTTTTTGATTTTCACTTCGCTTGTCCTTAACAGACATTTATGTCCCTCCCTTGGGCAGACAAGAAAGTTAGATAATGTTATTTTGTTGGGGCGGAGCCACGACCCACGTCAGCATTGCCTCTCTGTAATAAAGGCGCTAATTGTGCTTGAAGTGTTTTTATCCCTCAATGATCAGGTTAATTGTGGAGGGTATCGCTGGTGCTAGAGATTTATTGGCTTATTTAATTGAGCCTACTTATTGCGAGATGGGGTGTGGATTTTCGCTACCGAGAATTGGAGACGCGGAGGGGTAATTCGAGGAGCAAACTTTTTGGGGCATTATCGAGGGCCAGCAATCCGAAATGGTAATTCGAGGTACAAGGCTTGGAATAGCTTCCATTGCCTAAAGGCGCTGACACAGAAGTATAATTTACGCGGCTGATTTTCAAAGATACCTTAGTTTCCGGTACCGAGAATTGGAGAGCCAGGGGGACGATTCAGGCTTAGGGGCTTAGGAGGGTTGTTAGAGCTCCTGGGGCTTCTTCCTGTAGATCTATGGAATCAAGTGACATCAACTGGTGGAGCATTGTCTTCTTATACCCTTTATCGCTTTCCTTTATATGGACCTTATCCTGGGGGTTTAAGTGAGGATGCGTCATGGTTAGCTGATTGCAATCTCTCGCATAGCTGGGCATTTGTTCTTAGAACCAAGTCTCCGCGCACTAAAGTCAAACGTCCCATTGTGGCTTAAAATGGCGGCGTTTAAATTCGAACACAATAATTATGACTAAACCTAACCTCTACTGTGTAATGGTCAGAATGTCAGAATGATATAGGTATATCATCGACATAGCGTAAGTTATCAATTATTGGGCTCATTCTCAAATATATACCACCATCCCAACTAACTCGTAAGTTTCTTAGATCTTAATTGGTCTTCTGCTATTTTGATATTTATAACTTTTTATAACATTTAACCTAAGTCTATGTGCTGTTTTTCTTAGTTTATCCATTCTTGTTTTATTTTCTAGTTTTCTTAGAAATCAATTTGATTTTCTTTTTTTTACTTTGTTTATTAGTCCGGTGCAGATGTCACCATTTTATTAAATATTTGAAGTTTTCTTCTACATTGTTATGTTTTTCTCAGTTTAGCCTTTCTGACTACATCTTTCAATTCTTCCGCACTTATTTCGTCTTTTTGTGTAAGTTTATTTTCAGTTTAGGTATGTTCCTTTTTATTATTTATAGCTTTTCCCTCAACTAATTTCTTGAAATATTGCCACCAAATTTCCATAACCTAACCTTTGAAGTTCAGGTTTTTATTGTATTCACTTCTCCTTCTCTACCTCTCTCTCTCTCACCCTCTCCCTCTCTCTCTTTCTCTCTCTCTTTCTCTCTCTCTCTTTCTCTTTCTCTCTCTCTCTCTCTATCTCTCTCTCTATCTCTCTCTTGGATGTAGTTAGTTACTCCTTTATATATTGTGCTTACTGTTGGTGGTTTCGCAGACACATTTTGCTCATTTTGCTAAACTTTCTTGGTCATTTTTTCTTTTTATTTTTGTATCACTGAGTTTATATCCCCTAATTTTCCCATTAACACCATAAGGTAAATGAGGTTACAGATGATACATACTGCTATGTTATGCTAGCTGTATAAATTTATTTAAATTATCGTATTACTATTTTGCCCTTTATTTTTAACTTTCAATTCAAATCTGTATTTTACAATATTATTAATGAAACTCTCTCAGGTAGTTCGCAATATCTAGTAACCCAATGATTGACTTGTCAAATTCTCTTTGTTTAATTGCAAGTTCATTGACTTTCAAAAAAAATTGACACCTAACGTCAAATTAATCAAAATTCAGAACGAATATCAAGGTTTTTACAATAAGATCTAATATTCAATTCTTTCACCAATCTCTTATGTAAGTATGAAATTCAATTATATTTTTATACCTTCTTACTGGTTATAGCTTTATAAATGTTTCATTTAACCTTTTAAAACACAAACCTGATTTAAACACTTTGCTTGTTAATACTGCCAAAATCCTTCCAAGCTGGATCCTCACTCTGACTGCACTCAAACACCTGCTGGGTCCTTATCCAAACTGCATCACCTGCGATGAATGTAAACTCTCAGCATCACCTTATTGCCATCCCCTTCAAAACTTCCACATCCTATACTGGATTCCTGTCTTTGTCCCCTGCTGCTGTCAACTTCAAGTCTCCTAGCTCCTGTACTGGATTTACTGCGGCTCCGATCCCTCTCTGGTAAGTGTCAGCATAAAGCTTGTTCCAAATATGAATTTGGTCCTCTTTTTTTAGATGGTCCTACGTCTTCAATGATACCCACAGGTTTCCAAAAAAAACAATTCGCTGCACGTACTAACCTCTTGTTTGTGGCTTGTATTCCATTTCCAATGTAGTATCAATAATATCCTCACTCCAAAGCTTGTCCCTTTATTTCTTGTTTTTAATATTTTATTTTATGTTTCCCACCTCAAAGATTTTGCTTTTAACCCATATAATTTGCATCAACCATAACATTTACAAATTATACAACATTTATTAATGTTTCTTTATTCGAAAACCACACCCATATCAAATTATGTACAGTGTGTTTCACTTTACATGGAAGCACCCTTGTATTTTCTTTGTTTTTGTATGAATCGATTTGAATTTTTTACCAGTTGTACAACTCACCAAGAGGCATCTATTCATGTCCTTGAGCGCAAATGACGTTTTTAGCCTGGCTTACTACGATCAAGAACATAGGTCGTATTGTCAATATTTTACATCGCGTTAGAGTTACAGCAAAAAGTTATTGAGAAAAGTTGTTTAGAATCAAAATAATACCCCAGATACCGATTTTCGTGTAATAATTCGAATTTTTAATTTTTATCCATAAATTTGTCGAAGTCCCCAAATTTCAACTTTTAATTTGGTATCAAATTGGTGTCATGGAAAAACAACATTTTTATTATTGTTGCAAACGTCATTAGCTTTTAATAATGGTTGAATTACGTTTAACTGTTGCTGAAAAAGTAGAAATAATTTGAATTACTGGTGAAAATGCAAGATCCAATAGAGAAGTAGCTAGAATATTATTTAACGGAAGGCATCCAGGGCGTGCAACTGTTTTTTCCGGGCACTCAGTTTTCTGACGATGCAAGCAGCAGCACCAAATTTTTTGATGGAAATTTAATGCCATATCTCCTAATACTACTACGAGAATTAGCGTCATAAGCCGCCAAAATCATTTCGTCAAAGGGAAGCTTTCGAACTATTCTTCTTGGTCTGAGCCATGGTGTAAGAGATATGTTTGAGAATAACAACATTTCCAATTAAATTAAAAAATTGATTAATTTTTGAAACAGTTTCAGGATAAATAGGTGCACGTCCTGGAT